>CAWUFW010003493.1:0-1200000 GCA_963921515.1 Calotriton arnoldi
GGTCACGTGCTGTGACCGACGCGACCCGGAAACCAGCCCCTCCCCGCTCGAGACGCCGGAGAGTATTTCAGAGCCTGCTTGATGCAGCTGTGTACATCCCGGTGCCGGCGGAGAGGGGTAGGTTTTGACGGCTCATATCCTTGAGCCCAATGGTGAGTCATGATGGTGCTAGACGGTGGTAAACCCGCTATCTCCGATGTTCGGGTAGGTAAGATGTGGAGGATGAGTCCTTGCACGCTGTAACTGATGCGCTCCTGTGGTAAGGAGTCATCATTATCAGAGCTCCTCCACTTGCAGTGCTGGTGATCATTGAGTCGGGAGTGGGAGGGGTTGGGGGCCAGATACCGTCCACTATTGAATACCAATTGTTCTTGGTACCATCCCAGTGCGGGCGAACTCCATGGCCCGCCATGCCCTTCCCACCTTTGACAACAATGAACCCCGGTAGATCGCCTGCGACATGGATTGTGTATTATGATACTGACATGCCAGCTCTCAGATACCGTTCCATAGATACGCGAACGACACCGGGGATACTAGGAACTCTTCAGTCTCCGCCCTACTTGGTTCCATACTGGTGCCTCCAATTATTGTGTATTACAATAATTTTCCAGGACATTACAGTGTATTAGTCCAGTTTTCCCGCCGGCAGCTGACAGAGGCGATACTGTATTTACTACTAGGTGAGTGAGTTCAGACCGCCATCCACACACACATTGTTTGTATAAAGAGAGAACCTGCCGTGATATAGCTCAGTCTTCTGATTTTAATTCCGGATTTTAATTAAGGTTTTATTTTCTAACTAAGATACAATTCTTGTTTTGATTTGCCGCACTTTGAGTAGGCTATGGCCCAACACAGCTACTTGCTGTCAGTATTCACGTATGATGTGACACTGCCTCACCTTATTTCCATGGAATGACCACCCATGCACTGTTGGATGGTTACCTTTGTGTCTGAATATGGAGAGAGAGAGATGTCGTAACCATGATCATTACCGACTGTTATAGTTGCGATTTTATTCTGTATCCTTCTCTTAGGTCGCTCTGAGATACTGTGGGTACTCGCCTCACAACATTGTGACGTGGTAGGTAGTTTTCACACCCACCACGTAGTGTAGATAGTTCAACCACTAGGTCCTGAAGAATTGCCATGGATTCTCCTGACCTAACGGCATGAAACATGTTGACCCACAGAGTTGAGCGTAGTTAAACTGGATCCTATAATTTCAGATAGCTGCCACTCTTTTTAACCAGGTGGATAGCCAGTCTGAATAAAAGTTTTTTGGACTATCCAACTTGTTTTAACCACTCATTACCACATCTACACTCCACAGGGCCCCTCACCCCTTCTGCACCATACGGCAAGGAACAAAAGATCTCCACTAAAGTGCCCCTTTATGGGTGCCCGTCGGGTATTGCAGCGCCGGCCTGATGTGGAGCAGGCCCATATGATGAAGCATGACACCTAGCTGGCTGGGTGTGTGAGGGCCCTAGTTCCGACAGGAGGAATTCCCCTCCTCCTAAATCTGTCCAGAGCAGCACACACTTTGGTGCTGATTGACATATATATCTCTCCTTTCATTCAACCACTTGACCGCCATCCTAATCAGCCCCTTAATGTTTTCTAAACATACCCTGACTAGAGTGAGGGTTCCTACTTGAACAGGGTGCTTACCTCTGCCAACTAGATACTCCATTTCTAACATTTCACAAGAGAGAGTGGAGGCAATTTTAAGAATGGGTCCTCCTAAAACGCAGAAAGAAGTCAGATTGTTTCTGGGAATGGTTGGTTGCTGTAGACAGTGGATACCAAACTCTTCTCTGGTGTATAAACCTTTATTAAAGCTGACACACAAATATGTGCCAGATCTGCTTCCATGGGACAACACATGCATGAATACTTTGCTAGCACTGAGGGAAAGTCTCCCTCATGCCCCAGCACTAGAAATGCCAGATTATACCAAGAGATGTACTTTGTTTTGCAGTGAGAGGGAGGGGTGCAGTTTCTCAATGTTTACACAGATACACGGTGAGGCTAGAAGCCCATAGAATACTTTTCAATTACCCTTGATCCCATCGCCGGAGGCTTGTCTGGTTGTCTTAAATTGGTAGCTGCAGTGAGTCTCAGTCTCGAGAGGTCTGGTAGCATAGTGATGGGACATCCTTTAACTGTCCTGGTCCCTCATTCAGTGGAGATTTTGCTTACCAGAACCACAACCCAATACATGGCGAGTTCCCTCTTACTAAATATAAGCAGCAAATTCTTGCATCTGACAACGTGACGTTGAAACGGTGTCAGATTTTAAATCCTAGCACTTTGATGTCCCTTCCTTAAAGTTTTTAAAGTTCTGATGATTTTGAACATGACTGTCTAGATGTGACGGAGTTATGCACTAAGCCAAGATCCGACATAAAAGATGAGCCTTTAATAAGACCCAATTATGTACTGTTTGTGCATGGCTTATGCTTGAGAGCAAATTATGGTTTCCTGAGAGCAGTTTATTGCTGTCTGCACAACCCAAGACATTGTTGAATCTTCCTGGCTTCGTGGTATAACCTCAGTACAAGTTGCAGAATTGATTGCCCTTACCAGAGCCTGCAGATTAACAGCTCAAATGAGAGTAACTATATTTACAGATAGTCCATATGGCTCTGGTGTTGTCCACAACTTTGGACAGTCATGGTCACAAAGAGGTTTCATGACATCATCTGGTTCACTGATTAGAAAAGGTGAACATGTAAGGAGGTTATTGGATGTGTTACAACTCCCCACTGAAATTGTTGTCGTTAAATGTGCAGCTCCCAGAAGTGATAATGTTTAGGTCTTAGTCGGCAATAGATATGCTGATGAGGTAGCACGATATTGTGCCATAGTGGCCTGCCCATTTGATCGAACATTCACAGATGAGTCTCAGGAAGAGACTGTCTTTCAATTTTGATACCTATAGCTTACACATGGGAAGAACTCAAGAGCTTGCAGGAAAATGTCACTGACGCAGACCAGCAGGGTTGGATCAGAGCAGCATGTGGAAAAAATGCAAATTACAATTGGATTTCAGCAGATTGAAGACCAATGTTACCAGACAGTTTGTCATCTCCCATAACACAACACTTCCATGGCCCCACACATTTAGAAAGGGATGCTATGGGTAGGTCCTTTAGACAGAACTGGTTTAACCGCAGATTGAGGATGCTTGCAGAGGATCTATGTCACCATAGTGTAACATGGCAACAGATAAATGTAGGGAAACGATCACCAGTAACATTGAGTCACATAGGGAGATCAGGTGGCCCTTTCAACAGAATGCAGATGGATTTTATCGAAATGCCTGTTTGTAATGGGCTGAGATATGTCCTGGTTATAGTGTGCATTTTCTCCCGATGGATGGATGCCTACCCAACAACAATGTCTCACTGTAGCTAAACTGCTGTTGAAAGAACTGGTATTGCGGTAAGAAATGCCCGTTTCTCTTGAGTCAATTCAAGGAACTCATTTTAATAATGAGATCCTTAAGATGTTGGGTGCAGCATTACAAGTGGTGCAGAAGTTGCATTGTAGCTATCCACCAGAAGCTTCTGGGATAGTAGAGCAGCTGAATGGAACTATAGAGTGTTGATTGGCAAACGTCTGTGCATCTACTTCACTGTAATGGCCTGATGCTTTGTCTTTGGTGTTGATGAGCCTTCGAAGTAGACCTGACAGGAAGACAAGTTTACCTCCTCATGAGATTTTGATGGGAGAGCGGTGAGACTGCCTGCTGTACCTGCAAATGTACTTGTGAACATAACAGATGACATAGTACTTGATTACTGCAAAGGATTGGCTGATGTGGTGCATTCTGTTTCTCAGCAGGTTGAATCTGTCACTGTGAACTTGCATCAGGAGCAGTGCCATGACCTGAACCCAGGGGACTGGGCACTCATTAGGAAGCATGTGAAAAAGTCTTGTCTGGCGCCAAGATGGAAAGGCCCCTACCAGCTGATATTAGTCACAAACCTTGCTGTTAAATAAGCTGGAGTGCCAAACTAGGTACATGCTTCACTTACCCAGAGAACAAGAGATACATATGAAGAAATAGTATTCTATGAGCTAGAACTGAGAACACTGGTGACAACAGCAAGGAAAACAGGGTGAAGAACCACAGACAGGTGAAGATATCCAACTCTTAAATATTATCTTCAAATACTTTATTTTGATCACACAGACATCAAAGCACAGAAAATATAAAAAACACGGTACAAAATACATAAAATCAGACCAGCATCTACCAAGAGGGGAAATAAAAATATTAAAACAAACCAATATATAAAAAACACTTCTACAAGCTAAAAACAACAATCTGCAAGTTCATGTCTTACAAAAGCAGACTTCATATGGCATATAAAAAATAGAAAGTTCAATTTAGATTCAGAATTACAAGTACATAACCACTGTCCCCTACCATATATTCCATGAGAGGAGGAGAGTCACATCGACTCAACATCAACATAATTTTGTTAGCACTTAGTACGCCTTATCCTGAAGGCCATAATAAGTTTTGCCACACAAATACATGGAGTCTGTTTGTGCTTGTTCTCACAATTCTAAAGGTAACCTGGTGACTTCTGGTGCCTACATTCTTACAGAGGGGGACAATCCACTTAGCTGTGAGCTTACTGTACTGGGGGCAGAAAAACAATATGTTTTTTCAGCTGTTCTTTTCCCCCTCCACATGCCGCGCACTGGTCGTCCCCCTCCCTCTCAACATGCCATTTTGAACTGAAGGTTTTAACTGGGAGGATACCATATCTGAACTGGAGATATACTTTGCGTTCCAGTGATGGCAACATTTCGTCAAGGGTTGCCTCATAGTGCATAGTGCGTGCATGGTTTAAAATTGATAAAGAAGATTGTGAGGCTCCTGAATATCGCACAGAGTGGCATTGAACCACTTAAAGTAGAAGGAGGAGTAAATACTCCAGCAAAAGTGACAGTCAAGATACTTCCAGAGCAACAAAAAGATCCAGGAGAAGGAACAAGCACTATGTTGAGACCAGAAATGACTTTCTATGCAGAATGGCCAAGAAGCTACGATCGAAAGAAGTTGAAGCCAAGTGTGTCAATTGGATCCATACCACCTACAATCATGGAAGAAACAGAGTTGAGTGGTATAAGTGACACAGAAAGTGATCAGGTACCAAGGAGATCCAAAATATTAAGAGTACCTAGCCAAAGATATTCTGCAGATGAATAGACCTACTACGTGAGCCAAGTGCTAAATATCCCAATATCAGATTTGCTTGACTGGAGCAGAGAATTGCCTGAGCTCCCTTGAAACTGTTGACTTTTAAGTTTGAAAAGGCCTTTTCAGAAAGAAAATCCAGTTGTTGACAAACTCATTGAATGAACTGTACAAATAGACTGAAATAAAAACTGACAAGTTGCTAAGAATAATTAAGAAGATTAGCAGTAGAAGGGTGGGGGTAAAATTTTAGAAGAACACAGAGTAGGGTTAAGGAAAACTATTCGAAGTTTGTTGTAAATAAAGCTGCAAGAAAATAACTGAAAGAAACTATACACATGAAACAGCGGCGCACTATGGTGAGAGCACCTCGTTCACAAAGTGTGTAAAGTCAATAAGAGTCCTGTGCACTATTCATCCGGTACCTGCCACTGTTAGATACCACTGGCCAGGCTATGTAAAGATGATCACAAGTAGAGAGGTGCACCGGCGTGAATCCAATAAAGAGTCCAATTTGTGTAAATGAGTACCAATGGTTTATTCTATCTTCTTAAATCCAAATAAATGACAAGGTCCAGCCAATGTGTTTCGTTCCAAAAACAGCTTGTAGAACTTCATCAGGGCTTAATCATGTTGGATAATAATATAGCAAATTGCAAATGAAGCAATAAAAACTGAATCCATCAAGTATCCAATGGAATGTCCACAACGGGCCAATAGTAAATGAGTCTTCAGGTTCGAAGATCATGCGTTCATAATATATATCAATAAGAATTCGCCACAGGCACCTTGGAAAGTGCCCACACGGCCCATAAACATGAACCTGGTCTATGGAGAAGTCCCCGGCAACTTTGCTCCTGAATTCCAAATAACTGAGGGGCATATTATCAAGCCCGTTATCGCCGCTTTAGCGCCAGTTTTTGCCGCTAAAGAGGCAATAATTATATCGCCCTATCAGCAAGCTGTCGCTAACAGGCGTTAGCGACAGCTTTCATGCGATAGCGGCCGGTTATTACATCGCCTTGCATGCCAGCGATAATTATCGCTAATGACATGCAAGGTAGGCGTTCCCCACTAAAAGCGACTGTAAACAGTCGCTAAAACAACTACCCCCTATTAGCAAGGCAGGCGAAGCGATAATATAATTCGCGCTAAGCGCGTTTATCGCTAGATTTTTACACCTGCTACTGAGGGTGACTTACCTGTTTGTAGCATAGGGGTGGATTGTCAGGCTCAATCCACCATAGCGTTAATGCGAGAATATCGCTAGTTTTCCAGCGATATTTTCGCATTTTGCCGCTATCGCTGGAAATATTATCGCTATGGAGATAAACCTTACTAATAGGGTGTTATCTCAGGGATAATTTCCAGCGATAGGCGGCGTTAACAAAAAACGCGCTAAGCGCGGTTAGCGATAAATATCGCACTTCCTTGATGATATGCCCCTGAATTCCAAAGAAAAAGAAGAAAAATAAAGACTGTTTTTACAATAAAACAAAGATACTAACTTGCTGCTACATTCATCGTTTTAAGAGATCTGATTTCTGATAAATCATGCGCATTCTAACCAGAACTAGATGCAAGATTATTATAGGGATTACTTTCTTAGAAGTTGTAGTAATAACCATAGTAATATTATTGGTTCTACATTTTACCCCTGAGACAGAGCAATCTGTATTTTCATTAAATAACACAACATTTTCACATGATAAAGATGAAGATGATTTGAAGGCCACATTTGTAGATTACTTGAAAGAAGATTATTCAGCTAACATTTATTCTAGATTAGTTCAAGAGCATACACATGCTATGAATGCTAAGGATTGTTATGTGTGTGCACTTGCCTTCCTCTGCTGAGGAGCAGTTGACATACCTTTCTGAAATGCAATTTCATGCAGCATAATGCTTGGTTTAGTTTACAGACAACAACACTTTGAATATTATTCTTCTAACTATGAAATGATCCTATCGAAGTACCTTTATAAAAAACATAAACTAACACCCACGAGCTAAAGAGATGGACACTGCTTGGAATGATTTTAGACCTCCCTTCCTATTTACGCTATTAAGGCTTATGAAAATAATTTAACTTGCTTATTGAGATCCTTAGAGAAGATATTTATCATGATGTTAGAAGAAAGAAGGGCACACATTGCATGTAGTATAAATCAGAATAAAGATGTTTTAATGGATGCATGGAAAAGGAAGAAGATTACTTTAGAAGGAAAATGACTTATCCAAGGTTAAGACTGAACAAAAGACAAAAAGGGACAGTATGTGTTTTTAAGAAAAGATTTAAAAATAGAAAGAGACCTGTAGTAAAAAGTAACTGTGAACATACATTTGAGTTATCAGGAGGAACATGGCAGAGTTTACAGGGTGACAATCCAGCTATACCTGGAGTTTATTTCATTTGTGGACAGGATGCATATTTCAAATTACCAGCTGACTAGGAGTGTATTTGCTATTTAGGCTTATTGTTTCCTAAGATGTATCACGTTCATAGTTTAAATGCTTCAACAATGACACCTACACACAGGCATACTAGAAGTATAAATCAAGGAACACAATTGGTCGGAGATATTTTTGGTGCTAATATTCCAGGTGTGAGAGTGATACTGAATGAAGAGAAGATTAAAAAACTGTCAAAAGTAGCGGACAAGCTTGCAACAAGTACATCTGGAGATTTGCTAGTTATAAATACACAATTAATGGCTGTTAGATCAATGGTTTTACAAAATAGATATGCTTTAGACATTGTGCTTGCAAACAGAGGTGGAGTCTGAAAAATGTTAAAGTCAGAACATTGTTGTACATCAATACCTGACGAGAGTAAGAAAATCAAAGAATATGCAAAGAACATTTCAAGCATCAAACTTGACCTGGAACCATTAGAAACCGCTATTATAGAAAAAAGCTTCACAGAGGCGGTTTCCGTGTTAGGCAATTGAATTGCAACAGCAGGAAGAGGAAACCTCAAAGCTATAATAGTACCTGTATTCGTTATAGTTGTCTGTTTCCTGACTTTGTTAGGAGTGTATAAGGCTATCAAAATAATATTGCAAAAGAAAAAGAATAGAGAAATATACAAACAGATAAAAAAAAGATTAAGAAATAAGTGACCACATTAACAAAGAATACAACAAATTAAAGGAGAGGGAAAACCCAAAACAAAAAAGAAAAGACTGAACTTAATATGAAAGTGAGTTGCGAGTTGATCAGTGAATGTTATGTGATGGTTGTTAATGAGGGAGATGGGGAGGTTGCTGGAGCATTTTTATTAAATAGAAATTAATGCAATTAACATGTAGAAATAATATGAAGGCCTCAAAACGAAAAGCCACACATAAAAGGCAATTAGAGCACCAGGCTTTCATGGCTGAATAAAGTAATTTAGAAAGACTTCTGAATGCATTTTTTCCTTTTCCTTTTCCCTGAGCTAAGGTAAGGAATGTCAGTAATGAAAGATGAAAGACTTTCAATGATACAAAAATGCTGAACTAAAGATGAACTAATAGAAAACGTTAGATTTCAACCTTCTTCTAGAGATATTTTCATAGAATACGATGTACTAAATTGTGTAGTTAAATTTCCCTAAAATGTTTCTTCAAGAGTAAAATTCACAAGTGAGAATGTGTGAGAATGGCAGGATTCCATCTGTGTGATGTCAAGATGTAACCATGAACTGTTTGTCCTGTAGTAAAAATGAACAGTGGAAACCTAACCTCGACTTCCACAATGTTTATGAAATGTTCAGTTTTAGGGCGTAATGTCTCTAAGCCTTTTGTCCTGCACCACTTCAACAACAGAAGTTGTCCTGTTCCCATGATGACACCTCGCAATGAGTGGCAGAGAAGATAGAAGAATGCAACATTTTACCTTAGTGATAAATATCAAAATGTTATAATAGTACATGCTCCTAGAGCAGGGAGAGAGATTCTTCAGACGCTTTCTAGACTCTCTGCAGAGCCCTTTGCTGAGATTTTCTCTGATTTTCTCAGAGAGACCTATTAATTTCTCTTGCCTGAATCTATGCTGCTCAGAGATTCTACTGAATTTCGTGAACTTTTCCTTATGGGAAGTGCTAACCGATTAAGAACTGCTTAAAGCTTTATGCTTTCCCTTCTTGATTTGGAACTCTTTATGGGTTCTAAAGATACTGTTCTCTCATTTCCTAGACTTAGAATGTTCAGGAAGAGTATTTAGTATTCCCCTGAGGAACACAAAGATATATCATGCTGAAAACTGTGCAGTGATTTTAATGAAAGAAGCCACTCTGTAAGGGGTCATCAGTAACTTCTTTGTCAGTTATATATTGGCTGAGAGGAGGTGCAAAGTTGGGGATCCAAATAACCCTTGAAAGTCCCCCTGCCCCACTCTCCATTTCTAATTAAAGACCACACTGTGGTCTCTCTTAAGGAGACCAGACTGCCAATACCATGCTGGCAATTGTGTATTTGAATGCATTTTTGAATGGGATAATTGAACATAACTGCAATTTTTGAATTGTTAAATATGTTGAGACTGCAAGGTGGCTGCACTTCTTGTGAAACACCTTCAGTTAGGCAAGCCCTGTTATTTTAGTCAACAGTTGAGTGCATTTTGGGAATTGCAATATGACATTTACGCCTCTAAGGATGGGAGGAAAATTTCCAGCATGCAAATTGCCAGCAGTTAAAATGCTTGAACTGGTTGGAAATATTGCACATGGCATGGAGCCAGTTGCCAGCTGGGTATGATAGTGTGGAAAAATTAAAGGCAACAATAAACTTTCATTTTTATAAAAGAAATATTTGACTCCAAACACATTTTTGCTTACAATAGTTTTCAAATTTACATATGAGATATCTTGTAAGGAAGAAAAGAAATATAAAGCAATGCTTTGGATTTTTTTAAAAATATGTTCCTCTGCCACTCAATATCATTTTTTTAATTGTTAGGCATGCATGCTCTATTTTACTCTGCAAACATTTACTGCACAATATTAAAACACACTACTTCAAATAATTTTTAACTATATTGGTTAGAGAGTGTGCACCTTCAAGCTCAGTAAAAGTATTTAGCTTGCTTGCAGTCTTTGTATTTTATAGAATAATTCTAAGTAAATATGTTAGTCATTTGGGGGAGGGGGATGGGCCGGGCCAATGATTTTCTTTATATATGGTAGCACAATAATAAAATGATTGATGAACATTTCTTTAGATGAGTTTACAAAGCCATTTTTATCATGGATAGATTATGCAAAGAATATTAAACCAACTAAGATGATTCGGCCAGATAGCTGGGGAAGAATTACCTTACCATGTTTCTCTAAATGGTGGAATTCTATTCTTATTAAAGGTCAAGGGAAATCCTCACATTTATTGCACATTTATTGATTTAGAGTTTGAGTTTGACATGATTCAAAGAGTATTAATTTGAAATTGCACAAATCTGGTGCTCCAGAAGTCATCATGTGGGGTTACATTTCTATCATACAGTAGTCACTGGGCATCAATATATATTGGAGGAGGGCTGGCCCATGCAAGCAATGTTTTTACTATGAAAGGGGTCAAAAAGTTTGTCCTTGCATTTAATGTGTTCGTAACTTTTTTTCTTCCCTCTACTCTTTTGCATAATATAAATCAAATGCCTACACTATTATTAACTTACAATGATGGTATGGTGATTGTAGGAAATCCACCTTTTCTACATGGTCACTCTTGATTTTTCACAATTTTCTGGACTCTACTTTTGCTGGTTTTCAAACTGTGTACACTTTTCCCTGCTAAGCAGGAAAGAAGTGCAAACAGCCGCTCACACCCACTCACTCACCCATACAGTCTCTCAACTGAGCCATTCAGTCACCCACACAGCCACTCACACACCTACTCACTCACCAATACGGTGAATCATGCAGCCATTCACTCACCCATACAGCTACTCACACACCCACTTATTCACCCATACAGCAACTCACACACCCTCGTATTTACCTATATAGCTACTCACACACCCATAAAGCCAGTCACACCCCCACTCACACACAAATACACACAGACACACACCAACTCATATAATATGTGTTAGAAATAGTATCACTCATAGGTAGAACACAAAGTAAACTAGTTTAACTTATGTTGTCCCTCAGTATATATGTTTAACACTAGAAATGTTTGGAAAACACTTACACTCACTGGATGATGTCATCACTGATGTCGGTTGAGATGTCATCAGTGATGTCACTGACCATGTCATGAGTGATGTAATATGTGAGGTCATAAGCAGTGCATTGCAGGGGCATACGTTATAGTTAGCTCAGGTTACAGAGATGTTATAGTTAGGCTCAGATTTCACATGCATAAAACCATAGAAATTCAGCAGTTGTAGTTACCTGAGCTAATTATAACGTATGCCCCCGCAATGCACTGTTTAGGACCTCACATATTGCATCACTCATGACATTGTCAGTGACATCACTGATGACATCACTTATGACATCTCAAATGACATCACTGATGACATCATCCACAGAACCACTCACACACCCACACAGTCACTCACACACCCACTTATAAACCCATACAACCACTCACACACCACTCACACACACACTTACACACCAACACAACCCCTCACATACCCACTCACTGACCCATACAACCAATCTCTCACTCACATCCCTGTAACCTTTGTTTTTTCCCGGTAGTTTCTATGTTTTTTGTGTTATTTCCTAACTATAATGCCCTTGTAAGTTTTGTATTTTTTTTGCCAATTTCTACCTTTTTTAATATGTTTATTAAATTTTATACGAACAAACACATGAGACTCATACAGTATCCATACTTGCATGACAGCACTTAACTTGTAGGAAAAAAAAAAAAGATATTTCTATGCGGAACGCTCAGCAACAAAGAACAGTAGACTTGGCATATAACATACACACCTGTGGCTTCCCCACTTTTCTAATCCCTGCAGACACCCAACCCCTAACACCATTACAGTCCAACCTAGTGTACAAGCAATATGGTCCCCCTGTTACTCATCTGTCAGGGCTGTGTGCTGTGCTGCCTCTTCCTCCCTACGTCCAGTGTCCGCCAGTTCCACCCTTTTGTGCTCCACATATGTTTTATACAGTTCCCAGAAGTTCTTCGGTCTATTACGTGGCTGTAGTAGTTCACTGTAGATTTCGGTTTGTATACTACAATATAACATATCTCGTGACCACTGGGTGAGTGTGGGGGGAGGACCACGTGACAAGCAGATCGCAACACATCGCTTAGCCAGCAATAAACCCATATCAATCAGCCTCCGTACCCCCTTGGGCATCTGTCTAGAATAGCCAATCAACGCAAGTGTTGGCTCTGGTGTCAACTGCCTCCCCACTACCCGGCTCAATTCTGCAAAGACAAGGTCCCAAAAACGAGAGATCTCTGGGCAAATCCATGCCAGGTGAAAAAAATCCGCGGTCTGAGCATTACACCTGTCACAGGTCGACTCAGCTCGCAGCCCATACCTATGCAAGCGCTCCGGGGTGTAATAAACCCTGTTCAAAAATTTAAAATGTATTAATCTGTGTCTCCCGTTCAGGGATATGCGCTTTGTGCTGGTGCAGCAATATGTCCATATATCGTCCGTTATGTCCGTTTGTAAGTCGCGCTGCCAGGCCAGGCGGGCCTTCGTGTATTGATGACGTCTATCAGACATCGTGACCTGATTAACCCTGGAAACGATCTTGAGAGGCGACTTAGCTGTGATAAGGTTAGTCAAGGCAGGGAGCTCCGGGGGCTCCGACATGTCCTCTCCTAGGACCTCAAGGAGTGCATGCCGCACCCTATGAAATTGGAAGTGCGTCAACGGTGTTGGTGTCTCATCGTAGATCCCATATCTCCCCAACCCTTAGCTACACCATCAGTGAAGAGGTCCCCTATCGTCAGTGCTCCAAGAGTGTTCAGCGCGACCGTCACCCCTTTTTCTTTGCACGGAGGTAACCACCGGCACCAGTCTAGCCGGGCCACAGGAGAATACAAGATAGCTCCAGCTTGCCGTTGTAATAAAGAGTGCCAAGTGTGAGTAATTGAGTTAAGTGAATCGAGAATACCTGTGCACCTATCCGGGGGTATAAACATCAATGCTGGCAGCGGCAGAGGAGCAGCCACTACCGCCTCTATGCGGAGATGTGGAATGTCAAAGGGGCCATGAATCCAATAGTACGCCTGTGCACCCTGAGCGGCCCTATAATATAGATCGAAATCCGGGGCACCCAGACCTCCCATAGCATACAGGAGCGTAAGAATCTTCCACTTGACACGCGGCTGTTTACCCGCCCATGCCAATTGGACCATAAGGGACGTGAGTCTCTGGAAGAACCCCCGGGGCAAGACCATGGGAATATTCAGAAAGAGGAACAGGAATCGCGGCAGAACTACCATTTTCATAAAGGAGATCCTACCCAGCAGAGACAGTGGTAGTTGGACCCATCTGGCTATATCGTCCTCCAGTGTGCTAATCACAACCCCATAATTTTCCCGGAATACTACCTCCAAGTCAGTGTGCAACCGGATTCCCAAATATCTCACCGCTTCCGCAGACCACGGCAGCGGGTATTCAGGCTCAAAGGCCACCGTAGCCGGTGTTAGGGGAAAAATAATAGATTTAGTCCAATTAACACGCAGCCCCGACAGAGATCCAAAGAGTACCAACTCCCGGAGCACTGGGGATAGATTACTACCAGGATGCCGGATATATAGTAGCGTGTCATCCGCGTAGGTGGAGACTATCAGCTCGTAGCCGGGGAACCGGATGCCTCTGTGGCTATGGTATTCCCTAAGCGGACAGGCCAGGGGCTCAGAGACCAGTGCATATAGAATGGGGGACAGGGGCAACCCTGTCTAGTACCCCTGGAAATGTGGATAGGGTCCGTAACCAAGTTGCAAATCTTGATTCTGGCCATGGGAGAGTTATATAAAACCCCAATAAGTTGTATAAAAACTTGTCCAATGCCCATCCTAAGGAGCACTTGTCTGAGAAAGGGCCACTCAACGGAGTCGAACGCCTTTTCCATATCTAAAAAAACTGCGACAGCGGGGATCTCCGGTCTGGTATGTTGTAAGGCCGCAAACACTGTTCGGAGATTATAAGTCAGATTTCTGCCCGGTACAAAACCCGCCTGTTCTGGCGCCACTAAAGTGGGTACCAGCGGTATCAATCGATTCGCCAATATCTTTGCAAATATTTTTGTATCTACATTCAGTAGGGAGAGAGGACGGTACGATGCACAATCTTCAAGTGATTTACCCGGCTTTAGGATCGCTACTATAATCGCTTCTCTCATAGAGGGCGGCATCATACCACTGACACACATGTCCTCGAAGAGAGCAGTTAAATGTGGCAGTAATAGCTCTAAAAAAGTCTTATAGAAGGTCACCGTCAACCCATCCCCTCCAGGAGCGCTTCCCACTCTCATTTTCGACACGGCAAGAAGTATTTCCTGACGTTCGATAGGGCGCATCAGAAACTCTTGATGGGTGTTCGTCAACCATGGCAGCTTGATATGTTCGAGATAATCTAATATGCGGTCTTCCGAACCGCAGCCGCGAGAGGCATATAGGTCAGAGTAGTATTGTCGGAATCTGTCCGCTACTTCCGTCTCCTCCAATAGGGTGTCCCCGTCTGTGGTTGTGAGCCCAGGTACTACCGACTTATCTCTACGTTGCTTTAGCAGCCGAGCCAGAACTGCTCCCGGGCGCTCCCCTTCTCCGTACACTCGGGCCGTGGCGTACTTGCCTTGGTGTTTGACGTCAGTGTCAGCCGTTTCATGATACTCCTCCAGTGTGTGTTTGATTTCCTGTGTGACAGTGTCGCCATTCCCGGCTTGTTGAGCCGCTTCAAGGGACACGAGCTTCTTCTCTAAATCCGCTAGGCGTGTGCGAAGCGACCTAAGTATTCCCGCGTGCTTGGACATGGCAATCCCTCTTATATAGACCTTAAATGCTTCCCAGACAGTTTGAAAGCTGTCAACTGACCCCACATTTTTGTCAAAAAATGTTTCGATGGCGTCGGCCATTTCTTCCTGGAAGACAGCATCTAGCAATGAATAAGGCGGAAATCTCCAGGTAAAAGGAGGAATACGTGGTTTTGGGACGTCAATAACCAGCAACAGCGGGGAGTGGTCAGAGTATGTACGAGGGAGTATCTTGCAGTCACTAAGGTGCGCAGTCAGTCGCCTATCAGCAAACCAATAGTCAATTCTAGTGTGTATATCATAATGTGCAGAATAATGCGTGAAACCACCTTTAGCTGAATAGCGGTCGCGCCATACATCACACAAATCAAAACGTACTAGAGCGCTTTCCAGCGCACGAGCTGCCGCCAAGGGGCGCCTGTCCGGGCCATCCGATCTATCCAGTCTTGGGTCTCTGACTAAATTAAAGTCTCCACCCCAGAGTTGTTGGCCATCAGTATGCAGGTTGACAATATCGGCCATCTGTCTGTAAAAGTCCGGGCTGTCGTAATTCGGGCCGTAGACATTAACCAAAAGGAAATCCAAACCCTTCCCTCTACATCTAGTAATGACAAACCTACCAGACACATCCGTCTCTAAAGGTTCCAATGTCAGAGCCACCTTGGGATTCACCCACGTCAAGACCCCCCGTGCATGAGTGGTAAAACCCGCTGCATGAATGTTGCCATGGAGTCCCCGTATACGTAGCATAGAACTGCCCAGGGGAAGGTGCGTTTCTTGCAATAGTGCAATGTCGATGTTGTGCCTCGACAAATAGCTTAAGACCTTGCGTATTTTTCTGTGGTCATTAAGGCCACGCACGTTCCATGTGAGCATGCTCACGGTGTCAAGGTTAGTGTCCCTGCATTTCCTACCAGTCTCAGCCATGGTGCAATGTAACATGTGGCTGCAGAAGGTCCCACACTATCTTCGACCTGTATTTGTAGTGTGCGTCTACGTACAGTGGATTATCATCTGAAATACGCAGTGCGAGTCTCATTACCTTCCCACCCCCCACCCACGTCAGGCAGCGCCCAACTGTGCCTGAACGACAAATCCCCCCCTGCCTTCCCCCAACAATGAACAATAACACAAATGCAAAGCCAATTATGCAAACCTCAGGTTCCCAACCCTTCCATCCCCATACAGAACGCAAAGAGTGTGATTCACACGAGGGAAGATGTTGCAAGCCTGGTACGTGCATGTGTGTCAGTTAGTCACAGCACCAGCTCCGTTCCACCGCCCGGAACAATCCTATCGCTGCGGCAGGTGCTACCCCCGCAGCTCAATCCAATCCGCAATCCCACGGAGCCTCCGAGATCCCCCCTACCCCTAGCAAGTAAACATGATAACTTTTGGCTGTAACAGAAAGCAGCAGTTAGTTGTAAACTTCCACACAATAATTAAACAATTCAAAAGCAAGATCCCTTCCCCACTCTCAACCCGGTCGCAGCTCACTACGCCGTATGATCCGCTGCATGGTCTTCCAGGCTGCCTCCGACTACTCCTTCCAGGATTTCCCTCTCAGGGCTAGCACGCTTCTCCTTTGCCCACTCCTTCAAAGCTCTTTGCAACGTCTTAGGCTCAGTAAAAATCCGCGAGTGGCTATTCCTGTTAACACGCAGTCTGGCAGGGTAGAGCATGGCATAGTCTATATTCTGGTCCCTCATTTGGCGCTTTAACAGGGCAAATTGTCTGCGCGCCTCTTGGACCCGTGCCGTGAAGTCCGGATAAAGGGAGATGTTGGACCCCTCATACTGTAGTGTCTGCTTAGTTCTGGCTGCCGCCAGCGCCGAGTCTCTATCCCTATAGTTCAGCAGACGCGCAATTATAGGTCTAGGTGACACCCCAGGGGGTGGGTGAGGTCCCAACGAGCGGTGCGCTCGCTCCACCACGAACATGGTAGAGAACGTCTCAGCGTCCAGGAGAGTGACCAGAAGCTTCTCAACGAACCTCTCCATGTTGCCTATTGTTGTCGTTTCAGGGACCCCCGTGATTCTTATGTTGTTGCGGCGCGACCGCGCCTCCAAATCTTCAGTTTTGTCTTGCAATATTTGGAGGACCTTGCCCAGTTGTTCGTGGTCAGAGTCCATCGACGTCTAGGCCTCCTCGACCTCTGGTATCCTACGTTCGGACATGTCTAGATGCTCCGCATGCTTGTCCAATCTCTCAGACATCCTTTCCATGCGATACGAGAGAGCGTCGATTTTAGTGCCCAACCCCGCCAGGCTACCCTGTAAGTTTTTTTTCCATCGCAACTAGCATGGAGCGGATGTCCCCATCTAAATCCTCAGACGGCGGGTCCGATGAAGGATTCCCTTCTTCGGCCGAAGTGTCCCGCACTTTTGACTTTCTGTGATCAAACGTGATCTTGGGTTGGTTTTTGTCCACTCTGCCCATCTTGCGCCGTTCTGTTCGCCGTGATACGGGCACCAGTACGCGCACCAGAGTCCGCCTAGTCTGTAGGGTGAGAAACTGGGCCTCGTGGGTTCTGTCACAACTCTTCTATACTGCAGCTTACTGTGACCCGCAGTGACGCTCCAACTGAGTCGCAGCCCAACGCCTGCCGGGGTAGTTCTAGTTTGTAGGCTTTCAGTCCTGCCTAAGCACCTCCACTGACAGTCCACCAGAGCTTCACTGAGCCCACAGTGTCACCGCTATAGCTCAGATGGAGTGCCCAGCAGCCCCCAGATCATTCAAGCCCTGCAGTGTTGCGCAGCACAAATTTCCCCTTGGGCCGAGATCCCTATGTTTAGTTTGCAGCCATCCATACATACGCGTCTCCCACTAGCGTGTAGAAGGGCTGCAGTCTGGTGCTCGACTCCTCGGTCCGTCCCCGTCTCACCATCCGACCGACACAAAAAGATGGCCGACACCTAGCGCTAGGCCCTCCGGGGCATATCGCAAGCATGGAAGACCCCAGCAGATGTCAGGAAGCGCATCTCCAGCTTAGGAGCAGGGAGCCGTTGCGCTCCGCACCGCCCCCGTCAGGGTCCGAAATGTAGGCTCGCAATGGCATCGGGGTCAGCCGTGTCGCACGTCTCGCTAGTGGCGTGGCCGTTGCAGGGGAGGCAGCGCACTCCGTACACTCAAGGTAGTGTGGGGGGGGATCCTCTTCACCCTTGGTATCCTCCCTTCGGTCAGGCTCCGAACGGCGCTCGCTCGAGACTCGCTGCACCCAACTCCACAAGTACCGTAGGGAACGCAGCAGTCCCGGCTCGGGCTCACCTCCGCCGCACGGTCGCACTTCAGGCTGGTGCTTCAACTCCGGGCTCAGGCCGCAGTGACTCGACTCCCGCCAGTGATCTCAGCGCAGGAGTTATGGCCCCCGGAATAGCTCAAACTTATGCCGGGCGCTGTCCGACTCCCTCGCAGCAGGAATGTGGGTCCATCAGCCACCGCAATCTCAGGATAAATGACGGATATCGTGGCGGTTTCACGGAGCCGAGAGCTGAAGCGGCCATCTTGCAGCTCGCAAGCTCCGCCCCCTCAATTTCTACCTTTTTTTATTTTTTTTCCTAATTGTACCTTTGAGAGTGGCTGTGTGAGTGGTTTTGTGGATGTGTGAGTGGGTGTGTGAGTGTCTGCATTGGTCTGTGAGTGAGTGTGTGAGTGGCTGTATGGGTCTGTGAGTAGGTGTGTGAGTGGCTGTATGGGTCTGTGAATGGGTGTGTGAGTAGCTGTATGGGTCTGTGAGTGGGTGTGTGAGTGTTTGTATGGGTGTATGAGTGGGGGTGTGAGTAGTTTTGAGGGTGTGTGAGTGGCTGTATGGGTCTGTGAGTCGGTGTGTGAGTGATTATGTAAGTGTGTGAGTGGGTGTGTGAGTGACTGTATGGGTCTGTGAGTGGGTGTACAAGTGGCTTTGTGGGTGTATGAGTGGATGTGTGAGTGACTGTATGGGTTTGTGAGTGGGTGTTTGAGTGGCTGTGTGGGCATGTCAGTAGCTGTGTGAGTGACTGCGCCACAACGAATCCTCAGCTGCTCCTTTATCCAACAAGAGTTCACAGTTTTGCACTGGAGTACTTTCTACTGGTTAATTAGTAAGTGCTAACTCATTGGATAAATGTCTAGTGCATATTCCACACTACAGCTGCGTAATGGACCAGGATGAAATGTCTCCAGTGACCTTCTATTCGTTTAATTTTGGCAATGTTATTGTTCCTAAAGTGTCTTCTTCCAGAAAGCTGACGAGACTTCAGAGAGATGAATCTCCACCAAACCAGAGAACTTCCTCTTAACTATATGAAGTAAGTGCTTCTTTATTTGGTGGAGATGTCCTCATATTCCTCTGCTTAGAGAACCCATCACCAAAATCGGCAAGAAATGTGCTCTGAGGGCCTTTTGGAAAGCTGTCCATCAAAATAGGAAATGGCAGGAAGACCTTTGCCTACTATTAAGGAGGACAGTGAGGATCCAAACGGGTGAAGCTTGCAAGTGATTTTGTGCATTTGCATATCGTAGTAATTTAATTGAAGAACCATGCACTCTGTTCTCACCAGGAGATGACAAGAAAGAACCCACTTGTCACAGTCACTACTGATTGCGCTCCGATAGATGAAGGATGCATTTACCTCCATCAAACATTTCAGTTCGTTTTTCAATGTGCAGTTGCCGAGAAAACACAATTGCTTTGCCTTCGCCAAGCCACAGAAGTTAGGATCATTTGTCCTTTATAGAAGTGGAGCTTCAACTGGGGCCCCTGCTATGTTTATATTGTAAGTGTTTCCTGTTAAGATGTAATTTCTGTGAAATGAGCATCAGGGCCAGAACCAAACCTCACCTGCCCATTTATCCAACAGGAGTCCACAGTTTTGCACAAAATGTCTACCCAACTGCAGTACTTTCTGCTGGTTAATTGGTAAGTGTTACCACATTGGGTAAATGTCTAGTCTGTATTCTACACTACAGCTGTCTAATGGACCACGATGAAATGTCTTCAGTGATCTTTTGTGTGTAATTCCAGCAACGTGATTGTTCCTCGATTGTCTTCTTCCCGAAATCTGTGATAACATGAATCCTCGTATAGAGAAGACAGAGAGACTACAAGGGTACTTCCTCTTAACTATATGAAATAATTGCATCTTTGTTTGGTGGAGATGTCCTCATATTCCTTGGCATTAAAAATGTGTCACCAAAATCGAAGGGAAATGCACTCGGTAGGCCTTTTGGTAAGCTGTCCCTCAACCTGGGAAAAAGCATAATAAGATGAATGGGGCGGGGTCAAATGAGTGGAGCTTCCAGGTGATTTTCCACATTTGTGTAAATTAAAAGGAGAACAAAGGACTCTGCTCTCACCAGGAGGTGACAAGAAAGAACTCACTTGTCGCAATCACTATGGATTGCGTTCTGATAGATCAGTGGTGCATTCACCTCCATCAAGGATTTCAGATCGTTTTTAGGTCTGAGGAGATAGTGCATGTGCTATCCCAAAGAGACATGCTGTGCTTAATCTGTGGGCATCAGCCAGCCCACAAGCTACCCATTTGTTCACTCCATCATTTGTGTCATATTGTTTGTCACCATTTGTCCCTGGCATGCACAGTCATGCCTCTTCTTGTGTTTAGCCCTCCCCAAAGAGCATGGACCAAGTAAGCATCCACTGCTCCCATTTTACAACCATTTTAGGAACTACTTTTTTCTTTCTTTTTCAGCACTGAATACAGTACTTGTGCCTTTACCAACTCTGTCTCCTCCCACGCACCCTCATGCCCTCATGCCCCGTCCACATATCACCCCCTCCCGCGTCACTGCTTTTAACTTCGTTGCTGCTATCTGTTTCCCCCTTCTCATAATGCCTGTCTCTGCATGCTCTCTCCCACCTCCTAGAGCTTGCCCCATCCACAAATCATCCCCTCCCCAACCCATCACTGCTTTAAACCCCCATTATAGTCTGTTGCGTTCTAGAGAGTAGTGGTGTTCTGCCTTGTAATGTCCTGTTAGTGTATAGCTGACGTGCTGATTGGAGCATGTGTGCATGGGTACTATTAGTTGCCACAAGTGTAGTCTCTGTTTATTTTCTGTGCATGTGGGTGCTAGCTATGTGTATGTATTTGCACCATATGTGGTCATTTGGCAATGGTGTGTATAGCTGGAAAATCAGACCACAGGTAACTCAGGTATGCATTTTCACGGGGCATGTCAGAGCTTCTAAAGTACCTGTGTCATCTGCTGTAATTGCATAGACACTTTTCTCCTGTGCGAAATGATTGGACTGTTTGTGTCTTACCTTGTTGCTTCTCATTTCATAGGGTGGGACTCTATTTTTTCAAATTTCTCCCTCCGGGACACTTTCTTATATTGTCCGCATTTACCCGTGAAGTGTTTCCGTGCGCCATTGTTGTTAACTTGAATTCGCTTCAAAGGAGCCAGGCTGAATCTTGATGTCATCAAGGTCTGCCTGTCCCTCAGTGTTCGTGGCAAAAGTAGTCATTTAATGTGGTTGCTGATGCAAGGTATTTCTTCATGTTCTCTACTGTAAACAAGCCTAACATTGAGATTCTTTCTGGGTATTTTTGTGCAGTTTTCTATAGCGCCAACACCACCAGAAGGTATTGGAGCACTTTACATTAACATAGGTTCCTTTACACAAGGACACATTTTTTTGTACCTTAAATCAATGAGGGGGACGGAAGAGCAAGTTATTTAAAGAGGTCCTACTCCTGAGCTCCTCCAGGGACTAGCATCAGGTATATCACAGAAAGGAGGTAGTTCCTCTAACAGGCAGATGCACAGGTAGGTGCTATCAAGCCGGAGTATGTCTCGCTGGGAGATCTGAATTTCAGATCGTAGTGCCCTCACACACCTGTTAGGGTGTCATGCTTCATCATAGGGCGCTCCTCGTCAGACCGGCGCTGCAATGTCTGACGGGCCTGGTGGCTATTTTGGCGGAGTTCTTTAGATCTGAGGACGCCGTATGTGGTGAGTGCACGTGGGTAATATGAGTAAAGAATAGTGGTGTGTAGAAAGTGACTTAAAATAGGCACAGGAACCCGTAAGAAAATAAATGTAATTAAATATGGGTCCAGGACTAGGTAAAAACAGTGGTGTTATCTTGAGGTCCCTAGGTACCAGGATAGCGTTATAAATGCATGCATGGTCGACATGTTTCGTGCCATTCAGGCCCAATCATCGGGCGGCACTTCTTCAGGACCTTAGTGAAATGTGGTGCCCCTTGGTGGGGCGGGCGGTCTCCCTGCTATTCGAGGATAACCTAATGAAGTATGCTACTGGTCCCTAGTGCGGAACCAGTGTGAAGTCTCCACCTAGAGAAGGGGAGAAAGATAAAAAGGAGACAAACAGGAATGCGACATGAATACACCAAAAGTTTACACAAAGTACACAGTGGAAAGACAGACATGGGCAATGCCCTGTCTTACCACTAATTCTTTCAAAATCACAAGGGTGAATTTAAAGTGACTAGACAAGTATAAAGTGCCTGTCTAGCAGTGAAAGCCAACTAGCTAATAAAAGACAAAAGATGGATAAAGTTAAAAGCTAAATGTGTGCATATACTAGTCGGGAGACTAGACAAACCACCAGATGACAAGAGACCTCCTTGTCCAAAACAATGGAGGTAGGCCAAAACATTGTGGTCCTTACGTGGCTTACCTCAAAGGGTGGAGTCTGATACTTCATAGGAGGATAGGAGGTCCCGATCACGGTAAGGGACACCTTGAGATAAACATAGTATGTGAAGACTAAGAGCCAAACAGATGCTCCTATAGTGTACAACATATACATCAACACTAGAGGGGTGTGTATAATAATGTACCTCACATATTAGCGACACCCCGATGGAGAAACCCTACCAACATGCGGCGTGCACCAGGGGTGAACGTGAGCGGGGAGCAACTGGAGTCTACAGCCCCCTGCAGAACCGGGTGGCCGGGTGCGGTATACTAAGTATGCAGTCAGGGGTACAGACCTTTAGAAAGGAGAATCAGCTTAATAACCTTGTATGCTGTGTGCTGGGTATTAGACTAGGAGTGGAAGCCTAAGGGGCGTATCCGACCTAAGCCCGTGGTCGCAGTAGTAGTACTGTTTGAAGTACCAGGGGGCCGGGTGGTGGAATGAGACCGCTCTCGTACAGCCTCGGGGTTGCGGATACATGAGAGAACACCAGCATGTGTCAGGGAACTAAAGTGATGCGGGAGTGCAGGGGACAGGTTGATGCCATCGAAGCGGTATTGATGCTCTATGCGTGATGGAGACTGCCACCGGTCAAGAACTCAATGACACGCGCAATTCCACTTACTTGGTGTGTCGATCGGTCACTGCCGTCTCACCTACTCTGCTCCATCACGTCTGAATCTTACCGGTCATGCTGCCTGTGTACGTTAATAAGGGCTCGATCACATGGTTCCGACGCCCCTGCCGACCTCACACTGGAAGCAAGCGGTACTGCGGAGAACGTCGCGGCCATCTTGGAGTTGACTAGGCTGTCAACGTGGTGGTCCGGATGTGTCATAGTTAGAAAACAAAGACGGGGATGTACAGTAAAGTCGGTCAGAAGATCTCGACCAACTGATGTCATAGTTTGCAAACAAAGATGGGGATGTAGAGGAAGCATAGATAGTATGGTCCTGGTGTACCGCCACTGCAGGCAGATAGCAAGCGGTACAGCCGTGGGCATGGTGGCCATTTTGGAGTGGTGTGGTCTATCTCATAGAAAACATAAATGTAGTGAGATTATCACGATGTAATCGTGTGCTAAAGAGTCTTTTTTGGTACTCAGGCATGTAATGTCTGGAGCCAAAGTAATGGCCAAATAGGAGTGGTGTGGTCTAGCAATTAGAGGACAATTAATGTCATGAGATTTGCACTGTGTAATAGTGAGCTAGAGAGTCGTTTGTGGGGCTCAGACATGTGATGTCAAGAGCCGAAATGTAATGGCAATTATAGCATGGGTGAGGTTGCTCAACATGTGTAATGATATTGGACAGCAGTCCACAGTGAAGTGTCAATCATATCGGTTGTGTCACAGAGGGCATCAGCAATAGTAGCATAGAGGGTATCAAGTAAACATGTGATAGTCATTGTTTAGAGTTCAGTCCAAGGTATCTCATCGTTTAGGCCTTGCGTCTGGGTGGAAAGGCGGAAAATCCAACGCTGTTCCATTTCGAACAGTTTCTGTGCAGACCATGAAGTGTTGCTTTCAATCACTGTCCATTGCATGTCTTCTGGTCTATGCAGGTGGGAGAGGTAATGGGAGCTCATTTTCATGGTGTTTCTCCCACATCTAATGTTACTCCGATGCTCCATGATTCTTGTCTTGACGGGATGCGTCGTCATGCCAACATATCTCAATTGGCAGGGGCACTCAATGAGATAGATGCAGTTCTTAGTATTGCAGTTGGAGTTTTGCAGGCACAGGGAGATTAAGTGATTTTCCCACAGTCAAGGATGTTAAGCCGACGCCAAAACTCATACTGGGTTTCCCACCTCCATAGTCGACAGCTGTGGCCCTTACGCCACATCCTCTCCTAAGAGGATGCTACATCTTTAGCCTCAGCCTCGTCCCACATTTTGTGATTATGGTCAAATCACTTAATCTCCACATGGCAGTCCGCATTTGCTGTTGTTCGCCCGTCCACCTCCCGCCTGTCACTGCTTGCCCCGCTGAACTCCGTTGCACAAATACCCTCCTCCCCCGGCTCTGCTTTTCACATTTTTTTTGTGCAGTTTCATGTAGACGCAACAGTACGCAAAGGTATTGGAGCACTTTACATTAGCACCAGTTACTTTATTTGTGTAGTTTTATTTAACGCCAGCACCACCCTAAGGTATTGGAGTGCTTTACATTAACACCAGTTACTTTTCACTAGGACACCTTAAACTTAGGCAAATCACTTACTCTCCCCATGGCAGCCCGCATTTGCTGTTTGTTGCCCATCAACCTCGCACCCCTCACTGCTTGCCCATACTGGACTCTCATTGCACAGATTCTCTCTTCGTCCAGATACCCTCCTCCCCCGACTCTGCTTTTCACATTTGTTTTTTGTGTGCAGTTTTCTGTAGCGGCAACATCACCCGAAGGTATTAGAGTGCTTTACATATGCACTGTTACTTTGTTGTGCAGTTTTATATAGCACCAAACACCACTCTAAGGTATTGGAACGCTTTACATTAGCACCAGTTACTTTTCACCAGAACACATTCATTTTTGTAGGCACAGGGAGATTAAGTGATTTGCCCAGAATCAAGTATGTTAAGCCAACGCCAAAACACAAACCCGGTTGCCAAGTTCCACAGTCAGCAGCTCTTTGCCCTTACGCCACATCCTCTCCCAAGAGGACGCCACATCGACTCCGCCTCAGTTCGACATTTTGTGATTATGGGCAAATCACTTAATCTCCCCATTGCTGCCCATATTTGCTGTTGGTTGTCCATCCACCTCTCGCCGTTGCTGCTTGCCCCTGCTGAACTCCGTTGCACAGATTCCCCTCCACCACCAACTCTGTTTTTCACATTTTTTCTGGTCAGTTTTATGTAAGCAAACACCACCTGAAGGTATTTGGCTGGGCCAAAATTGGCATATCGAGGGGAGTCACGCACACCCCCTCACCCTTTATGATAAAAAAATAATTCCCCTGGACCTGCCCACCCGGGGGGCATAAAGAAAACAAGCACTAGAGAGTATGCTTGGGTTTCTTTTTCAGTTTTGCTGCAGATTTGTGGATCCACCGTGATTGTGCAACAAAATTGAAAAAAAACACATTTATGGCCCCTGGCAGGGTCTCTGTGGGACCCCACCACCAGGGCTAAGGTGTCACAGTATTTCTACCCTGCCCCAATATGTTTTTTTTTGCCTTTTTTCTTGGGAATCGGACGAGTCCCAAGATGGCTGCCAACATTTCCTGGTTGCAGTGTTGACAGCCAATCAGATCTTAGTATGAGATCTGCCGGATCAGTGGAGGATTCCCGCCCCTAGATATCTATATTTATTTTTTCTTAAATAACTCCAAAACTACTAAAGGGATTCACAACAAATTACAAAAAGGCTCTTTCTGGACCAAGAGCTAGCTTTCTGCCAAATATGGTGTAATTCCGTCTAGCAGTTCGGACTGTAGTCTTGGTCAAAATCTCTATGGGAAATTGCATGGGAAAAAAGCATTTTGGGGCCCCTCCTTTTTCTTGGCCCCGCTTGACAAATAACCCCAAAAATTTCCACACAGCAGCTGAACTTAGGTGTGTACTAGTTTTGTAAATTTCGTGAAGATTTGTCAAACGGCGCCAAAGTTATTAGCAAAACAAAAAACACTTTTCCTATGGAAACTATGTCCTGACTATAACTACCTGCTGGCGACCGCCTGAAAAGTGCACCAGACCCTGGGGATGGGGTCTCTGGTGCCAAATTCGGCCTGGGGAGTGGGGCGATGCATGCCCCTCCACTTTAATTAAAAAAGTGGCCCTTGGGTTGGGGTCCCCAGGGCATAACAAGGCTTGGGGAGGAGGGGCTATATGGCCCCCCTCTCCTTTATGTAGATAATTTGCCCCAGGGATAGGGTCCTGGGGCCAATAACGGCCTGGGGGCATGCATCCCCTCTGCCCTTTAATTTTAAAAAAACATCCCTGGGGAATGGAGTCCCCATGGCCAGGCCCCATGGCCAACCCCCTTTGGCCATGCGCTACATGGGATTCTCTGTATGGGGGGGTTGGCTGCAGGGCCTGGCTGCAGGCCAGGCCTGCAACCAACCCCTGCTGCGTATGGTCTAAGGCTGTTCGTGGTGGGGTTGCATTTATGCATGGTAATTAAGTATTCCTTTACGTTAAACAAACCCTAGAAATTCACTGAAAAAGGTTAAAGTAATACTATAGTTAGGTATGATAAAAGGATCTTTTTTATTTTTTAAACGTGGAAATTCACAGAAAAAGCAATGGTTAAAGCCATGTTTAGTTAGGTGAATATGTTGGTGACAACATTAACATTTTGAATTAAAAACAAATGTGAAATTCACCAGTTGTAGTTAGCAGCACTAACTATAACTTGCACCCCCTCCATGCACTGCCTATGACCTCACATATGACATTCGCTCAGGACATGTTCAGACTATGACATCATTGATGACATCCCTGATGACATAATCAAAGCTTCTTTTGTACACATTGCTCTCAAAATGGGTATAACATTAGAGCTTTGAAAGTAGGTGTAAAATAGCTTAGAACAATATAAAGCGTATTTACTGCTATCATACAGACAACCCCCATAGATAAAGCAAGCATGTGTTATTTGCAACATTGATCCTATGCCATACACTTCATGGGTAGTCGAGTTCATGTTGACTATGAACCACAGAGGAAATTAATTCCATGTCCTGCACACGGTGCTCAATCTGTATACAACTGTTCAGGGACAACCAAGTTCCTCCAGATACTCAAGGCCTGTTACATAACTAATGCCCTGCTGCGGACATTCTTTACCTGTATCAAACCCCTGACAGTCACTGAACCTACATTGAGAAATGACGTGGATATGTGTAGAAAAGTGGGTACTGTTAACAGTGTTTACTCAATTGAGAGAGTTTTCTCTATACCACACTGTTTGCAGACAGTGACATTCTCATGAGAAATACACCACAGAGTATTAAAAAGTATCTATAAACACAGTGTCATCCTATGCAAAACTTGGCCAAAGAGTGACTATTCACTTAAAATAACGAAGGTCTGAAGGTGCTAAAATTCATACTCACTGAAAAAGGAAGGTACCCCCTGAACACACTATTTAAGGTTTGGGACAAAGGGGGAAACAAACCAAAAAATGCAATGCTGGGTCCCACTAGATCTGTATTGCTTCACAGAGGGCTGCATAGAGCTCACAAGGCTGACCACATGAGAAATACTACTAGATTCAAACATGTACTCATTACATCAAGATCATTTACCTATTTCTTTGCTTCCATTCACTAGGAGTCATCCGCCAAACACGTCTGATGCAAGCCATAGTACCGCAACATAAGGTGTCTGTGACGGAGTGATGCAGGGTTCTTTGGACTACCTTACAAGCAGAATAATGTCCCCCTACAGGAACATATGACTATACTGAACACATTCATTTGTTAAAAAAATTAAGTTATCAAGATAGAACAACAATTGTGCATGTCCCGGATATTCCCAAGCCTATGGGATATGTTCCATTTATTCAGAAGAAAAGTCCAGTTTCCTGGACTTATGAGATACCCTCATTGTTTGATCCACCAGTATTGAGTTGTTACCATAGGTGGTCCTGAAGAAGGTGGATTTAAAACATTAATTCCACCGAAACGTACTTAGACTAGATTGTGCAAGATCTCAACCCACACAACAACGGCTGAAATAGAAGTCACTTTCCCGTTGTCTTTGCCAGTGCATGTAACCATTGGTTGGGATGGTTATGAATGGTAAAAGTGAGTGAATGAATGTTTTTGTGTGAAAGGAGAGAGTGGGTATGTGTGCTTGGAAGTATGAAATCAGCATACCAGTGAGGTATGTTTTTTAAAAAGTTGCCTTTTGTAAATATATTTGTCTTTTTTTCATCTTTTAGTCTCAAGGCCTTTGTTAGAACATGTCGTGTTTTTTTAACAAGAATTGATGAAAATTGTTCATTGTAGAAGCATTATTTACTAGATAAAATTATGCACTGTGTTGTGTATTACAATTGATTGTGTTTATGTTACGTCTAGTGTATAATCCAATTGAAACATGTAAAATATATAATTTGATAAAGTTAAAAAATGAGCATCAAAATAAAGAAATAAGTAAAGGATCCTAATGTAATGAGTACATGCTTGAATCTAGTAGTATTTCTCATGTGGCTAGCCTTATGAGCTCTATGTAGCCATCTGTGAAGCAATACAGGTCTAGTGGCACCCAGCATCACATTTTTTGTGCTAAAATCCATACTACCTGCAGCTTTCATACTGTGGTAAAAACATTCACAGAGGCTCTCCCGAGTCGGGAGAGCCGCTCCCTATGGCAGGGGTGCTGGGGGTGCCGAGGGCCAGGTGGGTTCAGTAGCATAAAAGGTGTAGAGTTAAAGGTGTAAGGAATTCTTGCATTCTAGGGACTGTGGGCATTGGCCATACAGGAAGAAGGTGGAAGAAACATTGTTAAATTGGGTCAAGGGCTTCACAATTTTCCAAGCAATCATGGGCGAGAGATTTTCGACCCTGGGAGCACAATAAGCATGCCATCAAATTGAACAGTTTGTGTGCATGATGAGCTTAGGGCAATGCATGGAGGGATTATGACAAGGAATTTAGGAGGATGAAGGCTATTAAACCCATGTTGGCATGGGATCAGTTTGATGTGTATACCTGGCTGCGTTTCATGAAGACGCAGAAGTTGATGTTGCCCCAGGTCAGCCCTTTCGGGCGGTCTCGGGGCAAGTACTCACACGGGGGGTTTTAACAAGAGGTTGTGTTCCAAAGCCCCATGGAAATGCAAGTTCAAGTATTGCTGCTCCTTCTGTTGCTTACCCTCACACCCAGAGTCCAAGTGTTTTAAAAAGTCAAAGGATAGGGCCCCAGAAGCATGTGTGAAGAACCCCTATTGGTCAAGGCCCCTTCCCAGTTAATTGGCAGGTAATGGTGGTATGGTTGAATGCTTACAGCAACACAGCAGCGGCATAGACATTGTACAAGTGTTTTAGTAATGGTTTCAGAATACCAGCAGAGGGCTGTGTAGGTGTCTGTAAAAATAGAGCGAGGATGCCTTGTACCTCACCAAGGGAATAGGATACTTCCACCAAGTCAAAATTAAATATCACAATTAAAAATGACATACAATATATCTCAACATAGAATGACTTAAAAAAAAGGGATTTTCCTGAATACACTACAAACAACAATACATCACAGACATAAAACGAGAGAAAAACAACAGACAATATACTTTGTCATTAAAATATACATATCCGTTAACACAAATATTGTAACTGGGTCCTGAACCGGCCTAATGTAATTATGTGTTATATTCTTTTGTGCCCTCATTATAAGTAGACTTTATGTCTATGTGTATATATAGTTACCAGGGATAATTTAATTTTGACTTGGCTGTGTAGGTGTTACATTTTTAAAATATCATCAGTCGCTGCGTGCTAATCCTTGTTTTGCCAGGAATAAAATCGAATCAAAGGAATCTGGGGAGGGTGGCAGGTCCATTTGATTCCATCCTGCTGGAGAATTTCATGTGTTTCCCCTTAGGGGTGGTCCAGAAGGAAAATCTAGAGGGGTACTGCTTGATCCTTAATTTGTCAGCACCTAGAGGTCAGTCGGTCAATGAGTCTATTGATGGGGCACTATGCTTAGTCAAATACGACTCTCTAGCTTAGTTGATTAAGATGCTCCAGGAGCTGGGACCTGGGTCATTGCTAGCCAAGGCAGATATAGAATCGTCTTTTAGGCTGCTGCCGGTGCATCCTGATAATTTCCATTTGCTAGGTTTCCAATTTGATGGAGCTTTCTACTTTGACAAATATATGCCCATGGGCTGTTTGGTTTCATGCGTTTACTTCGAGAGGTTTAGCACTTTCTTGGAGTGGGTTTTCCAGCGGAGGATAGGTCACCAGTGGATACTGCATTATCTGGATGATTTCCTGTTTTTGGGCCCTCCAGACACAGTGGGCTGTGGGGAAGTATTGGAAACATTTCAGGAACTAATAGGGGTATTTTCAGTGCCCTTAGTGCAGGCGAAGACTTGCGGCCCAGCTACAGCAATAGAATTCCTCAGTATAGAACTAGATTCCAAGGCAGGCGTGTCCAGGCTTCTCCAAGAGAAGGTCAGGGCATTTACAAGGGCATTGAAGAATGTCTGGTGTCCACGAAAATGACAATATATTAATTGCAGGTGGTGGTGGGACAGTTGGATTTTGCTTTGCGTATCATAGCCATGGTCCGCCCATTTTCCAGGTCTATTGCTCATGTCATGTCTGACCTGAAGTTGGGACACCATCACACCAGGTTTCAAGCAAAGTGCAACAGGACATGAGGATCTGGGAGGCATTTTTGTGAGATTTCGACAGGATTAGGTCTGTTTACAGATTCCGCAGGCAGCATGGGTTTTGGCTCCATCTTGGGTGCATCTTGGTGAGTCAACATTGGTCAACAGACTGCGTTGAATCAGGGCAAGTGGCAAACATTGGTTTCTTGGAGGTTTTCCCCATCCTTACAATCTGGCCATACCCGTTTTTCAGTCAGTCAGTGGTATTTTGGTCAGATAACATGACTGTAGTGGGAAATCATACTGCTATGTTTGAGGGTTAGTGTCAATTTTAAATCCAAAAATGTGCCTGGTGTATTTAACAATGCAGCAGATGCTGTGTCTCATTTTAAGATGCAGGACTTCTGGTACCACCAGCCGGAAGCAGGGGAGTCTCCTTCACTGTACCTGGACCAACTGTGGCATCTTGGTGCCCCAGCCTACCAGACCTTGTGGCTGCCAGTTTAGCACCCAGGACAAGGCGTGTCTATGAGAGGGCATTTTCCACATACTGCAGGTTTCATGGAAACGAGGGGGTGGGGGAGTTGGTTTCACCAGAGTTGATAATTGCATTCCTGGAGGCCATAAGAAGGGAAGGGAGGCCGGTGTCATATGCTAGGCGGCATGCCACAGCTATTTCCTTCTTCACAAACATGCTGGGTCATGGTAATGGGACAAAGGTTTTGCTTGTGCAAAGGTTTCTGAAGAGCTGCCAGAGACTGGAGGGGATTCTAAGGACCCGTAGACACACTAAAACTGGGTAGGATCATGGCTAGCCTGGAGAGAGTGTGCAGGTCACCAGCTGAGGTTCACCTTTTCAGAGAAGCTTTTTCCCTGGTATTATATGGGGCGTTGAGGGTAGGGGAACAAGTAGCAAGTAACAAGGACAAATGTGGTGGTCTGCTGTTGGGAGATATTGGATGGCCAAATGGTTCCTTAGCAGTGACCATCACTCACTCAAAGACTGACCAGATTGGTAGAGGGGAACATATTCTGCTGCACAGGTCACCAGGGAATGAGTGCTGTCCATTGGGAAACTTGGAGGTTTAAATGACTCACCACCCACAAGGGGCTGAGAATACCCTGTTTATTCGCAAGGATGGGACACCACTCACAAGGCTCCAGTTTGCCAAGGTCCTCAGTATGGCCCTGGTGTCAGCAGTGTTAGATCCTGTAGAGGACAGCCCTCATTCCTTTAGGATCAGTGCATCCACCGCAGTGGCAGACATAGGCCTGGGAGGCCAATCAGTCCAAAGGATAGGTAGATGGCAATCTGATTGCTATATAAATGATATGTGAGATTGAATATGTGGTGATGATCTGACGTTAATCTTTCCAAGTCCTTTACAGTATTCTCCTGTCAATGCAGCTGGAAGGCATAATAAAGTGATGGAGCTCCTTGATACTTCATTGCCTACTCTCAACGCATGAGCAAGAGGTGTTAAAGAAGTGCTGGTGTTGGGTCATTCCTACGTGAGGCGTGCAAAGGTCTGTTATGTGGTGGGGGACTATCGCCGCATGACAGACCTTTCCAGAAAACCTTCTGTGGACAAGGAGGCCTGCGCCTAGTCAACTTGAGAATGGAATTGGACAGAGTACTGCCCCGGTGGCTTCCGCTCACAGAGGTGGTAATCATGCATTTGGGAGGCAATACTTTAGCTGATATAGAGCGCAAAGACATATTTGAACTGATTGTCTTCTGGAATAGGTTGGCTCTTGAGGAGGTTCCCGGGTGCCATAATAGTATGGTCACACATTGTCCGGAGGATGAACTGGAGAGGTGCTAAGTCGATCAGGGCCCTCGATGAGTCGGCAAAACATTTAAACAGGAAGGTGGATAAGATACTGGACACAGCCAGTTTATTGTCTATTCTGCATTGTTGCATCAAGGGTGAACATTTTTTCTTGCAGTATGGCGTACACTTTTCCAAGGAAGGTAATACAATCTTTTTGGAAAAATTGCTGGTGTGGCTATGCCAATGCACATGGACCGAGGGGGGTGGGGGGCAAATGGTAGGGAAACTATGCTGGCCCATGGCGGGTGAGGTCATGATTTGTGGGGACTCTTCTGGGGTCCCCTGAGGCATACCTCTAGACACTTATGGGGCATTAGGAGCACATGAGTTTTGTAAAGACTTATACCGATTATCTGAACACAGGCCGTATCAAATTATGTAGAAAAGCAATTTAGTAGTTTTCCGGCCACTATGTAAACTTTAAAACAAACTAACACACTCATTGGATGATGTCATCAGTGATGTCATCAATGATGTCATTTGAGATGTCAGCAGTGATATAAATGATGTCATAGAACATATCATGAGTGATGTCATATGTGTGGTCATAAGCAGTGAATGGGGAGTGCGAAGATATAGTTAGCGCTGCTAACTATAACTGGGGAATTTCTGTGTTTGTTTTTAGTTCAAAACGTTAATGTTATCACTGACATATTCACCTAACTATAATGTTACTTTAACCTTTGTTTTTTTCAGTGAATATTTTTTTCAGTGAATATATATATACATATATTCACTGAAAAAAGCAAAGGTTAAAGTAACATCACCATGGTATGTGTATGTGGAGCTAATTATAAAAAATATATATGCAAAATGTACCTTTTGATATTTTGTCCCTCGATATTCTGGTCAAGATGTTGTGATCATTCTATATTAGGCCCTCGATAATCCCTACCTACACCCTTAGTTACAGATCGTCAGGGAAAGTTCTGCTAGTCTTGCACTCGTTTTAGCAACAGGGAAAGTTTCACAGCCGTACAAATTAGCTAAGGTTTACTTACTTTGTTATTAACTAGGATAGTCTTCCACATATTGCCACTTCCGAAGTGGATGATGTTCTTTTCAGGAAAGCATGAAAAATACATTTCCAAATGAATGGTGTGCAAACAATTACCAAACAAGAGTTTGAATAAAGAATGCAGCCATGTATTCATTTGGAGGTAAGAGTGACAAGGACCACATCAGGCACTATGAAGATAACCTTGTGTACTTACAGCAACACATAAGCCTAGTGACATCAGGAACACAATCTGCGACACACATGGCATCCTTTGGAAACTGGATTACTTTCCCTAAACCATGTTCCTCAGCTGTTAGTAGAGATGTGACAGCCACCGGAGTCCAGCCTCTAATTGCTGATGCATTTGGCTTGCGGAAAGGAGATTTTGAGTTTTAATCCTATTAACAGTGACTGTTGGGATTTACTCTTGATGCCTTCTATGAGGAAGCAAGCATCGTCTCCAGCGAACGCTCTTCTCCGATGGTGTAAAAGACAACAACAACATTTAGCCTCTCCTTTTTTATTACTACATAAGTGCTTTCGTTAAGGATCGGGCATTTCCGAAGAAAAATATGTTTTCTTGCTTCCCACAAACACTACGCATTTTCCACTTAGCGGATAATTTTTAATGTTTTTTTTCCCAATTGCCTTTTAGCAGATCTCCCTGAAATGTGTTTGCCAAACATGTCAGCGTGTCCCCTCTATTTTTCCCTATATCCTTTTCTCCCTCTACTTGTAATAAGATTAATTATGTGTGGTGCACCACTGCTTATCCCCATGAAAGAAAATCTAAAACGGAGGATTTCGACTTCAAGAAGGCTATTTCGCCCTGTTTCCGATGTTCTGAAGGGATTAATTTGCCATATCGTATAGCCCTGCAAGAATGTGAAAATTGAAAACATCCATATTCATCGCGTGTTCAAAGGGATCTGCCTGACTTTGAATGTAAAAAGTGCATTTTTAACCTGAACAGGGACCTGCATCTGGCATTGCTTAATCCTATTAGCCCGACAGTTCCAAAGCTTTAGTGTATAATCATTAGCCGGTGTTAATCCTCAGACATGCCTTCAGCTTCAGCCTGTCAGGAGGAGTCCCTGCAGGGGAAATGTGGAGGTGCTGATAGCACACCACCAACTAATCTTATCTTAAATGCTTAGCAGTAGCCACTATCTGTGATAGCCATGGAATTAAAAACACATTTTTTATTGGCTCCTGCTATCACCTTACTGTCGGTTTTGCAGATCACCTCGCGTCCCTGTCAGGGTCGCGCGAGCAGTGATGGTATTTAGTAGTGGTGGCAGGGGAGGGCTGGTGGAGGGTTAAATGCGTTTACTCTTCTGTCGCATGAACACCAGCGAAAGTAGCTAAAGCCGCCCAGGTGCTCTACGGCCCTTTTCTGCAGACGTGTCGTAATCCGATCTCGCGAGGCCTATCAAACACTTACAGTTTCAACATGGCTGCTGGTTGGCAGCTCGAGCGGAAGGGATTTAGGCGATTAAGACTTTAAAGCAATTGCAAAAAAAAAACATAACCCTAAATGTGTTCTGATGATGTGCTGTGCCGTGCTAGCACACCTGTCAGTAAAACTAGCTAAAACCTATCAAGTTTGCTATTGGATTGCAGGAGCATGCTTTAGACGACAATCATTTTCCTCTGACTGAAATTAGCCCGCGTTTCCGGTATGTTCATATCTCCTGGAACTATCACACATCTACAGACGTTATTTCACCAAATGCTATATGGATAGCAGAAGTGACATCTCTCACCCTTTGACCTTAATGACATTACAGAAAGAGACATCATATGACCTTAGACTCTGCATCTTACAAGCAAGTGAGTCACATGACCTTTACCCTGATGACATCACAATAATTGGCATCACTGAAGTTCCATAATATCTGCATTAATAGTATAACAACACAACATAGATAAATATCTTTTTCAGAGACCACCCCTATAGGATGCTGATATAAGCATAACATGCCAGGGGTACATTAATCATTTCTCTTATGATCCCTTGTAAAATTATGCGTTCTTCTTAAGAGGATATACACAGCTGCTTAGTCAACACTCTCCTCTATTCAGTCAGATGTGATTAGTCATTGATTCTGCGCATGTCTGTAGTTTTTATCCCTTCCAAATGAAACAAAAGATTTAGCTCTTCGCACTTTTTGGACAATGTATTAATGGTGCAGTGAACCGAGCACACTGCTTGAGGATAGACATTTGTGAACCAGTTTCCACACTATGGGGCATATTTATCAAGGTTTTCGAGTCGCCCTTGTGCCATGCAAGGGGACGCAAGGGCGTTGCAAAACATAAATGAGAATTACCAAGCCATGCAAGGCCACCTTGTGTGACCCTCCCCGAGTGGCTTGATAAATCTAGAGTAACGCAAGGGAGCACAAATCATTGCCTTGAGTTAGTCTGCAACAGGGAGGCACTCCATGGGTGGATCATGGGTGTTACTACGCATCCACTAATGAATTCTCACACCTTCCCAGATTTACCAACATTGGTAGAACTGAGAATGCATCAGAATTGAATGTCTCCACACCAGAGGTGTAATGAGGAGAAATAGCTATTTCTTCTCGTTGTTTCCTGTTGTGCAGGAAGGTGTCACTTCCTCAACAAAAACAATCTTGCCTACAACGCCGGCAGTCTTTTAATATGACACAAGGGTGCCTGCGTTGGTGTTAGGTAGCCTAAAGTGTGTCAGCGCTAGGAAATGAGAGGAATCCGCGGTATAAGGGTAAATACAGCATTCCTACCCTTTACCTTTGATCCAGCACAGCAGAACATTGTGCTGCGTGAAAGAAAGATAAATCTGCCCCATATGTTTTGAATTGTATTTGAAAATGTTTTTGTCCCACCATGGGCAACTTTTTGATATTAATGTATGTGTTTCTTTATTTTGTTTTGCTTCAGCAAGGTGACCCATTAATGTTCCATCTTGGGGTATGTCATTTCACAAACCTTGTCATGATAATGATCTTATATACTGATTACCATTGAATACTGAAATATTGATTTATAGTCTGCATTTTCTTTTGATAATTTAGAGGTCAGATCTTGATACAATTTAATATGGAGATCTTTAATTGACACTAATCAAAAGATACCAGAATTCCCACACATATGTGCCACTTTGTGGATGCTTATAACAAATCATTGTAATTCGACATGTATATAGTTATATCTACAGATATATATATATCTATATATATATATATATATATATAGATACAGATTGAAAAAGGCTGCTGGGTGCAGCCAAATCGCGTCTCTCCTGGTTGCTGGGTCGAGGAGGCCCGAATCAATAAAGAAGCCTTAATCCTGCAGCCCTCGTGTGCGTGCTCTCTTCCATTGGGAGTAGGGGTTGTGCTGATAATATATATATATATATATATATATATATGTGGGTGTATATATATATATATATATATATATATATATTCACTGAAAAAACCATAGGTTTTAGGGAAAGTTATAGTTAGTTGGACATTGCACTCGTACAAAACCCGTGAAATTCCCCCGTTATAGTTAGTTCAGCTAACTATAACTCGCGCCCCACAATGCACTGCTGATGACGTCACATATTACATCACTCATGACATGGTCAGTGACATCACTGATGACATCACTGATGACATCTCAAATGACATCACTGATGACATCACTGATGACATCATCCAGTGACTGTGTGTTTGTGTAAAGTTTAAATATGTTTAATATATATAGGGAAAGGCATATTGAAGAATGAGTGGGTGTATAAGCGTCTGAATGGATTATTTAGTAGGTGCGTGACTGAGTCTATAAGTGAGTGATTAAACGTATCTTACTGGATGCATGGGTGAGTGACTAAACTGTGTGAATGTCTGTATCCGTCTGTCTGTTGTTGTGTAAGCAGCTGCATGGGTTTCTGACTAGCTAAATGAGTGTCTATATGGGTTATGGATTGGTTCTCTGAGTATCTGTATGGGTGCCTCAGTGTTTGTGTGGGTGAGGTGTGTGTGACTCTGTGCATAGATGTGTGAGTGGGTGATTCACTGGGTGCATGGTTTCAAGAGTGCGTCTGTGATGGACTGTATGGGTGGGTGAGTGTGTGTATGGGTGTGTTAGTGATTGAATGTATATCTCAGTGGTACATGTGTGAGTAACTACATATGTGAAAGGCAGTATATATGTGTGTTGGAGTATATAAATGGCTATAAGTGAGAGTGTGTGATTGTGAGAGTGGCTATATGGATGAGTGTGTGCTTGCATCAGTGATTGCATAGGAGCGTAAGAATGTGCTAGTATTTTTATGAGTAAGTGAGCTGGTGTGTATAACTGTATAGGTGAGTAAATGGGAGTGTGATTAATTATTAGCATGACTGACTAGGTGTGTGAGTACCTCTATGGATGAGTTGCGTTGTGTGAGTGTTTATATAGGTGTATGAGTGCATATGATAGTCCTGTACTGAGTGACTGTAAGTATGAGTGACTGTACGGGTGAGTGAGTAGATGTGTGTGTGTAGACCTAAGAATCAGTGAGTGGGTATGTACTTATTGGTAATGGCAGTCTGTAATTTAGAGTGGGTGTATCAAAAGTTATATTAGGGTGTGAGAAGATGCATTAAATTCTCACATGGATGATGTCATCAGTGATGTCATTTGAGATGTCACCAGTGATGTCAACAGTGATGTCTCTGACCATGTCATGAGTGATGTAATATGTGACGTCATCAGCAGTGCATTGCGGGGGCGCGAGTTATAGTTAGCTGAACTAACTATAACGGGGGAATTTCACGGGTTTTGTACGAGTGCAATGTCCAACTAACTATAACTTTCCCTAAAACCTATGGTTTTTTCAGTGAATTTCAAAGGTTTTTTAAATGCTAAACCCTAACTATAACAGGCCTGAAACCTATGGTTTTTTCAGTGAATTTCAAAGGTTTTTAAAATGCTAATTCCTATCTATAACAAGCCTGAAACCTATGGTTTTTTCAGTGAATTTCAAAGGTTTTTAAATGCTAATTCCTAACTATAACATGTCTGAAACCTATGGTTTTTTTCAGTGAATTTCAAAGGTTTTGTAAATGACAATTTTTAAATGTATTAATTGTTATATTTATTTTTTATACTGATTTACTACATTTTTTTAAACTATTTATTTTTAGATGTTTTATTTTTAAATTACATTGTAATTACATTATACATTACATTACAAAATATACTTTCTCAGAATGAATTACTTTAGTTTAAATACTTTGCAAATAGGCAATAGACTTTTAAGTACAGTAGTTACAGTTGTTGCAATGGGCAACACAATTTCAAACACAATGCAACATTGAGCTCAATGTGAATTTCTAGCTAAATGCAATTAGTTACTTTATGGATTACTTTTCTAACCACAGGACTGGATCCTAGATTCAGTCCTGGGACATCTCCTGTAAACAGTTGAGTAAAAGCGTTTTGGTTACAGTAGTGATTTTTAAGGAATATTATTGTATTTTAAAAGTTGACACTTAGAAACTTTTTCACATCGAATCACCAATGTTATCCTATGGGAGGAAATTCACTTAGCAGGTAAGTAGTGTTATCGTTACTTTTTCTTACTCAGTGGTGGATCCTGGATCCAGCACTGGTGCATCTCCTGTAAACAGTTGAAAGAATGCGTTTAAGTCATACAGGCGATTTTTAAGGAATATTTGTAGTTTGTGAAAATCAACACTTTGAAACTTTTCTGCTGAAAACCAGACAATGGATTCCTATGGAAGGAAATATAAGTTACTGGTAAGTACGGTTAAAATTACTTTTCAGGATCAGTACTGGGCTGAAAGATGCAGCACTGAGGTCTCTCCTGATAACAGGTGAGTAAATCGGAATTCGTATTTTGGCTGATTTTAGAGGAATATTTGTATGTTTCAAAAATCGACACTTAGAAACTTTTTCAGCAAAAAGCAGGCAATGATATCCTATGGAAGGAAATTCAAGTTACTGGTAAGTACGGTTAAAATTACTTTTCAGGATCAGTACTGGGCTGAAAGATGCAGCACTGAGGTCTCTCCTGATAACAGGTGAGTAAATCGGAATTCGTATTTCGGCTGATTTTAGAGGAATATTATAAAGTTCCAAAACTCCACACTTAGAAGAATTTCCAAGTGAAACCAGTCAATGATATCCTATGGAAGGAAATTCAAGTTACTGGTAAGTACGGTTAAAATTACTTTTCAGGATCAGTACTGGGCTGAAAGATGCAGCACTGAGGTCTCTCCTGATAACAGGTGAGTAAATCGGAATTCGTATTTCGGCTGATTTTAGAGGAATATTATAAAGTTCCAAAACTCCACACTTAGAAGAATTTCCAAGTGAAACCAGTCAATGATATCCTATGGAAGGAAATTCAAGTTACTGGTAAGTACGGTTAAAATTACTTTTCAGGATCAGTACTGGGCTGAAAGATGCAGCACTGAGGTCTCTCCTGATAACAGGTGAGTAAATAGGAATTCGTAGTTCAGCTGATTTTAGAGGAATATTTGCACAATGGTGAAGGGAGGGGGCGGGGCCTGAGGTGACATCTGTGCAAACGCACCCCGTGGCGCGTTTTAAGTTGGGGGATTAAGTCCCCTTGAATCATGAGGGTCCCTGGGGTCCAACTAGCCCACCCTGTACCTCCAGTATGCGCCACGGAGCTGCGTTGCAGAGAGGTGTTCAGAGGCCACGCCCCTTTTTGCACCTCTCTGCAATGCAGCTCTGTGGTGCTTTCTGGACGTACCTGTTGGGCTAGTTGGCCCCTAGGGACCCTCAGAATTGAAGGGGATTTAATTCCCCATCTTAAAACGAACCACGGGGCCTGTTTGCACACATGTCACCTGAAGCCCCGCCCTCCCTTCACCACTGTGCAAACGCGCCCGTGGCGCGTTTTAAGTTGGGGGATTAAGTCCCCTTGAATCCTGAGGGTCCCTGGAGTCCAACTAGCCCACCATGTACTTCTAAAAGCGCCACAGAGCTGCGTTGCAGAGAGGTGTAAAAGGGGCGTGGCCTCTGTACACCTCTCTGCAACGCAGCCCTAGCGCATACTGGAAGGTTCCTGGTGGGCTAGTTGGCCCCAGAGACCCCCAGTATTCAAGGGAATTACTTCCCTTCTTAAAACGCGCCAGGAGGCGCGTTTGCAGAGTACTGCAGGGAGGGGGCGGGGCCTACGGCACGATGCCGGTCGTTTTTTGTTGTTTTTTTAATGGGAGGGGGGCTGCGTGGCCCCCTTCCCTTGGCCACTTTTGGCCCCGGGGACCCCATCCCCCGGGGCCTGAGCAATTTATTTATTTTTTTAATTAAAAAAAAAACGGGAAGGGGGCCGCGTGGCCCCCCTTCCCTGGGCCTGTATTGGCCCCGGGGACCCCATCCCCCGGGGCATGCCCTCGATTTTTTTTTTTTTAATTTGGAGGGGGGCTGCGTGGCCCCCCTCCTCAGGCCATTTAAGGCCCCGGGGACCCCATCCCCCGGGGCCAACGTTGCCCTTTTTTTTTTTTATTTGGGGAAGGGGGCTGCGTGGCCCCCCTCCCTGGCCACTTATGGCCCCGGGGACCCCATCCCCCGGGGCCTGGCCTCTGGTTGGGGACTGTGGGGGGTCCCCAATCCCCCACAGTCCCAGCCGGCTCCCCGCGTCCTACGGGAGCCGGCATTGCTTTCCACATGGGGAGCAGCTAACATGCTGCTCCCCATGTGAAAGCAATTGGGTTTGCATTTTGAAAGAGAGAGCAGGTTTCCTGCTCTCTCTTTCAAAATGCAAACCAAGATTTGCTATGACAGGACGGGAGCCGCGAGGCTCCGTCCTGTCATAGCAAACTACAGTGTCCCGGGGGTAGGCACCCCGGGACACTGCAGGAGCCGGCCCTGGGGGTGGCGGTCCCCAGGGCCATCAAGGGCTCCAGGAGGGGGCCGCGCGGCCCCCTCCCAACCATTTCACAGCCCCGGGGAGGTGGTGGTCCCCGGGGCTTTGGGGGTCCGTAACGGGCCCCCATATTCAAATCTTTAGTGCCCCGGGGAGGTGGCAGTCCCCGGGGCGTGTGGGGGGGCTGGAGCCCCCCCACACAGGTCAACATTTAAAAAAAAAAAAAGAAGCCCCGGGGGGTGGCGGTCCCCGGGGCTGCGGGAGGGCCAAGAGCCCTCCCGCACCATTATTTTTTGAAAGCCCCGGGGGGTGGCGGTCCCCGGGGCTTGGGGGGCCTTAGAGGCCCCCCACATTAAATTTAAACCCCCCCACCATGCCCCCTGGACTTGGCCCACCCGGGGGCAAATAAACATCAAAGCGCGGAGACCGCGCTTTGATTTTTTTTCGGCAGGATCCGCGCACCCTGAGCGCATCCTGCCGATTTAAAAAAAAAATGCTTTTTCTGCCCAGGGGGTCCTTGTGGGATTCCCTGAGCAGGCCTAGGGGTCAGGGTGTTTCTACCCTGCCCCCTTTGTGCGTTTTGCGCACTTGTTTCTTTTTTTTCCTCGGCGGGATCCGCGCACCCTAAGCGCATCCCGCCGTTTAAAAAAAAATGCTTTTTCTGCCCAGGGGTCCTTGTGGGATCCCCTGAGCAGACCTAGGGAGTCAGGGTGTTTCTACCCTGCCCCCTTTTGCGCTTTGCGCACTTGTTTCTGTCCCTCGGTTCTACCGAGGGACAAAATGGCTGCCAACACTTCCTGATTTGGAGTGTTGACAGCCAATTAGCATGCAGCTCGTGATCGGGAGGGTACGCGGACCCTACTCAGCCATAGATATGTATGTGATTTTATTTGTGATTTTCTCAGAAACTACTGAACGGATTTACACCATTTAAGCAAAAGGCACGACACTGAACCAAGGGCTACCTCTTTGCCAAATTTGGTGTAATTCCGTTCAGCAGTTCGGGCTGTAGCTGCGACTAAAGGTTCCTATGGAAAAATGAATGGGGAAAATGTGTTTTGGGACCCCCTTTTTTCTCGGCCCCCGCTTGACGAATCAACCCGAGACTTTCAGGGTAGGAGCGGAGCGGAGCGGAGCGGAGCGCCCCAACAAGTTGGAAACTTTCGCGAAGATTCGTCAACCGGCGCCAACGTTATTTCAAATAGAATGTCGCGGATTTCCTATGGATAATAGGTCCTAACTATAACTATCTACTGGCGACCGCCAGTAGATAATATATATATGCACACACACACACACATTTATATACATATATAATATAATGGCAGAAAAAGCAAGAGTAACAAATTCGATGGAAAGAACAATAGTTAACTTATCAAACATCAAGTTAACTAAAAAGGAGGAAAACATTCTGCAATTGGGTCTCTCATATTCACCGGGTGCAAACTTTGATTATGCATCTACAAGACTGGACATCTACAAATCAGTGAGGAAACTCAAATTGAGGAAATTCCACATGCTGAAAAAAACTTCAAAGCAGACGCCTGAAATCCAGAGTGAATCCAATCTAACACAGTCAGATGTATCTACCATGCTGGAGTTGGCTGAAATGTGGGAAACTGATGGGGCAGGATATGGAGAATCAAACACACAGAGATCAACAAATGAGGGACCGGGCTCCAGTACCTCTAAACAGATTATAAAAAATACAACGCCTTTTAAACCTGTATCCACCTTTAACCCCATCATGCCTCGCGATTCTATAGACATCTTTCACGATGCAGTCACGACACAAATCAAAGATTTGAATAAAGAACTCCAAACTAAACGTAACAGATACAATAAACGTAACCAACAGTATGATGCATTGATTAAAAAATTAAGTGATGATAAAAGTGTACTAATACGAGCAAGTGACAAGGGGGGCAACATTGTCTTATGGCCAGTTGAAGAGTACAAAAAGGAGGCATTCTCACAATTGAATGACAAAGAATGCTACACCAGAATAACAGGTTTGACCATTAAGGAGGCTAACAAGGAATACCACAGAAAACTATCAGAATGGAAACACAAAGGACTTATTTCCATGGATGAGCATACATTTTTAAAGAAAGACAATCCGGTAACTCCATCAATATATTTTATTCCTAAAATACACAAGAATGCGCAAAAATCTCCAGGCAGACCGATTATATCGGCAAACAATGGGCCGTTAGAGAATACATCGAAATATATTGATTATTTTCTACAGGATATGGTCAAATCACTCCCATCATATGTCCGAGATACGAGTGATTTCCTCAACAAAATCAAGGAGGTCAGTTGGCAAGGGGACATGTGGCTACTGGCCCTAGATGTTACATCGCTGTATACCAGCATTAGACATGAGGATGGTGTCCGTGGTATCACACATTTTTATCAAAAAGACCATCAGAGTACAATGACCATAATGACATGCTAATAGAAATGCTACAATTTTGTTTGAAAAATAACAATTTCATGTTTTACAATATGATCTATCAGCAAGTCAGAGGGGTAGCCATGGAGGCCAGTTTTTCTCCCAGTTATGCCTGCTTACATATGGGCTACTGGGAGGAACTGGTCCTCGGCCAAGAATTCAAACAAGAATTCACGGACAATGTTCTAATATGGCTGCGTTTTATTGACGATTTGTTTATGATTTGGAGAGGCCCAGAGGATAAAGTGTTACACTTTGTGGAAAAACTGAATGAAAATGTCTTGAATTTACATTTCACTGTTACCATGAGTCAAACATCAATTAGTTTCCTTGACACAGAGATATATATAAGAAATAATAAAATGGAAACTAGATTGTTCAGGAAGGCGACATCAGGAAACTCGACCCTACATGCAAGCAGCGCCCACCCACGACACCTCATAAATAGTATCCCCTATGGTGAGATGTTGCGCCTTAGGCGCATTTGCAGCAGCGAACCAGACCTCAAAGAGGCACAAGGACACAGCAAGATAAGGTTTCTGGATAGGGGGTACAAGAAAGAGGTGATAGACAAGGCAATGTGCAGAGCTAATCAGAGCAGTAGAGCAGAACTTATTGACAGCAAACCTTCTGAAACAATTAGCCCCAAGCCACAACACTCGAAACTAGAGCCAGAACAAGCTAGATTCATCATGAGATATAGCAGGCAACAACATAAACTTGAGAAGATTATTACCAAAAATTGGCCTTTAGTCCTAAGTGACCCGACACTGGGGCCAACACTACCACGCAGGGCAACTATCACTTACAGTAGGGCCCCTACAATGCGAGACGCTGTTGTATTCTGCTTTCCTATTACCTTGTCCTTCCTTTGTGTCAGTCTCTACTTGTTTATGTCATGTCTCTGTGATGTCATACAGTTCCACCTGTTGATGTTCAATGATATTTGTCAGTTATCTGGAGGCTGAGCAGGAAGGTACCTGCTCCCGGTGGGGTTTCTTACCAGATTACATTTCTACTTGAATGCTGTACCTGACCTTCTAATCCCAAGAATAAAGATACTACTTGAACTCTACTACGAGGAGTCTTTCATCTTTATTTACCGGATATAACAGACGCTTTGGTCAACACATGCCCTGATGTCTTAGAGAACACAAGTTGGGTATTGAATAACAAAGGGTTTTTTAAATGTAAAATCTGTAAGGCCTGTCAACATGGAATCAATACCAAAATGTATAAAACACCATTTGGCGATAGAGACTGTAAAATCACCAAGCTGCTTACCTGCAAAACAGAATACGCAATATACGTGCTAAGGTGCCCATGTGGCCTCCAATACGTGGGCAGCACAAAATTGGCAGTACATAAACGCATATTACAACACCTTAGGGCTATAACTAACCAGGACAATACCTACCCTGTAGCACGGCATTTTAAAGAGGCACATCAGAGCAATAATGCTGGTCTTAAATATTTTGTCATTGATGCTATACCACCGTATAGGAGAGGAGGAGATAGAGAGTCTAGACTTAGAAGATTGGAAACCAGATACATTATCCAGCTTGACACAAAAAACCCAGCAGGATTAAATGCTACGGAAGATCTGCACATCTGTTTGGGGTGATTACAGTGATTCAAATCTAGACGAATGGCATTTGTAAAAATGAAGCACTTGCTATTTTATCCACACTCCATTTATACACTCTCTAGTGAAGCGATATCTATACAAATGTTATGCTCTATAATATACTGACTTTTAAAACCAGATCAAGATTTTAATTCAATATTATGAATTATTAATTTTTATTGGATTTTACTGCATTATGCATTATATTATTAATATTTGTGTTTATATGTATTTAAATATATTTATATATTTATTTATTTATTTATATACAATGATGGATCTGGAGTATGGGTCAGTAATGAGATATACATATTGAATAACCAGATGGAGAGCCAAACCAGGAAACAGTACTTAATCATGAATGGAAAATAAAGCCAGTGGGAGCATTACTTAGGCCGGATAAAGGTAGTAATATGTTGACAAAGAGGATATAGCCTGAGACTATATAATCCATTTACCTAGACACTGTAAGGAAGAGAAAAAAATAGGAGAGGAAAGGAGTAAATAAAGGGAAAAATAAAGCTACAGTAGATAATAATTACAGTTTAACCATAGAGATACTGCATTGGAAGTCTCATGATTTTAGCAGTTTTTTTAATGTACATTGTAATTTGCACAATCATATTATATCTTGCACTTTGCACTTATTTATTTACGTAGACTTAGAAAGAGAGAAAAAAAATTCGAATGGATTTTTTTTAATAGTAATCATGAATTAATGGATTCATCCATGCAATCTATATCTAAAGGTGTTACCTATTGCATACAAGGAAAAAGTGCACTTGATATGAATTAATGATATTACTCATAGGAATATCTATCAAGTAATTTGCACTATAATATTAAAATGGGATGGAATTAGACAAAAGTGCTAAATTCAGAATGGCAATTTATGGTACCTGTGAGATGCACAATGAACTAAACTATTGTATTGCAAACGTTAAGAGCAGTAAATCGAATAAGTATGTTTTCTATATCTATGACAGCACTTTACACGTGATCTGAAACTATTAGCACCTGTCACTTTAAATATTTTTGCACACTCTAAGTAAGTTGTCATGTGAGCAAGGCTCGGACGAGCCGAAACGTTATGGCGGCATTGAACAAATAAAAAATACCTGAAGCACTGAAAAATTGGTCCGTGTCCGTATGGTGAGCTGAATGGATTTTGGCGAACACGGGATCTGAAGATACATATATATATATATATATATATATATATATATATATATATATATATATATATATATATATATTCGTTCCACAAATCCCGGTCAGGAAAGTATCAGGCTGTCACGGGCGGTCCGAGTCGGGTTACCGGTAATCCCAATTATTCTCTCCACAACTCCCTTTATGTCACAGGAAACACTCGGACACCTCAACATGCTGCATACAAGTCTTTAATGGCAGACTCAAAACGACGCGTTTCGGCTTACGCCTTGCTCACGCGTGAGCAAGGCGTAAGCCGAAACGCGTCGTTTTGAGTCTGCCATTAAAGACTTGTATGCAGCACGTTGAGGTGTCCGAGTGTTTCCTGTGACATAAAGGGAGTTGTGGAGAGAATATATATATATATACACTGCTAACCATGCATGATCTAAGCAATGAGTCAAATGAAAACAGCCAAGAACAAGAATCTGTAAGTTCCACTCAACAGAGATTACAAAAAATAAATTTACTTCAGCAAGGAGCAGGGGAAAGCCCCTACAAACCCAAATCTACATTCCTGCCAATCATGCTTAAAGACGCAGTTGATATCTTCCATGAACGGGTGACGGAGGATATAAAAAAACTGCATCGCCAAGTTAATTATAAAAAAATGGAAGATGAAACATAATAGAATACAATATCAAAATTTGATGAACAAACTGGGCAAGGATTTAGAAATTGTCATAAAAAAATCAGACAAAGGCGGAAATATAGTACTGTGGCCTAGAAAAGACTATGTACAGGAAGCTATGCGGCAGCTAAATAATGAGCTATGTTATGAAAAAACCACAATGAGGGAATATAACAAAGCGAAGGATACCATAAAAAAGGAGTTGCAACACTGGAAACGTGAAGGACTGATTACTACAGGGGAGTATCAATATATGTTCAATGAAAACCCTGTTCTTCCGTTTTTATATCTTTTACCAAAGGTCCACAAGAAGGCTATTCCAATTCCGGGTCGCCCAATAATCTCGGCTATCAACAGTATGGCTGAGCATGTGGGGGAATATGTGGACTATTTTTTGCAAGATCTGGTGAAGTCGCTGCCCTCATATGTGAAAGATACAGGTGACTTTTTAAACAAACTCAATGACATTGTATGGACAGATAATTTGATTTTAATTGCATTAGACATTGAGTCACTGGATACCAGTATTGAACATACAACGGGTATGACTGCTGTTAAGCACTTCCTAGATTCCAGGCCATGTGAATACCATCAACATAATAAGATGTTAATTGCCCTTATTTCATGGTGTTTAAATAATAATTACTTTCTGTTTGGTAAAGATGTCTATAAACAGATACAGGGTGTTGCTATGGGGGCCTGCTTCTCCCCTAGCTACGCGTGTTTGCACGTGGGCTATTGGGAGGAGCAGGTCCTCATGAGGCAGCACCTTGAGATCTTTAGACACAAAATTGTTCATTGGTTACGCTACATCGATGATGTTTTTATTATATGGAATGACGATATTGAAAGTGCTAGACAGTTCGTGGAAACAATTAATGTCAACTGTATGAATTTGCATTTCACGTCACATATCAGTCATTCCAGTATTGAATTTTTAGATGTTAGTGTGTATATCAATGAAGGAAAATTGGCTACTACTGTATATAGGAAACCAACAGCAGGGAATGCAACATTACATGCAACTAGTGCACACCCTAAGCACCTCATCAGCAGTATCCCGTATGGGGAAATCCTGAGACTAAAACGTATATGCAGCTCACTAAATGACTTTGAGAGCTGCAAACAGGAGGCCCTCATGAGATTGAAAAATAGAGGATACAGTGATAAGACACTTGCTGAGGCAGTGAGCAAAGCTGACAATCGAACAAGAATATCACTGCTTCCACAAAAAGATGAGAGGTGTGATAATCCTGCTGACCCAACAGAAAGTACACCTAGACTAATTACATCATATAGTCTCCAAGAAAGGAAAATAAGGTCCATAATTAAAAAGAATTGGCCTATTGTCCTTACCGATAATGTTCTTAGCACTAGACTCCCAAATAATCCAGTCATCACATTTAGAAAAACACAATCAATGGGATCTAGACTGTCAAGAAATAGCCCAGAACTAGGCACTAGTGAAACTTGGTTAAAACCAAGGCAAGGCTTCTTTAAATGCTGGTCATGCCGAGCCTGTAAATTTGGAGTCAATACTACAACCTATATGACTCCATTTAGAGAAAGTGAGGTTGCCATTAAGGGCAATTACAACTGCCGGACCGAGCACGCAGTATATGTTCTCACGTGCACTTGTGGGCTTAGATACGTGGGAAGTACTAGGCTACAAGTGCACGTGAGAATACTTCAACACCTACGAGCAATCATCAATAGTGATCCGGCTTATCCGGTCGCCCGGCATTTCAAGGAAGCCCACAATAATGATGTCAAATGCCTAACGTATTTTGTTATTGATGCAATCCCAGTCCCACGTAGAGGGGAAATCGGGAAAAACTTTTGAGACAGCGTGAAACATAATTTATTTTAGAGCTTGATAGTAAGATACCGAATGGATTGAACAATACTGAAGACATGCACACCTTTTATAAACCGGGCTTTTTATACGGATTATCTATATGTGATTTTTAGATTTCTGACAGATTAACAGTATTGTTTTCCTGGGATGTCTAAATCACAGATCTTAATCCGTAGAATTAACTTGTAGAATTATGATGTCTTGATTTTATGAATTCTTTAAAAATCAAACATGACCATCAAGCCTCATGTGCAATTAACAATTGTATAGACAAACTCCACCCGCTGCTAACAGAAATGTAAATAGAATTAACTGAATGCCTCTCTTTTTAAACATCCAATCAAATTATTTTTATGGGAATATCACTATATTTTTTATTTATTGGGTTATTTATTTATATAGTATGCACTAGACACTTTAATATATAAATAATACAAAGTTTTGCACAGATATATAGGAAGCACTTTAATATGCAATATTGCTCAGTAAGAACATATGCACTGAAACCAAATATAACCATTTTTGATTATGTGTTTAAAATATAAGAGCATTTAGGCTGGTAGTAAGAAAACACAAAAATCATATGAAAATTAAAACAATGTATTACGCTGGTAGTAAGAAATCAGAGTGGGAAAGGCCAAAATGCATTAATGCAGAAAGATGATTACCGCGTTGAAAGATTTTGCAATTTTTTTATATTTATCTCTATATTTATTTGTGTGTGATGATATGTATATTTTAAATTATTTATACATATTTATTTATTTTAATAAATAATTAATTTATTTAACATATTTATTGAACGCACATTAATATAAATGCGAGTTTCCATGTATATATTTTTAATATAATATACACTGTTAACTTTTACTCGCAAAACATGTCAAAAACGAGAGAAATGTATAAACATCAGCCTGTGCATGTGAAAGAGCTTAAACAAAAAACGAAAGTGTTTCTTTGCTGTTTATTATCACGTGGGTGTTTTGTTCACGAAGCATATATATAAAAAACATGGCGTACTGCAGTCTCCTTATGTGATCAAGGGCACTGGATGGCCGAAACGCGTCATGGAGATTGAGGAGTGAGAAATAAAGAACATTGCCATTCAATTGTCCTGGTGGTCCATTTACTTGCAGTTCGCCGAAAGGAGGTGCTGGGAGCAGTGTTGAATGCATATATATATATACATAGAAAAGTGACTGCGGGCAACACGATCTTGCATGCTACGAGTCATCACCCAGCCCACCTTATCAATAGCATCCCCTTTGGGAGATGCTCCGTATTCGCAGAATATGCAGCAGTGACAATGAGTGTAGGATAGCACAATTGCAAAGCAAGGAGAGGTTCCTAGATAGGGGCTATTCAGAAAAAAAGCTAGAGGTTGCTATGAATAAGACCATTAATTTTGACCAATCCCAAACACTCAGAATACGCGACAAACCACGCAACACACACAATGAGCCAGCCATCAGCCTGATCCTAACTTATAGCCTGCAACACAACGCCATTCGTAAGATCGTTAACAAAAACTGGGCATTGATAAAGAGTGACTCAGTTTTGAGCAGCCAGACCACTAAATCGCCTTGTATAACTTTCAGGAAGGCACAGTCGATGAGTAATGCCTTAGTAAAAAGTAGTCCCGAAGTGATGATTGCCAAAACATGGCTGAGCCCTAGAAATTGCTTTACACGCTGTAACACATGCAAAGCGTGTAAGTATGGTGTTAATAAAACAAGCTATATCACACCTTTTAAATCCAACTCAATACCGATTAGCAAAAGTCTCAACTGTAAAACGGAATATGCAGTTTATGTGCTGGAGTGCTCGTGCAACCTACAATATGTAGGGAGTACAAAATTGCAGGTACACAAACGAGTACTCCAGCACTTGAGAGCAATTACAAATATGGATGTTACTTACCCAGATGCCCGACATTTTAAAGAGTATCATGACAGTAAGTTAGACAATTTGAAATACTTTGTCATAGATACGATCCTCCCTCAGAAGCGAGGTGGCAACCGGGAAGCTATGCTCCGAAAACTTGAGACACGATACATTTTAGAATTGGATAGGAAGATACCCCAGGGCTTGAATTCGAGTGAGGATTTTTATACGTCTGTGATTGAATTAAATTTCTTTTAAATGAGATTTTAAATAAGATCTTGGATCCATTTAGCTGCTGCCTTTATGACAATTGTTTTTATAGCTTTCCACTTTTTGCACATTTGCACTTTAGTAAGTCACGTTTGTGACTACTATATGGGAATATCAGCACTGTTTTGCACATTCACTTTATGGCATATTTACCAATGGAAACATCTACAATCTAGGCCCACTTGGGCAGAATTATCTTTGGAGACAATTTTATTTACATTTCCCTTTTGCTAATTTTGCACACTGGTATGATCAGACCTGATATGGAATTCATATATGATTATGTACAATTTGAAATATCAAGGTTCTTCTATTAACTTTGAAAAATCTTCATGTGAAATCAAAAAGCTGTGGTCTTAAAATGTTTGAGACATATAATAATTGTTTTAAATGTTTTTACCATATGTGTTGCTTTTAATGCTATAGAGAGGCAGACAATATTCATTTATCGCTGTTTTTATAAGCATTTTTTGAAATATCAGGATTCTTCTTTTAATTTTGAGAAAAATCTTTATTTGATATCAAAAAGATTTGGTCTTAAAATGTTTGAGACATATAATAATTGTTTTAAACGTTTTTACCAAAGGTGCTATTTTTAATGCTATAGAGTGGCAGAAAACATTTATTTATCGCTGTTTTTTATAAGCATTATTTAAGGGATTATTAAGTTGTTTCTCAATGTAACAATGGTGGATTTCTTCTATGTTTATGCCTCGCTACGTAAGAAATCACATACATGCATTGTCACTTTAAATATTGGGAAGCACTCCACATGCGCGTCATGTGATCAAGGGCACTGTGTTGCCCGAAACGCGTAATGGCGGTGGTGCAGGGCGTTCACTAATAAACTGCAATTTGCACCATACCTGGGTCTGCGTTCGTCAGTTATTTGGTACAGCAGCGTTACCAGGCGAAGAAAACGGCATATATATATATATATATATATATATATATATTCCTATGGAAACTAGGTCCTAACTATAACTATCTACTGGCGACCGCCAGTAGATAATATATATATATATATATATATATATATATATATACACACACATATGTATACATAGGTATAGATGTGTGTGTATATAATATATGTATATTCCAACACATTTCCAACAGGCACTTGCCGAACTCTCTGGCGGGTGCATCCGATCCGTGAGGGTGGACTCACGTAAACATACTTCTTATTAGTTTCAAAGAAACAGGTACGGAGCACTCTCGGTGTCTTATTTCTCCATTTATTTTAAGCAGACACTTTTCGGCAAGTTTGCCTTCCTCAGTGCTTAATATCAAAATGAAGTTAACACCATCATGTCGATTTTATCACATTTAAAAACCACATGGAGCACTATCATTGGGGAATACAAAGCGTGGCAAAGAAAAAAGGACTAAAGCCGTCTCAGTTCTCATACTTAATTCTCGGCCGCCATATTTGCATGAAACATTTTGCTGTGAACTTCTAATAATGATATTTGCGTGTTCGTGATTCACAGTGATGACAAATTACAAATGTCCTAATAGATCATATTGTCCTAAGATAGGCAGGAACAGCGTCAGAAATGCAGATCATTATTGCACCCAATTGGCTCCCTCACGTTCTTTTGTATCATTTATCCTTTGAAGACCCGATCGAGGAGATGGGGCTATGATAAAGAAGAACTTGAGGGAGGATGTAAATTAGGAGTCCCACATACTATCGAGAAGACATTAAAATGAAAACTAGAGGGAGGTTGCATCCAATAGAAACAATAAGGGCAGCAAAGAGGAGATTTTCTCCAATATTTTCCGCTATGGACAAGTTGTGAATATCGACCCGATTATAAGTGGGCAGAAAAGGAAGAGAGAGTGATATCCCATTCAAGACAGCTGGGATTGTTATTTAATAAACACATATTGGAGTAAAAAAGATTAGTTTCACATACTTGGAAGAAAAAAACAGTGAGATCCCCACAATCCCATGTGGGATAATTATAGTGATGAGAGGGAGCCCTGATACAAGTCCTTTGGTTTGTCGACAAACATATGTTTTATAATTATGTCCTGAAGAAGGTTGGGTAAAGCAACTCAATACCACTGGAACATCACATTGACAACTTGTGATGAAATCTGTTTTTCTTTGTATGTTAAGGTTATTGTCAGTTCTGTGATCGTGTAGTTCAGAGAAATTCTTTTGTATAACAAATTACTTGCTTGTGTAATAGTGAGATAGTTTAAGTGATTACATTGTGCATATAGTATGAACAATGTTTTTAAATTTTATTTAGAATGGATACAATATTGAATTATATCGATGAAATATTGGATGCAGTATGTTTTTAATTATTATAGCAATTTTGGATATGTAAAGGTTTGATTATATTGAATAAACTAGACATTTTTACATTAAACTGTGTTCATTGTTAAAACAGTAGTGTGCATGAAAGTGAATGTCGGATTTCCTTTTATGAATATAGGGTACATATTGATATACAGTGTTGATAGTAAGCCTGTGTGACACAAAAGGGATCCTTCCTTGCTTTTAATAGTTTTTTGACCCTGTCCCTTTTTGTTAGAAGGGTATATCTCCCATATTTGTGGGAATAATGAATTCCACAATTTGGCTGCTTGAACAGAGAAAGATGTACCACTCATGTTTTTTTTTCTTGTATGCTGGGGTTTTGAGGTGAGGTGCCAATCTTTAGCTGATGTTCTTTTGTTGTATGTATTTGGTGATTTTATTCCTGAGAAAAACTGGTCTTGTTCCATGTATTGCTTTGTGGGTGATACAAAGCAGCTTGAAGCTTGAAGGTGGATCTTCTGGCAACCAGCAACCAATGTAGACCCCTCAAGGCAGGTGCGATGTGGGCTTCTGGCTTTACAAGTAGGAGTAGACTGGCATCAGAGTTCTGAATTTGTTGTCGTTTTTTCATAGCTGATAAAGATGATCGGTGGTAGAGGCCATTGGTGTAATCAAGTTTAGACAGTACAAAAGAGATAGTAGCCTGGACCTTGTGTGGAAATCCTAGATGTGGGATGATGCATCACAGAGTTTTCATTGCAAAGAAGCTTTATCTTGCTAACTTGCCCACTTGGGCATTCATTGATGATTTGGAGTCCTTGGTAATTCAAAGGTTTCTTACTTCCTTACATACTTTAGGAGGTGGTCCCAGATAGTCAGGACAAGCGCAGAGTGGGTCATAATTTTTCCAATTGCCATATGCAAGTATTTCTGTTTTGGAAGCATTCAATTTGAGGTGGTTCTGAGTCATTCACTCATCAACTGCTCTGAGAACAAAGAAGAATTTTGAGTTTCCAATGTCTTTGGGGCTTTCCACTTTAAGAAGTATTTGTGTGTCATCTGCATAGTTATTGCATGTGAGTTGAAATTCATTGTTCATTGCAGGTAATTACTTCATGATGATGTTGAAAAGCATGGGTGAGATGATAGAGCCTTGAGGGACCTGCTTTTGTGAAGTATGGTTTGGATGAGAAAGGGGGAGTATGGATGACATTTGTCTTGTTTTGAAGGTAGGATGTGTTACAGTGAAGAGCAGTCCCCTCTATGCCAGCTTCGTAGAGTCTTTGAATTAGTGTCATGGTCAACTGTGTCGAAGGTAGCTGAAAGGTTGTTAGAAATGGTGTTTCTGGTTAACTAAGGTATACACCCAAGTCATGGAGAACCTAGTACTCTAGTCAGGCTAAGCTAGATGCACAAATGAGATAACCTGTGCTCACCCTTTGTGCTCATCCTTTGGTAGCTTGGCGCAGAGCAGGCAGACTTATTTAAAGAGGCAATGGATAAAGTATTTGTGCAGCAAATACGCACAGTAACACAATGAATACACCACAAGAAGACTCCACACTGGTTTATTAAAAATAGCTCTTGTATTATCAGTAAATAAAGACCAAAATAATAAAGATGTATGGTGGTGTTTTGAGTTGGAAAGCTACCAGATGGTGGACTCACCTTGTGACTGAAAGGTAACTATTTAAGGATTTGCTAAAATTACATCTCAGATGTGTCCAGAGATGTGTGTGGGTTTGTGGATGATCTGATGTAGTTTCAGTGTGTCTAAGCAAGTGATGATAATTTTGGATGTGGCATAATGGGTATGTCAAACCATACGTTTAGGTCACCAAGGATGCATAGGTTGAAATGTAGTGTCATAAGGTTTGAAAGTGGGTCTAAAAACCTGTCTGGGAATGTTGCATTGCGAAGTGGTGGTCTGTCAAGAAGGAGGAAGTTGGTGTAGGGTTGCATGTGGTCATGAAGGGCTCACAACCTTGTATGGGAATTTAGTCAGCTTTGGTGAGATTTTTAATTTCATAGAACATAAAAGCCAGTTTGCTTCCTCTTTTGACTATGCAATTTTGCATGACAGTTTGATAGCCTGGAGGAACGGCTTCATTCAACACTGAAGCTATGTCATCTTTCAACTATGATTCAGTTATTGTTCAGGTTGTGTGTCAGTGAGTAGGTTGTAGATGTGGTGCTTGTTTTTAGAACGTGATTGAGCATTTATTAGTAGGCAGTCAAGAGATTGTGTTTTGGTGGTTGTGTGATTTTGTTTACTAGAGCACTGAGTAGTACTCTTTGAACTTGTAGCATGTGCAGTATTAGCCTTGGTATTTACTGTGTGAGGATAGCCATCATGTTGTTTTTCTATATCGTACTCCTCGTCCAGCAGGTTTAGAAGGCATTTTGTTGGATCTGCGTGTGCAGATAGTGGAGATGGTGGTTGACAGTGAGTTGGTGAGCTGTTTTGTTTTTGTAGAGTAGCCTTGTATAATAGGTATGGGGATGTGAAGTTGTGAAGAGTGGCATGTTGTTTATTTTGCTTGCGTCTGTTTAGGGTGGAAAGTGTGTGGGTTATTTGCTGTGGTGGAGCACGTGGGTCATGTTTTAAGGCTCTAAACTGTGCAATGGATGGGAGGCAGGTGAATGAGTGTTGTTGTGCTGTGGTTTTTATGGTAGGTATTGGAAAAGATAGAGGATTTTGGAGTAAGGATGGTTTAGGACCTGTCTTATTTATGTAGTCATGAGGGTGGGAGTGAGTGTTTGTTTCTATTTTGTTACGGAAAATAGTATGAAGTTGTGTGCAAGTGAGATTTTGATGTGCTGATGTGTGTGCTATGTTTTGTTTATGTGGAGTAATGAGATGAGATATTGATGTAGTGAATTTGTGTGAATGATTTAAATGTAAAGTACTTTTGGTGCATGGAAGTTGAGTGGTAAAAGGTGTGGTGATATGTGCTGGAGGAGAGCGTATGTGGTGTGTGAGAGGGGATGGGCAGGGGTTATGAGTGTTTGTGTTAGAATTGGCAGCAGGAAGAGGTAATATGTGTGGTGAAGTGGAGTGTAAGGATTGTATGGTCGTGTGTTTTTGGTAGAAGGAGGAGGAGGGTGCTGCTGGTGGTTGATATGAGATAGTGTTGAATACTGGGTTGGTAGTCATAGAAAAGGGTCTGTTAGGAGTAAGCAGAGGGTAGGGCTGGTGTTTTGTATGAACAGGAAGTATGTGTTTGTAGAAATTAAGGATAACTATGAATTGGGTTTGTGTTGTGTTTGTGAAGTGTAGATTGGAAAGTGGTATAGGACAGAGTTGTGGTTTGTGTGAGAGTGAAGGTGCCATTGTGTGGCAGGTGGGGTAGAAGGGTATATAGATGTGCTTTGTGGGGTATTGTGGTGGCTTTTGAGACATTGAAGTGTGGATAGGGTTTGTTTGTTGTAAATGAGCAGTGTGCATTTGCTGAGAGCATGTTGAAATGTTTGTGGATGTGGATGGTGTCAGGATCCAGACCCGGTAGCGCCTGCCTGACTCTCCCACCACCGGGCGGCCTACAAACTACAACTCCCAGAAGGCCTGTCAGGAGGAAGAGGAGGAGTGGGGGCATAAATTTGTCTTCCGCACGCCAGCTGGCGTGCGTAATTTGTTCGTTTGTTCATCGTTCCCTGGGGCTCATTCGGCTGAGCGAGTCCATTTCTGTAGAGCTCCGAGCAGAGGACTCTGCTCATTGTCAGTATCTGGATTCTGCTGTTCTCACAGCTACGCTCAGTGTGTGTGGGAACATCTGGTTCTAGCGTGGTTGCGGTTCTTCGGTGCAGAGTGCGGCGGCTCTCTGCAGAACTTGGTTTCTCCTGATTATTCTTCAGCAGTAGAGATGCTGTCTGACCGCCTTTCCTGGAAGCATTCTTCTATCTTGTTACATCCGGTCCGGTTGTGTTTCTGAAGAGCACAATGATTCCTGGGATTCTTTCATTCCGGGCAGCGGTAAGAAAGCTTATTACCGACTCCCTCTTTTCCTCTCTGCCCGGCGGGGCGCTTCCACTTCTAGGTAGGAAGTCTACTGAACAATTTAACCACAATTTGCTTCATGAAAAGGATTCCAGTACTTTAGGGAATTACCTGATACTGCTAACTGTTGTTTCCCTGAAAATTGTTTCTATTCTTTAATGACACTTGCCTTGAACATTTATATGCCTTCTATTGAATTGGAATAAGAAGACATTTTGTGATTTATTTTCATTGTTCATTGAAGAATTTGTGATACTTTTGATTGGTGAAAGTAGTATCAGCCTACCCATTTTTGTTTCTACCCCGTTTTTTTGGGCGTTCCATTATTTTAGTTTTTATTAGTTACATGATTTTGGTATGCATGTTTGTTGTATGTCATAAACAGTGTATTACTGTCTGAATGAGGGAAGAAACTGTGTTTAATCTTCTGTTTATTTTCATAGGTGTTTTTGCCAGGAGGCATGGCAGCTTTGTTTTTGAGTTAAATACAAGGTGTGAAAAGACGACTGCTCATTGGAGGTATAGCTCTGTTCTTAGTGAGATTATATGAGAGTAGAAACGCTTTACCAGTATTCTTATTGTGTCCTTTCTTGTATTACAGGTTTCCCATTCCCAGCTGTTCCTTTCCTAATTCCCTTCCCTCACTTGATCACCCTAATCCTCTGTGGTCATCTAATCAGAGTTGGGGATGTCAAGAGGTGGACTTCTTTGTGCATCACCCGGATTCTGAGGAGTTCTCATCTCATATTTCATGAGAGTCTGACAGATGGGTTAAGGTGGTGGCTGGTGAATGGAAAAAAGGGTAGCATTTCTGGCCCAAGGCCCGACCTTGCCCAAACAGGCCCAAATAGGCATTTGCCACTGTCCTATTCTCCCTTCGCCTCGATGCCCGGACTGAGCCACCCAGAGCCCTAAGGTTAACTAGTCCTAGATTAGGTGACCTTTGGCCAATGGGAACCCTTCCTCTAACCCTAACCAATCAGAACCCTAGCCCTGAGCCCTGGCCCTTTCACCCAATCACAGCCTTAGCCCTAGCACCTAATCAAAAAAGCCAAACTCTAAACCTTAGGTTCCATAGAAACCCTAGCCCTAGGTGCTAATCAGAATCCTAGTCCTATTGGCCAGTTAGAACTCTAACCCTAAGCCCTAAGTCCAATGGAAACCCTAGCTATAGGATCCAATCAGAACCCTAGCCCTATCGGCCGATCAAAACTCTAACCTTAAGCCCTAAGTTCAATAGAAACCTTAGCCCTAGGACCGAATCATAGCACAGATGCAACAACCAGTATGAAGTTGCCTACTCTTGTTTGCTGGAGTGCACATCTGATCCATACATTGACTTCAGCCTGACTGGCATCACGGCATTCTCCATGCCGCTAAACAAACAGTACTCTTATAAAAAATCTAGCTAGTGCAAAAATGATTCAAACATAAATGGGCGTTTTGAATGAAAATAAAACGTTGCGATCCTTCTTTGTGAAAAAGCGCGTGCAACAATGTTTCAAATATAAATGAACGTCTTCGCCCGCAATCGAAACAAAACTGCAAAGTGAAAATAGAAAAGAACTGCAACATTGTAACGAATGAATCTTTGAAAAACAGAGAACGCCACGGTGTATTGCACTCTCCAAAAAATAAAAGCAAGGGTGATATGACTGAACACGTGGCGGGCCACTTCGCTATATTGATTAATAAACCAAAAAACGGAATAGCTTCAGTCCAGATCAGCAACAAGTTTTAACAACCGACTGAACACCCTAACTAAACAACATTGTGAAAATCAAGACCCCTCAACCAATGTCCTTGAAAAGAGTGAAACCAGCCTTGGCCCTAAAGAGACCCCAAATGCATGGGGTCGAAACGCGCCGACCTTAACGCAATAACGAGTTGTTGGATTTTTTTCAAACTATCAAAAACAGCAATTACCTTTATGTGTATTTGGCCAAACCGATAATAAATCATATACCATTCATCCAAGCATACCAATATCACCAAAGAGTGCTGACCGTTTGCAAAAATTCAATATATGTATGTTTATTCTGTAAAATCAGTTAAAAAAGTCATATAAAGAGTGCATATAATAAAAACATGGATTATTTCAAGATAAAATAACTCTCTAAATAGAGAGCCACAGCAAAATTTCACAAAGATCATACACATTGTTACAAAAATCACAATAAATGAACATGGGAGAATATCATAGACATTAATTTTTTGTCATTGTTACACACTAATCACAAAGAGATTCATTAGTCAAACAACTATTTTGTACAGTCTCTTGTTTGGCCAAGATAGGGTTGATTTAGTGCTTTTGTAGAACCAGCGTGATGCGTTTCAGTGGGTTAAAATGATCCGACCACCTTCTTCAGGAAAAAGACTTAGGGGCCGATTCCGATCTCGGCCGGTAGGGCACCGAATCGGATTCGGCTTTACCGGATCCGATTCGGACGCCCTGTTTCTGACCGATTCGAACACCCGTCCGCGCGAGCAAGTACGATGCGAGCGTACGCGAAATCCCCGACTGACTCGTTCCCGGCTCCGAACCGCTCCGACCGACTCGTACGGACTCGACTCGCACCACGCAATGGAGACGTTCCCCGACCGGGCAAGTACGATGCGCGCTTCGAACAGTCCGACCGACTCGTGCCGTCTGGCTCGAAAGAGCAGTCGGAGCCGGACTTCGGGGGTTCGTGTCGGACCCCCCTGTACGCGTAGCCGCGCGAGTCGCACACAGGGGGGACCCATGGGTCCCCCCTACACATGCATGTATGGCGCGAGTCGCACCGACGCGTACCCGCTGTAGGGGGGGCCCTTGTTCGCGACGCACCCATTGAGTCAATGGGAGCCCATGTACGCGTCGTACGACCGGCTCCCATTGACTTCAATGGGAGTCCGACCGAATCGAGTCCGATAGCATGCGTCCGCATCGTACTCGTTCGGTCGGACTGCTAGAGTCCGGTTCGGTCGGATATCTCTCCGAATCCGACTCGGTCAGAGAGATTTCCGGCCCGAATCGGAATCGGCCCCTTGGTGTCTCCCACAACTTCAGATCTATTGTAAAAACATTATATAAAAAAACAAATTTCAAAGATCATGAATGCTCAACATATCTTATTCACATAACATTATATTCATTCATAGTCAGTTCAAACAAATCGCCTACAGGCATAGGGAACCCCCTTTTTTCCCTTTTTCTTTGCATATCCATGTACCAATACAGTTGAAAATGTTATCAATATCTAATACATTGCTTTATAAAACATTTAAAACAAATAAAACAAACAGTGAGACCTAATTTAAACAAAAAAGTTTGGTGATATTGGAATCTCGACTTGTAACACCACACATTATATTGTCCATCACAACTACCACAATCGGATGTCACACTGAATCAAATTAATTATTCTAAACCCCTATCTGCGATAGCAGTTATGAAGGTTAACCCACCGGAATTGGTGATGTGTTATCATTCAATGATCACTCTTGGGAACTGGCCCCTCAAGATCAAGTGCCACCCATCTGTTATTAGGGTATGCCCATTCAATGTGGGGCTCTCTCTGTGAGCCTAAAGGATAACAAAAAAACTTTTGTTTGTAGTATTCTGTACTCAAGGAACATTATCTATGTTCTATGTTGCTATACATAACTAGTCCTGATGTATTACCTTCAATGCAATGTAGTCTTAATATATTCTGAATTTTCTGTCACTCGAGTTCTGGTATTGAACAATCTCCAAATTATTGATCCTCCTTACTGTGGTTACATAGGTAGACTTCTTCAAGTTAAAATCAATGCCTGTATATAGCAAAAAACACACAGGGTCCTTTCACTAATTATTCACCAAAAGTTGTACCCCCACAGATATCTATCCTTTTTATTTTGCAAAACCTGCAAAGGGGCCTTTTAACTGTTCTCCCCTTTATTTTTAAATGTATTAATTTTTAGACCAGGTGAAGAATCTAAGCTCTCCATATGCATTTTGAGGACCCCAGCTCTTCAGACCCAAAGTACCATTGCTACATAGAATTGTGTAAAAACACTATATCCAGTACTTCACCCCGCTGTATGCATGCTGTTTCATTACTTATTGTGTGCTAGTTTGCCCTTTAATGTTAATGGGCGTAGTAATTTAGGCTAAGGTCTCCATATACATTTTAAAATTCAATGCCCTACTTCAAAATTAATAGCAGACAAAACCTCATTATGCCAAACTTACATTTGTCAGTAAAGATAGTTAAAAACACGGAAACCAGGATTGCCAACATACTCAGTAAATGATGTCCCTTAATTAATGTTGGGCTAAGCGCCACATCTACCTTCCCCTAGTTCACTCCTTTGTGACTCAAGATCAAGGACTCACTGGGATATGTCTGCCTCCAGCCTCACTTTGGTCGTCTTTCCTTTGTGTATGTAAACCGGGCGCTGGCAAGCCTTCAGTTTATATAGAGCACTGCCACATGCAATCATAGATATAGAAAGGGGATACAAGTGTCTCCTAACACCAAACCAGCGCCGCCATTTTGAAATGGTCACTCGCATCTTTGGTTATGGACCTAAAGATAGTATAAGCGTGTGTGTGAGCAACAAATTGGCACCGCCATTTTGAAATGGCAAAATCGCGAATCTCTCTCTATTTACAATGGTGTTGAGTGATTCCCAACTTTAAATGGACTGCGGCTGCCATTCCAGACTAGCCCACAAATTAACTCACATACAGATTAGCATTTAGATCTTATTATATTGTTGAAATCGTGTAAGATCACTTGCCTCATCCTCAACCTCGTTTCTTGTGTTGCCATAAAAATGCTATATCAGTCGCTTATTGATTCATACTAACATAGACATTGTTCAATAGCACCCTCACCAATGAAGGTGTGATGGAAAGTGGCCGCCATCTTATTCGTGGCGGACGCAAAGTGCGTCCGTCCCTTTTCCGCCAGTCGGCAATCGCTTCGATTGCCAGCAGGGCGGATTGGCCCCTAATATGGTGGCGGTGCCTAGCAGGCACCGCCATCCATATTAGGATGGTCTGTTGTGAAGGCCTTTCCATGTCGGCTTCGCCGCCATGGACAGGCTGGCGGGGATGTTCTTTGGGGGCCCTATGCGGGCCCCTGGGGGTTTGGGGGGTGGGGGGTGCACTTGGGGGTACCCATGGTACCCCCCTCCATTTGCATGCAAAAGGTGGCAGGCACCGCGCGGTGCCTGCCACGTTGTGCATGCAAATGCACTAACATGCCATTTTGGCATTGCGGCGGGTGCTGCTGTAAGCAGCACCCGCCGCAATGTCAAATATGCAGGATGCGACCACCAGGGTGGCGGTCGCATCCTAATTAGCGGTGCGGGACCGCCGCATGTCTGGCGGCCGGTCCCAACACCGCGAGGATGGCGGGTAGACTCAGGTCCGCCCGCCATCCTAATAGGCCCCCAAGTCTTTTTCCTGAAAAAGGTGGTCAGATCATTTTAACCCACAGAAACGCGTTGCGCTGGTTCTACAAAAGCACTAAATCAACCCTATCTTGGCCAAACAAGAGACTGTACAAAATAGTTGTTTGACTAATGAATTTCTTTGTGATTAGTGTGTAACAATGACAAAAAATTAATGTCTATGATATTCCCCCATGTTCATTTATTGTGCTTTTTGTAACAATGTGTCTGATGGTGTATGATTTATTATCGGTTTGTCCAAATACACAGAAAGGGAATTGTTGTTTTTGATTATTTGTCAATTTTGCGTCCTGTCCCTTTGTGTAAGGTGGACCCATCTCTTGTTGTTTGAGATTTATTTCAAACTACTCAGGGGCAACCTAAAGAGTTAAGATATGTGCCCTGGAATTAAATTAGGTGGTACAACTACTGACCATTGCGCAAAGTTGGGATTTCAAAGAAGTAAAATTCAAAAGTGTGCTCTTTTTGGTATATAAAAAACTCAAGACTGGTAAAAAAAGTTTTGTACAATGCATAGGTACACATTTGATTTTTAATAGAATTGTGTCATTGTGATGTGTGTTTAAATACATTATTTGTGTAATGTGAGTGCAATAAGGGATAAACACTGTTTGATTTTATTAGTGGTCCAGATGGCCTATACAACATTTGGTTTCTGTAATCCAATGAGTATGATCCAATGAATGGCATTTGAAAAAAAAGAAAAATAACTTTAGCTAAAACAGCAATAAATTACGGACAAGGTAATTCATTTCCGTGACCTGAATAAATTACGTTGTTGAAAATCATTTTCAGCTAAGATACTAAGGGACCGATTCCGATCTCGGCCGGAAGCGCACCTAACACCATTCGTCCGGAAAAAAAACAAGCCGAACGCGTGTTTCCTGACCGATTCGAACAGTCGTCCGAACGAGCAAGTACGATGCGCATAACTGCTCAGATTCCGAGCGAGCCGTACGTACCCATTCCAGCTCCTGTTCCCCACCCGAGCCGGATCCGTAAACGCCGATTCGAGTCGCACGGAAGTAAATATACAGCACCTTCCGGCCGGACTAGTACGATGCGCCTTCCGTACGCGCCGAACCCGTCGCTACGTCCGGCACGTCAGAGCATCCGGGAGAGCTGCACATAAGCTCCGATTCGCGCCACAAGACGATCGACGGCTACGAGACGAACAAGCCAGCGACGAGTACGAGTCGAAGCCACGAGAAACCTGAACGAGACGACCCAACCATGAATCCCATCGCGCAGGTCCTATCAATACTCTACATCTATTACCGGAACCGGTACGGACGCGTACGGCGCAGACGGTAAGCCAGACACCCACTACACAAACAAACGACACGTACCCGACATATGTCACACACACATAGGGATGCAGAAATGACGTACACTAGCAACAGCCGAACCATGGGGGCGGGATAGCTATCACCAATGCCATACACACCCATAGGGGCCTGATGGCTACCACTACCACCACCCCATCTCATGTGGGCCTGGATGCCTGTCACTACTACCATCCCCACTCATAGGGGGATGGATGCCTACCACTAACACCACCCCTACTCATGGGGGGCTGGATGCCTACCACTACCACCACCCCTACTCATGGGGGCCTGGATGCCTGTCACTACTACCATCCCCACTCCTAGGGGGATGGATGCCTACCACTACCACCACCCCTACTCATGGGGGCCTGGATGCCTGTCACTACTACCATCCCTACTCATGTGGGCCTGGATGCCTGTCACTACTACCATCCCCACTCATAGGGGGATGGATGCCTACCACTACCACCACCCCTACTCATGGGGGCCTGGATGCCTGTCACTACTACCATCCCCACTCATAGGGGGATGGATACCTACCAATACCACCACCCTACTCATGGGGGCCTGGATGCCTACCACTACCACCATCCCTACTCATGGGGGCCTTGATGCCTACCACTACCACCACCCCTACTCATGGGGGCCTGGATGCCTGTCACTACTACCATCCCCACTCCTAGGGGGATGGATGCCTACCACTACCACCACCCCTACTCATGGGGGCCTGTATGCCTACCACTACCACCACCCCTACTCATGTGGGCCTGGATGCCTACCACTACCACCACCCCTACTCATGTGGGCCTGGATGCCTGTCACTACTACCATCCCCACTCATAGGGGGATGGATGCCTACCACTAACACCACCCCTACTCATGGGGGCCTGGATGCATGTCACTACTGCCATCCCCACTCATAGGGGGATGGATGCCTACCACTACCACCACCCCTACTCATGGGGGCCTGTATGCCTACCACTACCACCACCCCTACTCATGGGGGCCTGGATGCCTGTCACTACTACCATCCCCACTCCTAGGGGGATGGATGCCTACCACTACCACCACCCCTACTCATGGGGGCCTGTATGCCTACCACTACCACCACCCCTACTCATGGGGGCCTGGATGCCTGTCACTACTACCATCCCCACTCATAGGGGGATGGATGCCTACCACTACTACCATCCCCACTCATAGGACGGGTAATGCATGACACAACCAGCATACTCCAACATAAGGAATGTCAGCAAAAGACATCCCCCAACATCATGACAAGAGTGTGTAGTCTGTGTCAAATGCCTACAACACTGAACATTACATTGAACATACAATGTGACCCCCTTTCACATGTGTCACACATAAATGTGTGTGGCCTCCACAATGCAAGCAGACCATGACCACTGTGGGAATGGGGTCTAAACCCCCATCATCACAGTGACCAAAATGTAAGTGTGGGGTCCATAGCTGAAGCACATTTTGAACATTGTGGCAATGGGGTCTAAACCCCCATCATCACAGTGACCGAAAGGTAAGTGTGGGTCCATAGCTGAAGCACATTTTGAACATTGTGGCAATGGGGTCTAAACCCCCATCATCACAGTGACCAAAATGTAAGTGTGGGGTCCATAGCTGAAGCACATTTTGAACATTGTGGTAATGGGGTCTAAACCCCCATCATCACAGTGACCAAAAGGTAAGTGTGGGGTCCATAGCTGAAGCACATTTTGAACATTGTGGCAATGGGGTCTAAACCCCCATCATCACAGTGACCAAAAGGTAAGTGTTGTCATGGAAAAAGCTGCAACTGCCAAACAGCATGGATGATTCCTGGTCACACAACAACAAACACATCAGTGGCAAAGTAGTGGTTGTGTCCCATAGCAACATAGATTGGGTGAGGCAAACAGTGCAGTGCAAATAAAACATACCTTTGGCCATGTGCAGACAAACATCACCCATGGGGGCTGACATTGTCAACATTTATCAATTACACAATGACAGAAGTGACCATCATAATGCAGACCCACATATCTGCACCAATGGACACACAAATGTAGATATCCTGTGGAGACTGTAGATGTGAGGTGAACAAATACCATACCATGGCAGCAATGGGACATACAAACCATGATTATTGTGCTGACTGATGACCTAGGAGTCCCAGGGACAGCAGGGGAAATCCTCCAAACAACATACAGCCAATGGCACACTAAAGATATGCCAATGCAGTGGTGCAGATGCACAAACACAAACAGGCAGCCTCACACAGCATATCAAACACAAAAGGTGATGGGGGGAGTGTGCCAGTGTCCTTAGGCAACCACACAACACATGAGGAGGCCTGAATTCCAATTACACAGATGTGTATACAGTGCCATACAAAAGTAACTCATGGATCGGATTCCCCTATGTGGGCAATCAGGCATTGTTAGATGAGAGGGAGCCCAAATTACACATGTCACACAAGCTTGTAGGAACAGCAACTAACACAGCAAGAGACAGACCCACCACAGCACTACCCCCAGGGACCCCACATTGTGGTGACACTAGCCTGCATGATAATCCCACTGTGATGACAAAGGTAGATGTAGTTCACACTGTGAACCACAGCCATGTGTCCTGAGCAACAAACTACCATCACACCTACACAAGCACAAATCAATCAGCACAGCCTGTCAGCCAAGGCCAATATGGAGGTAGGGGTCTAGCCGTGCAACAACTCACATTTGCACACACTCAACACCACACACCTTGATCTCCACCATTGTGCAGCAGTGAAGCTCACATGGACTGGTGACATTGCACATGCACCCATGACAATCCCAGGGGTGGTGGTGGGAACTAAGGTGCAGAAACCCATCACACATGGCCAGTCAACAAGACTCGTGAATGTCTGACACACTGCACAGTACGCGGTACATGGGCATGACGTGAAATCCACCCCAATCAATGGGATCCCGGCCACAGTCACACACCAATGAAGAAGCCAAGGTGACCCACAAAGAACACACATAGACAACTTCCAACATTGCAGCTCTGACCCTGAGGAGTGGCAGCAGTCACACACACAACGTGTCACAATCACTGAAAGCTACCACAAACTGTACATTACATGACTTGTGTAACCAACAAGTGCCAAGGGGAATCCTGACTGTGTCCCATCTGCGTTTGCCCACATCCCCAGCCCTGACAACAAAGACAACTAGGGATGACAACCTGATGAACATTAGTTTGCCATGCACCCACATCCCGGAGAAACCAGGTCCAAGATGCTGGATGAACACAGGACAACTCAGCAAGCATCACAAACAGGAACATCCGTAGGGACACAGCCTGTGTAGGGGAAGGGAACACACACAGACATGCTTACACAACACACAACACTGGCCCAGGCAATGTCACAGGATTACACACTGCCATGAGGGCACTCCACTCCTGTGGAAGGTCCGCTGTGCCAAACCTTGTCTGTGCACGACTCAAACATGTCAGCAGAACACTCGGTCAGTGAGTCAACAACTACAACACACTGAAGGCTCTGCTCACATCAGCCTGGGTATGGGAGTGTCACGTCAGTCATCTGCATACACCCAAAACACGTGTAAAGCAAGTTGCACTGTATACACAGATGAGTCCTTCAACATTGATGTGGTAAACTGCATGTCCAGTGGAGATGGGCACACAGTCAGGGAAATAGAAACATTGAACAGTGGTAAGCCCACCAGATGTGCATCAGTGTAAGCCAAAGATGTTAATTTACAAATGCAAAACGTACATCCCTGTGTCAAATGCTGAACATTACACCCTCAGACTGCAGCAAAGGATGCTATAGATCCAGACTAGATTAGGACACATATCCCATGGACCACATGGAGTCCATCACAGCAACACTTCATTTTCCTGATCTGAACACTATTACAACTGCAAATGCATGATTATACTCATCTACATCATGTACATCAAAAGAAAAACCACAAGTAAACAAAAAGAGGCTTTATTCAGCAAATGTGAAACTAAAATTTTAAGTCCAAAAGAAACTAAGGCCAATGGCCAGTCCACATACACAGTCCCAACAGGGTGATATGTGACAACTTGTCATTCATTGCTTGCCTGCACTGGTACGGACAGGGGACACCCCCTTCGGAGGGGCATACAAGGGGCAGGCCAGGCACCGCAGGGACAGGATCAGGGGATGCCAGAAGGAGGCAGTGAAGGGGTGGTGGGTGCAGGAGTGTCACCGGCAACTGCAATGGAGGTGTCTGACTCAGTGGTGGCCGGCACCACTATAGGGCACAAGTCAGATGGTGTGGGTGCTGCAACCACTGCAGTGGGCCGGTCAGATGGAGTGGACTGGGTCCCCACTGCAGTGCCCGAGTCAGACAGGGTGGTTGTGGACTCCACTGCAGTGCATAACTCCAAGGGAGTGGAAGGGGGGGCAGATGAGGTGAGCAGGACAGAGGGGGGGACCCGGTCTCCACACCAGTGGCACAAACAGGCAGAGCGTCTGGTTTGGGGGTGGAAGAGCAAGTGGTAGGGGGGGAGGGCCTAAGCAGTTTGGGGATGCGGTATCGGTGTGTGGGGGAACCTGGGGCAGGGTGTGGCGGGGGAACCTGTGGAGTGGTGGCCTGGGGGATGGAGGAGAGAGACTGTGTGGTGGAGCTGTGTGGTGGTGGGGTCTTGCCCTTCCTGGTCCGGGGGGACTTTCTAATGGGGTCCTCAGTCTGCCTGTGCCTGGGGAGGGTGTCCGGGTGTGAGGGGCACTCCCCTCTGTGTGTGGTGGTCGCCTCTTCTGCCTGGACGTTGTGTCAGATGGATCTGTGGAGAAGAGGCCAAGCTCACAGAGGAAGAGCTTCTGGGAGGGGGGGTTGCAGGTGAGGCAAGGGAAGGGCTTTTGGAGGGAGAGGCATCTGAGGACTGCGGAGTGCTCGTGGATGCGTGTGTGTGTGTCTGGGCCCCATCCCCTGTGAGTGAGGTATCAGTCCCCTGACTGTGCATGCGTGTGCGTCTGGATTTTGGCTTGTGTGTGTGTGTGCTGCTTGTGTCTGTGCTGGTGCGTGCCGGTGCCGGTGTGTGTGTGCTTGGGACAGATAGGGTGCTGGGGATTGTGGATGGGGCAGAGGTAGGAGGGGTGAGGGACTGTTGCAGGAGGGACACTGCTGCCATCAGTGAGGAGGCCATGGACTGATTGGTCCGATGTAGGGCAGACATGCCAGATGACATGCCCTCCATGAATGACACCAGTTGTGTCAACAGACCCGTGTGTGCATGGAGGACACTCAGCATTGATGTCTGCCCTACATGGATCTGTTTCAGCAAGTCCACAGACTCCACACTCAGGGCAGCAGGGGGGACAGAGGCAGGGGGTGCAGTGCCTGGCATGAAGGAGACACGCTCCCCTACACGGGAGCCTCCACGGACATGTGGGATGGGAGCAGATGGGAGGGTGGAGATGGTGGTGGTGGCGGGGACAGACTTGCTTGATTTTGCCTCTGGTCTGCTGACACCCGCCTCCACAAGGGAGTCCTCACTGGAAGTGCTGTTTTCCCCAGCCGAGGTGGTCGTAGCTGAGGTCTCCTCAGTGTGGCTCTCCTCACCCTCCATGCCACTGGGTCCCTCGGTCTCCCCTGCAGTGGACCCAGTCTGGCTCTGCCGCTCCTCTTGGTCCTTGGAGCTGTCTCCTCCTGTGGCCGTGGATGTATCTGCAAACAATCAGGATAAACAGAGCAACATTAGTCACCTGTACTGACCACACACACCACAGTAAGTACAGCACATCACAGAGCAAGCCCTGCCATCATTTGCTAGACATTGCAATTCGTGCTGACACTGATTTCAAGAAGCCCATTGTCTGCCTGACAGTCAGTCATGCCACACATATCCTACCTGTTCATGCACCCATCTGTCTGCTGCCTGTTGTATGCGACTAATCATATGTGCACACATGCACCACATACACAGTTGTTGGACATCCAAGAGAACATATGGAAATGTGTCACTCCAAACACATGCCATCTCCTGCCACTGACTCAGTACATGTGTCAGGAAAAGTGATGGGCAGAGTCTCTGTTGATATGCGGGTTTTGCTTCCATCACCAAACACAATGAGGTCCTCATGTCCTGATAGACAATGCTACAATGGTGTGCATGCAGGACATATCACACTACTGCTGGATCACCCTTTGCGAGTTGAATGTCATGGCACAGGCCTGTCTGGCAAGTCAGTCATAACTGTCTCCTGTCACAGGGGCAGTGCATACACACAACACCAGTCTACACTGTGTCACAATAATGGAAGTTTTGGGAATGCAAGCCCTGTAGCTGACAGGTGCACATGTGCACCCCTGGCCACCCACATCATGAGGACTAAGATGATCCCACGTCAATCAAATGAGATATTTGAGTGACTGCAAACACAAATCCATACACATGAGCACTTCACCGTCTGATGAGAATGAACCAAAGCTGCCTGCACCTCAATGTTTCATACAACATTGTGCACAGTCAAGGGATCAGAGACCTATGCATTAGTCACAACTCAGATGGCTGGCCACCCCAAATTGTTAAACACTCCAGGAGTCCAAAAAGCAAGGCCACACCACGGTGACACAGAGGCATACACCTGAGTGCACTCTTCACAATGCCCAATATGTATGCTGACACACGGGAGTAGGAGAACAGAGTGCCTTCGATGTACGGAGTAGGCATTACAGTCCTGGTCCATGTGCAACATGGTATTACCCTGAACACTAGGCAGGTGGCTATGCATGTGTCACACACATGATGTACATACTTCTGAGGTTCCTACCTTGGTCTCTGCTGCAGCATGGGTGTGTGGCACATACCCCAGACATGTGGTGAGTCAGAGCAGCAATTGGAACACGTATTAAAGCCATACCCAGAGTACATGTCAGATCACAGGCATTGTGTGAGCAATTGTACCACCCATGCAGCCCACCACAAAGTTCCTGTAACTGATGCTGTCCCCAACTTGAACCACAGGTAACTGCAAGTACACAGTACCCAAGTGACCTAAGTCACAGACTGTAAGGGCCACACCTGTGTATCAGATGAGGAGGGGGCATGACACAAGTGAGGGACATGAGTCCAGGACGACAAGACAGTTGTACTGTGGAAGTGGAACCAGGCTAAAGGAGTGTATAGAGCATGTTAGTCATAGTACACAGTAAAGGCTAGCACTTACCCCCTCCTTGCTGCTGTCTGGCCTTCAGCTGCCCATCCAGGTCAGGGAAGACCACCGCCAGAATCCGGAGCATGTGGGGGGTCAGGGTCCGGTGCCCGCCCCTCCTGCGAGGAGGCGACAGCTTCAGCTGGACCCTTGCGATCCTCCGGGTCCAGCCCCGAAGGTCCTGCCACCTCTTCTGGCAGTTGCGGATCCTGTGCCTGTAGACCCCCACAGATCGTACTGCCCGGACGATGGTCAGCCAGATCTCCTGCATCTGGTGGGCATCAACCTGTGAGGATGACAAAGTGAAAAGGCCATTACTACACATGCAACATATCCGTACATCACACAGTTGGATATACATGTCTCAATCACAGGGGCATATGATGTACACAGGTAGTGCAACTATGGCTATGAACAGTTGTACAGCAGTTACTAAATGGTATCATTGCAAGGGAAGTCAAACCTTGTTGGAATGCACTGTTACTGCACTATACCTGTTCAGCGCATGTAACTACACACTTTGGGGGGTGACAACTACTCAGTGAGCATGCTAGCCACTGGTGTACACACTGTAAGTCTTGCTAGTCAGACAACATGCACAATTAGTAAGGCAGTGGACAGCACACTCACCTGCTCCCCTGGTTTCCCATGCAGCTTGCTGTACTGTGGAAGGAGGCTGTCCAGCAGGGCCTGGTTCTCCTCAGTGCTGAAGGCTGGGGCTCTATCCACAGTACGTGCCATTGCAGTAGCCAGAGGATGCAGAGACATCAGCAGTGGTGGTGGCAGATGTCGTCCTGGAGCATGTAGTGCAGGCAAGTGAGCTCTCAGGGGAACAGCCAGCATTATATGTGTGCTGCAGAGGCAGATACTGTCCCATGTGTCCAAAGTGATAGGTCCAAGTCGTTTGCATCTTCTGAATCTGGCCAATCCATGGAATTGCACCACTTATACACGCCCACAGCAAAGGTTCAACTTCATGACACCCATGAATTTGCAACATTGTTGTGGGTGGCCAACTGAATTCACTGCATCCGACTCATAAAAGCTTCGAAAACGCGTCCGTTACCATGTCAGGCCATAGCCAATGCGTGCGCACTGATCGGACCATTGCTGTACGACGCGTATTTCGAAAAACAACACGCATCCGTCCACATCATGTGCAATGGCCAATGCGTGCGCACCGATCGGTCCATTGCTGTACAACGCGTATTTCGGAGCACAACACGCATCCGTCCACATCATATGCAATGGCCAATGCGTGTGCACCGATCGGTCCATTGCTGTACAACGCGTATTTCGGAGCACAACACGCATCCGTCCACATCATGTGCAATGGCCAATACGTGCGCACCGATCGGTCCATTGCTGTACAACCCGTATTTCGGAGCACAACACGCATCCGTCCACATCATATGCAATGGCCAATGCGTGCGCACCGATCGGTCCATTGCTGTACAATGCGTATTTCGGAGCACAACACGCATCCGTCCACATCATGTGCAATGGCCAATGCGTGCGCACCGATCGGTCTATTGCTGTACAACGCGTATTTCGGAGCACAACACGCATCCGTCCACATCATATGCAATAGCCAATGCATGCGCACCGATCGGTCCATTGCTGTACAACGCGTATTTAGAAACACAACACGCATCCGTCCACATCATATGCAATGGCCAATGCGTGCGCACCGATCGGTCCATTGCTGTACGACGCGTATTTCGGAGCACAACACGTATCCGTCCACATCATATGCAATGGCCAATGCGTGCACACGGATCGGTCCATTGCTGTACGACGCGTCCCTGTACAAGTCACTCGCATATATCACCATGGTTGTCACTGGTGAACGTATGCCAGCCACAATTACTTGCCAGGGACTCAGGGGCACACCGACAACACCACAGCCTGTCCACACTGTATCCTAAGGCATGTAAGGCTGCATTACCTGTGTGTGTATGGGGGTCAACATGTGGTTTTTTGGGTGGCACTTGGGGGCAGCCACTCCCAGGCTGTGCACGTGTTCATGGGGACAGAATCCTTTGTGTGTTGTGCACATGACCACTGTGATGTGCAACTGTTCAGTTCAGAGCATGTGGCATGGTCACATTTTCAAGGTTGTGTATGTGTATGTCATGTCACATACACCCTGAGCCCCATGTGGGATGGTATGTATGTCACAGGGTGACCCATTGCCACAATTGTGATGGCCCTCCACAGTCTGTGTGCATGTTGTGTTTCAGATGTCTCTGATTTCATGTGCACAATGGGAGACAGTCTCCACATCCACGTTGTTTGTGCATCTGCTTTGATGTTGTGCGTGTGTGTGTCACAGACGTCCATGTCTGTCCTGCAGAGGCAACAGGGGCCACTACCTGTGGGAGTCATGGTTGTTTTGCTGACGTGTACATGATACGCCATGTCATGCCAGTGTCCATGTGGCAATACAGGGTCCCTGGGAATCTACCTGTCAAAGAGCTGTGATGCCTGTGGCATATCTGTCCTCACTTGTCACTGTGGTGTGTGTTTGGAACGTGACAGCAGTACATGGGTACTGTGACACAGCCTAATGATTTCCCATAGCACAACCTGGAACTTGTTGTCAACACATGTTGAACTGAGATGTTAGATGTTGGCCATGTAGGTGCCATATATGTCCATACAGAACGACACACACATCAAGTACTTGTGTCTCGTAATGATGTATCATGTGATATTGAGTATGGTCAATGCCACATATGTGGGGTGACTGACAATCTTTCTTTGTTCACCTATGCACTGCAGGGCACCAGCTGTCCATAGACCATTCCCTGACCTTGCAACCATGGTTGAACATGACTGCATCCGACGGTACCGCTTCAACAGGCCGCTGATTGAGGAATTGGCGGTGCGGTTGGCCCCACATTTGCAACCTGGCCGGCCATACCCTACAGCGCTGACCCCCAAGGTGAAGGTGATGGCAGCCCTACATTTCTTTGCCACCGGTACCTTTCAACACACTGTGGCGTCTGCTGGTGGGATGTCACAGACCATGTTCAGTCGTGTGCTACGCGATGTTTTGGAGGCGATGTTGAGATACCTGAACCAGTACATCTATTTCCCTAAACGTCAACAACTCACTGACGTCAAGAGTGACTTCTATGCCCTGGGGAGGATGCCACATGCCATCGGCTCCATTGATGGGACACATGTGGCTTTGGTACCACCACAGGCACATGAGCAGGCATACAGGAACAGGAAACATTACCATTCTATCAATTCTCTGGTGGTATGTCTTGCAGATATGAGCATCTCACATGTGTGTGCACGTTTCCCCGGTTCTGCACACGATGCCTACGTAATGAGGAGTAGTCGCATCCCGAGGATGATGTCACAGATGCAGAACCAGCGTGCCTGGCTTGTCGGCTTGTCGGTGTGTACTGACTTTATACCATTGTGTGTGTTCTGCAATGTTGTATTCCACCCTCTTTTCCAACTCAGCTAATGTGCAATTGTCTGTATGTAGGTGACTCCGGATACCCCAACATGCTGTGGTTGCTGACACCCCTCAGGAACCCTGTGACACCAGCCCAGATGCGCTACAATGAGGCACATGGTCGGACCAGGAGAGTGATCGAGCAGACATTTGGTCTCCTGAAGAGCCGCTTTCGCTGCCTGGACAAGACAGGAGGGGCCCTCCCATATGCCCCTGCAAAGGTGTGCAAGATTGTCATCATCTGCTGCATGCTACACAACCTGGCAGTGCGGAAGGAGTTGCCTCTCATCCTGGATGACGATGACCAACATCCGCCACCTGTGGAGGATCCTGGCCTGAGCCACGATGCCAGTGATGATGATGATGATGAGGGTGATGTCCGCACACAGCTCATCACCAACTTCTTCAGCTGAATGTGAGTATACAGAGATGTTATGTCAATGATTTGAGTTTGCATGATATGTGTTGGTGGTGCTCTGTTGCTGTTTGAGTGTGGCCATGTGCTACTTGACTGGATGCGTGCAGCAATGTGTCCTTACAGGTAGTCTGTACTCCCCAACAGTGTTGACATGCTAACTTGGTTTTGTGTAGGTATCTTGTGACATGTATTGGGCATGAGTATTGCAGTTCTGTCCTGTTCTTCAGTGCTTTTGACTGTGTGTCATGTCTGTCCTTCACAGGGTACTTTCAGAGTTGTTTGGTCAACTCGGATCCCCCGACACCATGATTCAACTTCCAGGGTGGAAGCAGTCGTTTCCCTACAGGTGATGTGCCACACACCCCTGGACTTTATTTCTTCTACACTTGTTGACTGTGTGGCCACTGCCACGTGGGATTACCTTGCATCTGTAGTGGAAACAACATGTTGCAAATGTGTAATAAACCTGTGCTTCACTTTGGGATGTGCGTTGTCTGTGGTCACACATCTGACTGACATTTGCTTACTGCACCTGTGGGCTAGTTAACACAGACTCTGAATTGGTGTGGTGTCTGTGCATTCCACTGTATTTCCTGGCAACATCAGTGTAGGCGATGAGTCAGATGGCCCTGGTGTGTATGTGTTGTGTAGCCCTAGTGGTGTGTCTCCCTCATATGTGTCACATCACCATGACTCACATGACGGTGTTGAACTTGCTGTAGCAGTTAGCATGCACAGTGTCATTTAGCAGATCATCATCTCCATGACAAAAACAAGTATGGTGTATTAGTGAGTTTATTTACATACATGTGTGAGGATAGTGCACAGGATGGTGGGTGCTTTACATTGGGATTGGAATCCAAAGTTCACAGATGAGTTGGAAGTGTTGGTAGCAGAAATGTCCTGAGTAAAGTCCACAGTCATCTGATACATTAGTCCAAATTAAACTCCCCATGTCATGTGGGAGAGTTGGGTTGCATTCGACAGAGTGAACAGTTTGCACAGAAAGGAGAATTTCCAGAACAGGTGTTGGGTTCCTGGGGGATGTACATGGCCATCGGCCTCTCAGTTGTCCTTCCTCGGACGACCCCTCTTCTTTCTGGGGGTACCCTCACGTGCAGGCCGCTGTGGTGCAGAGGACTCTCCACCAGAGTCATCCTCCCTCCCTATGGCAGTTGCAGTTGTTGCGGCACCAGATGTTGTGGGCACACAGGGAGGTGTGGACATGTTGGTGCTAATCTGGCGGAGGCATGTCAATATGTCCCTCTGCACCGCTGTCAGTTCTTCCAATGTGTCCCACTTGGACTCCGTGCCAGACATGTGTGTCTCCACACGGGACATGTGGGAGTCCAAGCGGGCATGATGGGCAGCCTGCTGCTGTTGAATGTCCTTGAGGATCCCCACTACCTGGCTGACCTCTCCGGTGCTATTCTGGTACGCATCAGCAATGCGTACCAGTTGTGGGTCATCATGCAGTCCAGACCCCTCTGCAAACAGCGACCTCTGCCTACCACCCCTCCCACCACCCCTGGCCACACGTGCGGGACCTGCGGTGGCATGCACAGGTGACCCTAGGTCCCCTTGGGGGTTGGTACTGGGGTTGTTGTCCGTTGCTTCACTGTGGGCTGGGGTCCCTGTGCTGTTGTCATTCAGTGTCCTTGGTCTGTCCGTGTCAGCGGGGGTGGTCTGTGTGTTGCCAGATGTTGGAGGAATGGGTGCAGGGGGTGCAGATGGTGGTCCTGCTGGTGCTGCATGATGACTCACACCGGAGGTGCCAGGTTGGTCTTCGCCATCCGAGGAGGGCAGAGGCTGTTCCACACTCAGGGGCCACCGGAGCCTGGGACAGGGACTCCTCATCATCTGCTGCTGTGTCCCCATCATCACCTGTTTTTGGAAGAGACACACAATGTATGTTATGTTTCTACAGGCATCAATGGTCCAAACACATGACAGTTGTGACTGTACCTCTGGATGCGGGCCTGTACATTGCATTGTCCTAAGTTGTCACAGTCAGAGGTTGATATTGGTGTGGCTCATTGTCCTGCCAACCTGAAGCATTTCAATGTGGATGTTGAGGTGTGTGCATGACCAGCATTGGTGGTATTTGGTTGACATCCGGACCTCCTTCTCCCCCCAGCCCAGTTATCCCACCATGAAGCATGCCACACTTGCAGTGGGTGCAGGTTAACTCTCAGGATGTCAGTCAGTGGTGTCCCTGCTGTTGGTTGGTGCCCAGTTCCCAGCAGGGCCTGGTACTCCCCACAACAGAGCACCATTGTCAGACATCTTAGAAGTGGCTTTTCACTCCCTGTGAGGTGTGCATGCTTCAGTGTGAGCTTGCTGGGCCATGTGGGTGGGGGATGTTGAGCTGTGACTACCACTCCCATCATGCTATTGCCTACACCCCCTTCCCAGCATGCCCATAATTCCTTCCTTTTGACTCTGCTTCCCTGTGGGGTAGTGTGCCTGTGCTGACAGGATGGCTGACAGTGTTGTCCTGGCGTTTGTTTGGCTACAAGTCCCAAATGTGTCCCTGTGCTTCACACAGCATAACCCAGTGTGGTTGTTCTTTGTGGGATATTTAATTAGAGTGTGAGGCATTGCATTCTCCCAGGTGAGTTGTGTGGAGTTTGTGTTAAGGGGGTGTGTGAGAAAAGCTGCTGGTAACTATGGTCAGAGCTGTCAGTCCTCCTTCCCACACAGCCAGATATCCCACCATGGAACGTGCTTCCATTGCAGGGAGTGCAAGTTGGCTTTCAGGATGTCAGTCAGTGGTGTCCTGCTGTTGGTTGGTGCACAGTTCCCAGCAGGGCCTTGTGCTCCCCACAGCAGTACCCAGTGTCAACCATCTTGTCAGTTCTTTTCCACTCCCTGTGATGTGAGCATGGTTCAGAGTGGTGTTGATGGGCCAATTGTGAGGGTGACCAATATCTGTGACTACAACTCCCATCATGCTATTGGCTACACTCACTTCACCAGCATACACACAATTCCTTCCTTTCAGTGAGCTTCCCTGTGAGGTGGTGTTCTAGTGGTGGCAAAATGTCTGACAGTGTTTGTTGGTTAGATTTGTGCCACTGCCTTGCTCTATTTGTTGTTAGGTTTGTACATGTCATGACACAGTTACATATCACTATGAGATGGCATGTATTGTGTTTATCTAACTAACATACACATCTTGGGATGATTATCTTTTGGTTACTGTGGCTTTGCTAAGGGTGCATGGTTTGACTATCCCCTTGACAGTGATGTGTGTGTATTGTCACACAATATTGGGTATATTGGTTGTGTACTCACCAGGCTCTGGGATGTTTGATAGTCCATGTACGCTCTCTGGTGGTAGGATGGCCCGCACCTTCTCCTCCCAGGGCCTGAGGTATACTGGTTTGGCAGGAGGGCCACTGCCGGTGCGATGACTCAAGGCGTAATCCTTCTTGAGTAGGTCCTTGACCCTCCTGCGCACATCATACCACCTGTTCTGGATGTCTTCCTTTGTGCGCAAACATGGTGATTGTGCATTCACCCTGTCGACGATCCTCTCCCACATCTTGGTTTTCTGCGACATGGGGGTCTGTTGGACCAATGTACCAAACAATTGTGGCTCTACCCTGAGGATTTCATCTACCAGGACTTCCAATTCACTGTCTAGGAACTTTGGATTCTTCTTTGGGGGCATGGGTGGTGGTGGGGATTGATGTTTGTGTGAGTGTGCAAGTGAGGGTGGGTGAGTGTAGGTTTTGCTGGGTGTATGTGAGGGTGCTATTTGGGAGGTGCTAATGGTGTGTGGCTTGTGTGATGGATGAGTTGTGAGTGTGTCTGTGGTTGCTGTCTGATGGTGTTCTGTGCTGGCAGGTCAGTTGAATTTGCAAAGGATCATGGTAGGGATTTGTGGCCTTTATATGGGTGGAGTTGTGGGTGTGTCTTTGTTCCATGTTTTTTCCCCCCTGTATTTATTGACTTTGTCATTGCTTGCTTGGCCCTTTTTTGTATTTTTCCTTTGTAGGTTTTAGGCATATAGGAGACGTTCTTCTGACCAAGTAGGATGCTGCAGTTGGCTCGTGCGTGCTTCTCCAAGTCTTTCAGGCTGTGTTTCTGATGGGTTTCATGTGCGGCGTACGCGTCGGTCGCGGAGTATTGGGTTGCTTCGGCTCGGTTTTGTATGCGTGTCGGTCGTACGGCTTGAGCTCCGTGCGACTCGGTCTGGTTTTACACGCATTGCATCGTACTGCGCGGGTCGGAGTTCGCGGGTACGTTTCTGTCGGGTTCATTCCTGGTGCGTGTCGGTCGGTTCTATTCGCGTAGTTTTCCGGCCGGATAGCTGGTTTCCGTGCGGTTCGGTCGTTCGGCTTGTGTTCCGTACGAGTCGGTCGTAATTCACATGCATTGCATCGTACTACGCGGATCGGGCAGCGCCGGTACGTGTCGGTCGGACTACATTCCCGTACCGAGTCGGTCGGTATATTTTCCCGCCCGAATCAGAATCGGCCCCTAAGTTGTTCTCATTTTAAATATGTTCTAGCTTAGGCTGAGTTATAGATCCAACCCCTTTAGCTTCAAAGTGTACCGACATCACGTCATTGCTAAAGAGGCATACAGTCGTCATATACTAAAATGACCTTTAGTGCAAGAGGTTTTCCGTCAATGATACTCTGGAGGGGGCAATTCCAGGGAAACAGACACTATCACAGGGGCCAGAGTCAGTACATTGTATGCAAACTTCAGGGGTCTTATGTCTTGTGTTACACACTGGCTCCTTCATATGAGGTTGTGAGAATGAAGGTAGGACGAAAGGAAGGTAGGATGTATGGGATTATCAGTAGATGGGAAATTTATTGGAGAGTGATAATTGTGCACACTAATCAATAACCAACTTACATTTTGTACAACAGGTTTCTAAATGTTTTGATTGCTTATCTACGCAGAGAGCAGGTGGCAGTGATTAATTATAAAAAATATCAGTTTCCCAGGTTCCTGCTTCTCTGTATTACTACCTTTGAGATTTTACTGTGCTTCACTACCACCCTTCATTGGCTGCATCAATTGATAAGGGCTGGCTTGCATTTTCAGTTTGGGATTAAATTATGTGGTAGTGTAGAACCTTATCGGATGTGTCTGTCACAGACCAGAAACATGATCTTGAGGTTGGGAGAAGTAGCCGGGAGTGACTTCTGAAAACATGAGTGAGTTGACCAAGTAGGGTTCCCCAGTGGTTCTTGAATTACTTTTTCTCTAGATTGGTAGGTATGACTTCACAGCTATGGTCTCCTTTCACCAAACTGCTGCCTATGTCCAATCTCAGTCATGAAGAATTCGGCTTGGTGGAAGGCAGAACCAAGATGACTGACTAAGCAGACACAGCTTGGAGTTCCTTGTTTGGCACCATGAAATATAACCCAGCCTTCAGCTGTATTTGGGCATGAAGAGACAGCAATTGTGGTGCATGACCCTGAAACGTAGTCCTACGACTGTGGCTGGAAAAAAATCCATCTGCATTGTCTCTGAGTGCAGCGGACTACCAATCTCCATGGTGCTGAGGGTGGTGAAATGCGGGCTGGTGGGATTGGGCAGCAGGACTGTCTAGTGAAGGTCCCCCTCCTGTGATTATTATACAGTGACATTGTTTCTCCTGCTGTGAGTGGCTTGCTGCAGATGGCAGAGTGCTGTGCAGCCCCCAAACAGTGGTGAAAGGAGACTGGAGAAGAAGGCAGCAGTGCTGATTGACCCCATTGGGAGACCCGAGGTAATGCAGAGATAGTGGGAAGGAGCCCGGTTTTTCTTTCGGTGGCGGGCTGTAACTGTGGTTTCCCTTGAGTCAGGGGTAGGTCACCGGAGGCAACTAGCGAGACTCAACCGAGGTGGTGATACAGCAGTTGGTGGGCAGTCAAGACAGTAACTTGACTGTGGTAACAAGAAAGAACACTCCCCAGGATTGGGAAGGAACCCAGAGGGACCCGAATGGGGGCAACTGTACAACCAGGGTGTGGGAGGCCCTGGGAAAACTGCACACCGAATGTTGAGGTACACAATTCCGAAATACACAGAGGAATAAAACTACTGGCAGTGAACTAAGAGCAAAGTACAGAGTAAAGACAGGGCTTGGGACACATCACTGAACCTGAACAACTCTTCTAAAAAAACTGAAAAGCAATACTAACAAGCATAATACAGCAGAGAGAGTGGTGAATGGTACAATTTTAATCCTGCATTTACACAGGCACACCTCTCACAGTGCACTCGCTGAATGTGGTGGCTGTTCTGCACTAAACCAAGTACACTGGTACACCACTCCCTTGGAAGTAGCTGAGTTTGGACAGATGATGGCATAGGAGGTACAGGTTGAGTATCTGGTCCATTGGGTAACTCGCACAATTCAAAGCTGTTTAGGTAAGATAAACTTAAGCCTGAATGTCCACTGAGGTTATCCAACCTCCCATTAGCCACACTCAGACCAGCACTACAGACTATGTGAGTCTGATCTTTCTGGACCTTTGTGGGGAAGAGTCTTGGTATAAAAAAAGTCCCACTTGCCTTCTAAAAAGCAAGGTGGTGGTTTTCTTTGTAGTAGAAGCATATGCTAAAATTAATTAAAAAAAACACTAAATAAAATATGTCAACTAAATGGGGAGGGCATGTGCTTCAAAAAAGAATTAAACGGTAAAGCTTGACATTGGTCTTCCATCTTGGAACAATAAAATATGTATACAGAACAGAATACCATTTTCAGATGGTGACATGGATTTGAATCTTGTAGCAATGATGCCTGGTGCTCTGCATACAACATTTGTGGTCTGGTAGCAGTGGCAGTGCAGCTGCTGGTACTCTCATTACTCAGTTAGCAAAAGTCTGCATTTGCAGGTGAGATGCTGGGGGATGAACTAAAGGAAATATCTCCAGAGATCTGACTCCTATGGATACATAGTAACACAGAGTAATTAGGGAAAATAATGTTACTCAGACAACCTTACATCCAAAAGACCAGCAGTTGCCTACTAGGTAGACCAAAACATTGGCAACAACAGTGAAGAGAGTTGAGCCACTGCCCAATTGTATGGTATGCTGTTCTGAAGAGATGAACTAATATGCGAATACAACTCTGCATGATGAATAACTGAACTGGACTTACCCAAAGCCCATTTTCTGTAAGCAAGATTATGTATTATTTTTTAGCAAATATGAGGCTGATGACACAGCTAAAATAGTGTTTTGGTCAGACCAAAACCACACAACTAGATAGAGCACAGGAAGCAGGAGAGCAAGAGTTTCCTTGACTCTCATGAATAAGACATACAGCACTGGTCAAAATCATTAAAGACATGGAGCAAGTGTGGTACTGTAGGACCAATGCAAGTTTCCTTAAAAGAATTGGAACAAGTGTGGCACTTCAGTGGCAATCAGTGCACGCTTCCTTCAAATGCATGGACAAAATCTGGTAATGCAGGGCCAGTGCAAGCTTCATTCAAAGACATGGAACAAGTGTGGCTCTGCAGGGCCAGTGTAAGCTTCAAAGACATGGTACAAGTGTGGAACTCAGGGCCTGTGCAAGCTTCCGTCAAAGACACAGAACAAATATGGTATTGCAGGACCACTGCAAGCTTCCTTCGAAGACACGGAACAAGTGTGGAACTGGGCAGCACCATTTTAAGCATCCTTTCGATATAATGGACAAGCAGCATTTCAGATTTGGTACATGTGTAAGAAACAGCACCGAGGTGTATGAGTGCGAGCTTGAATCACAGGCATAGGAAGATGTCCACACACAAAACAGTTACAGCACCAGGAAGGAGTACACACTTCCCTCACACCCATAGAACACATACCGATCTGGTCAGAAACAATGCAAGATTCCCTCACTTGCACAGAACATGGACAGCATCACACGCACACAATGTGCAACATTTTGGCAGCATTTCAAGCTCCCTCACAGGCAGCACAGGTACAAGATGGCCATCAGCAGTGCATGCTAAGATACCCTCATACACAAAACAGGCATCATACTGGCAGCAGCATCTATGCTTATTTCAGGCTCAGAATGCCCAGAGTAAAGTATAGAGGTGGGTGAGCCACTGAAGGCTCAAGCCAGATGCAAGAATCTGGTACTTCTTGAGGTCTTCGTGAGCTTGGAACCCAAAATGAGCTCAGCTTTCTTGTGACGTCTGCCTGCTACTCAAGCCCTAACCTCGTGCACCAAGAGTGAAAGACAAGCCATCAAACTTTGATGTCAAACAGGAGCGAGAAAGGGATACCAATACAGTGGCTGAGTCATGCAATGTGAATCAATCTCGGCTTGGCTACTTGATCAAACTGTGTGATCCTAGGTAATTTTTTTATTTTATTGTGCCTCCTATTTTTCTAATTACTGCATATGAGAAAACTTTGAAATACGTGAGGATGTGTGATGTGCATTAATCTCTCTTGTGTTTAATTTAATGGACTATACTCTTGCTCAGTGTAAAATAAGAATATAGCCCACATAAAGGGTTCATATAAAAACAAACTAGCCTCTTGGGGGCTCATTACGATGCCGGTCGGAAGCCCATCCGTGCTGGTGGCGGTGGCGGAAAACGTTAATTTTCCCGCCCCAGGTCCGGTCATTGCGACCACCAAATTACAATGGTCCTACAGAGGCCATTTACCGTCCGCCGCGGTCTGTCAGGCTCCGCACATTTTTTGCATACGCAAGGGTGGCGGACGGAGCCAATAGAGCAGGACCGGCGTGCGGAAACACATTCCATCCGCCAAACAGATTACGATGTGACATCAGCCCTTCCCACCGCCGCGTAAAAACCACCACGTTGCGGATGGCGGAAACACAACAACGGAGAGGAAGAGCCGATACAGCACACATCTAAACCACCGGAGCCGCCATGGATCCAACTCTACAGGCCTTCCCGCTGCACTACCTGCTGCACCTCCCGCAGACAAGACGCCGCCGCACCCAACAGCAGAGGTACGTACCAAACATCTCCACACATGCAACCCCTGAACAACTACAACTCCCAGCAAGTGTGGCGGCACCACGATGAATGTGGCAACCTGCCAAATGCAAAGTGCGAGGCCCACCCCATCCCCATGAGTGACCCTCGGTGCCCCTGAAGGCAATTGGGGCCAATGATGAACCCCGCAGTAGCAGAGCGCGCACACCGCAACATCAAAATATGTATGCCGAAGGGCCCCATTGGCCGGTGGCTCATTCACATAGTGGTTGCCACACTGCAGCGGCCAGGAAGCTGCAACCGCAACCCTGCATCATCCAATTGGGGCCAATGCGTGTCATCGCCGCGGATGCTAGCTACCGTGCATGCAAACACATACTGCATTTACATTGGCGCCATGCGAATTACATCACCCATCCCAACTCATTTGCCTAAAGTGATTGGTGCACCCCATGTGTAATGTTGTGGGGCACGAGGCCCCATGCATATAAAGTAACCACACAGACACCGTACATGTATAGGAGAACTGGCCCAGGGCACGTGCGTCTGGCCCCGTTTGTTGACAGGGTCACATGTCCAGTGACGCCTGTGCTGGGTGGCTGTGGGGTGGGGGGTAAGCCAGCCCTCTGGGAGTGGCTGGTACATCAGAACAACTAGAACAGTGACCAGCTGGTCACTACACTGTGAAGGTATGAGAGAGTGTGACCCTTGAGTCAAGTCTACACACACATGGCATGTCCAAGAAAAGGAGAGTGAAAGTACATACATAGTCATGCCCCGTGGCCAGCATGGACCGAAATGAGGGAAGGAGTCTAAAAGGACAAAGGTCTCTTGCACTGTACCAATGTTGTGTAATGAAACACCCAACCTATGAACATCGCTTGTACATCCCTTGACAACTGACTGGTGTCCCTTGGCCAGGGGTCGACTTGTGAAGGGCCAGTGACATAGGCAGACAATCAGAGGTGTCCACTGTCTGCAAATCAGACATACTTGTAACCCCTAGCACTCCCAACACACGTACTGGTGTGGCGTGCAGTGTGCACAGCTGCCATTGCCTGTTAATGTTCACACACACGTCATAGGAGTGCACATGTGGAAACAAACATAGCTCTGACCGACATCATCGCTCATTGGCAGCCATGTGGGCATGTATACACAATACATGTGCATTTGTGCCTCATTCAGGTGAACATTGCAATGTCCATTACGCAAATTCCACACATACTCACGCAGGACTGACCCTATAATGTCCACATGTGTCTGTCCACGGTGCTGAACAACCATGTAGCGTTGTCCAGATGACACTCACTGCCCTCATCCCGTAATGGTGTTGCGTATTGTGGGACTGACGCTTGCGCTCGTGCAGTGACAGCAGCAACATGCAACTCAGCACTGATGCTGGGAAACACTAGTGCCGTGCCATCTGACCACAGGGCAGCTCATCCTTGATGTAGCAGTGTACTACATGCCATACACATTGACTTCTTTGGATGTCGTAGTGTCAGTATGTCGAGTGAGTGAAGAAAAACAACGTCTGAATGCAGGTCACTTGTGCATTTCACGTGACCATGAGACCTGTCAATGTTGCGGTTGTACGAGTCTCTGGGTAAGCTGTGCACCACATTTCATCTAGAACTCAGCCCATGCCTGTGTACCCTGACATATGTAGTAGGAGACCACCCATCTTTCACCCTGTCCCCGACCTGACGATGATGGAGGACATCGAAATCATCCGGGGATTCCGTTTGGATCGCCGCACACTACGAAACCCATGTGCCCAGTTGGAGCCCCATTTGAAGCCCAAAAGAAAATATCCGGCTGCATTGTCTGCTACAGTGAAGGGTATGGCTGCACTGCATTTCTCCGGTACTGGGTCTTTCCAGTACACTGTGGCCAGCGCCGAGGGGATGTCACAGCCCATGTTCAGCATGGTGTTGCGTGACGTCCTGTCAGCATTGATGCCTTACAGGGACAGACCTGTCCACTTCCAGAGGAGGGATGAATTGGCAGCTGTGAGGGGGAGTTCTATGACCTGGGAGGCATTCCAAATGTTGTGTGAGCCATTTATGGTACCCACATTGCCCTCGTTCCACCACAGGCAAGTGAACACATCTATAGGAACCGCAAACACTACCACTCCATCAACCTACATGTGGTATGCAAGCGGATCAGATCATCCCACACCTGTGTGCAAGGTATCCTGGGTCGGCACATGACTCCTACATCTTGCGGAACAGCACAATACACCAATTGATGGCCAATCTGCACCCCGAGCGGGCCTGGCTTGTTGGTGAGTGGGCTGTGTCAATGATGGTGATGTATGTGTGACATGCTGCTCTCCCCACACATTCAGATCACACTGTTTGCCTGTCTGTCTCACAACTAGGTTACTCTGGGCATCCCAATCGTCCGTGGTTGCTGTCCCCACTGTGGAATCCAACAACGCCGGGGGAAGTCCAATACAATGATGCACATGGGAGGACACGTTGTGTGTTGGTGCACACTTTTGGACTGCTGAAGTCAAGATTTAGGTGCCTGGACCAGACTGGTGGTGCACCACAGAAGGTATGCCAGATGTTAGTCACCTGCTGAATGCTACACAACCTGGCCATGTGCAGAAGGATCCCCCTGATTCTGGACGACGATGAACAGCAGCAGCAGCCCCCGCACCCAACCCACACATGCCCAGTGATGATGACAGTGGTGAGGAAGAAGGCCTTGACCAGCAACAACAGCTCATCGTCAACTACTTCTGTTGAGTGTAAGTGAACAATGAGCGACTATGACTGTGTCTGCGTGCCTTGCTGTTGTCTAACAAACTTTGAGATCTGTTACTGGCATTTTGTACACATACAGGACTATGCGCGGGATTAGAGAACTTGGGCAGGCAGGGACTGAGCACCCAGAAACACCCATTAGCACAGGACCCAATTGCTATAGTGCCTCACTAGCTCTCCCACTCACTCAGAGGTTTGCAAGCGTGTGTACACAAGTCGATAAGTTGCAGACAAGACACGATTTGAAATGTGCTTTTTTACTACAGTTGCAATACAGGCAACATACATGCCACAAGAAGTTGAGAATGCATGAGTACATATACAGTTTCCATAGTGACACATCCATAACACATGAAGCAAGATGTCATATCAATAATCCCTCTGGACGAAGACCCACGAGCATATCCCCCCACCCCTTGCTGGGAGGAGTTGAATGAGATATCCCAGGTCTATGGGCTTTGCCAGCAGACCCATTGCTCAGCCAGTACATGGTGAAATGTACATCCCATGTGCTGTGTCGCTCACATCACTGGATGGATCCCTCTCAAAGTGTGGGGCAACTAGCCCGCCTCCCCATGACATCTAAAAGGCACCCGTGTCCTCCAGCAGCAGTGACATCTTGTTGAGTGGGGGTGCTGGGGCCTGACCAGAACAGAATGACAACAGACAATCCCCTCCGACCACGGGCAGAATGTACAGGCAGTGCTCCTGGACTGCGCAGAGAACAAGCTCTGCAGACACTTCTCATGTGACAGACAAATACTAATCTACTTGCAAAATGACTACGCCGTGTGCATTTCGTCCGCTACAGCTGCATGATGGAAGCCGGGCTCATGCCAGTCGACAATGTCCATGACGGTCAGATGACAGCCTTCCCGTTGCTCAGGTCTGTGGTACCAAGCGAAACAGACCGCAGAGGTCAGCAGAGTCAAAGCAAATGCAGATAGGGCAAAAGTCAGAGAGCTGAATGACAATTCCTGTTAGTAGGCGTGAAAAAGTTAAAAGGACATTGAATTAGTCACCAACAGTTCCTGTTGCTGTTAAGTAGTTACGAATCCAAGAAGGCACAGGTAGCCTCGAAGGCAATCAGTTCCAAAAGACGATCCAAATCATCTCCAGCAAAAAGGACCGCCATCCAATCCAGCAGTATGAAGTAACAGATGTGCTCCTCGCACCACGAGGATGAAAGGAGCATCCCATGGCACCCGGGGAGAGGTTCGATGTAGGCATGGCACAGGAGCCTTTGCGCAAACGCACAGGCGCAGCTGTCAGCCTGTCTGACACATTGGAAGGCATCCCACAAACGTGTATCACCGGAGCAGTAGTGATGATGAACCAACAAAGTACTCACCCACAGCTCATGATCCAGGACAGCAAGGGATGTGTTGGATAGGCAGACATCCAGGGACCACTGAAAGGGGCATCTTCGGCAGTAGAACACAGGCTGCACGCAGGTGAAATAGGCATAGCGGAAGGTTAGCCTATAACTGATGCATAGCACAGCTAATGGGACACATCCAAAGAGGAGCTGCATGCGGTCACGGTACAGTTGCAACTGACCGGGGTTCGACTGGACCACAGGACGGGCAGACATGGCGTGAGAGCACTCTTAGAACCAGCGCTCAGCTGTACAGCCACAAGTAGTGATATCAAACCGCTAAATGCAGTCGGGAAATTGGAGGAATGACACCCAGTAGAACTCCAGAAATCGCATGAAACAAAGGGACAAGGCCAGAGCCCACATGTTTTAAAAAAGTGTGCAAGGGCCTTCAGTATCAGAGGCTTTCGATGATTCTTGTGTCAGTCCCCCGGAAAAGAGTGGGAGTGCCGTGTTCAGCAGTGACTGAATCGCGCGGGACGGTCAAGGCACCTGGAATTCGAAGGTCTCAGGGCTGATGTGGGAGCAACTACTTGTTGAAACAGAAGCCCATTGTGCCTGCACCCTTATTGAAGTCCGCTTTCGCTGTGGGAATGTGAGGCCACAAATGGATATCCACAATCACATATGGGGGAGTGAGGAGGACATTGCTACAGCAAGGAACACGGCGTGCAACAGTTCCTATATACGCGATGCCTGCCCTGTGACTGCAGCACTTGTGCCCATTCAGGAGAAGATAACTTCGTTTGTAAAACAGATTTAGCGTGGGTATGTTGTCAGGGACTGGTGTACATGTGGGTAAACATGCATACACCGTACATGTCACTTGAAAATCCCTGTGCAACAGTACTTGAGTGTGTGAATGCGACAATGTCACCATCGTCCACATGACAGGATGTGTTGTGATGCTGGCTCTTGTGGGCACACTGCTAAGAATTTCATTGTTCTGCGCTGTGTGATCTGTGACAACTTTCATCATGTCCATGATGATGTTATTAGGGGGATGGAGCACACTGCTTCACCTCCCAGCACAGTTCACCCCTTGGCATTCTGGTAAATGCAGTTCAGTCATGATGCTTACTTGTCATGTGACTGAGGTGTTTCACCTGAGTTGGGCAGGGAGAGGTACAGAGACCCGAGTAGAATCTGGCAGCTTCCTCAGCAGACACCGATCACAATGTATCTTACCCCTAGTGATGTGGGAGGATAACGCGACACACATGTGTCTAGAGATTCACAGCACTGACCTGCACCAACCTAGGTGACACACGACAACGGTAACAGAAGTAAGCTTTTCAACTGGACTGCATTCACCAGGATGCTAAGGGCGAAAGTGTGTTGGGAGGTGCATTCGGGTGCTCCAGTCCCCCTGCTGTCCATGTTGATGGTGTTTGCCGGTGTTGTCTGTAATGCATATTGTACGGTGTGCTTTTGCGGTTATTGCATAATATGGCAACGCACTGTTGTTTCCTTGTGTCTTTCCAGGTACCTCCACTCTCTCAATGGATTTTCGCTTTTACATATTCGGATACATTGCAATGTAAGTCAACATTAAGCCTGGGCGTAGTTCGCGAAGTAGCGCTACGCGAAGCTACGCAAAGTGCAGTTCGCACTACGCGAACTACGCGTAGCACTACGCGAACTGCGTAGTGCACTGTTTGCAATGATTGCACAGTGTCGGATGCTTGTCCGCACTGTGCAATCATTGAAAACGGCGTCTTGCACAGTGCGAGCTGTCTTTTACTGCCGCTCGAGTAGATTTTTACTCGAGCGGCAGCTTTCTCAACGCGAACTGGTAGTTTCTCATCGCGAGCGGTCGCGAGCATACGCGACCACTCGCAATGAGAAACCTGACCTCCCTGCGTTGAGAATCTCGCCGGGATGTCATTTTGCTTGCTCGCGGTCGCCAACTTGACGTTGAGGACCGCGAGCAAGCAAAAAATGACCGCTGCACTACGCTACGCTACGCGTGTTTGCACTGTGCTACGTGCAATTCGCGTTGTGCGAAGTAGCGCAAACTTCGCAAACTACGCGAGCGCAGCGTAGTGCTTTGCCCAGGGTTAGTCAACATGCCACTTACTGTGATGAGAATGCTCTTGACACAAAGGCATACTGTTGTGAGTTGTGTTAATTTTGCGATGTGTGACAGGTGAGGGGTGAAGTAGGAGGTGATGGTACACAGATAGTTAGGGTAGGACACACAATGGTAGAGTTTCAAAGCCCACGCGAACACTCCCATCCTTGTGGCAATGTGTTTTGGTATTTACAACGACAGTCAATGCTCGGTGTTACAGTGGTGACAACAGCGGTTGCTCCGAGAACTGGTACGGCACGGTGCTGTGCCACGTGATCCTGACGGGGTCTTTTTCGGACGCCCCCTCTGCCGTTTGGCTGAGGGGGAACCTGCTGCATGCTCAGAGGTGTCTGAAGATTCTCCGTGGTGCGACTCACCCCTCCCTGTAGCCACTGCTTGACCCGGCCCTTGAGGTCACCCCACCGCTTCCTGATGTCACGCACGGTGTGTAGGGTGGTCCCTGGGGCATTGACTTTGCTGTGGATCCTTGCACACATCTGAGTCTTGCGTGCAAGTAGGGTGTGTTGGACCAGGTGCCCAGACAAATGTGGTTCTACCCTGATTGTCTCGTCTACCGTCACTCTCAACTCTGAGTCGGTGGATTTGGGCATTGTCTTGGGGGGCATGGTGCAATTGAATGAGGGGTGCAGGGTGCAAGGTAGTGGTGGAGATATGTGAAGTGTGTGAGGAGTGTCCTGTCTCTCTGTCTCGGCTTGTGGTGTGCAAAGGATGCTGGTCCAGGAAGGGGTTGGTTTCATAATGTGGTATGTGGGTGTGTCCACATGAGTGATGACCTCCAGATGTCTCCTCCATGCTGCGCATGGCTTTCCTTACCAGGAGCAAGTTGGGGTGTATCATTGTGGCGTGTGTGTTGTGATTGAGGGCGGCAGGGAGTACAGGCACACTTCGGGCATTGTTGTGAAGTTGGTTCCGTCCGCCATTCATTTGGCCTATGTGCGTGCGCAGGCGGTCGGACGCAGTGCTTGGTCCGCCAGCTCCGCATTCTCATCGTAATTAGCTGTGCGGTCATGCTGCGGCAGGAGCGGCCTTTTCAAGCCGTTGACCAGCTTTCCACTTCCGCTGCAGTCGGATTTGCAGCTTTTCCGACCGTGGTGGACGGTCTTCTGTGACATCCGTCCGCCGCGGTGTGTTTTTGCGTACATTGCATCGTAATTTGGCCGACGGAAATGCCGCGGGTCATGCGGGTGGTATTTTTACGACACCATGGAGGACGGAAGGCTTTTCCGTCCGGCATCGTAATGGGCCCCTTAGTTCACTAATGGTAATTTTGTTGGAGTGGGAGTGTTTCTAAGCTCAGGTTTAAAAACTATCACTTTTAGTAAACACCTCTCAATGCAGTGATATCATCTAATGTATTAAGGTGCAACACTTGACAAAGAAAAATACTGCTTTGATTTTTGAAGACACATTCTCATATTTTTAAATACTATCTAATGCATGATTTCCATGCCAAATGTTCCTATCGCTCAGCTCGTGCCTGGGCTCTTGGAGCCAAGACAGACCCTTAACTCGGCTCTCCCTGTTAAATTGTTGGATTGTCCAACTCTGCTACAGTACAGCGTACAAGTTACTCAAGTTCTCCTTTTCTCAGTATCTCACTCTAGGGAGCAACATCTTATTTTCCGAGATTGTGAACAGAATCAATGGGTCTTAGAAGAAGAATTATTCCTACTTCTGGTTTTAATAACAAAGAATTGTGCTTTAGCCACACCAAAAAGTTGTTTAAAAGTCACCCATGTAATTTTATAGTATGAAATGAAACTGACAACACTCAAATCATTTGTTTTTGCAGCTCCAGCACTCTCTCCTAAGTAAGTCTATGTTCTCTTACTGACATTGTCTGCCCTCCACCAATCAGTCTTAATGCAGGGATTACTGGGATTATCTTGGCTTGAGGAGCCACCCAACAGCTCGGGAATAACTTCTTCTTTGACCTTTGCTGGCGGAAGGCACCCAGGGGCCAATTGCATACTGTGCAGTTACAAAAGTGAACACGTGCACTGCTCGGACGTTTAGTGCTTGTGCAATGAGGCCTTTGCAGTGCCCCTGAAGATGCTTTAGTAGATTCTGCTTTTCAGAGTCTGACTCCTGCAGCTGAGTGAATCGGTCAGAGCTAACAGCAACCTCCCAGTCTTGTGGCCCTACCGGGCATCAGTGCTGGACAAATTTTCAAACGGTATTTAAGCAAAATATCGAGTTAGTAATATAGACTGACACAATTATTGAGTTGTAAATATCGTGACAGAAATATCTACAGCAAGAATATCGTGGACAAGAATATCGATTTTAAGGTAAATAATATGGATTTTTAAAATATAGAAGTCATTAATATCATTTGCAAAAATATATTTGTTTAGAATATAGATTATTTAATTAGTGTTATGTATTTTAGTATATATTTTAAATGTATGTGATGTATATTTTTTTGAATAAGTATTGTTTATGTTTTTTAATATTTGTGTTACATTTTTTAGTAGTCATTAATTTTAATTTAATTCAATTTTACGTTTTTTAGTTCCGTAGCGGGTTGTGGGTTTATAGGGGAATAGGGTGGGAAGTAATTTAATTATATTAAATGAATGATTAGTTGATAATTAATAATAATAATTGATAATTAATTTTGTTAATTGTTTAATTACATTTTTTGGGGTGTGGATTTTGGGTTTATAGGGGTAAAGGTGGAAAGTAATTTATTTTAATTAATCAGTAATTAGTTTTTAATTAATATTAATTGATAATTAAATATGGAAATTGTGTCATTTGTTTTAGGTGCGGGTTGTGGGGTTTATAGAGGTGAATGATGGGAAGTAATTAATTTTTAATTAATTAATAATTAGCTGATAATTAATATTAAGTAATTAATAATTAATTATGTTAACTATGTAATTACTTATTTGAGTGTGCGTTTTGGGTATATAGGGATTAAAGGTGGGAAAGTAATTTATTTTCAATTAATTAATAAATAGTTATGAATTAATAATAGTTAATTGATGATTCATTATGTTAATTGTTTAATTACCTTTTTTGTGTGTGGGTTCTGGGTTTATAGGGGTAAAGGGTGGGGAGTAAATTAATTTTACTTACTTTATAATTAGTTGTTAAATGCTATTAGTTATTTAATTGAAAATTTATTTTAGTTCTCTAATTAATTTTTTTAAAGTTTAATTTTAGGTGCTGGTTGTGGGGATTATAGGGGTGAAGGGTGGGATGTTAATGAATTCTTATGGATTTTAATTCGTTTTTTAATTAATAATATTTGTTTAATTGATAATTAATTATGTTATTTGTGTCCATAATATTTTTTTTTTTGGTTTTTATATGGGTTGTGAGGTTTGTGGTAGTATATGGTAGTAGGAAGTAAATAAACTAAATATAGGCAATAATTAATGTTTTTGTTAATAAATAATTTCTAAATAATTTTTTTAATGTTTATTTGTATGAAAACATTTTTTTATTTCATTTAATATATTATCTATAGATATTTTGTAATATTTATATTTATATTAAATATATTTTTATTTTAATTTTCAACTTTTTTTTATTTACTTTCTTTTTGAAATATTTTCACTTCGTTTGTTTTTCATTTTGAACTGACTGGAGTGGGAATAGTGAATTGTATCCCTCCGCTACCCAACGCTTTTCCTACTGTTGCACTCACTGGAGTGGGAATAGTAATTGTTACCCCTCCGCTATCCAACAAGTTCCCTACTGTTGCACTCATTGGAGTGGGAATAGTGATTTTTACCCCTACGCTATCCAACACTTTCCCTACTGTTGCACTCACTGGAGTGGGAATAGTAGTTTTTACCCCGCCGCAATCAAACACTTTCCCTACTGTTGCACTGACTGGAGTGAAAATAGTAAATTTTATCCCTCCGCTATCCAACACTTTTCCTACTGTTGCACTCACTGGAGTGGGAATAGTCATTTTTACCGCTCCGCAATCCAACACTTTCCCTACTGTTGCACTCATTGAAGGGGGAATAGAAATTTTTACCACTCCGCAATTGAACACTTTCCCTACTGTTGCACTGACTGGAGTAGGAATAGTAAATTTATCCCTCCGCTATCCAACACTTTCCCTACTGTTGCACTGACTGGAGAGGGAATATTAAATTTTACCCCTCTGTAATCCAACACTTTCCCTACTGTTGCACTGACTGGAGTGGGAATAGTAAGTTTTATCTCTCTGCAATTCAACACTTTCTCTACTGGTACACTCAGGGGAGTGGGAATAGTACATTTTACCCCTCTGCTCTATCACAGTTTCCCTGGTGTTGTATTGGCTGGAATGGGTGCAGTAAATATTACCTATGTGCAATCTATCACTTTTACTACTGTTGCATGTATTGAAGGTATATTTATAAATTGTATTTTATCCAGTCTTAATATTTATGTGTTGCGCTAGGGGGCCGATTCCGATTCGGGCCGGAAAACATACTGACCGACTCGGTACGGGAATTTAGTCTGACCGACTCGGACCGGCGCCGTACGACCCTGGTAGTACGATGAAATGCATGTGAAATCCGACCGACTCGGACGGAATACAAAACGACCGAACAAGCCAGACGGAAACAAGCCATCCGGCCGGGAAATCACGCGAAATGAACCGACCGACACGCACCCGGATTGAACCCGAACGAAATGTACCCGCGAACTCCGACCCGCGTAGTACGATGCTGTGCGTGCAAAACACGACCGACCCACCCAGAGCACAAGCCGTACGACCGACACACATACAAAACCCAGCCGAAGCAACCCAATAGTACGCGACCGACTCGTAAGCCGCATATGAAACCTAGCTGACACACAGCGGGAACGAGTCGGAAAAGATCGCACCAGACAACTGCAGCGTCCTATTCGGACACAAGAACGACTCCTACATGCACCAAAAACACCAAGGAAAAATCAGAAAAAAGGGCCAAACAAGCAACCACAAAGCCAATAAATACAGGGAGGGAAAAAAAATGGAACAAGGACACACCTCCAACTCCACCTACATAAAGGCCACAAATCCCTACCATCATCCTTTGCAAATTCCACTGACCTGCCAGCACACAACACCATCACACAGCAACCACAGACACACTCACAGCTCATACATCACACAAGCCACACACCATTACCACACCTACAAATAGCACCCTCACACACACACAGCTAAACCTACACTCACACCCCCCCACTTGCACACACACACACATCAATCACCACCACCACCCATCACCATGCCCCCAAAGAAGAACCATAAGTTCCTAGATAGTGAATTGGAAGTCCTGGTAGACGAGATCCTGAGGGTAGAGCCACAGTTGTTTTGGTACCTTGGTACAACAGACCCCCATGTCGCAGAAAACCAAGATGTGGGCGAGGATTGTCGACAGGGTGAACGCACAATCACCATGTTTGCTCACAAAGGAAGACATCCAGAACAGGTGGTATGATGTGCGCAGGAGGGTCCGGGACCTACTCAAAAGGACTACCTCCTCAGCCAGCACACCGGCAGTGGCCCTCCTGCAAAACCAGTATACCTCAGGCCCTGGGAGGAGAAGGTGCAGGCCATCCTACCACCAGTGAGCGTATACGGACTAACAGACATCCCAGAGCCTGGTGAGTACACAACTAATATACACAATATGGTGTGACAACACACACACATCACAGTCAAGGGATAGGCAAACCATGCACCCTTAGCAAATACACAGCAACCAAAAGATATTCATCCCAAGATGTGAATGCTAGTCAGACAAACACAATACCTCCCATCTCATAGTGATATGTAACTGTGTCATGACATGTACAAACCTAACAACAAATACAGCAAGGCAGTGGCACAAATAGAACCAACAAACACTCCCAGATATTTAAACACCACTAGAACACCACCTCACAGGGAAGCTCACTGAAAGGAAGGAATTCTGTGTATGCTGGTCAAGTCAGTGTAGCCAATAGCATGATGGGAGTGGTAGTCACAGATATTGGTCACACCCACAATTGGCCCATCAACACCACTCTGAACCATGCTCACATCACAGGGAGTGGAAAACAACTGACAAGATGGCTGACACTGGGTACTGCTGTGGGGTGCACAAGGCCCTGATGGGAACTGGGCACCAACAAACAACAGGACCACACTGGCAGCCATCTTGCCATTGCTGTCACACTCACACACAGTGAAGTCCACTCAAAAGGAAGGAAGTATGGGCATGCTGGGAAGGGGGTGTAGGCAATAGCATGATGGGAGTGGTAGTCACAGATATTGGTCAGCCTCACAATTGGCCCATCAACACCACCCTGAACCATGCTCACATCACAGGGAGTGGAAAAGGACTCACAAGATGGCTGACACTGGGTACTGCTGGGGGAGCACAAGGCCCTGCTGGGAACTGTGCAACAACCAACAGCAGGACACCACTGACTGACATCCTGAAAGACAACTTGCACTCCCTGCAATGGAAGCACGTTCCATGGTGGGATATCTGGCTGGGTGGGAAGGAGGACTCACAGCACTGACCATAGTTACAAGCACCTCCACTCACACACCCCTCAACACTAACTCCACATAACCCACCTGGGAGAATGCAATGCCTCACATCCTAACTGAAGATCCCACAAAGAACCACCACCCTGGGTTATGCTGTGTGAAGCACAGGGACACTCTTGGGACTTGTAGCCAAACAACTGCCAGGACAACACTCCCAGCCATCCTGTCAGCACAGGCACCCCACCCCACAGGGAAGCTGAGTCAAAAGGAAGGAAGGATGGGCATGCTGGGAAGGGGGTGGAGGCAACAGCATGATGGGAGTGGTAGTCACAGATGTTGGTCAGCCTCACAATTGGCCCATCAACACCACCCTGAACCATGCTCACATCACAGGGAGTGGAAAGGGACTCACAAGATGGCTGACACTGGGAACTGCTGGGGGGAGCACAAGGCCCTGCTGGGAACTGTGCAACAACCAACAGCAGGACACCACTGACTGACATCCTGAAAGACAACTTGCACTCCCTGCAATGGAAGCACATTCCATGGTGGGATATCTGGCTGGGTGGGAAGGAGGACTCACAGCACTGACCATAGTTACAAGCAACTCCACTCACACACCCCCTCAACACTAACTCCACATAACCCACCTGGTAGAATGCAATGCCTCACATCCTAACTGAAGATCCCACAAAGAACCACCACCCTGGGTTATGCTGTGTGAAGCACAGGGACACTCTTGGGACTTGTAGCCAAACAACTGCCAGGACAACACTCCCAGCCATCCTGTCAGCACAGGCACCCCACCCCACAGGGAAGCAGAGTCAAAAGGAAGGAAGGATGGGCATGCTGGGAAGGGGGTGGAGGCAACAGCATGATGGGAGTGGTAGTCACAGATGTTGGTCAGCCTCACAATTGGCCCATCAACACCACCCTGAACCATGCTCACATCACAGGGAGTAGAAAAGGACTCACAAGATGGCTGACACTGGGTACTGCTGGGGGAGCACAAGGCCCTGCTGGGAACTGTGCAACAACCAACAGCAGAACACCACTGACTGACATCCTGAAAGACAACTTGCACTCCCTGCAATGGAAGCACGCTTCATGGTGGGATAACTGGGCTGGGGGAGAAGGAGGCCCGGATGGCAAGCAAATACCACCAATGCTGGTCATGCACACACCTCAACATTCACATTGACATGCCACAGGTTGGCAGGACAATGTGCTACACCAATATCACTCTCTGACTGTCACAATTTAGGAGAATGCAATGTCCAGGCCCACATCCAGAGGTACAGTCACAACTGTCAGGTGTTTGAACAATTGATGCCAGTAGAAACATAACATACAATCTGTGTCTCTCCCCAAAACAGGTGATGATGGGGACACAGCAGCATACGAGGAGGAGTCCCTGTCCCAGGCTCCGGGGAACACTGAGCTCACTGGTGTGGATCAGCCTCTGCACTCCTCGGATGGCGAAGAACCAGCTGGACCCTCCGGTGTGAGTCATCATGCAGCACCAGCAGGACCAACATCTGCACCCCTGCACCCACCCCTCCAACAACTGCCAACACACAGGCCACCCCTGCCAACACGGACAGACCAAGGACCACAGATGACAACAGCGCAGGGACCCAGACCCAAACTGGAGCTGGTGACAACGAGCCCAGGAACAACACCCAAGTGGGCCCACGGTCACCTGTGCGTGCCACCGCAGGTCCTGCACATGTCGCCAGGGGTGGTGGGAGGGTGGTAGACATAGGTCGCTCTTTGCAGAGGGGTCTGGACTGCATGATGACCCACAACTGGCACGCATCGCGGATGTGTACCAGACTAGCACCGGAGTGGTCAGCCAGGTAGTGGGGATCCTCAAGGACATACAACAGCAGCAGGCTGCCCATCATGCTCGCTTGGACTCCCACATGTCCCGTGTCGAGACACACATGTCACGTGTTGAGACACACATATCTGGCTTGGAGCCCAAGTGGGACACATTGGAACAACTGACAGCGGTGCATAGGGACATACTGACATGCCTCCGCCAGATCAGCACCAACATGGCCTCACCTCCCTGTGTGCCCACAACATCTGCTGCTGAAACAACTGCAAATGCCACAGGGAGGGAGGAGGACTCTGGCAGAGAGTCCCCTGCACCGCCGCAGCCTGCACCTGAGGGTCGCCCCCCAAGAAGAGGGGCCATCCGAGGAGGCCAAACTGAGAGGCCGATGGCCATCTACATTCCCCAGGAAGCCAACACCTGTTCTGGAACTTTTCCTCTGTGTGCAAACTGCACGCCCTGTCGAAGCCAACCCAACTCTCCCACATGACATGGGGAGCTCTAGTTGGCCAAATTCATCAGATGACTGTGGACTTTACTCTGGACATTTCAGCTACCAAGACTTCCAAATCACATGGGAACTTTGGATTCCAATTTCTATGTACAGCACCCACCATCCTGTGCACCATTCTCACACCTGTATGTAAATAAACTCACCAATACACCATATCTGCCTCTGTTTTGATTCCAACGTGCTCTCTGTCATGGAGATGGTGATCAGAAAAATGACACTGTGCATGCTAACTGCTACAGCAAGTCCAACACCGTCATGTCAGTCATGGCGACGTGACACATATGAGGGAGACACACCACTAGGGCCACACAACACATACACACCAGGGCCATCAGACTCATCACCTATACTGATGTTGCAACTAAATACAGTGGAATGCACAGACACACCACCTATTCACAGTCTGTCAACTAGACTACAGGTGCAGTAAGCAAATGTCAGTCAGATGTGTGACCACAGACAACGCACATCCCAAAGTGAAGCACAGGTTTATTACACATTTGCAACATGTTGTTTCCACTACAAATGCTAGCTAATCCAACCTGGCTGTGGCCACAAAGTCAAAAAGTGCAGAAGATAGAAAGTCCAGGGGTGTGTGGCACATCACCTGTAGGGAAACGACTGCTTCCACCTTGGAAGTTGATTCATGGATTCGTGGGATCCAAGTTGATCAAACAACTCCGGCAGCACCCTGTGAAGGACAGACATGACACACAGTCAAAACCACTGAAGAACAGCACAGAACGGCAATACTCATGTCTAATACATGTCTCGAGATAACTACACAAAACCAAGTTAGCATGTCAACACTGTTGGGCAGTACAGACCACCTGCAAGGACACATCGCTGCACGCATCCAGTCAAGTAGCACATGGCCACACTCAAACAGCAACAGAGCACCACACACACATATCATGCAAACTCAAATCATTGACATTACAACCCTCTGGAGACTCACATTCAGCTGAAGAAGTTGGTGATGAGCTGTGTGCGGACATCACCATCATCATCATCATCATCTTCACTGGCATCGTGACCCAGGCCAGGATCTTCCACAGGTGGCGGACGTTGGTCATCGTCATCTAGGATGAGAGGCAACTCCTTCCGCACTGCCAGGTTGTGTAGCATGCAGCAGACGATGACAATCTTGCACACCTTTGCTGGGGCATATGGGAGGGCCCCTCCTGTCTTGTCCAGGCAGCGGAAGCGGCTCTTCAGGAGACCAAAGGTCTGCTCAATCACCCTCCTCGTCCGACCATGTGCCTCATTGTAGCGCATCTGGGCTGGTGTCACAGGGTTCCTGAGGGGTGTCAGCAACCACGGCATGTTGGGGTATCCCGAGTCACCTACAGACAGACAATTGCACATTAGCCAATTTGAAAATGTGTGCGGAAAACAACATAGCAGAACACACACAATGGTACAAAGTCAGTACACACCAACAAGCCAGGCACGCTGGTTCGGCATCTGTGACATCATCCTCGGGATGCGACTACTCCTCATCACGTAGGCATCGTGTGCCGAACCGGGGAAACGGGCACACACATGTGTGATGGTCATATCTGCAAGACATACCACCAGAGCATTGATCGAATGGTAATGTTTACGGTTCCGGTATGCCTGCTCATGTGCCTGTGGTGGTATCAAAGCCACATGTGTCCCATCAATGGAGCCAATTACATGTGGCATCCTCCCCAGGGCATAGAACTCACTCTTGACGTCAGTGAGTCGTTGACGTGTTGGGAAATAGATGTACTGGTTCAGGTATATCAACATTGCCCCCAAAACATCGCGGAGCACACGGCTGAACATAGTCTGTGACAACCCACCGGCAGTCGCCACAGTGTGTTGAAAGGTACCGGTGGCAAAGAAGTGTAGGGCTGCCATCACCTTCACCTTGGGGGTCAGCGCTGTAGGATACGGACGACCAGGCTGCAAATGTGGGTCCAACCGCACTGCCAAATCCTCAATCAGCTGCCTGGTGAAGCGGTACCGTCGGATGCTGTCACGTTCCACCATCGTTGCCAGGTCTGGGAATGGTCGATGGACAGCAGGAGCCCTGCAGTGCATAGGTGAAGAAAGCAAGATTGTCAGTCACCCCAACTATGTGCCGTTCACCATACTCAATTTCACATGATACATCATTAACAAACACAAGTACTTGATGTGTGTGTCGTTCTGTTTGGACATATATGGCACCTACATGGACATCATCTAACATCTCTGTTCAACAAGTGTTGACAACAGGTTCCAGGGTGTGCTATGGGAAACCATTAGGCTGTGTCACAGTACCCATTTACTGCTCTCACGTTCCACACACATACCACAGTGACATGTCTGGACAGATGCTCCACAGGCATCACAGCTCATTGACAGGTAGATTCCCAGGGACCCTGTCTTGCCACATGGACACTGGCATGACATTGCGTATCATGTACACGTCAGAAAAACTAACATGACACCCACAGGTAGTGGCCCCTGTAGCCTCTGCAGGACAGACATGGACGTCTGTGACACACACACACACAACATCAAAGTTCATGCACAAACCACGTGGATGTGGAGACTGTCTCCCATTGTGCACATGGAGTCAGAGACATGTGAAACACAACATGCACACAGACTGCGGAGGGACATCACTATTGTGGCAATGGGCCACCCTGTGACGTACATGCCTTCCCACATGTGAGCCTGGGGGTATGTGACATGTCATACACATACACAACCTGGAAATGCGACCATGACACATGCTCATAAATGAAAAGTTGCACACCACAGTGGTCAGGTGCACAACACACAAAGGACCCTGTCCCCATGAACACGTGCACAGCCTGGGTGTGTCTGCCCCCAAATGCCACCCCAAAAACCACATGTTCACCCCCATACACAGATAAGGTTATGCTGTCACACATGCCTTAGATACAGTGTGGACTGGGTGTGGTGTTGTAGGTGTGCCCCTGAGTCCCTGGAAAGTATATGTGGCTGGCATAGGTTCACCAGTGACCAGCATGGTGACATATGCGTGTGACCTGTCCAGGGACGCGTTGAACAGCAATGGACCGATCGGTGTGCCCGGCCGGCCCATTGCATTGTATGTGAGCGGGTACGCGTTGTATCCCGGATACGCGTTGAACAGCAATGGACCGATCGGTGTGCCCGGCCGGCCCATTGCATTGTATGTGAGCGGGTACGCGTTGTATCCCGGGTGCGCGTTGTACAGCAATGGACCGATCGGTGTGCCCGGCCGGCCCATTGCATTGTATGTGAGCCGGTACGCGTTGTATCCCGGTACGCGTTGAACAGCAATGGACCGATCGGTGTGCCCGGCCGCCCATTGCATTGTATGTGAGCGGGTACGCGTTGTATCCCGGGTACGCGTTGAACAGCAATGGACCGATCGGTGTGCCCAGCCGGCCCATTGCATTGTATGTGAGCGGGTACGCGTTGTATCCCGGGTACGCGTTGTACAGCAATGGACCGATCGGTGTGCCCGGCCGGCCCATTGCATTGTATGTGAGCGGGTACACGTTGTATCCCGGGTACGCGTTGAACAGCCATGGACCGATCGGTGTGCCCGGCCGGCCAATTGCATTGTATGTGAGCCGGTACGCGTTGTATCCCGGTACGCGTTGATACAGCAATGGACCGATCGGTGTGCCCGGCCGGCCCATTGCATTGTATGTGAGCGGGTACGCGTTGTATCCCGGGTACGCGTTGAACAGCAATGGACTGATCAGTGTGCCCGGCCGCCCATTGCATTGTATGTGAGCCGGTACGCGTTGTATCCCGGGTACGCGTTGAACAGCAATGGACCGATCGGTGTGCCTGGCCGGCCCATTGCATTGTATGTGAGCGGTACGCGTTGTGTCCTGGTACGCGTTGAACAGCAATGGACCGATCGGTGTGCCCGGCCGGCCCATTGCATTGTATGTGAGCGGGTACGCGTTGTATCCTGGGTACGCGTTGAACAGCAATGGACCGATCGGTGTGCCCGGCCGGCCCATTGCATTGTATGTGAGCGGGTACGCGTTGTATCCCGGGTACGCGTTGAACAGCAATGGACCGATCGGTGTGCCCGGCCGGCCCATTGCATTGTATGTGAGCGGGTACGCGTTGTATCCCGAAATACACGTTGTACAGCAGTGGACCGAACGGTGCGCACACATTGGCTGGGGCCTGGCATGGCAACGGACGCGTTTTCGAAGCTCCAACGAGTCTGATGCAGTGAATTCAGTTGGCCAGCCACAACAATGTTGCAAAATCATGGGTGTCATGAAGTTGAAGATTTGAAGGATGCTGTGGGCGTGTATTAGTGCTGCTATTCCATGGATTGGTCAGATTCAGAAGATGCAAACGACTTGGACCTATCACTTTGGACACATGGGACAGTATCTGCCTCTGCAGCACACATATAATGCTGGCTGTTCCCCTGAGAGCTCACTTGCCTGCACTACATGCTCCAGGACGACATCTGCCACCAACACTGCTGCTGTTTATGCATCCTCTGGCTCCTGCAATGGCACGTACTGTGGAGAGAGCCCCAGCCTTCAGCCTTGAGGAGAACCAGGCCCTGCTGGACAGCCTCCTTCCACAGTACAGCAAGCTGTATGGGAAACCAGGGGAGCAGGTGAGTGTGCTGTCCACTGCCTCACTAATTGTGCATGTTGTCTGACTAGCAGGGCTTTCAGTGTGCACACCACTGGCTAGCATGCCCACTGAGTAGTTGTCACACCCCAAAGTGTGTAGTTACATGCACTGAACTGGTACAGTGCAGTAACAGTGCATTCCAACTAGGTTTACTTCCCATGCAATGATACAATGTAGTGACTGCTGGCAAACTGTTCATAGCCATTGTTGCAATGCCTGTGTACATCATATGCCCCTGTGATTGAGACATGTATATCCAACTGTGTGATGCACGTATATGTTGCATGTGTAGTAATGGCCTTTTCACTTTGTCATCCTCACAGGTTGATGCCCACCAGAAGCAGGAAATCTGGCTGACCATCGCCCGGAATGTAAGATCCGTGGGGGTCTACAGGCGCAGGATCCGCAACTGCCAGAAGAGGTGGCAGGACCTTCGTGGCTGGACCCGGAGGATCGCAAGGGTCCAGCTGAAGCTGTCGCCTCCTCGCAGGAGGGGCGGACACCGGACCCTGACCCCCACATGCTCCGGATCCTGGCGGTGGTCTTCCCTGACCTGGATGGGCAGCTGAAGGACAGACAGCAGCAAGGAGGGGTGAGTCCATGACTGCACTGTGCACTTTGTCTGACATGCTATGTGCCCTCCTCTGCCCTGGTTAAACTTCCACAGTACATCAGTCATGTGGTCCAGGACCCATGTCCCTCATTTGTGACATGCCCACTTCTCCTCTGATACGCATATGTGTGGCCCTTATAGTCAGGAAATTGTGTCATTTGGGGACTGTGTCATTGCATTTAGCTTTGCTCAAGCTGGGGGACAGCATTTGTTCCCGTGACTATGTTGTGCGATTCATGGGTGGGTCAATTGCTTACACAATGCCTAAGTTCTGACATGTAATCTGGGTATAACTTTGATATGTGGTCCGCTTGCTGCTCTGACTCACCACATGTCCCTGGGGAATTTGGCACACACCCATGCTGCTGGTAGGAACAATGTTTGGGCCTCAGGAGTATGTGTATCCAGTGTGTCACACATGCTTAGCCACCTGCCTACTGTCCAGGACTCATCCCTCTTACAGGTGGAGCTGGACAGTAATGCCTACTCCAGGGCATGCAATGCACTCTGTACTCCCACTCCCGTGTATCATCTGGCATGTTGTGATCAGTGTAATGTACCCTCAGGTGTCTGCCTCTGTCTCATTGTGCTGTGTCTTCGTTGTCAGGACTACTGGTATGTTTATCGGTTAGGGCTCAGCATGCCATCTGAGATGTGACCATGATAGACGATACTTCTGTGACTTATAGGTGTCTGATCACTTGACTGTGCACACAGGTGTTTGCGACTGTGACTTTCAGGCAGCTGTATTGTCATTCACAGCACACTGTGAGGTGCTCATGTTCAGAGAGTTGTGTTTCATGTCCCCCATATGTCCAGTTGGTATGACGTGGACAAATAGTAGTACAGATGATGTGGTATTTGGGGGATGGACATGTGCACTTGTCAGTCACATAACTTGCATTCCCCATGCCCTCGGATTGTGACACAGTGCAGACTGTTGTTGGCTGGCTGCCATGGCCATGTGACTTGAGACAGTAATGTATGACTTTGCACGCATTCCTGTGTCATGGCATTCAACTTCCTGAGACTGATCCTGCAGGGGAGTGACATGTGCAACATGCACCCCATTGTGGCATTGACTATCCGGACATGGGTGCATCATGGTGTCTGGTGCTGGTATGCATCACATGCATTTCTATTTAGACTCTGGCCATCCCTTTATCCGGACACCTGCACTGACTCAGTGGCAAGAGATGTGATGTGTGCATGTTCACATACTTCACCGTGTTCCCTGCAATGTCCAACAACTGTGTAGGTGGTGCATGTGTCCACACTGGGGTCTTACCATCAGACAGGCACCAGACAGATGGGTGCAAGGGCAGGAGGGGTGTGAGTCCCATGGCTGACCATCAGACTGACAATTGGCTTCCCCGAATCTGTGTGAGGACTTTAGGCAATGTTCAACTAAGGATGCCAGGGCTTGCTCTGTAATGTGCTGTACTTACTGTGGTGTGTGCGGTCATTGCAGGTGACTGATGTTTGTCTGTTTCCCTAATTGTTTGCAGATACATCCACGGCCACAGGAGGGGACAGCTCCACGGACCAGGAGGAGCAGCGGAGCCAGACTGGGTCAGCATCGGACGAGTGGTCAGAGGGACCCAGTGGCACGGAGGGCGAGGGGAGCCACACCGAGGAGTCCTCAGCAACATCCACCTCAGCTGAGGACCACAGCAGCTCGGAGGATGACTCCCTTGTGGAGGCGGGTCTCAGCAGCCACCAAAGGCCAGCTAGTCTGTCTGGCCCCGCCACCACCACCACCACCACTGCACTCCCATTGGCTCCCATTCCTGAGGTCCGTGGAGGCTCCCGTACTCGGAGCGTGTCTCCTTCGTGCCAGGCACCGCAGCCCCTGCCCCTGTGTCCCCTGCTGCCCTGAGTGAGGAGTCTGTGTACCTCCTTCGGCAGCTCCATGTAGGGCAGACAGCAATGCTGAGTGTCCTCCATGCACACACCACTCTGTTGACACAGCTGGTGTCGTTCATGGAGGGCATCTTGACGGGTATGTCTGCCCTACAGAGGAGCAATAGGTCCATGGACTCCTCCCTGACGGCAGCAGTGTCCCTCCTCCAACAGTCCCTCACCCCTCCCACCTCTGCCCCATCCACACTTCCTGCCCCCTACCTGTCCAAAGCACATGCACACCAGCACAGTCACCCAAACACACAGACACGAGCAGCACAGACACACCCAAGAGAAAGGCAAGACATGCACACACGCATCCTCAGGGGACTGATACCACAGACACAGCGGACGGGGAACACACACACACACAGGCATCCACATTAACTCCACAGTCCTCCAAATCCTCTCCCTCCAAGACCCCTTCCCTTGCCTCGCCTGCTAACACACCTACACAGCAGATCTTCCTGTGTGACCTCGGCCTCTTCCCCTCCAATCCTGCTGATCCAGCATACCGGGGGAAGAAGAAGTCCACCCACACAGAGGGGAGTGCCCCTCGCCCCCGGACACCCTCCCCCAGGCGCAGGCAGAGTGAGCCCCCACCCGCAAGTCCCCCCGGTCCCGGAAGAGCAAGACCCCGCCACCACCCTGCAAGTCAACCACCCAGTCTCTCACCTCCATCCCCCAGGCCACCACTCCACAGGTTCCACCGCCACACCCTGCCCCAGGTTCCCCCACACACCGATACTGCATCCCCAAACTGCTTAGGCCCTCCCTCCCTGCCACTTGCTCTTCCACCCCCAAACCAGATGCTCTGCCTGTTTGTGCCACTGGTGTGGAGACCGTGTCCCCCCCCTCTGTCCTGCCCAGCTCTTCTGCCCCCCCTTCCACTACCTTGGAGCCATGCACTGCGGTGGAGTCCACAACCACCCCGTCTGACTCGGGCACTGCATTGGGGACCCAGTCCACTCCATCTGACCAGCCCACTGCAGTGGTTGCAGCACCAACACCATCTGACTTGAGCCCTGCGGTGGTGCCAGCCCCCTGAGTCAGACACCTCCACTGCAGTTGCCGGTGACACTCCTGCACCCACCTCCCCTTCACTGCCTCCTTCTGGCATCCCCTGATCCTGTCCCTGCGGTGCCTGGCCTGCCCCTCGTATGCCCCTCCAAGGGGGATGTCCCCTGTCCGTACCTGTGCAGGCAAGCAATTGTTGACAAGTTGTCACACATCACCCTGTTGGGACTGTATATTTGGACTGGCCATTGGCCTTAGTTTATTTTGGACTTTTGATTTGAGTTGCACACTTGCTGAATAAAGCCTCTTTTTGTTTACTTGTGGTTAATCTTTGGAGGTACATGATGTAGATGTGTGGAATCATGCATTTGCTGTTGTAATAGTGTTCAGATCAGGTAAATGAAGTTTTGCTGTGATGGGCTCCATGTGGTCCATGGGATATGTGTCCTAATCTAGTCTGGATCTATAGCATCCTTTGCTGCAGTCTGAGGGTGTAATGTTCAGCATTTGACACAGGGATGTACGTTTAGCATTTGTAGATTACCATCTTTGTCCTACACTTATGCACATCTGGTGGGCTTACCACTGTCCAATGTTCCTAGTACCCTGACTGTGTGCCCGTCTCCAATTGACATGCAGTTAGCACATCAAATTTGGAGGACTCATCTGTGTACACAGTGCAAGTTGCTTGACACGTGTCTTGGGTGTATGCAGATGACTGACGTGACACTCCCGTGCCCAGGCTGCTATGAGCAGAGCCTTCAGTGTGTTGTAGTTGTTGACTCACTGACCGAGTGTTCTGCTGACATGTTTGAGTCGTGCACAGACAAGGTTTGGCACAGCTGACCTTCCACAGGAGTGGAGTGCCCTTATGGCAGTGCGTGATTCCGTGATATAGGCTGTGCCCGTGTTGTGTGTTGTGTAGGCATGTCTGTGCGTGTTCCCTTCTCCTTTTCCTACACAGGCTGTGTCCCTACGGATGATCCTGTTTGTGATGCTTGCTGAGTTGTTCTGTGTTCATCCAGCATCTTGGACCTGGTTTCTCCGGGATGTGGGTGCATGGCAAACTAATGTTCATGAGGTTGTCATCCCTAGTTGTCTTTGTTGTCAGGGCTGGGGATGTGGGCAAACGCAGATGGGCCACAGTCAGGATTCCTCTTGGCACTTGTTGGTTACACAAGTAATGTGATTTTCTGTTTGTGTATGCTTTCAGTGATTGTGACACGTTGTGTGTGTGACTGCTGCCACTCCTCAGGGTCAGAGCTGCAATGTTGGAAGTTGTCTATGTGTGTCCTTTGTGGGTCAGCTTGGCTTCTTCATTGGTGTGTGACTATGGCCATGGTCCCATTGTTTGGGGTGGATTTCACGTCATGCCCATGTACGGCATACTGTGCAGTGTGTCAGACATTCACAAGTCTTGTTGACTGGCCATGTGTGATGGGTTTCTGCACCTTATTTCCCCACCACCCCTGGGATTGTCATGGGTGCATGTGCAATGTCAGCAGTCCATGTGAGCTTCACTGCTGCACATTGGTGGAGATCAAGGTGTGTGGCGTTGAGTGTGTGCAAATGTGAGTTGTTGCACGGCTGGGGCACTACCTCCATATTGTCCTTGGCTGGCAGGCCATGCTGAGTGCTTTGTGCTTGTATAGGTGTGATGGTAGTTTGTTGCTCAGGACACATGGCTGTGGTTCACAGTGTGGATGACATCTACCTTTGTCATCACAGTGTGATTGTCATGCAGGCTAGTGTCACCACAATGTGGGGTCCCTGGGTGGAGTGCTGTGGTGGTTCTGTCTCTTGCTGTGTTTGTTGCTGTTCCTACAAGCTTGTGTGACATGTGTAATTTGGGCTCCCTCTCATCTCACAATGCCTGTTTGCCCACATAGGGGAATCCAATCCATGAGTTACTTCTGTATGTGACTGTGTTGACATCTGTGTATTAGTGAATCTGGCATCCTCAAGTGTTGTGTTTTTACTGGGGACACTGGCACACAACCCCCCTCACCTGTTGTGTTTGATATGCAGTGTGAGTCTGCCTGTTTGTGTTTGTGCATTTGCACCACTGCATTGGCATATCTTTAGTTTGCCATTGGCTGTATGTTGTTTGTTGGCTTTCCCCTGCTGGCCCTGGGACTGCTAGGTCATCAGTCAGCACATTGATCATGGATAGTATGTCCCATTGCTGCCATGGTATGGTATTTGTTCACCTGACATCTACAGTCTCCACAGGATATCTACATGTGTGTGTCCATTGGTGCAGATATGTGGGTCTGCATTATGATGCTCACTTCTGTCATTGTGTCATTTGTGAATGTAGACAATGTGGGCTCCCATGACTGATGTTTGTGTGCACATGGCCAGAACGATGTGTCATTGGCACTGCACTGATTGCCTCACACAATCTATGTTGCTATGGGACACAAGCACTACAATGCCACTGTAGTGTTTGGTGTTGTGTGGCCAGGAATAATCCCTGCAGTTTTGTTTTTGCAGCTTTTACCAGGACTACACTTACCTTTTGGGCACTGTGATGATGGGGCTTTGGGCCCCATTGCCACAATGTTCAATATGTGCTTCAGCTATGGAGCACACACTTACCTTTTGGGCACTGTGGTGATGGGGATTTGGGCCCATTACCACACTGTTCAAAATGAGCTTCAGCTATGGAGCACACACTTACCTTTTGGGCACTGTGGTGATGGAGCTTTGGGCCCCATTGCCACACTGTTCAAAATGTGCTTCAGCTATGGTGCTTCAGCTATGGAGCACACACTTACCTTTTGGGCACTGTGGTGATGGGGCTTTGGGCCCCATTGCCACACTGTTCAAAATGTGCTTCAGCTATGGAGCACACATTTACCTTTTGGGCACTGTGGTGATGGGGCTTTGGGCCCCATTGCCACACTGTTCAATATGTGCTTCAGCTATGGAGCACACACTTACCTTTTGGGCACTGTGGTGATGGGGCTTTGGGCCACATTGCCACAGTGGTCATGGTCTGCTTGCATTGTGTAGGCCACACACACAATTATGTGTGACACATGTGTTAGGGGGTCACATTGTATGTTCAATGTCATGTTCAGTGTTGTATGCATTTGACACAGACCACACACGCTTGTCATGGTGTTGGGGGTGGGATGTAATTTACAGACAGTCCTTATGTGGGAGTATGCTAGTTGTGTCATGCATTACCCATCCTATGAGTAGGGGTGGTTGTAGTGGCAGGCATCCAGCTCCCCATGAGTGGGGATGGTAGTAGTGGTAGGCATCCAGCCCCCCATGAGTGGGGATGGTAGTGGTGGTAGGCATCCAGCCCCCATGAGTTGGGATGGTAGTAGTGGTAGGCATCCAGCCCCCCATGAGTGGGGATGGCAGTAGTGGCAGGCATCCAGCCCCCATGAGTGGGGATGGTAGTAGTGGTAGGCATCCTGCCCCCCATGAGTGGGGATGGTAGTAGTGACAGCCATCCAGCCCACCCTGAGTAGGGGTGGTGTTAGTGGTAGGCATCCATCCCCCTATGGGTGGGGATGGTAGTAGTGGTAGGCATCTAGCTCCCCATGAGTGGGGATGGTAGTAGTGGTAGGCATCCAGCCCCCCATGAGTGGAGATGGTAGTAGTGCCAGCCATCCAGCCCACCCTGAGTAGGGGTGGTGTTAGTGGTAGACATCCATCCCCCTATGGGTGGGGATGGTAGTAGTGGTAGGCATCCAGCCCCCCATGAGTGGGGATGGTAGTGGTGGTAGGCATCCAGCCCCCCATGAGTGGGGATGGTAGTAGTGGTAGGCATCCAGCCCCCCATGAGTGGGGATGGCAGTAGTGGCAGGCATCCAGCCCCCCATGAGTGAGGATGGTAGTAGTGGTAGGCATCCGGCCCCCCATGAGTGGGGTGGCAGTAGTGGCAGGCATGCAGCCCCCCATGAGTGGGGATGGTAGTAGTGGTAGGCAGCCTGCCCCCCATGAGTGGGGATGGTAGTAGTGACAGCCATCCAGCCCACCCTGAGTAGGGGTGGTGTTAGTGGTAGGCATCCATCCCCCTATGGGTGGGGATGGTAGTAGTGGTAGGCATCCAGCCCACCATGAGTGGGGATGGTAGTAGTGGTAGGCATCCAGCCCCCCATGAGTGGGGATGGTAGTAGTGCCAGCCATCCAGCCCACCCTGAGTAGGGGTGGTGTTAGTAGTAGACATCCATCCCCCTATGGGTGGGGATGGTAGTAGTGGTAGGCATCCAGCCCCCCATGAGTGGGGATGGTAGTGGTGGTAGGCATCCAGCCCCCATGAGTGGGGATGGTAGTAGTGGTAGGCATCCATCTCCCTATGGGTGGGGATGGCAGTAGTGGCAGGCATCCAGCCCACCCTGAGTAGGGGTGGTGTTAGTGGTAGGCATCCATCCCCCCATGGGTGGGGATGGTAGTAGTGGTAGGCATCCAGCCCCCCATGAGTAGGGGTGGTGTTAGTGGTAGGCATCCATCCCCCCTATGGGTGGGGATGGTAGTAGTGGTAGGCATCCAGCCCCCCATGAGTGGGGATGGTAGTGGTGGTAGGCATCCAGCCCCCCATGAGTGGGGATGGTAGTAGTGGTAGGCATCCTGCCCCCCATGAGTGGGGATGGTATTGGTGGTAGGCATCCAGCCCCCCATGAGTGGGGATGGTAGTAGTGGTAGGCATCCATCCCCCTATGGGTGGGGATGGCAGTAGTGGCAGGCATCCAGCCCACCCTGAGTAGGGGTGGTGTTAGTGGTAGGCATCCATCCCCCTATGGGTGGGGATGGTAGTAGTGGTAGGCATCCAGCCCCCCATGAATGAGGATGGTAGTAGTGGTAGGCATCCAGCCCCCCATGAGTGGGGATGGTAGTGGTGGTAGGCATCCAGCCCCCCATGAGTGGGGATGGTAGTAGTGGTGGGCATCCAGCCCCCCATGAGTGGGGATGGTAGTGGTGGTAGGCATCCAGCCCCCCATGAGTGGGGATGGTAGTAGTGGTAGGCATCCAGCCCCCCATGAGTGGGGATGGTAGTGGTGGTAGGCATCCAGCCCCCCATGAGTGGGGATGGTAGTGGTGGTAGGCATCCAGCCCCCCATGAGTGGGGATGGTAGTAGTGGTAGGCATCCAGCCCCCCATGAGTGGGGATGGCAGTAGTGGCAGGCATCCAGCCCACCCTGAGTAGGGGTGGTGTTAGTGGTAGGCATCCATCCCCCTATGGGTGTGTATGGCATTGGTGTTGGCCATCCCACCCCTATGGTTCTGCTGTTGCTTGTGTACGTCATTTGTGCATCCCTATGTGTGTGTGACATATTTCGGGTACGTGTCGTTTGTTTGTGTTGTGGGTGTTTGACTTACCGTCTGCGCCGTACTCGTCCGTGCCGGTCCCGGTAATAGATGTAGAGTATTGGTAGGACCTGCGCGATGGGATTCATTGTTGGGTAGTCTCGTTTGGGTTTATCGTGGCTTCGACTCGTACTCGTCGCTGGCCTGTTCGTCTCGTCGCCGTGGATCGTCTTGTGGCGCGAATCGGAGCTTATGTGCAGCTCTGCCGGATGCTCATGCGTGCCGGACGTAGCGACGTAGTTCGGGCGCGCATACGGAAGACGCATCGCACTAGTCCGGCTGGAAGCAGCGCAGTGTATTTGGTTCCGTGCGACTCGACTTGGCGTCACGGATCCGGCTCGGGCGGGGAACAGGAGCTAGAATGGGTAAGCACGGCTCGCTCCAGAATCTGGGCTGTTATGCGATCGTACTTGTTCGTTCGGTAGAGTGTTCGAGTCGGTCGGAAAACACGCGTTCGGCTGGTATTTTTTCCGGACGAATACTGTTAGGTGCGCTTCCGGCCGACATCGGAATCGACCCCTAAGTGTGAGTTGTAGATTTTTTATATATTTATTTTAATAGTTTGCGTAGTTTTGTTTAAATTGTAGTGGGAATAGTATGTGTATTAAATGTTATAATTCATTTTGTATTGTTATAGTTTACATTATTATAGTTTGTTTATTTGAAATTATAATATTTTTGATTATTAATATTTGTAATTTGAAAAATAATTTTGACTGAATTTAAAGGTTTTTAAATAGTTTAATGTTTAAATTTAATTAGAATGGTATGTTTTTATAGATTTTATGTTATTGGTGTATATATATATATATATATTATCTACTGGCGGTCGCCAGTAGATAGTTATAGTTAGGACCTATTTTCCATAGGAAATCCGCGACATTCTATTTGAAATAACTCTTGCGCCGGTTGACGAATCTTCGCGAAAGCTTCCAACTTGTTGGGGCGCTCCGCTCCACTCCTACCCTGAAAGTCTCGGAGTTGATTCGTCAGCGGGGGCCGAGAAAAAGGGGGTCCCAAAACGCGTTTTCCCCATTCATTTTTCCATAGGATCCTTTCATCGCGGCTACAGCTCGAACTGCTGAACGGAATTACACCAAATTTGGCAAAGAGGTAGCCCTTGGTTCAGTGTCGTGCCTTTTGCTTAAATGGTGTAAATCCGTTCAGTAGTTTCTGAGAAAATCACAAATAAAATCACATATATATCTATGGCCGAGTAGGGTCCGCGAACCCTCCCGATCACGAGCTGCATGCTAATTGGCTGTCAACACTCCAAATCAGGAAGTGTTGGCAGTTATTTTGTCCTCGGTAGAACCGAGGGACAGAAACAAGTGCGCAAGCGCAAAAGGGGGCAGGGTAGAAACACCCTGACCCCTAGGTCTGCTCAGGGGTCCCACAAGGACCCCTGGGCAGAAAAAGCATTTTTTTTAAATCGGCGGGATGCGCTTAGGGTGCGCGGATCCCGCCGAGAAAAAAAGAAACAAGTGCGCAAATCGCACAAAGGGGGCAGGGTAGAAACACCCTGACCCTCTAGGTCTGCTCAGGGGGTCCCACAAGGACCCCCTGGGCAGAAAAAGCATTTTTTCAAAAACAAATCGGCAGGATGCGCTTAGGTGCGCGAATCCCGCCGAAAAAAGCGAAGCGCGGTCTCCCGCGCTTCGTTAGTTAACTGGCCCCCGGGTGGGCCAAGTCCCGGGGCATGGGGGGTATTTATAATATGTGGGGGCCTCTAAGGCCTCCTCCAAGCCCCGGGGACCGCCACCCCCAGGGCTTTAAGAATAAATGGGGCGGGAGGGCTCTCTGCCCTCCCGCAGCCCCGGGGACCGCCACCTCCCCGGGGCTTCTTTAATAATTTTTTAAAAAATTTAGCTTTGTGGGGGGGCTCGAGCCCCCCCACACGCCCCGGGGACCGACACCTCCCCGAGGCACTAAAAATGTCAATATGAGGGTCCATTACGGACCCCCAGAGCCCCGGGGACCACCACCTCCCCGTGGCTTTGTCAATGGAGGGAGGGGGCCGCGCGGCCCCCTCCTGGAGCCTGTAATGGCCCTGGGGACCACCACCCCCAGGGCCGGCTCCTGCAGTGTCCCGGGGTGCCTACCCCGGGACACTGTAGGTTGCTATGACAGGACGGAGCCTCGCGGCTCCCGTCCTGTCATAGCAAACTGCTTTGGATACTGGAAGCGAGAGCACCTGCCTCGCCTCCAATATCCAAAGCAAATAGCTTTTCCACATGGGGAGCTGCATGTTAGCAGCTCCCCATGTGGAAAGCAATGCCGGCTCCCAAGGGACGCGGAGAGCCGGCGGGACTGTGGGGGATTGGGGACCCCCCACAGTCCCCAACGGAGAGGGCCAGCCCCGGGGGATGGGGTCCCCGGGGCAAAGGGAGGCCTGAGGAGGGGGGCCACGCAGCCCCCTCCTTAAAAAATGTATTTAAAAGTGTGGCCATGCCTCGGGGATGGGGTCCCCGAGGCCGGATTCGGCCATGGGAGGAGGCCACGCGGCCCCCTTCCCGTTTAATTAAAAAAAAAAAGGGATAAGGCCCTGGGGGATGGGGTCCCTAGGGCCCAAAAATAGGAATAAGTAAGGGGGCCACACAGCCCCCTTGGGGAAAAACAAACAAAAAAAAAACGATCGGGCCGCAGGCCCCGCCCCTTCCTTTACCACTTGCAAACGCGCCCTGGCGCGTTTGCAGATGGAGAACGATCCCCTTCAATACTAGGGGTCCTGGGGCCAACTAGCCCACCAGGAACCTCCAGTATGCTAGAGGCTGCGTTGCAGAGAGGTGTACAGAGGCCACGCCCCATTTTACACCTCTCTGCAACGCAGCTCTTTGGCGCTTTTTGGAGGTACATGGTGAGCTAGTTGGCCCCCATGGACCCTCAGGATTCAAGGGGACTTAATCCCCCAACTTAAAACGCGCCACGGGGCGCGTTTGCACAGTGGTGAAGGGAGGGGGCGGGGCTTCAGGTGACATGTGTGCAAACAGGCCCCATGGCGCGTTTTAAGATGGGGAATTAAATCCCCTTCATCCTGAGGGTCCTGGGGGCCAACTAGCCCACCAGGTACCTCCAGTAAGCGCCACGGAGCTGCGTTGCAGAGTGTTGTAAAAGGGGCGTGGCCTCTGAACACCTCTCTGCAACGCAGCTGTCTGGGGCATACTAGAGGTATCTGATGGGCTAGTTGGCCCCTAGGGACCCTCGGGATTGAGAAGGAATTAATTCTCCAACTTAAAACGTGCCACTGGGTGTGTTTGCAGACATGTCACCTCAGGCCCCACCCCTTCCTTCACCATTGTGCAAATATTCCTCTAAAATCAGCCGAACTACGAATTCCGATTTACTCACCTGTTATCAGGAGAGACCTCAGTGCTGCATCTTTCAGCCCAGTACTGATCCTGAAAAGTAATTCTAACCGTACTTACCAGTAACTTGAATTTCCTTCCATAGACTAACATTGACTGGTTTCACTTGGAAATTCTTCTAAGTGTGCAGTTTTGGAACTTTATAATATTCCTCTAAAATCAGCCGAAATACGAATTCCGATTTACTCACCTGTTATCAGGAGAGACCTCAGTGCTGCATCTTTCAGCCCAGTACTGATCCTGAAAAGTAATTCTAACCGTACTTACCAGTAACTTGAATTTCCTTCCATAGGCTAACATTGACTGGTTTCACTTGGAAATTCTTCTAAGTGTGCAGTTTTGGAACTTTATAATATTCCTCTAAAATCAGCCGAAATACGAATTCCGATTTACTCACCTGTTATCAGGAGAGACCTCAGTGCTGCATCTTTCAGCCCAGTACTGATCCTGAAAAGTAATTTTAACCGTACTTACCAGTAACTTGAATTTCCTTCCTTAGGATATCATTGCCTGCTTTTGCTGAAAAAGTTTGTGTCGATTTTTGAAACATACAAATATTCCTCTAAAATCAGCCGAAATACGAATTCCGATTTACTCACCTGTTATCAGGAGAGACCTCAGTGCTGCATCTTTCAGCCCAGTACTGATCCTGAAAAGTAATTTTAACCGTACTTACCAGCAACTTGAATTTCCTTCCATAGGCTAACATTGACTGGTTTCACTTGGAAATTCTTCTAAGTGTGGAGTTTTGGAACTTTATAATATTCCTCTAAAATCAACCGAACTACGAATTCCGATTTACTCACCTGTTATCAGGAGAGAACCCAGTGCTGCATCTTTTAGCCCAGCACTGACCCTGAAAAGTAATTCTAACCGTACTTACCAGTAACTTATATTTCCTTCCATAGGAATCCATTGTCTGGTTTTAAGCAGAAAAGTTTGTGTCGATTTTCACAAACTACAAATATTCCTTAAAAATCGCCTGTATGACTTAAACGCATTCTTTCAACTGTTTACAAGAGATGCACCAGTGCTGGATCCAGGATCCAACACTGAGTAAGAAAAAGTAACGATAACACTACTTACCTGCTAAGTGAATTTCCTCCCATAGGATAACATTGGTGATTCTATGTGAAAAAGTTTCTGTCAACTTTTAAAATACAATAATATTCCTTAAAAATCACTACTGTAACCAAAACGCTTTTACTCAACTGTTTACAGGAGATGTCCCAGGACTGAATCTAGGATCCAGTCCTGTGGTTAGAAAAGTAATCCATAAAGTAACTAATTGCATTTAACTAGAAATTCACATTGAGCTCAATGTTGCATTGTGTTTGAAATTGTGTTGCCCATTGCAACAACTGTAACTACTGTACTTAAAAGTCTATTGCCTATTTGCAAAGTATTTAAACTAAAGTAATTCATTCAGAGAAAGTATATTTTGTAATGTAATGTATAATGTAATTACAATGTAATTTAAAAATAAAATATGTAAAAATAAATAGTTTAAAAAAATGTAGTAAATCAGTATCCAAAAAATAAATATAACAATTAATACATTTAAAAATTGTCATTTACAAAACCTTTGAAATTCACTGAAAAAAACATAGGTTTCAGACATGTTATAGTTAGGAATTAGCATTTAAAAAACCTTTGAAATTCACTGAAAAAACCATAGGTTTTAGGGACAGTTGTAGTTAGAAATTAGCATTTAAAAACCTTTGAAATTCACTGAAAAACCATAGGTTTCAGACACGTTATAGTTAGAAATTAGCATTTAAAAAACCTTTGAAATTCACTGAAAAAACCATAGGTTTTAGGGACAGTTATAGTTAGTTGGACATTGCACTCGTACAAAACCCGTGAAATTCCCCCGTTATAGTTAGTTCAGGTAACTATAACTCACGCCTCGCAATGCACTGCTGATGACGTCACATATTACATCACTCATGACATGGTCAGTGACATCACTGATGACATCACTGATGACATCTCAAATGACATCACTGATGACATCACTGATGACATCATCCACGTGATAATCTGATGCACCTCCTCACACCCTAATATAACCTTTGATACACCCACTCTAAATAACAGACTGCCATTCGCAAAACCATAGACACTCCAACACCAATAACTACATACCCACTCACTGATTCTTAGGTCTACACACACATCCACTAACTCACCCGTAAAGTCACTCATACTTACGGTCACTCAGTACAGGACTATCATATGCACTCATACTCCTATATAGACACTCACACACCGCCACTCATCCATAGAGGTACTCACACACCTAGTCAGTCATGCAAATAATTATTCACACTGCCATTTACTCACCTATACTGTCATACACACACCAGCTCACTTACTCATACAAATACTAGCACATTTTTACGCTCTTATACAATCACTGATACAAGCACACACTCATCCATACAGCCACTCTCACAATCACACACTCTCACTTATAGCCATTTATATACTCCAACACACATATATACAGCCTTTCACATATGTAGTTACTCACACATGTACCACTGGGACATACATTCACTCACTAACACACCCTTACACACACTTACCCACCCATACAGTCTATCACAGATGCACTCTTGAAACCATCCACCCAGTGAATCACCCACTCACACATCTATGCACAGAGTCGCAAACACCCCACCCACACAAAAACTCAGGCACCCATACAGATACTCAGACAACCAATCAATAACTCATATAGACACTCATGTAGCTATTCACAAACCCATGCAGCCACTTACACAGCAACAGACAGACGGATTCAGACATTCACCCAGTTTAGTCACTAACCCATGCATTCAGTAAGATACGTTTAATCACTCACTTATACAGTCAGTCACGTACCTACTAAATCCTCCATACAGACACTTATACACCCACTCATTCCTCAATACAGCTTGGCATATATATAAAACAAAATTAAACTTTACAGAAACACACAGTCACTGGATGATGTCATCAGTGATGTCATCAGTGATGTCATTTGAGATGTCATCAGTGATGTCATCAGTGATGTCACTGACCATGTCATGAGTGATGTAATATGTGACGTCATCAGCAGTGCATTGCGGGGGCGTGAGTTATAGTTACCTGAACTAACTATAACGGGGGAATTTCACGGGTTTTGTACGAGTGCAATGTCCAACTAACTATAACTGTCCCTAAAACCTATGGTTTTTTCAGTGAATATATATATATATATACGCCGAAAGTTGCGCCACAAAGATCCCAGAGATCCCAAAATTCATGGAAACCGGAACAGACGATAACAGACCCAGCTGTAAGTGCAAATGAGTATTTTTATTTAAAGCTCAGCATGCCTGCCATGACGCGTTTCAGCCTACCAGAGGCCTTGTTCACATAGCGCCTTGTGAGTAGTATGCCAATATTTAAAGTGCAAAGTGCAGAGTAACACACAGCGTGATTGGTTGCCTACAACAACAATGGACATAGAAAAAATATTTGACCATATCAAAATGGATGGCCATTCAAACACAGAGCACCGCAATCAATAGCTTAAAAATACTTTCTGTTTAAGAACACTGTGGGGCCGATTCCGATTCGGGCCGGAAATCTCTCCGACCGAGTCGGATTCGGAGAGATTTCCGACCGAACCGGACTCTAGCAGTCCGACCGAACGAGTACGATGCGGACGCATGCTATCGGACTCGATTCGGTCGGACTCCCATTGAAGTCAATGGGAGCCGGTCGTACGACGCGTACACGGGCTCCCATTGACTCAATGGGTGTGTCGCGAACAAGGGCGCCCCCTACAGTGGGTACTGCGTCGGTGCAACTCATGCCGTACAGGCATTAGTGGGGACCCAGGGTCCCCCTGTGTGCGACCCGCGCGGCTACTCGTACAGGGGGTCCGACACGGACCCCGAGTCCGGCTCCGACTGCTCTTTCGAGCCGGACGGCGCGAAGTCGGTCGAACTGTTCGAGGCGCGCATCGTACTTGCCCGGTCGGGGAACGTCTCCATTGCGTGGTGCGAGTCGAGTCCGTACGAGTCGGTCGGAGCGGTTCGGAGACGGAACGAAGTCGGTCGGGATTTCGCGTACGCCAGCATCGTACTTGCTCGCGCGGACGGGTGTTCGAATCGGTCGGGAACAGGGCATCCGAATCGGATCCGGTAAAGCCGAATCCGATTCGGTGCCCTACCGGCCGAGATCGGAATCGGCCCCTAAGTATGTGTAAATAATCAGTATTTAAAAGTACAAGCAGTAAAAACGATTTTTTTAAAACACATTTTGTTATAAAAATCTCATTAAACCATAGTACAAACACTGTTGTGCAAAATGCGTAAAGAAAAATAAAACCCTAATGGGTTGAGATTCACATGAAGGACACATCAGGCTACTTAGTGACAAGTCTAATGGACCACCGCTCAATAATAGAGCATCAAATGGTTGTCATCTATTTAAAATAAACAAGAGAGGGGACCAACATGTCAAAGAGTTTTAAACTACCTGATAGAAGAATTTGGTCACTGATCACGTGTTTACAGATGGCAATATCTTGCTTAAATCACAATGTTTGTACATGAAAAACTGCTAATATATTGTAGGTGCAGCAGTTGTATGTGTTAAAAATCATCACTATATGTTCTGGAGGACGAAATAGAACTATGTCCAGATAAAAAGTGTTTGTGCAAAGGAAGTGCAAAAAGTGCATAGAATAATAAAAAATGGTGTTAAAAAAGTTAAAATTTCATGGATTCAAGGGGCAAGGCCAATGTTAAAAGATATGTTAAATTGGTGCAGTAATATAACAATGGGAGCCAATTTTACAGACATGTATAGAAATCTTCGCTGGAATTTAGACCCAGTGGCGTCTTAGTATCAAGTTCTAGGATGTATTTAGTCTCCAGAGCTCGCAAGAGGGCTTCACGGTTGCCTCCTCGTCTGAGGGGCAACACTGAGTCGATGACAAAATATTTTAGAAGCTCACTCTTGTTGTCATGGTGTTCCTTGAAATGACGAGCCACTGGATATATACATACATATATATAAATACATTTAGGGCCTCATTACGATGTCGGTCGGAAAGCATTCTGACCGACTCCATGTCGGAATTGTTTTCCGACCGACTCGTGTTTGGGGAGTCCGACCGACCGATTATGATATTTCCGAACACCGTTCGGTCAGACTCCCATTGACTTCAATGGGAGCCTGTGTTCTGACCGACAACACAGGCTCCCATTGAAAAAAGGGGTGGTTGCGGAAAACCTTGCACCCTGTGGCGGGCACCCCATGGTGCCTGTCACACTGTGCATGGTTGTAAAGAGGGGACCCATGGGTACCCCCGAGGGCCCCAACCGGAGGCCTACGGGTAAAGGGGCGCTATGGGCCCCCAAAGTCAGTTTCCGACAGCCGTTCCATGTCGGACAAACCGATTCGGAAAGACTGTCTGAATCCGACATCGTAATCGCTCAGTTAGAAATGCTGTTCTTAGAGCTGTACGATTCGGCTCCGACGGACTCGGAGTCTCAAAATGCCGGTCGGAACCAAGTTGGAAAGACTGAACGGTTGCCTACTATCGCAATCGGGCAGTTGGAAATGTTTCCGAGTCAGTAGGAAACATGGGTTCCGACACGGGTTAGGAAAATCCAAATGCCTTTCCGACCGACATCGTAATTAGGCCCTTATTTGTTATATATTTATATCATTTTTAAATTATAAAATACATTAACATTATTACTTTGATAACTGTTTTAAAGTAAATATATGTATATATATATATATATATTAATTATATACTTGTGTTAAACTTTTTTAATTAAGTTTGTTTGTTATATTTGTTAAGACACATATTAAATCTATTTTTTTATTAATGTTATATATATTTTTTTATATAGATCTAAAAAACGACATTTTGTACAACTATATTAATGACCGATATTTTTTTCTCGATATTTTTGTACTTACCATTATAAATATAGGATGTCGATATTTTTGACATTGATATTTAAGACACAATATTTTGGTAAGGGGATATTTTAGGTGTCAATATTCTGTCAGTGAACCATTACATCAAAGGAGGTCCCCTGGTCACCAGGGTACTGCCTATTAAGCTGGTTCCCGCATACTTCTAAGACCAAGGCTACGAGTAGATTCCAGGATTCGGCCTTTATCCTAGCAAAAAGGAAATCACTAGGAATTGGAAAGCTTCTATGGTGGTCCAGGTATAAATATGGCGCAGAGAGCTTGAGAGATGGGTTGGGTATGAGAGTGCAGTGCTGCTCCAAGAAACTTGGCATGGACGGGGTTCCTTGGACATGGTTAGGGCCTGGGAAGTATTGGTAGACAGCATGAAAGACCTGGATAATTCTCAGAAGAGGGCACCTGTCTGAAATGAACCTGATGCAAAGATGCCTGATCACTGGAGAGAGGATGTGGCCTAACAGCTAGGGCTGTCAACCTCGAAGCCGGGAAATCGGGTTCGAGTCTCACAGGGAGGCTTAACATCCAGTGATTCTGGGCAAATCACTTAATCTCCCCATGCCTCACACAAAAAAAATGAATGTGTCCATCTGTAACGCCACTTGTGCTGATGTAAAGTGCTTTGATACCTTCAGGTTGAGTTCTCGCTATATAATACAAAAAAAAATGTATTACTAAGGTACAGAGCTGCTTTGAGATGACGAACTTTGATTGCAAACCGCATACTACTAGAGCTGAAGGAATGATTTCAATCGGGACACAGCTGAATTGGTATATAGACACATGTGTAACGGGGCTGCATGAGAGTGGGGGTTTGGCCGATACACTATGGGGCAAGTGGCCTACATAGTTTGTGGGGGTGGACACAAATAAATAATGCCAGACACAGTGTCGGTTAGGTGTTATCAACCACGAGCGCTGGTTGCACGTTTATTTATACCTTCTGGACTGAGACCGGCCCAGAAGGTTGCAAGTGGATACAAAATGTAATAGTGGCTGGATGGCTCACTACATCCCTCCTAACCTTTCATAACAAAATAATAAAACAATAATCAGTGGCACACCACAGCATGTAGATCGATGTATCAATATCTTCCTCAGCAAAACAAAGTCTTCAGCCGATACGGATGTCCACGTTGAGCCACCCTATTATTTTCCATGCCGGTGCCACTGGTGGTCTGGCTGGGATCATCTTCCTCCCTTGTTTCACTGGATTCAAGGTTCAACTCCTCTGCAGCTGGCCCGGGTACCTCCTCCACTTCTTCCCCTCTCTGAGATGCCGGCGAACTTGTCATCTCCTGTTCCCTTCTCCCATCCAATTGAGGTGTGATATTTTTTAAACCAGGACACATTTCTTGATAGCAATCTCTCTCCTCTTTGGACGGTGATCATAGTTCCTTGTACCCTACCACTTCCCAGGGCTCTCTCTCGAATGGCGTTCGAAACTTCCACCCCGGGTGTCTGTCTCTCACTATCACTCTGTCTCCTATGCAAATGTCCATCGTCCAAGCTCTCCTGCTATGGCTGGCTTTGTAATTGTTTATTTTCCTCTTCGTCTGGTCTGCTACACTGTCCAATTCTCGGGGTGCCCACAACTCGCTCACTGGTATGATGTTTTTCACCACCCTCTTCATCATCAGTTCACTTGGCAAACAACCAGTAGCGCTATGGGGTGTTTGTCTATATGCTCTCAGGAATTGATGGAAACATCCTTCCAACTCGACCTGCCAATCGACACCAATCCATAATGCTTTATTGAGAGTTCTCATGAACCGATCCACCTCGCCGTTTAATTGAGGCCACTGGGGTGTCACTCTCTGGTGTTTGACGTTGTGGTGGTGCAGGTATTCTCCAAACTCCTGGCCATGGAATGGCAGGCCATTATCTGTTCGGACATCCTCAGACTGTCCTAGCAGGGCGAATGTTTTCTCCATCACGGGCTTGACACACTCAAAGGCTGTTGATCGCACCACTTCCACTGCGGGAAAGTTCGAGTAACTGTCAATCATGACCAGCATCAAGGAAAACTTCCGAAATTCATGCTTATGGATGACCACGGTCGGGTGCTGGGTGCTTCAGTGATTATCGTTGGAACTGGCGGTTCACCTCCGGTGACTAAGCAGGAGTGGCATCCTCTCACCAGATCTTGGATCATCCTGTCTAGCCCTGGGAACCACACTTTGGTCCTCAACCTCGCCTTTGTTTTGACCAGACCTTAGTGACCTTGATGTGCTAGTTCTGCCATCCTCCTCTATAGGCTCTGGGGTATCACAATTTGCGTTCCTCTTAGGACCAGCCCTTCCGCACTTTCACTGATTTCGTCCTGTTCTGGCTTATCTTTCCTTATCTGTCAATCTCCTCATGCCGTCTAGGAAATTCTTCCAGTGGTGCTCCCGCAGGCCATCTTTAACTGCCTTCAGACAGTCGTCTTCTTTGGTGGCCTCCACAATCTCCTCCATGGACAGTGTTCCTAGGCATGCTAACTCCGTGATCAATTTCACGAACCCTTCTGCTCCTCTATTGACCTTTTGCTGGTTTCAGGGATCCGCTGCCACGGGGTCGTGCGACAGGTAGTCTGCCGGGTTGTTGATTCCAGGACGGTACACCACTTCGAAGTCGTAGTGCTGGAGTTGCACTGCCCATCTTTCGATTTTAGGGGGGCAATTGCTTGCTGTCTCGCCGAACAGTGGTACCAACAGTTTGAGATCGGTGACCACCCGGAACTGATGCCCGCAGAGGTATATAATGAAGTGTTGGCACGCCCATCTGATTGCCAGTGCTTCCCTTAAAATTTGTGCATACCTTGTTTCAACTGCCGTTAAAGTCTTGCTCGCATATGCAATGGGCACCCATTCCTTTTGTGAATCTTGTTAAAGGAGTACAGCCCCTAGACCAACTGGACTGGCATCCACTATGAGTTCCATTGGGCTCTCTGGCTTGAAGTAGGCTACCATTGCTCCCTTCAAAAGCGCTCCTTTTACCTCCTGGAAAGCTTTCGACGCAGCACTGGACCACAGCCACTTGGTGTCTTTCTTCGTAAGAGCCCTCATCGGCTCTGAGATGGTTGCAAGATGCGGGATAAACCTGCTGCAGTAATTCGCTATTCCCAGAAAGCTTCACATCTTTGTCTTGTTTTGGGGAATGGTTGCCGCTCTGATGGCTTTGACCTTTGCCATGTCCACCTGCTGGCCATCCTTTGAGAACTTGTACCCAAAGAATTCCACTTCATTCGTGTAGAATGCACACTTATCCCTGTGCAGTGTCAATCCTTGTTCCACCAGTCTCTGCAGGGTCGCCCGTAACCGCTTGTGGTGTTCCTCCAACGTCTGAGAGAAAATCAGTACATCGTCGCTGACGTTTATGACTCCCATCAATCCTGATAGGGCCTCTCTGATGGCATCTTGGAATACCTCCGCCGCCGAGGATACTCCAAAGCTGAGTCGTTTGAATCTCCTCAGCACCAGGTGTGTTTAGAAAGTTGTGATATAATGGCTGGCTTCGTCCAACAGCAATTGATGGTATCCTGAGTGGAGGTCCACCTTTGCGAACCATTTCGCCCCGTTGATATCAGTGACTATCTCATTGATCGTTGGTGTGATGTGTCTTTCTCTCCATATCGCCTTGTTGGGCAATCGCATCTCCACACACAGGCGTATTGCTCCGGGCTGCTTGAGTTTTGGGAGCGATCACTAGTGGAGACACCTTTTTATTCACTCCATCCTTCTCATGTTTCTCCAGCTCCACCTCCATGAGGGGCCGCAGATGAAAAGATACTCTTCTGTGATGAAGTGCCATCAGCTTGACTGTCTGGTCAATATGTAGCTTGACTTTGACGCCTTTCAGGAAACCGAGCCCTTCGAAGAGTTCAGGGAACTCTGCCATGATTTCTGCTGCATGGGATTGGTGGGCTTGACGTGCAAACATTACCAGGCCCAGATCTTTGGCTGAGTGGCATCCGAGTAGTGTTCCTGAGCTATCCTGCGTCACATGAAACTTGGTTCACAATGATGAGATGTTACAATGAGTGACCTCCACTTCAATGACTCCTTGTAGCGGAATAGGCGTGTCGCCACCATATGTAAATATTTTTGCTCTCGTTGTCATCAATTTTGCGCAATGAGCTAACTTTCGGTAGTGTTCCGAATCCAGAATGTTGACTGATGCTCCGGTGTCTATGAGAGAGGTCACTTGTCGCCAATCTGTATCTGGCACATAGGTGGGGGCCATTTCCTTTGGTTTGTTCATCCTGTGAAGGAGATAACAAAGACCTCTTCTTCCTCGTCGTCCTCCAGGAGTCTCATCTGCTGCCACTGGGTGTCCACATTCTCCATGGCCTCTGCCACTCTTACAACTTGTCTGGCTTGCCCGAACTTCTGTGTCTTCCCTCCAGATGTGGCCATCCGTGGCGCACTCTGGCATACCTTTGCGAAGTGTCCGAGCTTTCCACATTTCAAGCATGGCTTTCAGTACGCGGGGCACCCCCTTGTGGGTGACTCGCCAACCCAGTTGCCACATCCTTGTCCTCCTGGGCGTGCATTGGTGGCCTTTCTCCCTCTTCCTGACCACTTCTGAATGGCCTCCACTCTTTCCTCTTTGACTGTGACTGGGCTGGCCTGTAGGGGCCCTGACGTTTTCCACGCCAGCGCTGATTCCATTTCGCCCACTCTGGCATCTGCTAGCTTGTGAGACCTGTCCAATATCAGTATTTCATCCAATGTAATATGAGCTTTAGACGACCTGCACCCCTGGATCAGTTGAGCCCTGATTTCCAGTTGCTTGTCAATGCCCATGCAGGAGCTTGCTAATTTGCGTAGCCCTGCAAAAAACATATCAACAGTCTCCCCCTCCTGTTGTCTTGCCTGTCGCAGCTTGAAATGTTCGTAATCAGGATTTAGTTGGTGGTCAAAGTGCTGGTTGAGGGCCCTTACTTCCGCCTCATACTCATGCACATCCCCGGTGTTTGGCAAGTCCTGAAACAACTCATACGATTCATCACCTCCCATGTGTAGCATTGTCAACCTTTTGACTGCTCCATTGGTCTCACGAATGGCGAGAGAGTAGTTTTCTAGTCGTCCTATCCACTTCCTCCACCTGGGTGCCGCCATAGCTGGATTCGCTAGCTGACTGAATGGGGGTAAAGCTGTTAGCGTGGAAAGACGCAATGCTCCACTGCTCCTTCTTCCTCCGCTGGCACCGACATCGTGTGTCTTTGCTCTGTGGACTTCCTTCTTGTTTCTAGTCAGTCCTTTCTGTGCTCTCATGCTGATCACCTGTGCGCTACACTCATATCCCTGTGCAGGGCAATTCGCTTGTGTGGTGGTGCCCCACCCCACCTTCACTGTTCAGCTCCTGTTCGTAGGAGACTGGACTGCACGTTCTGCAAGACGCCTTGTCCTTCTGTTTTCTCTGCTCCTCTGTCTTTGTTTGTGTTTGTTTTTTCTTATCTTGGGCCCAGCCTTCCTTTCTCCTCCCTCCTATTGCTCCTCTTCTGCCTTTCTCCACTGTCTTATGCCTCCTCAGTCTCTTCTTTATGATTTTATTTTTCTAGGCCATTGCATGCACGAGCTCTGGCCTCGCTCTCTCACCTTCTGGCCACCAGGGGAGACTCTGGCCTCCAATGGGCCTCTGGCCTCGTGCTTCACCTTCAGACCACTGGGGGGAATCCTCTTGCCACGACAGGGCTTACGCTGGCCTCGCAGCTGCCCGCACATGCTTCCTCTCTCTCCTTTGCTTCGGCGATCACCTGTGGTTGGCTGCCCTGCAGTGAGAGTCCCGTCTCCACCACAGCGACAGGGTCCACTTCTCCTTGCCAGTCCTCCGACCAACTGCCGCACCTCCGCACTGCTGGGCCTTGCGCGGTCAGGTTGCCTTCACTCCCGTGACGCCGCACCTCGCTGCACCGACTGTGTCACCTCAGGCTTCTTCCCACACTGATCCCATGCCAGTGGCGGTGAGTGCTCACTCTTCCTTTGTTTTTCTTTTAGGGTCGGCAGCCACTGCTCCCGGACAATGTACGCAGCAGGCTCAGTCTGTCTCGTCGCCAATGTAGCGGGGCTGCATGAGAGTTGGGGTTTGGCCGATACACTATGGGGCAAGTGGTCTACGTAGTTTGTGGGGGTGGACAATACAAATAACACCAGACAGTTTTGGTTAGGTGCAATCAACCACGAGCGCTGGTTGCACGTTTATTTATACCTTCTGGACCGAGCCCGGCCCAGAAGGTTGCAAGTTGGTACAAAATGTAATAGTGGCCGGATGGCTCACTACAACATGGACGACTGTGGGTGGGAGGAGGGTGAGTGGATGAAGTGGGAGAGAAATTGTTTGTTGATTCATCTGCTATCACGATGGTGGATGAAAGCATATTGATTAGATTCACTAAATCATTTCTGTGGATCATAATGAATTGATATGCAAAAACCAATAAAATCTGTTTACAAAAAAAAAAAGACGGACCAATGAGAGCAAATGTCAATGTCAAATGTCAATGTACGTAACAATGTTCTCGACCAGCTACTGGAAGCAACTCATCACATCATCATTTGTAGGCATCACTACCTGCTATTTTAGGAAATCAAATACGATTTTCTTCGAATATTTTTGTGCTGAATGGACTGATTGTTGAGGCATTAGAAGAGGCAACGATTAATTGTTTTTCTTTTTGGTTTATTTAGCAAGTGTGGGCCCATGTGAACTTATGATTGAAGGGCATTGGACATTTTTTGTGTTGGTTTCCGTGCTTCTGTACTACTATTGTTTTCTTAGAAAAATGCATTAAGAAAAACTGGGGGCAGCGTTCAACATTATTCTTTTTAAATTTGGATTTTCTAGGCTTACGTTTGGCCCTAGAATTTGTCGTTTTTGGGGCTTGTTTTGTGGATGGTTCTATAAGTCCAGGGTTTTGTTTGGGGCACATGTTGCTTTCCTCGCATCCTTTTAGTCTATGTTCTTCCTCCTTGTCTACTAGGGTCAAATGTGTAGTAAGGGTCCTATGGTCGCCACACTTTTTTTACTGGCATTTTTTATGTCTTCTTCAATTTTCTATATATAATCCATTGTGTTTATTAGACTTGTGGGAGTAGCAGGGGTTCTGCTGTGGCTCGGGATGTTTCTCTCTTTTTCCTGTCATTTTGCTAGTGGTTAAGGGATTGGGTTTGCCTCAGATATTTTCCCTGCTTTTTCTTCCATTTTCCAACATCGTCTTTTTAAGTACCTGGGAGGTCATTACGATGACGGGCGGACTTTGTCCGCCCGCCCCCGTAGCGGTGAATGGGACCGTCCGCCATAGGAGCGGCGGTCCCGCCGCGAGTATTAGGATGCCACCGCCACGGTGGCGGTGGTATCCCCTATTCCCAACATTGTGGCGGGCAGTGTTCACAGCACCGCCCGCCACAACGCTGGTAATGCACGTCGTGCATTGGCTTGCACAAGGTGACAGGCACCGCGCGGTGCCTGCCACCTTGTCCATGCCAATGCGTACCCCCCAAGTGCAGCCCCCACCCTCCCCCTCCCCCAGGGGCCCGCAACGGGCCCCCATTGTAAAAGACCGTATGCCTTTCCATGGCGGCGTTGCCGCCATGAAAAGGCACATCTCCGCAGTCATCATAATATGGATGGTGGTGTCTTGCAGGCACCGCCACCATATTATAGCCCTTTTCCGCCCGGTCACCTGTGTGACCGGCGGAAAACCGGCGGACGGTCTTTCCGTCCGCCGGGCTCCCCTCGCCATTGTAATGTGGCGGGGGGATGGCATGCGGGCGGAGGGGAATGGCAGGCAGATCGCCACCGCCATACGGGCGGTGGCGATCCGCCAGTCATCGTAATGACCCCCTGGTTTGGTAGAGTTCCTGACATGGCCACTGATGTTTCTGTTATTTGTCTGGAGTCCGGTATGTGATAGGGCCTGTTGGTGGCCTTGATCGTTATACATTTTTAGGTTTCTCCTCTTTGGTGTTATATAGCGACACAGTGAGGAAAAGTATCATGTGGATGACCTAGATGAGGGCTAAATAATATGGTGCTAGGCACATGGAGAGCAAGTTGCTTTGTGAGTGGACAAAAATACCTTTCCACTTCATTGCAAGGAGAACAATTCGTTTGCAGCTTCGCTGTGAATGCAAATGCATTGGAAAAGAGTAGAGGACTGCTCCTCCATTAGCTCCACTGCACATAGCCACTCCTTGAACCATGGTCCACAGATTCCTAGTCTGTCAGCACCCTCCTCATCTGCCCAAGGCATCCTTGTCAGTCCCCTCCATTCCCCCTAGCCATGCAAAGTCACTTTCATTTCTCTCTTGCACCTACAATAACTCCTGCGTGCTGGCATTTAGGCACCTTTCCCTACATTCACACTTTGCCCCCATCAGGCTGCTGGAGACCCTCACATGCACTCTGCCTCTGCCCCTTTTCCCCCATAGACATTCCTGCTTGCTCATTCCCAGGACACCATGGGCCATATTTATGGCCAAATCACGCAATGCAGCGCAACAAGTCACCTAGCTGTGCTGCACTCCGTGACAGGGAAAGGGCAGGAATGGCCCATGTTTAAGTCAATACAGTGCATTCCTGCCTTTTCTCCTGTGCTGCGCCCTTTTGGCTGCCTAACGCCAACGTAGGCACCCTTGTACCATGGTGCAAGGGTGCCTGCATTGTGGGGAGGATTGTTTTCATGCAGAAAGGGGCACCTTCATGCACAAAAACAATCCCGAGGCTTTTTCTTCTTTCTATGTGTGCTGCATAGAAGGAGGAAACATGGAGGAGAAATAAAGATATTTCTCCTTATTATGCCTCACCTGGGGAAGCAAAAGCTTTTGGTCTACCACTTCTGGTAAATTTGGGAATGTGTCAAAATCCATGAACATTGCATGGGAACACCTGTGCAGCACTCATGGAAACACTTCCCTGGCGCATAGTAATGCAGGTGCACAGTCAAAATATCGATTTCTAAATATTGACCTACATTAATATCGAATTTTTAATATCGTAGGGACAGAATATCGACATCAAGAATATCGGTGACCAGAATATCGACCTGAAGGTAAGAAATATCGTTTTTGTTAATATCGAAGTTATTAATATCGATAGTAAAAATATCGATGTTAATAATATCGATGTTTATGTTAGTATTATGTATTTTAGTATGTATTTTATATGTATGTGTTCCACATGTTTTGTTATGTTTTGTATTATTTTTTTAAATATATGTATTAATTGTTTAGAAGTTAGGGGCCCATTACGATACCCGGCGTAAATAAATCCGCCAGGCATGGAAGCGGCAAAAATCCGCCCGCACACACCGCCTGAACACCGACCACGCCATTACGATTACACAAACCAAAAACCGCCATCGGTGGAAAAAGCACACAAAATACCGCCCGCCAACGTCCGAGTCGGAGTCAAACCGCCCGCCACGGATGGAAACACGCACGACAACACAAAACCGCCCGCCCTCACGGCCGACACACCGCACGTGAAATTACGATCGCACCGACATGAGCGCGGAAAAACCACAAATATACCGCCCGCCAGCGCAAACAACGCCGATGAGAATCGACACGGCAGAAGCCATGGCGCCAACGTACCTGCACAGAAACCATCCGCACACAAAACCAATAGCACACAACATGGCCAACAAGTCCACACAGCAAGGCACGCACAAATACACAAGCACAGTACACATCCCGAAAACACCCCCCGGACAAACAAAAAATACAAAGGCCAGAACCCCAGACACAACACACCTGAAAACAACAGACCATGAGGACACACCCACATAGGTGAGTACAAAAGCAGCACTCCCACAGACCACAACCCCTTGCTACATTGCAAACCAGAGAGGGAGAGGACACAGTGACACAGCAAGGACAGCAGCACACCACAGAAACGCACACATCACAACCACCACCACCACCACCACCACCACCAAACACCACCACCACTACCACCACCACCAAACACCGGCACCACAAACCCCTGCACATTACACAACACACACCGCACCAGCACCACAAACACCATGGCACCACAAAGAATGCCCAAGTTCACGCCCATGGAGCTGACGGTCATGGTCGACGAGATCATCAAGGTGTACCCACAAATCTATGGGAACATGGTCCAGCACACACCACTAGCCACCAGAAACAGAATGTGGAACCGGATCGTAGACCAGGTCAATGCAGTCGGGACCCTGCCCAGGAACAGAGGAGAAATTAACAAACGTTGGAATGACGTAAAGAGCCTGGTCAAGAAGAAGGAGGGCAAAAACAGAGAGCTGGCTGCCGTCACTGGCGGAGGGAATCCCGCGCTCTTTAAGACCTTCAAAGCGTGGGAGGAGAAGGTGCGAGTCGTAATACATCTGGAGATCCTCGCCGGATTAGCAGGGGGAGTGGAGGCTGGTAAGTACAAACCAATGTATACCAGCACACCGCTATGTACTCACATGCGCAACTACCATGCCACAGCTCCCAGGGACAAACACCCCCATGTCCAGCACACAATACACAACACATCACACACACATGCAACAGACACCACCACACACAGCCCAAACCGAACAACTGTAAGATGCGTGGGGACATGTGTACACTCAGCCAGCCACGTAACCACCAACCGGTCCCCAAATATGCCAGAAGCGCCACAACGAGCACCCACCACACCCATGTGTCCGCCACAGCTGCACTAACCGACAAGTAACAGGTAAGTGGCAGGAACACAAAGTGCAGTGGGTGGGAGGGTGGACAGCCCAAGTACAACACACACCAGGCCCCAGTCCCACAGCACAGCAAGGAGGAGCATCCCCCACACCCCACAGCCACGTGTCAGCCACCGCAGTGCACAACGACAGCCGAAAGGCAGACATCACGGTCCACAGCAATCGGTGTCAGTGGGTGTCCAGCCACCCCCACGACCCACAACACCCCCCCACCCCCACAGACCTGCAACATGGAGCACCCCCCGCTTAGAGCCATGTGGCATCCAGTACAGTGCACGCACGAACAACTTGCAGGTGGGAAACTGGACAGGGCTGGATTACTGGAGGCATGAGGACCATAACACGACCAACACATGGGACATGTCACGTAGCAGACGAACACGCAGCACCGCCCACCGTCACGAACAAGTGAACAATGTGCACACGGACATGAACAACAGACTCACACCCCACATGACCCATCACAGACATAGCAACACCCAAGGAGCCACGTCTGCATGCACAAGCCACACTGAATATAGTCCCACACGGCAGCCACTGTGCAACTCATCACACACAACCGAAACCCCATTGAAGTCCTGTCCATGTAGCCCCTACTGCCTGTCAACCACACACCCCACAACTACGCCTATGTAAGACAAACAACACTAGACGCAACAGAGCGGAACAACATAAATGCACACGAACACCACTGAACCCATCAAACTCACAGACACACCATGCACATACAACATACCATCCATCCCATCCGTCAGCCCCAGTCTCATGAAAGGCATGTCATCCGCACAGCTGCCACACATACAGCAGTCACGCTAAGATACATGCCCATGACCAACCATGTGCCAGAAGTCAATTAAGCGCACGACACACTGTGAGCAACAACACACAACATGGGCCACACCCCCCCGAGCACTGCAGTGATGCACATGGCACAGGGCAGCACGCACACCAAGGAGATGGGACAACTGCAATACGTTGGCTGGCACACAACTATCACTCACTCATAACGATGCGTCCAATGCCATGTCCAGTAATCACAACAGACAGCAAATATGCAGGCCATGTCAAGCATGCACACACCTCAAACCATGCACTGTCATGCTGACACAACACATGTCACGTTCGGCACCCATGGCTCACAGCATGTACCCCAAAAGCATATTCCCTCCCAAATGCGAATCTGGGGCATGGCCCCCATGTTGCCATATGCGTTCCTAAGCGTTCCATTTGAACCCCAAAAGCATATCCCCTCCCAAATGCGAATCTGGGGCATGGCCCCCATGTTGCCATATGCGTTCCTAAGCGTTCCATTTGAACCCCAAAAGCATATTCCCTCCCAAATGCGAATCTGGGGCATGGCCCCCATGTTGCCATATGCGTTCCTAAGCGTTCCATTTGAACCCCAAAAGCATATTCCCTCCCAAATGCGAATCTGGGGCATGGCCCCCATGTTGCCATATGCGTTCCTAAGCGTTCCATTTGAACCCCAAAAGCATATTCCCTCCCAAATGCGAATCTGGGGCATGGCCCCCATGTTGCCATATGCGTTCCTAAGCGTTCCATTTGAACCCCAAAAGCATATCCCCTCCCAAATGCGAATCTGGGGCATGGCCCCCATGTTGCCATATGCGTTCCTAAGCGTCCCATCTGAACACCAAAAGCAAAGTACAAACCAGACCCAGGATGGGCCAGGAGCTCGCATACACCAGAGTCACAATAAGTAGGGGCACAGCAACACACCCATCGGCATGGCCAATCCGTCCCATGCCACATGTGCACAGCACACAGTCCCATTGCCAAGCACACACAACTACAGATGCTACAGCCACACACACGCCTCCGGGAAACCCATGTACGAGATTGCACGAACTGTCAATGTCAGACGACAAATACATACTTCGCCAGGTGCAACACAATAACAAATCTCATTCTCTCCACAGGTGACGAACTGCTGGATGCTGGGGATGGAGCCAGCAGCCAGCACAGCCAGCCTACAAGCCCCCAACGAGGACACACGGATCTGGAGGATCTGTCCTCCTCTTCGGACACGGACCACCAAGCAGGCCCATCTGGTGTGGCAGGGCCCAGCCGCTCCCCAGGACCCCTCCTACCCACCAACCCATCATCCAGGGCTGCTGAACATTCCCAGCCCCCTGCTGCCACTGTCGTTGCGGCCACACCCACGGTCATTGTGGCCACTACCACTGCCGCAACCGCCACCATCGCCGCACCGACCACCACCGCCGCCACCACCGCCACGTCTTCGCTGGCACCAGCCCCAGCGCAGGTGGTGGCCCGGCCGACTGGATCCACCCTGGGAGCCACAGCGAGGACCGTGGTGAGCAATGTGGCTAGTGGGCAGGCCGGTGGCAGCAGGACTGGTAGGAGGAGCAGGGTCAGGGAAACGCCAGCCTCCCTGGGAGCCATGCCCTGCCTCAAATGGCCAGAGTCCTTGGGGCCTATGAAGAGGCCCAAGGACAATGGGTCCGGTCTGCTTCAGACACGCGTGAGGTGCTGGGGGTGCTGAGGTCCATGGACGCCCGTATGGGCCAAATCGTGGACCTCATGGGCCAGCTGGTGGTGGCGGTGAGGTCACAGCCAGGGACAGCAGCTCCCCTCCGCCACCACCTGCCGGGGCGCAGGGTGGAGCAGCAGTGTCCAGTTCCCCTGCGTCCACTGCCAGTGAGCACACCTCAACCACCAGCATGTCGCAAGCAGGCACCCCCCTCGCAAACGTGGAAGGGGCCGTCCGAAGTGGAAACAGATCTCCCGGGAGGACTTCGCACGCTCCAAGCGCAAGTGAGGCAGCCAGCCAGCCTTCCGCCAGCCTTCCTTGACCAGCCACTGCATTGACTTGGACTACGATCCCACTCCACACAGCCATCTGGATGGCATGTGTGTGTTGGACTATGGACATAGAACCAGTGGGTACACCCTGATCATCATGCAGCCATGACCGACAGCTCATTGTCACTGCACGCACCACTTTTGTCATCACCTTACACACAATCACATGTCACAGTTTGTAATAAATGCACCTTTTTCACTAACTGCTGTTTGTGCCCTGTGTTTTATTTGTACGGAATACAACGGCCACCTTGGGCGGAAAGGCACCTGATGCGTGGCATGGCAATGGAATCCGGAGGGCCTGTAGGGACCTAGGGGTGGGAGACAGAACAGGAGCACATTCAATGAGTGTGTCACACACCCATCACACAGTACATGTCAACAACTACAAGCAATGTACACACATCGCACAGAGCAATAGGGCACAATGCCACAGCCACCAACAGTGGCATACTACCCTGGCCATGGAGCGTTGACACACAGCACGCAGTGAACAAACGGCCACCCTGACACAGCACACACACACCTGCACAGATACAGCCACATCAGCCGTCGTACATGGACACTCACCGTCAAGTGAAGTAGCGGGCGATGAGCTGCTGCCGCACATTACCAGCTTCCTCCTCTCCGCTGTCCTCCTCACTCGAGCTGTCCTGGTCTGCGGGCTGGGGCCCTGGTTGATCTCCGTCATCCACGATGAGGGGGATCTGCTTCCGAATCGCCAGATTGTGCAGCATGCAGCACGCCACCACTATCTGGCACACCTTCTGTGGGGAGTACGCCAGCGCACCCCCGGTGCGGTCCAGGCACCTGAACCTGGACTTGAGGAGGCCAAAGGTACGCTCGACCACACGTCTGGTCCTCCCATGTGCCTCATTGTAGCGATCGTCTGCTGGGGTGCGAGGATTCCTCAATGGACTGAGCAGCCATGCCCCATTCGGGTACGCAGAGTCACCTGGGTGTGAGGGACACAGAGAACCGTTGCAATTCCAACTGGACAGGGGACAGCATCGCACAACCAGCACGCTACACCACTCCACATACTCACCGACAATACAGGCACGATCCTGTTGCATATTGGACATCAGTCGTGGCAAGATGCTGTTGCGCATTATGTGTGCGTCATGGGCCGAGCCTGGGAACTTTGCACACACGTGGGTGATCACCATGTCCGCAAGGCACACCACTTGCACATTCAGGGAGTGCGTGTGCTTCCTGTTGCGGTACAGGTGCTCAGTGGCCTGTGGTGGAACAAGGCCGACATGTGTGCAGTCAATGGCTCCAACGACGTGTGGGATTCTGCCAAGGGCATAGAATGCACCCTTCACTGCCGCCAATTCACGAGCCCTGGGGTAGCGGATGTACCTGTTTCGGTACAGCATCATGGCTGCCAGTACATCCCTCAGCACCTTGCTGAACATGGGCTGGGACATCCCTCCTCCAATGCCCACTGTGTGCTGGAATGACCCAGTGGCGAAGAAATGCATGGCGGCCATCACCTTAGCCGTGGGGGTGACAGCAGTCGGATACACCCTGCGGGGACGGAGATGGGGTTCTAACATGGCACACAGTCGATGCAGGGTTGGCCTGTCCAGCCGAAACTTCCTAATAACCTCTGTATCGTCCATGTCCGCCAGCAATTGGTATGGGCGGTCAATGTTCGGTCTCCGCCTAGGGACAATGGCAGAGGACACATGTCAAAGCAACACGACACATAGCAATTTCGCATACACATCACTGACATGACTGAGCAAGCACATGAGCCACAGCCCAGCTGTCAAGCTGGGACGGCACGGCCACAATACACTTACACAGGTCTCCCAACAATGGCAATGGCTAGTGATACAAACCACTGCCATGTGCATGCACATGGGGATCTAGGCCCCAATGACTTGCGGGGCGTGCTGATGGGGACTGACTGCATATCCGTCAAGCGGCAACGCCACGGCAACATGAATGTCTGCTGAGCATGGAACTGCTTCCGCGGCTGGATGAGTATGGCACACGACGACGACGATGTGGGCACAGGCTGAGCGGCCAAAACAAGTGAGACCTGTGGCACGAGGGGATATGAGACAGTAGTAGGTGTCAGCACTGCACCCTATGTACAGCACTGTACGGATCACACCTCCCGAAACATTGACAGGTGTCCACATTGACAGCCCCATGCCAAGACGGCTGTGTGCTTGCAGTCACATGTCACAGGTGAGAGGTTACATTGCACGTGCCAGGTGGCAGACGTACATAGTGGGAGCTGGCATGTGTGTGCATGTGTCTCCTGTTCAGGATCCACCAGATGGGCGCTGACTCTGTACTGACCATTGGACACAGCATGTTCCGTGGAAGGCTTGTGTGTGTGGGATGGTGGCACTGGATGTGCCTCCGTTGGGTGGGGGGCCATGCACAGGGCGGGTACGTCGATGATTGCGCATTGTTGGTCACGGTGGGTGCACCCACTGAAGATGTGTTGCCCTGTGTTCAATTCCTATGTCCGCATGATGATGGACTGTAGATGTGGGCAGACTACACATTGGTCGATGTGCTGTCTATATGCATGTGCCTTCACACCAGGCACAGCTGCCCCTGCACATGTGACCCCTGCTGGACTCGCTGCTGGGTCTGTGGAGCTGATGCACCTTCTGCGCGTGGGGCGGACAGCTCTCCTCACTTCCCTCATTGCGCATGTCATGACTTTGCCGCAGGTGACATGGATCATGGAGGGCCCACATGTACGCGTGGGTAGGCTACACATGATTGTACACTGGTCGCCACCCCCAGTCAGTGTTTCGAATGGGAAGGTTGTCGTGCTGGTGGTATGTTCGATGTGGCGGATGGGCGGGCCTAGGTGCGGGCTTACATTCCGGACATGGGGGGGTAGTTGAATTGGCGACTAGTTGCAGTACACACGGGACACGTCTCTTCCTTTCCACATCTGGGTCATCCCTTGTACTTACTGACAGTGATACAGTCATCTTCGCCCCAGCCCTCATGTCCTCCCCTCGCTCCCCCAATATGCATGCTCACCTGCGAGGCTAGCGCCTGCACAGGCAGCCCCAAGCTCGCACCAGAGAGGGCAAGGAGTGTATGTGTGGGTCCAGTTGCACGAGTGGGCTGTCTCAGGGTATGATGTGTGGCGGGACGCCCGTCCACCTGCGTGGTGCCCCAAATGGAGACCCGGCCTGCATGGACTATGCATCACAGTCTTCGCCTTCCGGATCCGCCACCTGCGACACCCAGTGGCTGTGGCTGCCCTTGCGGCCAGGCCGCGTCCGTCTGCGGCTGATGGCCCACACATTCACTCTTTGGCCTCTCTGGGGAGGGCTCGGGGGTGGTGGCGCACGCGCTTGCACTTAGTCGCAATGGCATGTGGCGTGGTTGGTATGATGGGCAATGGATGGGATGGTGCGAGCCACCTCCCGTGACGTCAGTGCTGCTCGTGCTGTGGTGCGTCCCCCTACACTTCCATTTGACTTGTGCCATGCTAGACGTTGAGGTTCTATTGCCTGCGTGATATGACCAGGAGGAGCGCGAGGAGACCTCTCACACACCATGCTCCACTGCCATCCCGTGCCCTGTATCGCCTGTGCGGATTGACTATGTTGGGGTTACACCTGGTCGACTGGGGCTGTGTGTGCCTTGTCAAGGGGCATGGTGGGCGCACAACAGGATCCAGCTTGTCCACAGAGGGTGGGCTGAGGTGCGCCTGGTACCGCTTTGTACGTGTGCCCGGCTGCTGTGCACACACGTGTTCACTCCCCCCGACAGGTGTCCTCTCACAATGCCCAGGGAAGCGGTGGTGTACTGTTCATGACCCCTCCCAACACGGCGTGCTCCAACTTGGCATGTGCGCATCTACCCGTCACACCCACCCACCTGAGCACTGCGTCCATACGACTTCACACGACACATGTGTGTCTTCCACAGTAGTGCTACTCATTTGCGTTGACATCCAATACCAGTGGACTACATGGTCATGTCACGACTGCCGTGTACTTCACATACTCTCATCCTCTCTCATTCGTACTTGTGAAATGAGTCAGCGGAGACAGTTTTGGTTTCAAACATTATATTGAGTCTTCTGTCCTCTGTGATGCAGTATAGTGGACACTACTGGCAGCGGAATACATGTTGAGGATATACTGAGCATGATTGCAAATGGGATAGGGTGTGGGGTTACATGTGATTGGCTGTTGCATGTGGGATGTGGGCTTCAGAGTGACATCTGCTTGGCCAAGGCTGTGCTAATGTACATTTACGTATAGCTGCGGAGCTGCGGACTTTGACACAGACGGTATACATGTAGCCTACCAGACCGCTTGGCATCATGGGCACAGTCCATCTCAGTTCCATGTGACAGGTTTGCTGCGGTTGTTCCTCATGCACGCGTGCATGTGAGATGACATCAGGGCATGTGCTTGCGTGCATGCAGCGGCGTGCCACTTGTTGTTGCACTGTGGTGGTTACTGGACATGTCACAGTCACTGGGGTCGTGTTGTTGTTGTATGCACTTGTCGTCCATGCAAAGGTCCTGGTATGGGATTCCCGGGGCGGGGGTGGGAGGGGTGCAGCACCCACAGACTCCAGGCGACCTATTCATGTCCACTGAGCGGTGTGTGTGTCCATGGGCGCTGGATCCATGTCGTGTCCTGGTTGTTCGTGCAGTTCCGTCCATGTGGGTGCGATACACAGAGCCCATGCCACTGCCTCCCACGATGCATGCGGTGTTCCTGGATGTGATGGGGAACAGTGTGCATGTCCCGGTCATATCCGATGTCATGGCGATATCGTTGATGGTGTGGTTACAGTTGCCGGTCGTTTGGTATGGCTGTTGTGGTGGTGACTGGCCAGTCCGTGCGGAAGCTAAGCATGGGTGCGGGGTTGGACATCATAGGTCACTCGGGGAACCTGCGTTGTGGTCCGACGAATTTACAGGTTGTCAGGTATGCGATGCCGCCCAGCAGGGCTTCCATGTCATTGGTGGTGTACATGTTTGCCAGCCAATGTAGCGGATGGTGGCTGTCAAGGTGTTGTTCGTAAGTTGTCCCTTGGAGGACCATGATGGGGCATGCTGGGTGACATTCGATGTAGCTGTTCTCGATGATCCGTCGTGTGGAGGCACAGTGGTCCCATTTCAGTGCGGGTGCGATGTTGGCCACATACGCCATGCCCCCATAGGCAGAGCAGGCCCTGTCGTGTGCGTCCAGAGGGAGGAGTAGTGGTAGCAGGTCCGCCTTCAGACATGCCGGGTTGGAGAGGCATATCTCGACGGGATGCTGGTAGGGACACCTCCGACAGTAGAAGACGGGCATGACGCAGCTGAACAATGTGATGCGGTAAGTCAGTCGGTAACTTACGTTCAGCAGGGACAGGAGATCGCATCCCAATGTATGGAACAGGTTGGTTTTGTACAGCTTGAGCTGTCCGGCGTAGTTGGGTAGGTGTGTTGCGGTTGCCATTTCGCAGCGGTTCGTTGAGGTGGCGTGCTCCGGCTGTGTGTGCAGTCTGCAATGTGCACGCTCCGAGGTTGCTGTGAGCTCTGTGTAGTCGTAGGGAGACAGGACTTGTGTTCTGTTGGCTTGTTTGGAGGACACGGGCCCTCTTCCCACATGCTTCTCAGACAGTTCAAGGTCAGTGATGTGTGACTCCTTCCAATTAACTTGCATGTGGCCGACATGGGGGAGTGTTTTCTTCTTTCTTCCCCGTCCGTTGTGTGCTTCTGTGATATGCGCTATCTGCCCTGTGGTCGGTCTCCTCGGCATGCCTGTGTTGGTCTATTCTTGGACAATGGCTGTATTCACCGGCTTCTGTCGTAGGGCTGTGGTTTCGGAGTTGGAATGGAAGGTCATTCAGTGCTGTCTGCTCTCCCTTGTGTGGGCGGCAGGCTGCCTTTCCGCTCTGCGTTGGGCCTTGTGTGTGAATGTTATTCTTGGGCCACCTGTTGTCGGTCCCCGGGCTCTTTGGTGTTCCGTTTTATATGTCTTGTTCATATGTGCAGGGTGGTATGGGTGTTTCTGTGTGGTACTGGCGTTCCTCTTCCCGAAGGAGCCCTGCTTCTCCTAGTTGGTGTTGCCGCCGCTGTGTGCTACGCCATGTTTGTTACACTGGGGTGTGTCCTGCTGTTGCGTGTCTTCACTGACATGTATGCGTCGGTTGTGTGGCGTTGGGTGTTGTCCGTGAATTGGGCGTTGGGGACATGTCTGTGGCAGGCCTGTCACGTGTCATGTGCGTTCGGGGTGGGGCTGATGTGTGTGCTGCTTGGTTGTGTCCCTGTGTCTGTGTGCGACGCATGCATGGCGCTGCGGTTGGCCTCTGCGTTGTGCGCATGTGTGGCGGCGTCATCGGCGCTTTGGGGCCGTGACGGGGTCGTTGGTTCCTAGTCCCAGGTGGTGTGTACACATGTGTTCCGCGATGTTACGATTTGGCCTGTGTGTCATATGTGGATGCAATGGTGGATGTGTAGTGTACACGCGCTGGTGGGGGGTTGTCCTCTTTTTCCGCCCTTGCACTGTGTGCGCTGTTTGCGTGCACTTGTTGTGTGTGTGCCTACCTGCGTCTCCGCGGCACGTTGCGTCCTTGGTGGTGCATCAGCAAAAGCATGGGGAGGGCCTGCAGTGCTGGATTCATGCTCGGGGAGCCGCTTCTTCGTTGTCCGTGCTCGGCATCCGTGTTACCGCTTCGGTTTGTCGTACGGTATCTCTTGGCCATGGGAGCCGTTTGTTTGCGGCATCGTAATTTATGCGCCGGGCGGGACGTGTTTCGTCGGACGGTGTGTGTCAGTTGGGCTGCGCCGCTACGTGTACGGGCGCACTTTGATGGCGGACGGTGTTGCTGGCTTGCCGGCGGTGTTTGGCCTACTTTTCGCATCGTAATTGGACGGGCGTGTGGACTGCTGCGTGCCGGCGGTAACTGGTGCTTTTTGCATCCGCCAGCACGGCGGTGGTGCTTCCGCCCGCCATCGTAATGTGCCCCTTAGTAATTTTATTTAAAGTAAATTTTGCGTTTTAGTACCGTAGCGGGTTGTGGGTTTATAGGGGAATAGGGTGGGAAGTAATTTAATTATAGTAAATTAATTCATAGTTTGTAGAAATTATTTAATTATTTTTAATTACATTTTTCCATTTTAGTTCTGTAGCGGGTTGTGGGTTTATAGGGGAATAGGGTGGGAAGTAATTTAATTGCAATTAAGTAATTATAATTTTTATTTTTTGTTATTGATATTTAATTTATTGTTAATTAATTCTTAATTGGTAATTGATTTTTCTTTATTGATTAATTGATAATTATGTTAATTGTATAAGTTCTTTATTGGAGCGGGTTGTGGGTTTATAGGGGAATAGGGTGGGAAGTAATCTAATTGTAATTAGGTAAATAATAAAAAAAGAATTTGGGTATTGATAATTAATTTATTGTTTATTAATTATTAATTGGTAATTAATTTTTATTAATTAATTAATTGATAAATATATTAATTGTGTTAATTTAGTTTACGAGTGGGTTGTGTGTTTATAGGGGAATAGGGTGGGAAGCAATTTATTATAATTAAGTAATTATTTATTAATAATTATTGGCATTGATAATTAATTTATTGTTAATTATTTATTAATTGATAATTATTTTTTTTATTAATTATTATTTATTGGTATTGATAATTATTTTATTGTTAATTAATTATTAATTGTTAATTAATTTTTATGAATTGATTAATTGATAATTATATTAATTGTGTTACATTTTATGTGGAGTGGGTTTTGTGTTTATTGGGGAATAGGGTGGGAAGAAATGTAATGTTATTAAAGTAATTATTAATTTTCATTTATTGGTATTTATAATTAATTTATTGTTAATTTATTAATGAATCATTATTTAATTAAAACAATTATTTAATTGATAAGTATGTTATTTTTAACCCCTACGCTATCCAACACTTTCCCTACTGTTGCACTGTCTGGAGTGGGAATATTATTTTTTACCCCTACGCCATCCAACACTTCTCCCTACTGTTGCACTCTCTGGAGTAGGACTAGTAATTTTACCCTTACGCTATCCAACACTTTCCCTACTGTTGCACTCTCTGGAGTGGGAATAGTAATTTTACCCCTACGCTATCCAACACTTTCCCTACTGTTGCACTCTCTGGAGTTGGAATACTCATTTTTACCCCTACGCTATCCAACACTTTCCCTACTGTTGCACTCACTGGAGTGGGAATAGTAATTTTTACCCTTACGCTATCCAACACTTTCCCTATTGTTGCACTCACTGGAGTGGGAATAGTAATTTTAATCCTTTTGTTATCCAACACTTTCCCTACTGTTTCACTCTCTGGAGTGGGAATAGTGATTTTTACCCCTACGCTATCCAACACTTTCCCTATTGTTGCACTCACTAGAGTGGGAATAGTAATTTTTACCCTTACGCTATCCAACACTTTCCCTACTGTTGCACTCACTGGAGTGGGAATAGTAATTTTTACCCTTACGCTATCCAACACTTTCCCTACTGTTGCACTCTCTGGAGTGGGAATAGCAATTTTTACCCCTACGCTATCCAACACTTTCCCTACTGTTGCACTCTTTGGAGTGGGAATAGTAATTTTTTCCCTCCGCTATCCAATATTTTTCTGTATTGTTTTACTTAATGTTGTGTATAATTTATTTTACAAAAATTAAAAATATTGTAATTTTTTAATTTGTTAAATATATTTTTAAAATTTTTAATAATATTATATTTGTATGTGTATGTCTGTATTTATAATTTATAAAATATTTTTAACAATTTATAAGTTATTAAAATAATTATTTATGAATATTATTAAGTAAGTATATATATTTTATTTTAACTGTATATGTTTAATTTATTTTAACATTATATGTATCAGTTTTTATTTTTAAACATTTTAAAATAATTTTAACTATGTTTCTTTTAATTATATGTATTATTTACTTTATTTTAGATTATTCTTTTAACATTTAAAAAAACGATATTTTTTACGATATTTTTGACATCGATATTTTTTTCTCGATATTTTTGTACTTACCATGATGTAGATAGGATGTTGATATTCTTGACTTCGATATTTTTGTCACAATATTTTTGTACCTCGATATTTTTGAGGTCGATATTTTGTCAGTGATTCAGTAATGCAATGCAGCGATTTGTGCTGCGTTGCATTAATCGAGATTTATGAAGCCACTCAGGGCCGCGCAAGGTGGCCTTGCGTGGCTTCATAAATCTCATTTTTAAGGTGTGTCGCTCCTGCACCATGTTGCATGGTACAGAAGCAATGCAACAGGGCTTGTAAATATGCCCCCATAGTCTTTGCCGCTTGTTCCGCTATTCCCAAGGACTCAAATGTTTCACATACCCTGGTAGTAGCACTGCACCCCACTGGCCACTGCAGTAACTACAGTCCACTCCTTCCTCTTTCTGGGAGCATGGATCTGGGAGCAGAAGCCATGTGAAGGAGAGGAGACAGGAGGCTGCAAAAGCGGAGCGGTCAAGACAGCAAAGTAAGAATGAAAATGTCGATGCTGTGTGTTTGCATTCATAAGCGTCTGTCTGCGAGTGTGTGCTTGTATGTATGTATGAAAGTATGTCTAATGGTCAGAGAAGCTCTTGGCGTCTTCTTAAGACTTTCCCATGGATCTATTTTGTTTGGAGTTTTTTAAATTGTTGGCATCTGCCAATTATACATGGATCATGAGTATATGGTGTGTATACTCCCAAAGAAGAGGAACACCGTGGTATCTGAGTGAGTAGTGCTATTTATTTATTATATTATTCATTATATTTATTTATTTTGCAGTTTGTGATCTAGTGGACATGCTACTATCGTATACATGAAGTTATGAAAGAAAAGGTGCATTGCTTTAGTTACCTAAACAGTTTACATAGTAACATTAGTTAAAACAGACATCTCACAAAATATTTTATACCTAACAGATAGGTGTAGTCTTTGCCACGAAGATTTGTGATTATGATAAAATTAAACACAAAAGTAAAACGATGCACAGGGGAACCATTTTTACACTGAGCCTGGCAGCTGTATTCATACCAAGAACGAATAGGGATGGTTGCAGTGATTTGACAGTCTAGCTGTTCTCATTGAGATTTTGGCACGTCATGGTGGCCTCCATGGAAATCACGATGGAATGGCGAAGGGGAAACATTAAGGCAACATCCACTGAACCTGAGCTTCCTAGGCTGAAGAAATCCTCTGCATACATGAAGGAGTTGGCAAGGATGAAGCTCTCATAGTTGGTGGGCCCAAGTCGAAGTCTGCAGCATGTTGTGCCAAGGCTCCTTGGTGATGTCCTTGTGCTGTCAGTTCTTAAATGCCAGGTAGAACTTGTACTCTGAGATGTATACCATGCTGTCTCATGCACATAGTAGACCGTAGTGGTCATATACATAGACATGCACACAGCGATTGGGCATGTTGAAATACTTCACGCAGCATGCTCAACGTTCTATTAGCTTATCAACAGGACAGCAAGCCCCATTTGCTGGGCATGTCGATGGGGCCACACCTGTCCCTGGCAGCAGGCATTCTTAGGGCAATTGAGTGCCAATCAGTCTTCTTCCTGGTGGTGAGGAAGTGCTCCGTAATGCACATCTACTCCATCCCTTCCATGGCTCAATCTGCTCCACCTCACACCCTTAGCCCTCCAGTCATCAAGGAATCAGAAGCCACTTAGCAAACTCAGCCAGCAGTAATTGATCACGCCAAATCTATTCCTGTTGGGTACAAACATAAAAGACATTTTGCTCAATTGTCCTTCATTCTGAGAATGATGAGCAGATGAATAACATAATTGAACTGTATTCCCAAAGGTTTGTGAATTTCTCTCCAGAATGTAGAGAGGAGCTAGTTTCCTTGAGAAGCCACAGTTGCATCTGGTAATTCAGGTGCATGGAATAGGTGTTGGGCAAAAGAAAAATTAGTAAAGGTATGAAATCCGCCATCTTAATTTAAAGATTTACTAAGGTCCAGATGCTGCTTTGTTATTCATACAGAGGAAATTCATGATGAAATCCATGAAACATATAAGCAATAGATGTGGTAGTATTGGTAGGGGGTGATGCAAGCCTTGAGGTCTTTGGGATGTGATTTTGGGCTGTGCACAAATCATACAACCTATACATCTCTTTATGGGTCTCTCATCAAGTGGATCGCTGAATTGACACAGGGTCTTGCGTATAGCAAAATGAAAATCTCTAAATATATCATGGCACCCTTCAAGGAGTTACTTCATTTCTATACCGAGCTTTATATAAAGTTAATCACTTTATGGACCATATGAGTGGCAGTATCTGTCCAAGCCATTATGTTGAGCCCTCTGACTGTCCTTCCCAACCATAGGATATTCTACCTAAAGGAGACCAGCCTGCAAGTCAGGCAAAAGAACAAGATGCTCCGGGCATACAGCCCTCTTTCCTCTTACTCCACCCCACAGCCTCCCAGGATCTAGTGGAGTCTTATAAAACTGGTACGAATGTCACAAAGTCTCCTAGCACCAGCGCCCAAGATTTCATGTGGTCTCTCCTACTCCATAACCATCATAGGGGTAGTCAGTCTGTTTTAAAAGACCACACCCAAATGACTGTTTCCAAGTGACAGAACCCTCTTTCACTCCAGTCTCCCTGAGGAGCAGAGCTTTTTAGCACCAATGCATCTTGTCTGACACCAGTCTCCTAGAGGAACAGAACCTTTCAGCAGAAATGCAGATTGTAGCATTCAGTCCGATTGCCTGACACCAGTCTTCATCACTACTTGAGTGAATTTTGACCCCAGGATCCCTCGGTGGTTCTAACCAGTTTTTTTCTCTCATCAGGTTGACGTCGACCCCAATACCTCTTTGATATGTAGTTAGCTAGGTAAGGTTTTAGTTAGTTACAAGAGAACTGCATAGAGTGTTAGCACCGCAGTTGTGTGTTAACAAGTGTTCGTTTGGTTCAGCAGTCAACCCATGTTTCCTATTATCCAGGCTTTTCATCTATACTGGCATTTGCCTATGGTCAAAGTGCCTCTGAACTGGAGCACAGAACAAGGGTGATCAGAAGGCAGTCTGAGATGTGTGAGTGTTGAACCAGTGGGCAATACAGGGAGGAGAACAGACAATAGGAAACCACAGGCTGCTCATGCTATTCCCTTATGTTGCCCGTACCATTTAGGAGGATATCTCCCGCTCCTCTGTCTGAAGTCTGGGTTAACAAGAGTTTCTCCTAGCTTTCCACACCTTCCACAAACTACAGAGTGCCTATAGGTGAGCAGAAGGCTGTGGGATCGATGTCACTCCTGTAGGACATCTCTAGTTCAGAAAAACAGGTGAGTGGCTGCGCCGCTCTGTACTTTGACAGTGAGTTCGGAAAAGGCTGATAGGCTTGCAGAAGAACCATTTCAAAGTCTTGAACATAGTTCTATATCACAGCTAAAACATTATCAGTTGATCTGAATGGTATTCTAACAGATTTATCCTCACTCCTTCAACATGAATCTGTGATAAGGCATTAGCTTTTATGCCTGTGAAGCTTGCTTCAAGGTGCCCACAGTTGAAGCTGAAGGTTTTGTCAATGATCACAGGTTCAGGATGTTTTCAAGAATTCAGAGTTTGTATGCTCATTAAAAACAGTGACGGAATGTTTTGCGTACTCCAGATAATGCTTCCATTGCATAATTTCCTCCTTGATAATTTAGTTATTTTTCTGACAGATCAATGTTTTCCTCAGATATATTGACCTGTGATAACAAAACCAATGAGGAGATGCAGCAGGTCTGTCATCGGGTTACTTTGTGAGAGCACTGCTCCAACTGTACTACTCTACTGTATGCACTTCTTCAGGATCTGGTGCTTTAGAATGGGAGTCCAGTAAAACATTTTTAGCATTTGAAAGGCAGATTGACTAGAGGTTCAGCGACATGGGTGATTCTTTTGCCCGAGTTGAGTAAGTGGAAAAATCATAAGTGAATTATGACTTACAATCACTATGGAAATTGGTGAATCCTACATTTAAAAAAAAATATTTTTAAGTTTTCTGGAGGAAGCCAATTTTGGTCAGTCTGTGTTTTGTAGGAGCCTTGTCAATCCCTTTGGGAGACAGAATGTATCCCAAAAAGGTAACTAAATGCGAAATATTGCTCAGATATACTGCAATGTACTGCTCAAGAATTCTTGAAACACGTTGTTTAAAAAGTGCTAAAAGGAGGCAGGACGCGGCAGAGCATGAAGGGTATTACAATATACTCATAATATCCAAAACACTGTGTAATGCAGGCGCGGCCGGCACAGGTAACAGCGGTGGGCAGTGAGGTGGGGGCAGGGGTGGGGGGGAAGGTGACAGACGACAGGATAGGTAAAATTAAATAAAAAATAGATAAAAACACTTAACTTGCGCTCACCGAATCACCGAGTCGGCGATGCGGCGAGCGCAAGGTAATTGATTTTATTTATTTAATTTTACCTATCCCGTCGTCAGTCAACTTCCCCCACCCCGCCCCTGCCCCACCGCTCTTACTTGTGCCAGCTGCACCTGGTGTAATGCTGTCCATTTGGACTAGATTGTAGGCCCCCGTAAGTTCAGCTTGCCATAAATCATTGCTGTCTTAACCTGATCCAGTAAGACTAGTTTTAATGGTGGGGGAATCCCCTTTTGATTGTGGTTGCCTTCAGTTGACAATATTTGATGCAAGATCTTAGTTTGGTCGTGGTTCCTTTCACGGATGAAGAAGATAGGTGCACCTGCCTAGGATGTGGAATGCTTTAAAGACCAACATGACACAAAAAAACACTAATCAACCAAACAATCCAAATGACTAGTTTTATCGCCTTAAATGAGAGCAGATATCCAAATATTAATCCATCCGTTGTCTTCTCTAATCTCATTGATTTGACAACCAACACAGATTCCATACTTAGGGGCTCATTAGGATGGCGGTTGGAAAATCACCCCGACCGCCATGGAAGCGGAAAACAACCGCCCGCCGGCACCGTGGAGAAACCGGCGGCCATATTATGATCAACCGCCAAAAAACACCGACCGCGGCGGTACGGGGGGAACAAAAGCCGCCCGTAGCGTGCGGAGATGGCCAAAACACGTCCGCGGCAGACGGATCCACTGTGGAAAAACACCAACCCGCCGCAAGGATAGCGGAGACATCGCACGGCAAATTAGGATATCCCCGCTGGTCCCGCGGCACGTTCCGCTGTTTCCGACCGCTAACAGTGATGAATGGGAGAGCATGCGGAAGAGCTGCAGCAAAGCCACCGCCGTGGACGCTCCATGACAATTTTGGCGGACGAATCAAAATCCCACAATAAGGCCACACAGTGCCCACACCAAAGTAGCCATGCCACCCAAAAACTGAAAACACACCCCAATGACACAACATTGCACACCCAAAAAAATTTACAAGGACAACCCACACAACACACCTGAGAGCACTCCCACATGTGGACACACCCACATAGCAGAGCATAAAACCAGCCCCTTCCTTGACCACAATCCTCTGCACTAACCCACAACTGAAGGGCCCAACCCCTGAGAACAAAGGATAGGCAAAGCTACACACCATCACCACTCACACCACACACAGCACCACCACCACTTCCACACCTGCACCCCTAACCCCTTTGCACATCACACACCATACACATCACCACCACCACCACCACTTACACCCCTGCACCTACAACACCTCTGCACATCACACACCATGTCAACACATAAAATGCCCAAATTCACAGAGAGTGAGTTGAAGGTAATGGTAGATGAGATAGTCAGAGTGGAACCACAACTGTTTGGTAGCCTGGTCCAACAGACACCATTAGCCACAAGGACTCAAATGTGGGGAAGGATAGTCCAGAAGGTCAATGCAGTAGGGACCATCCCAAGATCCAGAAAGGAAATCATGAAGCGGTGGCATGACTTGAAGAGGGTTGTTAAAGAGAGGAGGACCAAGAACCGTGAGCTGGCTGATAGGACTGGGGGTGGCACTCCCATACCACCAAAACCATTCACCCCATGGGAAGAGAAGGTGCTTGCCATACTGCATCCAGAGAGTCTCACAGGAGTACCCGGGGGAGTGGAGGCTGGTAAGTACAAACAAATGACTACCACCACACTGCTATGTGCTGCCTTGCACAACTACAAAGATACACCTCCTAGGAACAATTCCATTCATCTGCACCACACACTCACTAAAACATGTCTCACAGATCCAACATCCACCCCCTCCCAAACACCACCAATGTACCTAGTAACATTACCATGGGTGCATGTGCACAGGCAGCCTGCACTGCAACTCCCACCATGCCCCCTTGTCCCACACCTCAGCAGGATGGAGCACTCCCCCACCCAGAAGCATGTGTCACCATTACATCCCCAACAAACAAACTTACAGGTAGGTAGCCATCTTGCCATGGAGGGCTGTATGTGGGAGGGAGGCCTGTATTACTACTCCCACCATGCCCCCTGTCCCACACCTCAGCAGGATGGGGCACTCCCCCACCCCACCCAGAAGCATGTGTCACCATTACATCCCCAACAAACAAACTTACTGGTAGGTAGCCATCTTGCCATGGAGGGCTGTATGTGGGAGGGAGGCCTGTACTACTACTCCCACCATGCCCCCTGTCCCACACCTCAGCAGGATGGGGCACTCCCCCACCCCACCCAGAAGCATGTGTCAGCCATTACATCCCCAACAAACAAACTTACAGGTAGGTAGCCATCTTGTCATGGAGGGCTGTATGTGGAGGGAGGCCTGTACTACTACTCCCACCATGCCCCTGTCCCACACCTCAGCAGGATGGGGCACTCCCCCACCCAGAAGCATGTGTCACCATTACATCCCCAACAAACAAACGTATAGGTAGGTAGCCATCTTGTCATGGAGGGTTGTTTGGGGTGGAGGCCTGTACTACTACTCCCACCATGCCCCCTGTCCCACACCTCAGCAGGATGGGGCACTCCCCACCCCACCCAGAAGCATGTGTCAGCCATTACATCCCCAACAAACAAACTTACAGGTAGGTAGCCATCTTGTCATGGAGGGCTGTATGTGGGAGGGAGGCCTGTACTATTACTCCCACCATGCCCCCTGTCCCACACCTCAGCAGGATGGGGCACTCCTCACCCACCCAGAAGCATGTGTCACCATTACATCCCCAACAAACAAACTTACAGGTAGGTAGCCATCTTGTCATGGAGGGCTGTTTGGGGTGGGAGGCCTGTACTACTACTCCCACCATGCCCCCTGTCCCACACCTCAGCAGGATGGGGCACTCCCCACCCCACCCAGAAGCATGTGTCAGCCATTACATCCCCAACAAACAAACTTACAGGTAGGTAGCCATCTTGCCATGGAGGGCTGTATGTGGGAGGGAGGCCTGTACTACTACTCCCACCATGCCCCCTGTCCCACACCTCAGCAGGATGGGGCACTCCCCACCCCACCCAGATGCATGTGGCATATAATGGATCACTCCAAATAAACAAACAGCTAGCCAGACATATTATTCTGTCTTGTGCCACCACTGAGCAGGATGCAAGCCTCCACCACGCACACACAGATGTGTCACAAAACAAACACAAATGCTAACACACAACAGGCAAGTAGGCAGTACGTGCACCTAGCCATTTGACACAAAAAGAATGGTGCCATATGACAACACCAGTCCTCTCAATGTACAAATATGCACACCGATCATATTGCCACGCACAGTGTGCACACAGCTAAGCAAAGGAAACTGTCACAGCAACCAAAGTGTGACACACCAATGCACATGTAGAGGAAAGACTGGGAACAATCATGCACAGCAATGAATGACAGGTTCAGTGCCATGGGGCCAGAGTAACAACGACCATATGAACAGTAAGAAGGCATGTTATGTGGTACCAATCCAGATATGCACATGACAAGACAAAGGTATGCAGGAGATGACAATGGCCAGGACATGCCCAGATGTGACGGCTGACAGGTCATGAAAATCCACATACAGTCCGCACAAAAATCATATTTAGCGCAAGGCCCTAGATGTCAACATGTCCCTGTAATCACAAATCATGCACGTGGCGCATGGTACATATTGACACCTCACACCATGGCCAAGAAATGCATGTACCACCGCAGTATGTCAGGAGGCACAGTAGTGCACATAGGAAACAATGTGATGATCAGTCAACTGTGTAGTGTACTAACAGTGAATGACACACAGCTAACACAAATCTTACATGGTGCACCCCAATGACCATCTCCCATCTGATCCACAGGTGACCAAGATTTGACTGCAGAGGACGACACCAGCAACCTGCAGGGCCAGTCTACCCCCCCCCCCCCCCTGGAACATCGACTCTCGGATGTTGACTTCCAGGAATCTTCGGACGAGGAGACTGAGGCCGGGCCATCTGGTGTTCCAGGGCGCAACAGGTCCCAGGACCCCATCGTCCCCCCCACCACACCTGCAGCTACAACAACCAATCTGCAGGCCCCTGCTGTTATGTCCGGTGCGTCCTCCACCACCACCACAACCACAACCACCAGTGCTGCCTGCAACACCCTCCCTGTCCCACAGGATGACCACCCCACCCCAGCAACTGAGGAGGGCAGGGAGAGGATGTGTGGTCCGACAGTGTAGAGGCAACCTGTCCGTGGCAGCAGAGCAGGTGGGAGGGGCAGGGTCACCCACACACAAACACAGCCTGGGACCGAATCCCTGGACCACATCCACAGAGTCCTTGGGGCATATGAACGGGCCCAGGGACAAACGGCCCGGTCCGAACAAGATTCACGTGAGCTCCTCCTGCTGATGAGGTCCATGGACACCCGCATGGGACAAATTGTGGACCTCTTGGGCCAACTAGTGGCGGTACTGAGGCACAGGCCTGCGCCACAAACAACACCTCCCCTCCCACTGGTGGTCCGCAGGATGACAGTTCACCATCCTCCCCTGCGGCCACAGAGAGTGGTGAGTCCTCAGATCCCACTGGCCCTATAGCAGAGGCCCCCTGCCAAACGGAAAAGGGGCCGTCCGAAGAAAACCCTGGGAGTATCTTTTGGCAAAGCACCTGCCAAACGCCAGTCACGCAGCCAGCCATGATGGCAACCTCTGCACCACTGCATTGACTTCTTGGACTGTCCTTCCCCACACTGCCTTGTGAATGGCATCTGTCTGTTGGACTGGGTCACCACACCTAGGTGGTGACCACTCGATTATCTCATTTACCATGAATGTCAACTCACTGCTCCACTAATCACCTCACTGTCAATGTACCCCCCCTCACATGTCACCTTTGTAAATAAACAAATCCTTACACACACGTTGTTGTACCTGCACCGTCTTTATCCCAGGATGTACAATTTTCAACAGGAATACAATGTACCAGGGGACGGAGTGTATGTAGGCAAGGAGAGGTCAAAGGCACCTAGGAAAAAGAACAGAACAACATTCACTAGTCTGGGTGTGGCATCACAGACATCACACAACACTTCACAACAAGAACAACCCACATGCACACATAACAATGGGCAACAAGTGCCAACATACACATCCTGTAGATGTTCAGAAATGAACTGTCCCATCAACATTGACAGCAAACACTGAGTCTACAACTGGCTGCTGTCACAAATCTCACTTACACCCTCACAACAACAGCAACATCATCAGACAATGGGTACGTTGTACATTGTCACCCACCTTCAAGTGAAGTAGCGGGTGATGAGCTGTTGACGCAGGTCAACACCTTCCTCCTCTCCACTGTCATCATCACTGGACACGGGTTGGTTTGCAGGCGGGGGCCTTGGCTGCTCATCAGCATCCAGGAGCAGGGGAATCTCCTTGCGAATGGCTAGGTTGTGGAGCATGCAGCATGCCACTACAATCTGACACACCTTCCTGGGCGAGTACATCAGTGCCTCTCCGGTCTTGTCCAGGCAGCGAAAGCGTGACTTCAGCAGTCCAAAGGTACGCTCCACCACACGACGTGTCCTCCCATGGGCATCATTGTAGCAGACATCAGCTGGTGTCCTGGGGTTCCGCAGTGGGCTCAGCAACCAAGGACAGTTGGGATATGCAGAGTCACCTATGTGTGACACACAAAGAAACATTGCAATGTTGCAGATGCAGAGGACAGCAGGTCACACACACAGCACGCCAAATGACTAGGCATACTCACCCACAATCCATGCACGCTCAGGAAGCAGATTGGCCATCAGCTGGGGTACAATACTGCTACGCAGGATGTATGAGTCATGGGCCGAGCCTGGAAATTTTGCACACACGTGGGAGATGATCATATCTGCCAGGCATACCACTTGGACATTTATGGAGTGGTAATGTTTACGATTCCTGTAGATGTGCTCATGGACCTGTGGTGGCACTAGCCCAACATGGGTGCAATCAATGGCACCAACTACATGGGGGATGTGTCCAAGGGGATAGAAATCTCCCTTTACAGCTGCCAATTCTGCCCCCCTGGGGAAATGGATGTATCTGTCCTTGTAGATCATCATGGGGGACAGAACATCCCGCATCACCATGTTGAAATGGGTTGTGACATCCCACCTGCCTCGGCCACCGTGTTCTGGAATGATCCAGTCGCAAAAAAATGCAGTGCCGCCATGACCTTATACGTTGGGGTGAAAGCTGTTGGATATGTTCGGCGAGGCTGCAGGTGGGGCTCCAACAAATCACAAAGGGTCTTGAGGGTGGCTCTATCCAGACGGCATTTCCGGATGATCGCCTCATCCTCCATGTCTGCCAGCACTGTCAAGTGACAATGCAGATTTGGTCTCCTCCTACTTGAGATGAGAGTGGACACATTGTTATGCAATACATCATGGGATGTGCACAGCATCTCACATCATGGCTGACACAACGGCAACAAAGAATGTCATATGAATAGAGTCACAGAGCAGCTGACATGTAGGGACCCCTTCAACTACACAAATCACACACTTTTCAGATTAAGCACAGCAAGTCCCCCAAACAACACCTCGGTCAAGGTGAATGGACATTGGGATATGGCCACATTCCCCATGGGCAAGCCTGGGAGTCTGTCATCCTGCACATGTGTGACAAGGCAACCCCACGGTATCCTACCTAGCTGCTGTACATGACACACATTCAGGCGTCAATTGAACCTGGCACACCTCAACAACACAATGACCACAGTCTGAGCATCAATGACGAGTGTGTGCATGATCTAACATGAGAGGACATGCTAAAACAAACATCATCAATTGTGGAAACAAATGCTGTCATTGACAATGCACATCAACACATTGACATGTGTGCACATTGTATTGTCCATACCAACACTGTCCTGTAGTGTAGTGTAGTGTACTGTAGGTGCGGTACTGAGAGACAAGTGATGCCCAAATGGCGGTTGGCATGCTCCGCCACCCAAATGGCGGTGCCTCATGTGTGTCTATGGCACCCAATTCATGAAAGTACCGACTGGCACCAGCGGTGTGTGTGCAACACACCCCAATGCACAGCTGCGGTACTGATAGCCCCATAGACATGGCCAAATGGCGGTTGGCATGCTCCGCCACCCAAATGGCGGTGCCTCATGTGTGTCTATGGCACCCAAATTGCGGAAAGTACCGCCTGGCACCAGCGGTGTGTGTGCAACACACCCCAATGCACAGCTGCGGTACTGATAGCCCCATAGACATGGCCAAATGGCGGTTGGCATGCTCCGCCACCCAATTGGCGGTGCCTCATGTGTGTCTATGGCACCCAAATTGCGGAAAGTACCGCCTGGCACCAGCGGTGTGTGTGCAACACACCCCAATGCACAGCTGCGGTACTGATAGCCCCATAGACATGGCCAAATGGCGGTTGGCATGCTCCGCCACCCAAATGGCGGTGCCTCATGTGTGTCTATGGCACCCAAATTACGGAAATTACCGCCTGGCACCAGCGGTGTGTGTGCAACACACCCCAATGCACAGCTGCTGTACTGATAGCCCCATAGACATGGCCAAATGGCGGTTGGCATGCTCCGCCACCCAAATGGCGGTGCCTCATGTGTGTCTATGGCACCCAAATTGCGGAAAGTACCGCCTGGCACCAGCGGTGTGTCCCCGCCATGGTCCATGCCATTACAGCCAATGGGCTCCGCGATAGCGGAAGCTCGAAGCAATTTTGAAAATAGCGGTAGGCGTGCTACACCTCAGCGGTGCCGGTCATTGGATGCAATCAAAAGATGCAATGCCGCGGTAGCGCCCGCCTGGCCCCTGCGGTGTGTCACCGCCATGGTCCATGCCATTACAGCCAATGGGCTCTGCGATCGCGGAAGCTCGATGCTATTTTGAAAATAGCGGTAGGCGTGCTACACCACTGCGGTGCCGGTCATTGGATGCAATCAAAAGATGCAATATCGCGGTAGCGACCGCCTGGCCCCTGCGGTGTGTCACCGCCATGGTCCATGCCATTACAGCCAATGGGCTCCGCGATCGCAGAAGCTCGATGCAATTTTGAAAATAGCGGTAGGCGTGCTACACCACCGCGGTGCCAGTCATTGGATGCATTTGTAAAAGGCTGACCTGGTAGACCAATTACAGCAGCCCAGGACTACGAACGACACCAGGGGGCTATATATGTGTGGGAGAGTGCCCAGAATTTCCACTGTTCACAGAGCCTGCTGCCTGAGACCCTCACCTGCTGCTGCCTCCAGGGACTGCTGCCTGAGACCTCACCTGCTGCTGCCTCCAGGGACTGCTGCCTGAGAGCCTCACCTGCTGCTGCCTCCAGGGACTGCTGCCTGAGACCCTCACCTGCTGCTGCTGCCGCTGCTGTCTCTAACCAACAGTGATGTCAAGGACAGAGAAGATCGGTGCCAGTCCCTTCACCGGCGAGGAGCTTGAGGTCCTGGCACAGCATGACACCACTAATGTGCCGCATCTTGGCCGTGACTCACCCTGAGCTGGATGCACGATTGAAGGAGCATCGGCAGGCAATTAGGGGTGAGTGTACTGGGAAGGGTGACTATGGCTGTGTGTGGCTGCATGTGTGCACAGCATGTGCCAGCGCTGGGCAATGTGATGTTGGTAGTGTGATGCAGTGGCATGTGAGTGTCAGCTTGTGCCGTTGCTGGGTGCAGATGTCATGCATGTGTCCCACCTGTACTTAACACTGGGAAACGGGTATGGGGCATTTAAATGGCATTGTGGGTGGTGTGAGACAGGTATGAGCTATTTGTGTTGCAGTTGTAACGGAGCCACATGCAGGATGTTGTGCTGTGTGGTCATCACATTGCTCACTTTGTCTCGGTTTGATAGTGCACACGCACTGTTGTGATGACAGAGGTGGGTTTGAGCGATGTAATTGCACAGGGTAGGTTGCAACATGTAGATCTACAAAGCAGAATGGTATGCAGTTCCTAGTGAACACTATAGGTTGACGTATGGTTAGAGTAGTGAGTAACACACTAAGAGCAGGAGAACATTACCTCCTTTCGGAAGAGAGACCCTCACACACCCCCATCAGTGGGGTGTCTTGCTTCATCATCGGGTCTGCTCCTTATCGGGTCGGCGCTGCAATACCCGATTGGCGCCCTAACGGGGCCTTTTGGCGGAGATCTTTATTTCCTTTTGCCGTAAGGTGCCATGCGTGTGAGGGCCCTAGTGAGTGTAGATGTAGTGAGTGTAGAAGTGAGGTTAAAACAGAAGGAGGTGGTCCACCCAAAACTACTTTAATGATCGTGGCCACTCTCCTCATTAAAAACGTGAAACTAGCGCACCCCTGTTATAAGGTCACGGGGCTGTGCGCATTTGGGGTCAACATGTTTCTTGCCAATACTTCAATTAGAAGGCAATTCTTCAGGACCGAATCAAGATCTATCCACACTTTTTGGTAGTGGTACACAATTAACTAATAAAGTGACCACCCTTACAGCACCCTAAAAAGTGGTACCTGCAGATCTATGACATCAACCTGTAGAAAAATATAAGTGTAGAAGTATGTCAGGACATTGTATGAACCTACTATACGTATATAGTGTTCTAATTAAAAACGTGATAAAAGGGCATGCATCACACACAGTGGTAGTGACCATGCACAAAGCGATATGGAGTAGCAAAGAGAATTAAAAACTATGATAACAAAGGAGCATTATGTGTGAAATATGTAAAATATGATTGCTCCTAAGCGTCAAGAGAACTCACCCAGTCTGGGTCAAAGAGATGTTACATCGGTGGCCGACGTAGCTCAAACACTGAATAGTACAGTGTCCTTGATTAGGCGAGAGATACAAAGAAATTAGTCAAGTTCTGGAAAGTAACTGTCAGTATCGGGTACTCAGGCACAGGAGGTTGATTACACCAATAATGAGGGTTGATGCTCTTGTAGCGCATGTGTCATGTTACCCCCACGCTAACCGGTGTGGTACCACAGCCTACCAAACCCAGACGTCACCTAATAGGTAAACTTGAGGTGTCAGCCGAGAGGTCCACCCACCTCGTGTTCGGGAACAGCCTCAGCGTGTACAATCACATATCATCCACATAACAATAAAACTGCTGAACACACAGGGTACACCTCCGGTCTACTGGTAAGTCACCCACTGCCCCCAACATGGCCACACCCATCTCCTCGTGACGAGTCATGGCAAAGTGTTGGTGAGTGAGGTAGGTTTCCTAGCAAACACTAGAACCGGTGCGCTACTTGTGGAATCAGCATTAGTTCCAACGTAGTGCCCCGGTATGGATTGTAATCTCGCCCATGTTGTGTCACAAGCCCTTGTTAAGCCGGCACAGGTACTTACTTGGACATCCGCGCATAAAGTCAGCAGACCTACCCCTGCTCCGCCGGTCCCGCTGGTACACTGGAAGCCGACAGTGCTTCCCTGTATACTCACCGAGCGGCTGATGCAGGGGGCGGGTACTTCTGGATGCACGTAAGCCGCGTTCGGTCATGCGCACTGTTTACAACTGGCGCCATAATGCGATTGGCTTGGAAAGTCTGTGGTTGGTTCCTCACGTAGCCAACCAATATGGTAGTAGCGTCTTGGAGGTCAAGCTGCTCCTTAATAAAATTGGCTATGTCGGTAGGCAATGGTAATATGCGGTGTATATCAAGTCATGTCTAGGGCACACTAGGCCTATCAAAATCATCAGGATGCGACCTACTAGTATATCATGACTACAGTGTGTTAGTCCCACGGTCGTGATGGTGGGTGTTATCTGATACCACAGGGGGTGATCCGTTCATTTATGACCCTAATGTTGCCTTATGTGCACAAAATGTTACAAAGTGATCATATTCCAAGTGCCAATTATAGGAATCCGGTTACCCGGTGGACTCATAAATGGAATGAGCTAAGGTGGCCAAAGTGAGAACTATTGAGAAGGTAATGTACGACAAATAGCGTCATACTACATCCTGGATGTGTAACTGTCAATCCACAGACACTCTCCCGACCTCCAAGTAATGAAACTAATACCGAAGGTGTACTGAATCCAGGCTTGATACTCATCCTCGCCAGTGATGCCCAAGGAATGTCTTCATTTAGACCCTCTCTATCAGATGCCAATCGCAGTACCCATCTTTGTTCGATTCTGAAGAGGGCACCTTTCGTTATACCAGGGTGTGCTTCTAGGACACACCATCTGATGGAATCTGGTGGATGGTGCAAGGTGTTAAAGTGTGCCGTCATCTTGGTGTTGGTCTTGTGGCTCCTGACATTGCTACGGTGTTCCGTGATGCGAATCTTTATGGGTCTCGTGGTCATCCCTATATAAAGGAGATGGTACGGGCACATCAACATGTAGATGCAGTTATTCGTGTTCATGCTCTGTGTGTCCGTGTACCAAGATGACTAAAGAAATCACATTTGCTAATGGGTTCAGGTGGCAGCTTAATAAACACATGAACTGCAACACGAATAACTGCATCTACATGTTGTAGAAGCACACCCTGGTATAACGAAAGGTGCCCTCTTCAGAATCGAACAAAGATGGGTACTGCGATTGGCATCTGATAGAGAGGGTCTAAATGAAGACATTCCTTGGGCATCACTGACGAGATGAGTATCAAGCCTGGATTCAGTACACCTTCGGTATTAGTTTCATTACTTGGAGGTCGGGAGAGTGTCTGTCGTTGACAGTTACACATCCAGGATGTAGTATGACGCTATTTGTCGTACATTACCTTCTCAGTAGTTCTCACTTTGGCCACCTTAGCTCATTCCATTTATGAGTCCACCGGGTAACCGGATTCCTATAATTGGCACTTGGAATATGATCACTTTGTAACATTTTGTGCACATAAGGCAACATTAGAGTCATAAATGAACGGTTCACCCCCGTGGTATCAGATAACACCCACCATCACGACCGTGGGACTAACACACTGTAGTCATGATACTACCAAATTGGTTGGCTACGTGAGGAACCAACCACAGACTTTCCAAGCCAATCGCATTATGGCGCCAGTTGTAAACAGTGCGCATGACCGAACGCGGCTTACGTGCATCCAGAAGTACCCGCCCCCTGCATCAGCCGCTCGGTGAGTATACAGGGAAGCACTGTCGGCTTCCAGTGTACCAGCGGGACCGGCGGAGCAGGGGTAGGTCTGCTGACTTTATGCGCGGATGTCCAAGTAAGTACCTGTGACGGCTTAACAAGGGCTTGTGACACAACATGGGCGAGATTACAATCCATACCAGGGCACTACGTTGGAACTAATGCTGATTCCACGAGTGGCGCACCGGTTCTAGTGTTTGCTAGGAAACCTACCTCACTCACCAACACTTTGCCATGACTCGTCACGGGGAGATGGGTGTGGCCATGTTGGGGGCAGTGGGTGACTTACCAGTAGACCGGAGGTGTACCCTGTGTGTTCAGCATTTTTATTGTTATGTGGATGAGATGTGATTGTACACGCTGAGGCTGTTCCCGAACACGAGGTGGGTGGACCTCTCGGCTGACACCTCAAGTTTACCTATTAGGTGACGTCTGGGTTTGGTAGGCTGTGGGACCACACCGGTTAGCGTGGGGGTAACATGACACATGCGCTACAAGAGCATCAACCCTCATTATTGGTGTAATCAACCTCCTGTGCCTGAGTACCCGATACTGACAGTTACTTTCCAGAACTTGACTAATTTCTTTGTATCTCTCGCCTAATCAAGGACACTGTACTATTCAGTGTTTGAGCTCGCCGGCCACCGATGTAACATCTCTTTGACCCAGACTGGGTGAGTTCTCTTGACGCTAGGAGCAATCATATTTTACATATTTCACACATAATGCTCCTTTGTTATCATAGTTTTTAATTCTCTTTGCTACTCCATATCGCTTGTGCATGGTCACTACCACTGTGTGTGATGCATGCCCTTTTATCACATTTTTAATTAGAACACTATATAAGTATAGTAGGTTCATACAATGTCCTGACATACTTCTACACTTATATTTTTCTACAGGTTGATGTCATAGATCTGCAGGTACCACTTTTTAGGGTGCTGTAAGGGTGGTCACTTTATTAGTTAATTGTGTACCACTACCAAAAAGTGTGGATAGATCTTGATTTGGTCCTGAAGAATTGCCTTCTAATTGAAGTATTGGCAAGAAACATGTTGACCCCAAATGCGCACAGCCCCGTGACCTTATAACAGGGGTGCGCTACTTTCACGTTTTTAATGAGGAGAGTGGCCAAGATCATTAAAGTAGTTTTGGGTGGACCACCTCCTTCTGTTTTAACCTCACTTCTACACTCACTACATCTACACTCACTAGGGCCCTCACACGCACGGCACCTCACGGCAAAAGGAAATAAAGATCTCCGCCAAAAGGCCCCGTTATGGGCGCCGATCGGGTATTGCAGCGCCGACCCGATAAGGAGCAGACCCGATGATGAAGCAAGACACCCCACTGATGGGGGGTGTGTGAGGGTCTCTTTTCCGAAAGGAGATAATGTTCTCCTGCTCTTAGTGTGTTACTCACTACACTAACCATACGTCAACCTATAGTGTTCACTAGGAACTGCATACCATTCTGCTTTGTATCACTCTTGGGCATGTATGCTGGACCTGGATAAATATAGCCCATAGTCCTCAAATTTGTTAATAAGTTTAAGCACGGGTAACCCCCGCAGGACTTGACTTCAGGTTACCAGGGAGAAACCAATTTGATTCCCCTGGCCCACACTAGACACAGGAAGCTAATGATCTTCATTGGTGTCGCTTTCTTGATTCACCTGACACCTACATACCATATGATGGAAGAGTATCAGGGATTGAGTTTCACGATGAGATAGCAGCAGAGATTTTGAGAACTCCTCACTGTTGGGCAGTGATGGGAACTTAGCATCGGGTAGCCAATCGGAAGATTGGACTTCCTTTCCAACCTCAAACGCGAGTGGCTTAAAATTACTCTACATGGGGCCATGATGACCGAGTACTTATGGGCTAACATAGCCCGTAACGGCCTAATGGTGAGCAACTTCCCGCGCCTATTCTTAGAGGATGTAGTCTTTAAAAAGGAGTGGTCCCTAGTGGCATGGAAGTGCACAAGGGACTGGCTCATCCTTATCATCAACACTGCGAAAAGGATTGCGGATGCTTTACTAATAAGGATACAGACTGCAGAAGGGGCCATCAAGGTGACTGTCCAATCCACTGTGTACAAAACTAAACTTGCAGAAATCAATGCAGAAATCGCTGATAATAGAGAGTACCTAATGAAGCAGAAAATATCTAAGCTTCAGAAAGATATTACTAAATTTGACAAAGAAAAAGTATACCCCTATTTGAAAGCAGATTATACGGCACCAGGGTCAAACTACTCTTCCGATGAGGGATCGAACTCCTCAAGAAGAGGTTCTTCCTCTAACAGTGAATCCAGCAATGGGAGCTGGAGTAATAGAAACCCCCGACAAAATACTCACCAGGACTACCCCCCATTCGGGCCACCACAATACCAAGGGCCCCAATTCTGGCAATATCCCATGGTCCATCATGGACCCCCACCTCCCCCTTTTTACCAACAAGGCACTGCACCTCCTTTTTTAGACAGAGGTTGGGGCAGATGAAAAGGGCGCAGAAGAGGTCACCAAAAAAGAGTGCAGTGGCAGGAACAACCAACTCACTCTGTGGAAACAAGGAGCCAGACAAGGGGGAAGAGAAACTTATAATCAATCTATCTGAGAGACCTTTAACAGCTACAGAAGAAGCTGTACTCCAAAGAGGGTTAGGTTTCGTCCCGACTCCCAAATATGACAAATTTCGTGACACCTGTGAAATACAGGGCTTCTTCAGGAAAATACGCCTTAAGGCATTTTTCAAAGACAAACCAGTACCTGATGATGAGGAAGTCTCGGGACTACGTAACCCGTCCACATTCACACCGAACAGTGGGATGGTACCCCACGAAGTCCTGACCTTCGAGCAAGCTGTGCTCAAGGACCTTGAAAACAGCAATAAGGTGGCACCCTTCCATAACCTTTCATCTGCTGAGCAGGCATCAGTCAGGGCTCTGGCGGATGACCCTTCTATAACTATCAAACAGGCAGACAAAGGCGGCGCTACGGTCATTATGTCCACTGTTGACTATGACATAGAATGTCTTCGCCAACTGAGTGACCGGAGATATTACACCCCTATAAGAGAGGACCCCACATCCCGACTTGCCACCACCATTTCAACCATGGTCTTTACAGCTGAAACAGAGGGGTGGATCTCCAAGAAGGAGGCAACCTTCCTGATCTCTACGAACCCAAAAATCCCTTACTTCTACACTCTGCCCAAAGTGCATAAAGGAGTCTCGCCGGTGCCTGGGAGACCGATAGTCTCGGGGATAGGCTCGATCCTCGAACCACTGTCCAAGTTCTGTGACTACTTTCTTCAACCTTTGGTCAGAGCCACCCCCTCTTTTGTCAAAGATACATCAGATGTCCTGCGCCTACTCGAGGGGGTCCAACATCCAGAGGAGGTGAATCTACTAGTAACCCTGGATGTTGAGGCCCTCTATACTAATATCCCACAGAGGGCTACCCTGGACGTAATTGAGGATGCATTGGGCAGGATCGAATGGGCCTCCTCCACCCCAGTGACTTTCATCCATGAGTGTGCGACCTTGGCCCTTACTGAAAACTTTTTTGAACATAATAAACAATTGTATCACCAGACACAGGGCACTTCCATGGGGAGCACCTTCGCGCCTAGCCTGGCATGTCTTTACATGGCAGCGTTCGAGGAAAGGGAGATCCTTGATTCCAACAACCCCTTTCAGGCGAATGTGCTCCTATGGAAAAGATTCATCTACGACATTTTGATCCTTTGGAAGGGAGATCGGACTAGGTGTGAAGACTTTTTCCAATGGATTAATACTCTTAACCCATTTCTCAAGTTTACTAGCTCTATCTCTGAATGTGAGATACCATTCCTGGACCTACTAATAAAATTGGACGGAGGTCAGATCAGCACTACTCTCTACCGTATACCTACAGACAAGAACAGTCTGTTACATTTCAGCAGTCACCACCCGAGAGCCCTTAAACAAAACCTTCCGTTTGGCCAGTTCCTCCGTATCCGGAGGAACTGTAGCTCGGTGACAGACTTCCAAAAGGAGTCCCAGGTTCTGGAGAGACACCTACGCAGTAGGGATTATCCCCAATGCAACATAGCTCTCTCTCAAAAAAGAGCAAGGAATCACAACAGAGAAGGCTTACTAGAAACCAGACCGAAAGAAACAAAAAATGATTCACTGACCTGTGTGACCACATTTACACCTGATTCCAACCAATTAAAAAGCATCATTAAGAAACATTGGGGGATCCTGAATACAGGGGATCTACAGTTCCCAACACCGAGGTTTGCTTTTAAACGGACGAGCAACCTCAAAGACATGTTAATACATACGAGACCCAAGGTACACACCACAATAGCCCAAAGATCTTTGTGGGATATGCCACCTGTGAAGGGACATTACCCCTGTGGTTCATGCTCTGTGTGTCCGTTTACCAAGATGACTAAAGAAATCACATTTGCTAATGGGTTCAGGTGGCAGCTTAATAAACACACAAACTGCAACACGAATAACTGCATCTACATGTTGATGTGCCCGTGCCATCTCCTTTATATAGGGATGACCACGAGACCCATAAAGATTCGCATCACGGAACACCGTAGCAATGTCAGGTGCAGCAAGACCAACACCAAGATGACGGCACACTTTAACACCTTGCACCATCCACCACATTCCATCAGATGGTGTGTCCTAGAAGCACACCCTGGTATAACGAAAGGTGCCCTCTTCAGAATCGAACAAAGATGGGTACTCGATTGGCATCTGATAGAGAGGGTCTAAATGAAGACATTCCTTGGGCATCACTGACGAGATGAGTATCAAGCCTGGATTCAGTACACCTTCGGTATTAGTTTCATTACTTGGAGGTCGGGAGAGTGTCTGTCGTTGACAGTTACACATCCAGGATGTAGTATGACGCTATTTGTCGTACATTACCTTCTCAATAGTTCTCACTTTGGCCACCTTAGCTCATTCCATTTATGAGTCCACCGGGTAACCAGATTCCTATAATTGGCACTTGGAATATGATCACTTTGTAACATTTTGTGCACATAAGGCAACATTAGGGTCATAAATGAACGGTTCACCCCCCGTGGTATCAGATAACACCCACCATCACGACCGTGGGACTAACACACTGTAGTCATGATATACTAGTAGGTCGCATCCTGATGATTTTGATAGGCCTAGTGTGCCCTAGACATGACTTGATATACACCGCATATTACCATTGCCTACCGACATAGCCAATTTTATTAAGGAGCAGCTTGACCTCCAGGACGCTACTACCATATTGGTTGGCTACGTGAGGAACCAACCACAGACTTTCCAAGCCAATCGCATTATGGCGCCAGTTGTAAACAGTGCGCATGACCGAACACGACTTACGTGCATCCAGAAGTACCCGCCCCCTGCATCAGCCGCTCGGTGAGTATACAGGGAAGCACTGTCGGCTTCCAGTGTACCAGCGGGACCGGTGGAGCAGGGGTAGGTCTGCTGACTTTATGCGCGGATGTCCAAGTAAGTACCTGTGCCGGCTTAACAAGGGCTTGTGACACAACATGGGCGAGATTACAATCCATACTGGGGCACTACGTTGGATCTAATGCTGATTCCACGAGTGGCGCACCGGTTCTAGTGTTTGCTAGGAAACCTACCTCACTCACCAACACTTTGCCATGACTTGTCACGGGGAGATGGGTGTGGCCATGTTGGGGGCAGTGGGTGACTTACCAGTAGACCGGAGGTGTACCCTGTGTGTTCAGCATTTTTATTGTTATGTGGATGAGATGTGATTGTACACGCTGAGGCTGTTCCCGAACACGAGGTGGGTGGACCTCTCGGCTGACACCTCAAGTTTACCTATTAGGTGACGTCTGGGTTTGGTAGGCTGTGGGACCACACCGGTTAGCGTGGGGGTAACATGACACATGCGCTACAAGAGCATCAACCCTCATTATTGGTGTAATCAACCTCCTGTGCCTGAGTACCCGATACTGACAGTTACTTTCCAGAACTTGACTAATTTCTTTGTATCTCTCGCCTAATCAAGGACACTGTACTATTCAGTGTTTGAGCTCGCAGGCCACCGATGTAACATCTCTTTGACCCAGACTGGGTGAGTTCTCTTGACGCTAGGAGCAATCATATTTTACATATTTCACACATAATGCTCCTTTGTTATCATAGTTTTTAATTCTCTTTGCTACTCCATATCGCTTTGTGCATGGTCACTACCACTGTGTGTGGTGCATGCCCTTTTATCACATTTTTAATTTGAACACTATATAAGTATAGTAGGTTCATACAATGTCCTGACATACTTCTACACTTATATTTTTCTACAGGTTGATGTCATAGATCTGCAGGTACCACTTTTTAGGGTGCTGTAAGGGTGGTCACTTTATTAGTTAATTGTGTACCACTACCAAAAAGTGTGGATAGATCTTGATTTGGTCCTGAAGAATTGCCTTCTAATTGAAGTATTGGCAAGAAACATGTTGACTCCAAATGCGCACAGCCCCGTGACCTTATAACAGGGGTGCGCTACTTTCACGTTTTTAATGAGGAGAGTGGCCACGATCATTAAAGTAGTTTTGGGTGGACCACCTCCTTCTGTTTTAACCTCACTTCTACACTCACTACATCTACACTCACTAGGGCCCTCACACGCACGGCACCTTACGGCAAAAGGAAATAAAGATCTCCGCCAAAAGGCCCCGTTATAGGCGCCGATCGGGTATTGCAGCGCCGACCCGATAAGGAGCAGACCCGATGATGAAGCAAGACACCCCACTGATGGGGGGTGTGTGAGGGTCTCTTTTCCAAAAGGAGGTAATGTTCTCCTGCTCTTAGTGTGTTACTCAATACACTAACCATACGTCAACCTATAGTGTTCACTAGGAACTGCATACCATTCTGCTTTGTATCACTCTTGGGCATGTATGCTGGACCTGGATAAATATAGCCCATAGTCCTCAAATTTGTTAATAAATAAACATGTAGATCTAGACATCTTAATGGTTGTCTGTAATGCATATGTTTGTTATGTTGCTGCCACTGCACTGACCCTACATCTCTCTCTCTCATGCAGCATCTCCCGTGGTCACGGAGGAACATGGGATGGACACCAGTGGTGGGGAAACCAGCACAACAGCTGCAGAGGAGCCCTGTGAGACTGTGAGACTGATGTGACCAGCGCCTCGGAGGGGGACAGGAGTCTGCTGGAGGAATCACAGCACGAGACGCAAAGTACTACGTCATCTGATGCCAGCGGTGACGCAGACATGTTGGCGGGCACAGGGAACGGGGGCTCTGCATCATCTTCCACCACACAGCGTGCAGTACCCACCCTCCCAGCCACTTCCTCTGGTGCTGCCCGTGTTCGCACCGCTAAGAGGGGAAGGGTGTCCTTCACCCCCGGCACTGCAGCCTCTGCCCCGGTCCCCCCTGCTGCCATCAGTGCTGAGTCTGTGGACCTTTTGCGCCAGCTGTGTGTAGGCCAGACAGCTCTCCTCAATGCATTCATGGACCACGACAGTAAATTGGCTCAGGTGGTTGCATTCATTGAGGGCATACATTCAGACATGGGTGGGCTGCACCAGACTGTCCAGTCATTGTCCACTGCAGTGACATCAGCCCTTCAACTGGCACAATCTGGGAGTCCAGCGACAGTCCCTTTGTCCACACCCATGCCAGTGGCCACGTCAGACGACAGTGACCACCCTCCACAGACCTCTAAGTCACGATACGGCACACGTAGCACACAGCAGCAGCAGAAGCCCAAGCGGTCCAGGCCGCAGACACCATCCCCACAAATGACCAAAGCCACCCCAGTGCACACAGACAAGAGCCCATCAGGCAACACCAGGGGACAAAGAGCCAAGAAGCAGGCGTCAGGGTCACGTGCCTCAGGGACATCCCCAGCCAAGGACTCTCCTGTCCCGTAAGCGTCTCCCAAAACCAAACATACAATTTCCATGCCCACTGAGAAGGTGGTGAGTGCCAAGGGTAGGCATAAGAAGGGCTGCAAGTCCGATTCACCCACTATCTCGACTCCCATAGCAAGCCCAGTGAAGCAGGGAATGGAGGGCACTGTGGGGGACCACCTGGTAGGCAGGGGATGGAGGGGCAAAGCCAGGGCCATGCAAAGCGTTGCGCAGGTTCAAGCACGTCACCAGAGGGAGGGCCAGCATCTGCACCTGCTGCAGCCTTGGTGTTGAGTGAGCCTGATGTGTCCACGCCACTTCCCATTGTTCCCAAAACAGTGAAGCCATTGCGACTGCCCAAGAAGTGGAAAGGCACCCCTCCACAATCTCCCATCCACACTGTGTCTCATGTCTGCATGATTCCACCTCCACGTGCCACTATGCCACCTGGTCCAAGCAGCCCTCTGTTTTGCCAAAACACTGATAGGTATACCTCAGATGTGCCTCCCTCTCCCCAGTCAAGTGCTCCAACTGGACCCGACACACAGCCAGCTCCCAGTACGATTGACAGCCAAGTCTGAGTGTTGGTAGACCTCACACACCTGTCTCTCACACAGCATGGCCTGTGTTGCACATCGTGACACCCCAGACAGTGTTGCTGACCATGGTTTGGGTACAGTTGCACACATTCCCTGTGCATCTTCTCATGGACTCACTCTGCACTTTGTCCTGCCCACTGGCCTTGCTGTTCACTGCTGTGTGCCCCCTGCCTGTGCAGCTTCTCATGGACATGCCCTGCACTTTGTCCTGCCCACTGGCCTTGCTGTTCACTGCTGTTTTGCCCCTGCTTGTGCAGCTTCTCATGGACATGCCCTGCACTTTGTCTTGCCCACTGGCCTTGCTGTTCACTGCTGTGTGCCCCCTGCCTGTGCAGCTTCTCATGGACATGCCCTGCACTTTGTCCTGCCCACTGGCTGTGCCGTTCACTGCTGTGTGCCCCCTGCCTGTGCAGCTTCTCATGGACATGCCCTGCACTTTGTCCTGCCCACTGGCCTTGCTGTTCACTGCTGTTTTGCCCCTGCCTGTGCAGCTTCTCATGGAATCACTCTGCACTTTGTCCTGCCCACTGGCCTTGCCGTTCACTGCTGTGTGCCCCCTGCCTGTGCAGCTTCTCATGGACATGCCCTGCACTTTGTCCTGCCCACTGGCCTTGCCGTTCACTGCTGTGTGCCCCCTGCCTGTGCAGCGTCTCATGGACATGCCCTGCACTTTGTCCTGCCCACTGGCCTTGCTGTTCACTGCTGTTTTGCCCCCTGCCTGTGCAGCTTCTCATGGACTCACTCTGCACTTTGTCCTGCCCACTGGCCTTGCTGTTCACTGCTGTGTGCCCCCTGCCTGTGCAGCTTCTCATGGACATGCCCTGCACTTTGTCCTGCCCACTGGCCTTGCTGTTCACTGCTGTGTGCCCCCTGCCTGTGCAGCTTCTCATGGACATGCTCTGCACCTTGGACTGGCCACTGGCCTTGCTGTTTTGCCCCTGCCTGTGCAGCTTCTCATGGACATGCTCTGCACCTTGGACTGGCCACTGGCCTTTCTGTTTTGCCCCTGCCTGTGCAGCTTCTCATGGACATGCTCTGCACCTTGGACTGGCCACTGGCCTTGCTGTTTTGCCCATGCCTGTGCAGCTTCTCATGCATTTTGTGCCTTGCTATTATCTACTCTTGTTGCCTATCTGTGCATTTTGTGAATAAAGACAGTTGCTCCTGTTGTCTGTTTTGTCAGTATCCTTACTGAATAAAGTTCTTTTGCTGTGTGTATATGGTTTACTGTGCCACATGCTGTGTGTGCCACTTCAACCTTGCCAATTTCTTTACTCACTTACTCTATTTTTTGCAGGGGTGAGGGACTTCAGTTTTTCCTGACCCTGATACTTGTGTGGGCAATGTATTAGATTTGAGGTGTGATGCAGTTGTCATTGTTTGTTCATGTTGGCTGTGTTGTACACATGTCAAGTTGTGGTGCACTGCCAGCTAAGTATGGGATCCTGTCCAGAGGATTGCAGGCATGCTGGCCAGGCTCATCATGTATGTGTGTTTGCTGTGGTACTGCTTCACTTCCTGTGTGTGATGTTGTCTTTGTGCTGTGCTGATTGGTGTTGTGTGGGTTCATGTTGTGTCACTCATTTCTGTGTGTGGCTGGTATGCTTGTTGTTCAGACACTGCTTGTTGTGCATGCAGTGCTGTGGGGGTATGTTGCCTTGTCATTGGCTGGTATGCATCCACTTATGTCCTGCTGTGTTTGTTATGTGTTCGTTTTTGGCTGTGCATCTGTTGTTTGTTTGCAGTGGCTGTGTTTATCTGTGATGGTACACTTCTTGTCTGTGTTGTGGTATGTTGTGTGTGCATTGTTGCTGACTGATGGGGTTGTGCACTCCTGTTGTGTCTGTGCTCCCATTGCCTTTCCACATTTTTGCTGCACAGGGCATGTCTGTTCTTGTTGTGGTTCTGTGTGTGGGTCTGTTGGTTTATGTGTTTGTCTGTTGTTTTTGTGCAGACATTGGTTCTGGCATCCCTGTGTGTAGTGTGATGTTTGTGGCTACCCCAGGGAGTGTGACTGTTTGTCTGTGTATTGCCTGGACATTATTGCCACACTTCTGTTTGTTTGACACTGGTGTTGTGTACTGCAGATGTGAGGGGGTATGTGTGTGGATTCCTACTAGTGTTTGACAGTCATGGAGTGTGTCAATGGGCCCTGTGTGTTGTGCTGCTGGAGTATTCCTGTGAAGTATTTGTATACATATGTGTGGCTGTTCACAGTTTGACTTCAGGGCCTTCATTTCATCCTTGTGCCTCTACATGTGTTGCCTTGCTGTTTCCTTGGGTTGTTGCACTGTGCTGTCTGTGGTTTGACTTCAATCACTATGCAAGCAATGTGTGATTAGGTGGGCTGGGGCTGTTGTTCTATGTTCCTTGACTTGCATGTGCTGTACACATGCTTGGTGGTTGTCTCCTTGGCCTTCCATTTGTGTGCACCTCACTTTTGTTTTCCTGTTTTGTGTGCTCCATTGCTGGTGGCATGTGGTGTGTGTATGTGTCTGTGTGTCAGTGTGGGGTATGTGTGTGTGACTTGGCAGGCTGTATGTCCAGTAAGATGTTTGTTCCTTGTATGTGTCCATTTGATGCTTGTACTGAGTTTACTTGCCATTGGTGTGGTGTTGTTGTGGTGTGTGTGTGGCCCTGGCCCTGTGCTTCTGTGCTGTATGTTCCTGTGCAGCCACTCCTGCTGTGGCTGTGTCCCTATTTGTTTTGTGTGTGGTGCAGGGTGTGGTGTCACCTGGCTTGTTGTTGTGCATGGGGGGGGCACAGGTGTGGCACATGGCATGTCCCTTCAGTGGGGGGCTAGTGTGTGAGGGTGGAGTAGTGGCCCTGTGGTCTTTGTGCCCTGCCCATGCCTGGTGCTGGCCCGGCCTTCTGCATTGTGCGCATGTATTCCCTTGTCTTCACCGCTGCGGTGACGTGGCCGTGACATTGCCGCACGATCGCGGTCGATGTGTGACCTGGATGCGGAGGGTGTATTGGTGGCAGGTGGGTCATGTGTGTGTGCACTTGGGGATATGTTCCTATCCCCACCAGGGTATCTGATGTGGTTAGGGACCCTGTGCCAGTCCATGGTTTGTGTTTTGTGGTTGTGTGTGGGGTTGTGTAATTGCGCACCTGCGGCGGAGCGCCCGCGACGGGCCATGATTTGCTGGTGATGTATCAGGTACAGCACCGGGAAAACGTGGAGTGCTGGGTCCATGGCGGCCGTGGTCCGGGTGCTGTGGGCCGGGTCTCTGGTTTCGCGCTCCGCTGTCGAAGCTTCCGCCGTGTAGGATTGGCCGGTTTCTCCGCTGCGGTGCGACTTGTTTTTGGAGCATCCTAATTTGTGGACCGGAGCGGACGTCATTCCGCACAGTGGTGTGTCTCCATTGGCTCCCACCGCCGCGCTTGCGGGTGCACTTTGATGGCGGTTCGCGTCGCACGGCAGCGGACGGGAAATGGTCTATGTTTGGCCATTCTAATATGGCGGACGTGAGTACCGCTGCTCGCGGGCGGAAAAATGCATTTTTCCGCACAGCCAGGACCGTGGTGGTGCCACCGCCCGACATCCTAATGGACCCCTTAATTTCGATGCGGTCAGCTGGGAGCTGCTACGGTCAAGCTTTCCCATCTTCCTATGAATCACCATTGAGGAATTAAATTGTCTACCCTCTGCCGCAGGTGTGTTTTGTCTATCGTTGTAGATTGACTAGCCTGCATCTGCTACAATACACCTCATGGTGAGTCTAGTCCTAAAGCGTTAATACCTTTTTGTCTGTCTGTTTTCCTCACCTCACCAGATGACTTGACTGTATCTTGAGTTAATTTAACATTTACTAATCTTCATACGGGCTAAACGAGGGAGCCTCTACTCCAGCATATGTGCTAAATGAGTGAATTGAACACCTGTTTTTAATAGATTTTTTTTCTATCAAAACTGTATCATGACTTGATGGAAAACTATTTCATTGTTTAGCACCATTGTCCATCCGCAGTACTAAGATGCATCTAAAATGACATAAGTAATTTAGACACAAATTTGTGTTGTCATGAAACATCTAAAAACATGTAAAAAATTCCATCAGAAGCAGCACAGATAATAGGCGAGCTCAGTGGGTGTTAAGTAAACAACTAATTACTGGCCTTTCTTTAAAAATAAAAAATACATTAAGCATCACAAAACTTTGCCTTACAAAACACAACGTGTATTTGTAAAGCGCTTGTTCATTGAGTAGCATTTTGACGCTGACCAACAAATGCTTATTGTTACCCAACATAATGGTATTCATTTTGTAACATTTTATTATCGTTATTTCAAAAGAAAGAAAAGATCATGAACAAGCAGAGCACCAGTCCTAGCAGAGTATTCAGGCTACAATCAGTAATGATCATTGGTAGTATCAGACAAAGTAGCAATTGCCCAAGATTTCAACGTATAGTACAGAGGGTACCAGAGAAAGGCACATCATATGCAGTGAGAGTTCTGTTCAGATCATGCATCAACGGAGGGGGGCAACCTCCCCCAAAGGTCAGGGAATTCCTTAGAGCGTGGTGAAGGGGGGGGGGGCATAGCCCATTGTAGTTGTAATTTGGTCCGTAAGAGAGGAGAGATAGTTGACTGGGAAGACCAGATGTTAGCTGGGCAGGAGCGTGATGGCATTAATCTTTATAGAGAGTCAGTTGTTTGTGGTACTATGCTGCATTTTGCAGCCAATTAATGAGCGTAGGGGTGGGGCGGCGTCCCCAATGTATTGCAACTCTGTGGTTCGCCATAGGTGACAGTATTGTGGTAAGACACCGAACATTGCGGGAGACCTCCTTCAAGTAGCCCAACAGGGCTTTCAGGACAGTCTTACGGTGGTCAGTGATGGTGGTGATGGTATCATAGACTGTGGTCCAGTACTTCCGGGCAGTCCCATGCCAGGTGAAGAAAGGAGACGTTGTCTTCGGAGAGACCCATGCAATACAGCTTGGCAGGTACGATATATCCAGGGCACAAGTCGGGGGTACACGCAGGTACACAGCTTCCACCCACTATTTTCACAGGGGGGACGCTGTCCCCCCTGCCAAAAAGTTGGGCCCCACATAAATATTTTTAACTTGTCCCAGTGTAAGACACTGGGACACGTTGAACAGCACCTGTGGGTTGTCTGCTTTCCATTCCCAGCAGCAACGTGCAGGCAGCAAGGGAGCCTTTTTTCACCTCCAGCTGGGTCGAAGTTAAGGGGCCATCCCACCTCCTTTTATTTGAGTAGGCTGACTGGGGACCGCCTGGAACCTCACACTTAAATGTAAATGCCACAGAGGGAAACAAAGGCACACAGCTTGCTTTCTCTTCACAGGTGCTTAAGAGAGGCATGCTTTTGTTCTGTCCTTGTATATAAGTGCAGACACTGCAAGACAGTCAGATGGGTTGGTCTGTCCCAGTATTTACACAAATAATTTAAATAACACTATTTTATTTGTTTCATAGCGCTACGTCGTGATGTCATGATGTCATTTGCATACTGTCTTACTTGGTCAGTCCCCTCACTTATTTTTATAGGACTTGTACCCTGGATACATCCGATGGAGCAAGCAGAGATGTAGCAAGCGCAGTCTATAATTTGGGGGAGAGGTCTTTGGTTAGCTTACAATAATAGCGTCATTGGCCCTCCATGAGTGGGGAATCGCGGTCTGCCACCCCGCCACATAATGCTCGGGTGGTGCATAAATGAGCATTGGTCTGCATAGTCACATAAAGGTGTGTGTGATCAATTTCTGAGGGGGAGGGGTGGCGAATAGCATGTCAAGTGCATGAAGGGTCGGGGGCTTTGGGCACGTATTGTGTATGGCTCTGAAGGCCACCTGGAATCTGTAGTATGAGAAAATGTTAAGAGGGGTATGCTGCGGCGATGTGCAGCGATGTGAGTATATGTTGGAGAGGCAGAAATTACTAGTCCGGAAAAAAATCATCCATAGTGAGGAGTTGCAGTCCGTTAAGTTGACAGCACACCCTGGTATCTACAGCCACCAGTAGCAAACGGTGGACCTTTATGGGTATATTGGGCGAGTAGCGGCAGGGTGCACAAGCTTGAAGGTGTAGTTGGTTCCATGCCCAGATTGTACAGGCCATGGTGTCAATTTCTGTCCGCGGCCGGCAGACAGGAAGGTAAAGGGGTGTTGGCAATTGGCAGGGTGCCGCACTGTCTGCTTCAATAGTGCAGTGTGGCTGGAAGAATGTGGGATGAATCCAGTGTAGTGCGCAAATTGCGCCTGGGTGCAATAGTAGAAGAGTTCCATATCCCGGGCACAGAAGCCACCCTGTTTGAAGGGAACAGTCTGCATGCTCTAATTACCCCTCTGTTGTTTACCGGTCAAGGCCAGTGTCACACGGTGAGTGTGGAGTTGGCGGAAGAAGTACAGCTGGATGGGTGTAGGGATAATAATGAACTAGTATAGGAACTTAGGAGGTAAATCATTGTTGCAATCCTGATTCTACCTGCCATCGAGAAGGGCAGATGGGACCAAATTGGTTTTTGCCCCTCAAGCCAAGTCATCAACACACCATAGTTGGCTTTCAAGATATCGGCAATGTCTGCGCTAACCCAAATGCCCAATTATCTGACCGGTCCCTCTGGGCATTGTAGAGGATAGTCAAATCAGACTGTCATCGATGTGAGTGGGAGAAGGATGGGCTTAGACCAGTTAATGTGGACACCCGAGTGCCCACCAAAATGTATAAGTAATACGGGAGCCGGATTCATCTGTGGATCTCGTACATAGAGAGCAATATCGTTTGTGTATAAGGAGACTAAGCTGCCACTACCTCAGAAGGCAAGACCCCTCTGAAAATGATGCGGCTACAGGCGGGATGCAAATGGTTCCATTGTAATGGTAAATAGAATTCGAGGCAAGGGGCATCCCGGCCGGGTACTCCTGGTCATGGGGAAGAGATCTGTCATCTCACCATTTATGTGCTGTCTAGCGCACAGTGATGTGAAAAGAAGTTTGATCAAGCTGATGAACCAGGAACTGTGCCAAAGAAGCCTCAGCAGCTGGAACACATAGGGCCACTCCATGAAATCAAACACCTTGGTGGCATAAGAAGGAATGCAGCCGCCTTCAATTCAGAGTTATTGGAGTTCATGAGAGCAGACATAGTACAAAGGTTTTGAGATGTGCCACGCTGTCAACACCCAACTCTTACTTTCGGGAGAGCTTAATTCCACGGGAGCGAAGAAAGACTTCTACTCACCCAAAAGGCAGTGCCCAAACTGAGTGTAGAGACAAACTCAATTATAGACTACTTCCTTTCGGGAGAGAAGAGACAAGATAAAGGGACCACTCGAGACAGGCGGCAACAGCAATATGTTCTGCACTGTAAGAACTCGTCAATACTGAAAACTAATAACTGCAGACACATAAAATAATTTAAAAAATGGAAGGGAAAATAAACAAACATTAATCAAATCTGACTATTGCTTAAACTAGCAATTCAATCCTTTCTATTTCCCCTTTAAACGTTCTTTGTGTATGCCCATATACTCACAAATGAAATAAATTCCTCCACACAAGAAGTTGAATGCACTCCCGGCAACACGTGAAGAGAAAGTAACAAAGTAGCAAAGAAAATGTCTCTTCCTTATGCAGTGATAAACAAAGTAAATAGTTTCTTCATCAGTGCACTGACCTCTTTTCTTCTGGTAGCGTGGTGTAAGTTATATTGGCGGCTTCTCTGATGCCCAACCGTAATCTAGTCCGGAAACAGATTTCTTTCAAGGGCTTAAAGAAAAGAAAAAAAAATAACATGAGGAAAGTTTGTTCCGATTCGGAGCCGTTCACGAGCAGGAAAGCGCGGGTCCGACAACTTGCTAAGGCGGGAGTCCGCATGTAAAAGAGGTTCCTAAAATGTTCATGAAACGCAGGGATTAACTACAGAAGCAGAGGAAGTCGAATGACTCCAGAGCTGAGCGATCTTCACCCGCGCGGGAACCAAGACAAGAATACCAGCAGGGAACACCAGTAACAGAATCGGAAGGCGAAGGAATCAGCAGGAGGGGCGTGGTCCTTACCTCAAACAGGAAAGTAAGCCAAGCAACGCCATCGTCGTGAAGTCCTCTTTTATATTCATGGGCCATCACGTAATGACGCTGCGGCAGAGTTAATGAATATACACAAAGAAGGTCTTACTTTGTTTCTGTCTTGTAGAATATCACAGAGGTGCATATTGGGTGTTGTAGTTATAGCAGTGCTTGTTCCACTCTAGTGCACAGGAGGCTCGAGGTGTAACACACGCCCAGGGACAAAGCCAAATTGGTCAGACCAGATGATGTCCATCGGCCATTGCAGCTATCTGTTGGACAGTAACTTAGCCAGGATTTTGTTGACAACATTTATCATAGATAGTGGGCAAATTGAATCACACTGGTTAGGTGGCTTTCCCAGCTTCAAAATAGTAACAATTACTGCCTCACACATTGTAGGAGGAGGTACTCCCTTCTGACGGGCCTCCTCATAAACTGGCAAGAGACGAGGGACAAGAAGTGGTGCATATTCTTTATTGAAGGACGTAGTAAGGCGTACCCAGCGCTGGCACCTTATCCCCAGGCATGCCCTGTATTGTTTGCACAATATCGCCAGCGGCGAAGGGAGCATTAAGGAACTGCCTGTGTGGTTTTTCAAGCCAGCAAAGCTGTATGGAATCTAAAAAGTGGCCCAATCAGTCCAAGTCAGGAGGCATGGTGGAGCTGTAGAGTGTTGCATGAAATGTCATAGTGCGTCTGATGCCTACAGGGTCTGTGTGTGGGTTCTGCTGGTTATCTACCAATTCCACCATATGGTCTCTAGCCCAGGGCCTCTGAAGAAGTCAGGCAAACGTATAACCCACTCTGTCACCCTTGCCATAATGCATAGCTGTTGCTTCCCTGCCCAGATAGTGTGTCTCCTGAATGACCTTCTCATCCTATGAGTTTGTTCCTGATGGAGGCAAGAACTGTAGTGCCACCAGAGGCATAGAAAGTCAGCTCGAGAGAGCGGATCTTAGTCTCGAGTCTGGCAAGCTACTTGCAAATCTCTTGCAGCACTCCTGCCTGTTTGGCTATTCAGGCACCACGTAAAACAACCTTGAATGCCTCCCAGAGAGTGGAAGGCAAAGTCACAGATTAAGCGTTTTGTTCAAAATACTCTATGATAGTAGTTCAAATCTCATCTCGGGAAACCGAGTCCTGAAGGGCGCCTGTAGGGAGTCGCCAAGTGTATGCCTGGCTTTATGACACAGGGAAAGCAATTTCCAGCAGAACCAGGGCATGGTCAGAAAGAGTCCAGGGGAGGTGATCGACCACTCTGGTCTAGAAGACCACATCCCTCGTGACCAGCCAATAATCAATTCTAGACCAAATATTGTGTGAAGTGCCAATGCAAGTGTCTTTGTGTGTTTGGGGATCCCTAAGTAACCACACGTCCACCATCTCATATTCCCGCATGAGGAAACTGAGCCTGTCAGCCGCTCCAAGGCGTGGGCATCTGTTGTCACTAGATTTGTCCCGAAGACTGTCCAATAACACATTGAAATCACCACCCCACAATAATAATGCTGGTCCCATACTAAGTATCAGGTGCCAGATTTCCACAAAAAAAATCAGGGCAATCAACATCTGGACCACACAGGATGCCAGTGTGAATGATTGGCCCTGCAGTGTATCATGGACAATGACATACCTGCCCTGGGTGTTGCACAGAGACACTAGCGTGTGCCACGGGAGGCCTTTAAGGAAGTGTAGGGCTACCCCACACACCTAGTTAGAATTCACAGCTACATGTGTCTCTGCGGGCCATTCTGTGCATAGGCGGGGATGGGAGGCGTTGGTAAGTTGCAGTTCTTGGCGATAGCAAACATCAACAAGGGGTCTCCGGAAATAGGCAAAGACCAGGCGAGCTTTACACTGGTCATTTGAGCCTCAGGTGTTCAAGGTAAGAGATCGCAGAGTGGTCACAGCATATGATACTGCAGCATTAGCTGCAAAATATATTCAGTAGGGACATGGAAAGTGTGTGGGGGCAAAAAACAGATACTAATGCATAAGATAGGAAAGGTGCTCTGTAATAACATAACCAGAAAGAAAACAACAGCACCTACCCCTCCCACTTCAGCCCTCCCAACTGGTTGAACCACCCACTCCAACCCCCTCCCTCCCCAACCAACAATCAGGCACAAGTAACAGAGGAGTACATCCTTTGGGAAGGTCAGTAGGCCTCACGAACACCCCAGCGACCGTAATAGGCGGGTGGCCGAGTGTGTAGGAGTCAACTCTCCGTTTAAAGTTTAAGTTTGAGTGGGTGACCAATGTAAGCTTGCGGGCCCCTCTGGCCAATCGCATCTAAATGAGAGGAGATAGGCATACTGACCGGATAATGGATAAAAGTCATATCACGCAGTCAGTCAGCAGTGCCTCGAATGTCAGCAATGGCATGCAAGAAAAAACACTAATTCAGCACCATCAACATCACCATCCTGCGTGTCCTCCGTTGGGGACAGGCACGCTCTTCGGGAAGTCATAGGCCTGTAAAACTTCAGTGCATCCTTGGAATCAGTAAAAAAGTGGAGCTTACCATTCAGGGGGATCTGAAACTTAGCTGTGTAAACAAGGGAATATGGGATCTCAGCCTTTTGGAGCAGATGCTTAGCAGGCACAAATTCACGACGGGCAGCCTGGGCAGTCTGGGTGAAATCCAGGTACAGCGAAATGAGACTCCCTTGGTGATGCACCTGCCAGCGGTCTCTATCTAGGTGTAGAATAGTGTCCCTATCCTTGAAATTGAGCAAGAGGGCAATTATCGGCCATGCCAGAGGCCAGAGGTGGGCGAGGACCCAGGGAAAATCGCGCCCGCTCAAATGCAAAACGTGGTGATAGATGGTCTCCAGATAAGGAACGGAGCGTATTTTCAACATAGGCATTCATTTTTTCTATTGCTGTAGACTCCAGGAGACCAATTATGTGAACATTATTTTGCTCAGATCTGGCTTCTAGATCATCATTTTTGTTCTTAATAAGCACAAGCACTTTTACCATCTGCAGTAAATGTTCATTGGTGGCAGTGTGGGCATCTTCAGCTTCCGACACACGTGTTTCAAGGCAATCACGATGCTAGTCCAATTTTGCCTTCATTTGGTCCAGTCTGTTGGTGATGGTGTTTATGATGGCACCAATAACTTGGAGGCCTGTTTAAGGTCTGCAAACATGCTTTTGATGTCCTGGCCTGAGGGGGTGAGAGCCCCTCAGTGCTGTTGTGACGCCTCCGAGGCCGCCCTCAAAGTCTCTGGGTACTATCTAGATAAGAATGAGATTTTAGATTGCTTAGGGTCATGCTTCCACATTCTGGTGGGGGAGGGGGGTCATTCAATGTGCACTCCAAGTAGAAAGAAGTAACCAGTTCAATCTGCAGGCAAAATCCTGGGGTCCCACCTTACCGCAATGAAAGAGTGGGGACCATAAGCAGCCCTCAACCGAAACCCTGACTCCCACCCCAGTGCATCTGTCGACCATTGGCCGATGCAGGTGAGGGCTGTCAAAGACCCTCGTGCCAGAGGGTTTCCTTTTCACATTTTTGAAGTTGGGCTGCTGTAGAAGAGTTGCCCCAGAAGCCCAAGCCTGTTTTGTTGGTAAAATGACCCATATTTTATTTTCACTGAATTGGTGCTCGGGGCATAGCTCAGCCACCCAAGCACTGATTTGTATGGGGGAGCTATAATTGGACAGAAGAGAATCACCAAGCAGGAATCCACCTACTAGACATCAGGGATAATGATTGAGGAGGAGTGGCCCCTCTGGGCATGGGCCTATGCTCCTCCTCAACCCATAATACTTTTTGCCCACCCCCGGGAGGTGGATGGGGATATTCAGTCCTAGTCTGCTCATTGAGGGGACAGAAAACCCACTAGACACCAGGGTTGTTTTAGGGAATATTATTATTTGGGGGGGCACCCACCCTGGGCCACATAAGCCTTTCTGCCCCCCAGAGGGTAGATGGGAATGTTCACCCCAATCTCCCCCCTGGGGGGGGGGAGAAAGCCCACTAAACACCATGAGTTTTTGGGGGAATAGTATTTTTTGGGGGGGAGGGAGCTCCACCACAGGCATGGGCCTGTACTCCCCCAATTTGGCCCATTAGGCTTTCTGCCCCCCTGAGGGGTAGATGGGGCTGTTCACCACCAATATGCCCCACTTGGCGGGGAGGTAGAAAGCCAACTAGACACCAAGGATGTATCTTATTGTTGTAGAAAAAAATATGGTGTGTGGGTGGACCACACTGGTGTTGGGTCTATCCTCCAGCCCTAAAAAGCCAACAATCTTTCTGCCCACCTGGGGCACAGAGCCCCTTTCCATGGTAAGTAAGAGGAAATGTTGATTCTTTTGACAGTAGTTTGACATATGGAGAGGCAGAGTAGGGGCAAATCCAAATTTCCTCCTCCTTGCCATGAATGGACGCATTATTCAGGCCCATGCTCTGCCACCCAGGGCTACCAATTGAACCCAGCCATTTTGAAAACTAGACACTCAAGGGACTCAATGGTGGTGTACCTTGTATGGACCCTACAATGTTTTGTCACCCATAATGCCCTGCAAACCTCAAACTTTGCCTAGAATCATGCATTTGTCTGACATTTCTGAATCCAGAATCTGTGAGGAATCACAAAGTTACCTACCATCTAGTATTTCCCCACTTGCCCTTATAAAAATGGTAACCCACATGTGTGGCAACACAAAAGGTCCCAAAACGAAACACTGAGAAATTGTCAATAGGGGTAGTGCTGGTATTGGGGCCCAGGCTGGATGTCCACCCGGGGAATCCTACCAAACCCAAACATGTCTGAAAACTAGACACCAGGGAGAGTCCAGGGTGGTGTGCCTTGTGTGGATTGCACAAGGGTTTCTTACCCACAATGCCTTGCAAACCTCAAACTTTGCCTCAGAAGGAATTTTGTGTTCTGAGACTTTTCCTGCTGGGGGCACGAGGCACACACAAGCAAGGTAGCATTTTTATCAGGAGTCTTGGGGGAACGATGTTTGGTTGGAAATTTGTGGCTCCCTGCAGATTCCAGTAGTGTAGCAGTGGCAACACAAGTCTTGCCACTCTGGATGCCCCCAGGTGTCTAGTTTTCAGAAATGTACAGGTTTGGTAGGTTTCCTTGGGTGCCGGTTCAATTAGGGCCCAAATTCCGCAGCCATCAACATTGTAGAAAAGGGTCTGTTTTTGGGTAGGAGAATTTGATCTGCCATGTTGCGCATTGGGCCTTTCCTGCATGGGCAGTAGGCTCACCTACACAAGTGAGGTACAATTTTTATCAATAGACTTAGAGAAATGCTGAATGGTAGAAAATATTTGACTCCCCAAAGATTCCTGAACCTGCCCTCACAGAAATGTGAAGAAAAGGTGTGTTTTTAGGCACAGTTTGATGTTTGCAAGGTCTTCTGGGTAAAAAAGAACCTTTTTAGAACCACACAATTCACACCACCCTGGTTACCCCCGGGTATCTACATTTCAGAAATGTCTTAGTATGGTAGGTTTTCTAGGGTGGCGGCTGAGCTAGGGCCCAAAATCCACACCTACCCACATTGTAAAACAAGAAGACATTATGTACAACTGAATAACCCTATTAAACAAGCATTTACAATGCAATAGGTCTTGCACTTGTGAGTTTTTGAGCTATTGGCATTATAAATGACAATGCCTTTATAATATTAAAAGGCATTGTCATTTACAATACCAATAGTTCAAAGTTTTGCAAAAGCAATACCTATTGTATTGCAGAGCTTGGTGTCCGTGAAGCGGGTGCCGCACTCACTATTAAAGTAAAAAAAGAAAAAGAAACAGAGCGCGGTGTCCCTGAAGCGGGCGCCGCGCTCGTTATTAAAGTTAAAAAATATTTTTTTAACCGAGTGCGGTTTCCCTGAAGCGAGCGCCGCACTCAGTATTAAAGTTTAAAGAAGAAATAAATAAACCAAGCGCGGTGTCTCTGAAGCGGGTGCCGCGCTCAGTATTAAAGTTTAAAAAAAAGAAATTTAAACTGAGTGCGGTGTCCCTAAAGCGGGCGCCGCACTCAGCATGCAAGTTAGAGCGACATATCGCTCAATAAGAAAAGCAGCCGCCATTGTCCCCATCAGTGTCACTAAACAAGTGCTCACCAACTTATAATGCAGACCGTGTAACAAGCCATGTAAAAGGTCCAGTCATTTTGGGCGGAAACAAATGCAGACAAGGCAGTACCAAGGAGAGACTAACAAGCCTATTTACGAATCAGAAGCCAGCATTTACGAAGGACAATGACACAAGCCAAGGACAAATATGGGCGGAGAGTGGGCAGGGCTTCCAGTGCATACTCTTATACAGCATGCCTTGCAGAGCGAGCCGCGCATGCGCGCTGCTGCTAGGCTCGACCTAAAAAGAATTAAAATAAAAAATGTCTTCTAGTTTTTTTGTCCTTGCAATGGGGGCAACTTCTTCCTGCCTGTTCTAATGCTTATTTTTATATCTCTTTTTTGTTGTTATGGGGGCGGGGGCATAAACAACGGGAGAGTGGAGGTTGGGAAATAGTACCTGAATTACAACATGAACAGTTAATGGACACTAGGGGAGAATCAACAGATGCCCAATTCCGAGGGCAGACTGAGGTGGTGCTGAGTGATGCTGAGATGGTGGTGTGCTGGAACGGAGGTGATGCTCAGGTAATGCTGAATGATTCTCAGGTGATGTTCAGTGATGCTGAGGTGGTGCTGAGGTGGTGGTGCTGAGGTGATGCTCAGGTGATGCTGAGTGATATTGAGGTGGTGCTGAGTGATGTTGAGATGGTGCTGTGGTGCTGAGTGATACTGAGGTGGTGGTGCTTCACTGGTGCTCAGGTGGTGCTGAGCTGGTGCTCAGGTGGTGCTGAGTGATGCTGAGTTGGTGATGTGCTGAAGTGATGCTGCACTGATGCTGAGGTGGTGCTGAATTGCTGCTGAGGTGTGGTTGTGCTGGTGGTGGTGCACTGCTGCAGAGGTGGTGCTGTGCTGATGCTGCAATGGTGCTGTGCTGATGTTGAAATGGTGCTGTGCTGATGTTGAGGTGGTGCTGTGCTGGTGCTGTGCTGATGCTGATTTGGTGCTGCACTGGTGGTGGTGGTGCACTGATGAGGAGGTGGTGCTGTGCTGATGCTGAGATGGTGCTATGCTGATGCTGAGGTGGAGCTGTGGTGATGCTGATGTGCTGCTGTGCTGGCACTCAGGTGGTGCTGCGCTGATGTTGAGGTGGTGCTGCACTGATGCTGAGGTGGTACTGTGCTATGCTGAGGTGGTGCTGCACTGGTGCTGAGGTGGTGCTGAATGATACTGAGGTGGTGCTGAGGTGGTGGATTGCTTGTGCGCAGGTAGTGCTCAGATGGTGCTGAGTGATACTGAGGTGGTGCTGAGTGATGCTTCGGTGGTGCTCAGGTGGTGCTGTGCTGGTGCTCAGGTGGTGCTGAGTGATGCTGAGTTGGTGCTGCTCTGGTGCTTAAGTGATGCTGCACTGGTGCTGAGGTGGTGCTAAGCTAATGCTGAAGTGGTGCTGCGGTGGTGCAGAGTTGCTGCTTAGGTGATGCTGCACTGGTGCTGAGGTGCTGCGCTGATGCTGTGGTAGGGATGCGCTGGTGCTGAGTTGGTGCTGCACTGGTGGTGGTGCACTGATGCAGAGGTGGTTCTATGCTGATGCTGAGGTGGGGCTGTGGTGTTGAGGGATGCTTAGTAGATGCTGCGCTGATGCTGAGGTGGTGCTGAGTGATGCTGTGGTGGCACTGAGTGATGCAGTGCTGGGGCTGAGTGATGCTTTGGTGGAGTTCAGGTGGTGCTGAGTGATCCTCAGTTGGTGCTGTGCTGATGCTGAGGTGGTGCTGCGCTGATGAGGTGCTGTGATGATGCTGTGCTGGTGCTGAGGTGGTGCTTCACTGATGCTGAGGTGGTGCTGAGTGATACTGAGGTGGTGCTGAGATGATGGTGTGCTTGTGTGGATGTGGTGCTCAGGTGGTGCTAAGTGATACTGAGCTGGTGCTGAGTGATGCTGAGGTGGTGCTGAGTGATGCTTTGGTGGTGCTCAGGAGATGCTGAAGTGGTGCTGAGTTGCTGCTGAGATGGTTCTGCACTGGTTCTGAGGTGGTGCTGCGCTGATGATGCAGTGTGGCTGCACTGGTGCTGAATTGGTGCTGTGCTGGTGCACTGATGCGGAGGTGTTGCTGTGCTGATGATGAGATGATGCTGTGCTGATGCTGAGGAGATGGTGCACAGATCATGAGGTGGTGCTGAGTAATGCTGTGGTGGTGCTCAGTGATGTTGTGATGGTGCTGAACTGATGCTGAGGTGGTGGTGGTGCACTGATGCCGAGGTAGTGCTGTACTGGTATTGAGGTGGTGCTGCACTGGTGCAGAGGTGGTGCTGTGCTGGTGCTGAGGTGGTGTGCTCGTGCTAAGTTGGTGCTGTGCTGGGGATGAGTGATGCAGAGGTAGTGCTGTGCTGGTGTGGTGATGCTCAGGTGCTGCTGAGGGATGCTCAGTTGGTGCTGCTGAAGTGGTGCTGAGTGACGCTGACTGGTGCTGAAGTCGTGCTGCGCTGATGCTGAGGTGGTCCTGTGGTGGTGTTGCACTCTCTGCTTGCAGGATATATTGTTAAGTAACCTCACATTACATACCACTTTTGGAGAGCAAGAAGAGGCATCCCTTGATATTGGTTTTATTTCACCAATGATTGAAACATAAAAGAAAGTTGAAAGCACGCAACTTAAAGCTGCTTCCATTTTCATAAACCAGAGCAATAACAGCATGTTTGCCTTTAATCGTATCCAAATAATCACACTGTCAAAAGCACAATGTAAATAGGTTGACGCGCTCATTCATCAGCAGTCACTGCCGTGAGGGGAACGGCTCTGCCCCAGCTCTTCTTCTTCCTTGCCAGCCGTGAGGGGAACGGCTTTCCCTCAGTCTCTTCTTTCCTCCTGCCAGCCGTGAGGGGAACGGCTTTCCCTCAGTCTCTTCTTTCCTCCTGCCAGCCGTGAGAGGAACGGCGCTACGGACTACGAATCCCAGCAGGCGCAGGGAAGGACGCCCGCTGTCAGCATCACCGCGGCGCCAGGTGGCGCAATAAGTTGAGGCCCGGCCCTCCGCAGCGCGGACGCGCGCTGGCAGCGCCCGGGCGAAGCCCGGGCCAAGGGCGGGCCCGTCCTTGCCCGTCAGTGTCCGACTGAGGCCGGGCTGGGCCATTTCTCTTTCATTGGCGGTTTTGAACCAGGTGAGCACTGCCCCTTGATCACCTGTATCCCGGCTGCTTAAATTTCCAAATATGGGGAAGAGAATTGATACAATACCCTCCCGCCCAGTTATTACAAGTATAGACAGTATGCTGGAAAGGGCGGTGAATATAGTCTCTAATGAGATTGATTTAACAGAGAGGAGACTATCCCTTGGCATTGAGGCTTTGCACGATGGTCCTATGTTAGGGCCGGAATTGGCTGATACAGTTGGCTCTCTCCTGCCCAGTAGTGCTTGGAATGCTCATCCGTTGAGCTTACCAACTTCTGCCACCGGTTCTATGTCTGGACATGAAGCAATCTTGACACAGAACCAAAAGGCTATCAGTACCATTACTGACCAGGATTCTCCCTTGCCCTGTGTTATAGAGTGTGCGGGTGCAAAGAGGAAGAGGAAAATAGCAAAGTCCGCCCCTTTGAAAAGAAAACAACCACCTCGCACCGGTTCCACTCGTTCTGCTATGAGCACCTGGTTACATAAACCTTCACAGACTCAGTCTCCGAATCCTGAATCTGTTATCTCCCTTCACCATGAAGAACCAAGGAACTCTGTTGGCACTCAGACGAGTATTGTATTGCCCTCTTCTCCATATAACGGCTTGGGAGAGACTTTTATTGACACTGTTATTAATAGCATTTTGGGCAAATTAAAGATCTAATTGATTCCAATTTCTGTGCTTTGTGGAAACGGCTTGATAGGTTGGATACCCTGTCAAATAAATTATGCTCACAACTCAAGATTGTTAAACCTGCTCTAGTAGAGGGGGTGGAATCAAGACTGATAGTGGCTGATACTGTCCCTCAGTTACATGTCCCTGCTCCACTAGCCTCACTGTTATTACCACCTGGGACATGTCCCACTTGTGAGAAGGTAACAGGGTGCCCCATAGCAAAGGACATTGTTACACCAGGGAATATACCTGACACTGTAGGTTTAAATATTTTGCCAGCTACTACTTTACACACACGACCTGTTTTTAGTAGCACTATGTGTGCCATGACAGAGAGTTCAAATACAAGGGATCCCAATATACATGGGGGATTTTACCCCAAGTAAACAATATAGATACTGAAGCCAGTAAAGATATATTGAAACTTCCACCTGCATCCTGTCCATTTGTCTGCGTATTTGCAGGTGTACCTCCTCTAAAGAAAAATCAAATTGAGACATGGTACCAACTTCGCAATAAGTGCGTTGATTGGTTAGCCAAACATAAGGGGTATAAGGTGGCTGATGCAAATAATATTATCATGGTACGAAGGGTAAGCTGGGTTGGGCCCTCTGTTAAAAATATCGAGGGGGACTGTATCGTTGTTAATTTTCGTAACCCTGCACTGGTAAAATCCCTATTAAAGGTTCAGGAAGATACAGGTATGGGGCCCAGCAATATCTTTTTGCTCCCATTGGGATATTTTTATAAACCTATTTTTAGCTCACAAATGAACGCTGGTGCCTCTTTATCGAGGCATAATAGGTTTTTGCCTCTGTCCTTTTTAGACACTCAAGATTGACTTGTACCCGCCCAGCCACCTATTGAAACTAATAGTTCAATTGATGAATGCCCTTTGGTAGGACACTTAAACCCAACTAGGTCTGGCATCAACTCTAAACTGAGTATACTTAGTTGGAATGTTGCCGGTTTGGCATCCAAAATGAATTTACCAGACTGGATCGAAATAGTTGAAAATCAGGACATCATAATGATGCAAGAAACCTGGGCCACTCGGGACTTCTACCTAGAAGGGTTCCAGTGTTTTAATAATGTTGTCCCGGTCCCCAAGGTAGGGCGACCATCTGGTGGGCTCTCGATTTGGGTGAATATTTTAACGGGTGGCAATGTGAATGTTTTAGATACAAGAAATGATAACATACAGGCTTTGATTTTTACGAGGGGTATTTCCATATGTTTAATTAACTTTTACAACAATGATTTTTACTCGGTGCCAAATATCATGTTTAATAATTTGTTCAACTTTATTTTAACTCTACAAAACCTTAAGGTTTTTACTAATGTTGTCGGTATTTGTGTGGGGGAGATTTTAATGCAAGGATTCCAATGAGTAATAATATACCAATATTTCCTACCACTTGTTTGTCTCGGTGCACGAGGGGTATAGAACTATCTGATTATTTATGTAATTATAATCTAATTAATACTATGGATATTGCTGCTATCCCCGATAAAGATAATCGTATTGAACCAACATATAGAGGCAGGGGTTGTGCATCCACTATCGATTATGTTTTTATCTCCTCAATCTTAGAAGATAGTTTGTTAAGTGCAGAGGTTATACCGACCCATCATGGAGACCACAACCCCATTAAAATATTATTGGAAATTGCCCCCAAATCTGTAAACAATAAGGAGTGTGGTGCTAGGAATCTGTTACCTTCTACAGATAATTTGAGACTAGTTTGGCGAGGAATTGATATCAATAAGTTATTTGATAATATGTTAACTGCTTTCTCGCCACTTGTCGACACCTGCCTGTCGTTTAAGGATCAAAATCCCGATGTGATTGGTGCATTCACTCAATTGTGTGCGGGCACAAAATGGTTGTTGTCAAGGCCTATTACGAAAGTTAGAACGGGACCGAGATGGTTTAATAAAGACTGCTCCTTAGCAAATAGGAAGCTTCGTAAGGCACTGTCAATGACCCCTAGAGATCGGGTACTTGTCAAAACCTTGAGGCTCCATTACAAGACAGTAACCACACAAAGGAAAGATGAAATCCTAAAAAATCACTGGGAGAGCTTAGCATGCAGTGCATCTCTAAAAAAGGAAATGGTTTTTGGGCGGCAGTTAAAAACATTAGGACATTAGGACATCCCCTAACTGCTATTAGTTGTAATATAACCAGCGACTTATGGGTGGCCCATTTCTCTACAATCTACTCGGCCCCAATTGGTACAGAGGACTTATATGAATATCATGCGCCTACCCCAATAGATATAACTCTGTTGGAAGGGGAGGATGCAATACAACAAAGTCTGGGTAACAAAGCGCCGGGCCCTGATGGGCTGCCCATTGATCTTATTAAAAATAACCCAGATTTTTGGGCACCTCTTTTATTGAACGTTTTTAATAACTTAACCTATGATACAATCCCGAGCACGTGGTCCATGAGTATTATCGTACCGATTTTTAAAAGAGCGATCGCTCTAACCCCAGTTGTTACAGACCTATTTCCCTTATCGACAATACCCTGAAAATCCTGGGAAGGATTCTCTATAATAAGATACGGTCTTGGGCTGAGGGCGACAATATTTTAAGGCAGTGTCAACTGGGGTTTAGAAGTAAAGTAGGCACAGTAGAACAGTGTCTGAACTTAAATTTGATTATTGGCAAGTACACTGTCGCAAAAAAATCTCCCATATATCTTGCCTTCATTGACCTCACCTCTGCGTTTGACCTCGTTAACAGGTCACGCTTATGGTCTATTCTTTTAAAACAAGGCTTGGATGAAGTTTTAGTTCATTTTTTAGCATATTTGCACAGAGATTTGCATGCGCGCATGAGGATTAGTCAGGATGGGGACGTATCAAGTGATATTAAAATTGATAGAGGTGTCAGACAGGGGTGCGTCCTGGCACCCCTTCTTTTTATTTTATATATTAATGATTTGCATGACTCACTAGTAAGACTTACCCACGACGTACCGAGTATAAATGGCAACACACTGCCTGCTCTATTGTATGCCGATGATGCTGTTTTAATGGCACGCACCCCGAATGCTTTACGCATCTTAGTACGAGGTTTTGTAGATTTTATGGCTGTTTTAGATTTAAGGACTAATTTTAAAAAATCATTTTTAATGGCATGCGGCCCTAAAAGCGCCCCATTAATAAAATTATTGTTGATTCAGAAAGTTTACAAAGCACTTGCACTTTTTCTTATCTTGGGTTACTTTATGCTATGAATGGCTCATGGTCTGAACATGTGGCACACAGCAGAAGTAAACTGTCAAGAAGCATCAATACACTTCTGGGATTACCCCGACCCAAAAGGTCTGAAACCGCCCTAGCTTTTAAGAAAATTTTTAAACTGCAGTGTGCTCCCATTGCAACCTATGGAGCAGAAATCTGGGGCTTCACCAAATGTAGTAGTATTCAATCGGAAGAAAATAGATTATGTAGGAAACTCTTGGGTGCACCGATTTCTTCATCGGTATATGTGTGCCACAAAGAATTGAACCTGCCCTACATTGAAGATTACATTAGGGCTCGTCCGGCACTGTTCTGGGTTGCAATTTGGAAAAACACTGCGGCAACCCTCACTAGAGATATAATAACGGATTGCCTTAGATGTGAGAGGGCGGGGATATACCATGGCTTGCTGCTGTAAAAGAGAGCCTAAAAGGCGTAAATTATTTACGCATCTTTTTAAATCCAATTCAATCCGAGCTAATTAATAAAAAAGCAATACAAGAAGCACTGTACAAAAAATATAGCGATGAAAGGCACCTGAGAGAGACCAAGAAAACCTCAGTTGTAAAGTATATGTCCATAGAGAATTGTTCTTATTTGCCTGCTAGATATCTTTTAAAACCCCTAGGATATTGGGAAAGAGGGTTGTTATTTCGTCTACGAGCAGGCACTATGAAATATTTATTATGTTTCCCTTTGGGCTATAATACCGATCTTGATGCATTGCCTTGTCCATGTAACGCACACAGTAATCAAACAATGTTGCATTTTTATTCTTTTGCGGTTTTTATTTTAAATTTGCAAAAGGATTTTTGATACCTTTTCTTAAATCACGTGCTATTTCCGACTTCAGGTTAGCATACACGGAGGTGCTCAAATTGGCGGATGATGAATTAATTTTCCGTGTCGGATCATTCCTGAAGTCGGCTGTACGGTCACGTAGAACTATGTGTGCCCAATGAAGGTCGTTAGAAATGTATTTTATTGTATTGATATTTAAATTCTACCATTGATTGTTAATATATGATATATCATGTTATTTATGACCTATTTTAGTCATTACCATTAATGTACTGTATCTTTTGTCATGAATATGTTGCCATCTATGAATTGTTTTATTGTGCTTTTATGGATATTTTTATATTCGAATAAAGATATTTTGATTGATTGATTGAAATAGGTTGATCCTACTGTCGGCCATCTTCTTAAACTACACTTTCATTAAGTAGGTATATTATTTAAGGTTTGGACATTTGAGCTAATGAAACTAAAAATGTTATAGGATGAAAAACAACATAGCCTCTGGCTGAAACAGTGCTAGTGAAAACAAAGACAGCAGAAAACAAGATACCAACATGATTTGCAGTCGTCGGCTGAACACGTTCCGAAAGCCAAACAAGCCTAGGCTAAAGATAAAGTAGTGATCTAAAACTAAAATATATGGCCTATAACAAAATGATCCATGTACCAGGGCCAGTCTCCAGGGCGTGGCCAAAACAGCAAAAGGAGGGACAAATGTAAACTATTCACCAATGAAAACAAAGGAATTTCTTAAGGCACATGAAGGAATGAACGAAAACAGATGGGCGTGCTGAAAGCCCATACAGTAGATGCAGCATGTCTCGAGAGACAGCACATGCACTGCCTTGGGGAGACCTAAAACAGAACACATGCTAACCAAATAGAAGCAAGGAAATTATAGTGACTATGAAGTCAACTTATGGTAAGCAATAAGTGGGCTGCAAGCCCCCTGTAAGTAAACAAAATATCTCACAAGTAACAACACATGCTAAAAATGTCCTTTTGTATCACCTTACGGCACTCTGTGCTGTTTACACGCCAACCACAAACTGACAATGCATAGACCTGGGGCAACATCATGAATAATGGGCACCTGTGTAAATATTGGTCTCTATACTTTCATTTGCCCATGTGCTGCCGAATTTCTGTCATACGTATGACAAATCAGGAAGTTGTGCTCGTGCCCTCATTTGTGAGAACGCTTTTCCCTAGTTTGTGCACATTTTGTTATGTTGTGTCTAACTGAGAAAAAGGTAATTTTTGGGGGGGATTATTCTCTGGCAGGGCTGCCTTAAAATGTGTACTTATCGACAAAATAAAGCAATATACACATCTTCACCAATCACAAAGGAAGGTGTTCGCACAACTTCAAGATTAGGCATAAAGATTTCATACATGCAGCTGTAGCTTTGCCAAAAGAAGGTGCGTGCAGCAATATTTGCACAGGCACAGATTAATGATATGACCTATGTTTTTCTGTTTCGAATGTAGCATCTTGGTTGAATGTTACTTTGTATAGGTGAGCTATGCCAAAGCATGGGTTATCGATGCATAAATCTTTACGTCAGGCCCTTTGTTACCAAGATACAAGAAGGTCGTTGATTTGTAATAGCTCTTGTGGATATAACACAGGCATCTGAATGTTATTTCATCCTCCAGTACCAACCATGAAATATTTCCCTGCCACCTGAGACTAACAATAAGCCTTATCACTGAAGGTGGTTGGTAACCTGGAGGTTCAAGATTCACTGTGTAACAGCCTCAGAATAAGGCTGCTCGTTCAATCTAGTCCTGTAAGCTGCAAGTATAGCACTCAAGTCCAGCTGAACGTAGTACATCACACAGGTTTAAGGCTCAGGTGCTGGTCCAAGAAGAGCCGATAGAAACACACATGAGAGAGAACCAAGTAATGAGAAGGAACCTTCTGCAGAGCTTACAATACAGAAATTATTCAGGCACAAGGTGCAAAATGGAGCTCTTTGCCGAGCCTGTTGTGACATCTGCTCTTGCAAGGATGAGAGGGAGCTTCTTACACAGCTTAGAGAGACACAGTTCCTCTAGACACAGGCAGTGAAAATGAAAAGCAACTGTTACACAGGAGACATCGTTAACTTCGCATGCATTATATCGCATGCCATTACAACGCAATCATTACAACGACCGTGTTGTTACATCGCATACCATTACATCGCAAGTCGTTACAACGACTTTCTGTAGGGGGCAGAAGGTGTTGGATCTACAATCCAACACCTTCCCTGCTGTTGCACAAACTGGAGTAGGAATAGTAAATTATACTAATCCTAAGTCCAGCGCGCCCCCTTCAGCAAGTCGTTGTAAAGACTTGTGATGTAATCGTATGTGATGTAACAACACGGTCATTGTAACGACCGAGTTGTAATGGCATGTGATGTAACGCATGCATTATAATGACATATATTCCTGTTACACATCACCTCAGCACAAGTTGTAAACTGAAGCATCTCGCAGAGCCCGTAGTGACATGTGCTTGCACAGGAATGAGCGGGGGCTTCCCACAGAGCATACACAGACACAGGTCATCAACACACAGGCTATGAATAGCAAAAGGAACTGATACACATCACCCAAGCATGAGTTGGAATGGAAGCTCCTTGAAGATTCTGTAGTAAAACATGCTTGTGCAGGGATAAGTGGGAGCTTCTTACAAAGTTTATATCAACACGTGTCCATACAGGGTATATAGGAGGCTCCCTGCAGAGTTTATAGTAACACATAATAATACAGGGGCTGCAAACATTGAGATTCCTACAGCAAAACCTACAGTGGCACAGGTCACTTATAGGATGTAAATAGAAGCCCCATGCAGATTCTGTGATAACAAGTGATTGTGCAGGAACGAAATGGGGATTCGCACATGGTTTATATTAACATGCGTGCATGCAGAGTCTATTGGAGGCTCCATACAGAGCTTCTAGCAGCCTGTTAAATGCCATTGGTTAAGCACTAGAGGGAAAGAGAGCTCCAAGGAGGCTGGAAGGTGTTCCAGAGGTCATCAACCAAAGCTCAGAGTAAAATAAATCACAATGAAAACAGCACACTGGGCAAGAGGGAACTCTGCGAAGAGCTGACAATGATTAAAACCATACAGGAAGAAGGGAGGGGTGGAAGACCCAATTCCTACAGCTATCGTTGTTTTAATACAGATGACATCCCAGTCTGTGTATTAAATTGTGCACATGGGGATAGACTTTGAAAAACTTTTAAATACATGAAACATTAAAAGCAAGTGTGAGCAGGCCTTAATAGTCAAAAGATAAACACCCATTGTTACTGGCACCCCTCGCCCTGCACCTGCCAAATCTACATGCCACCGTCTGGATTCCACTGAAAGCCCTTTTCGTGCATGGAGCTGTTTGTTTACTTGCCGTGGGCAGCATTCCCAGAGACATGTGATGCCCTGCTCCCACCAGGCAGAAACAGCTGTAGCAGCCTCTCCCGATTCCGTCGTGGACACATGAGCGAGAGGGTACGCTTATATAGTGCGCTTTGTAAAGTATCCTCTCCCCGAACCGGCCGTGACTATCTCATCCTGAATAAGTATGCTCCGCAGCCAACAAACGGGCCTGTGATTTACTGCATCATCAAACGAGAACACTTCCATTTGTAATAAAAATAGTACATGGGAGTGTCCCCTGAGGGTCTGCTCTATGTCATCTCTTAAATAGCACAAGCCCCAACAGGGGTTACTCGATTCTGCCTCACAGGCAGCTGTACCCCACTGCCTCGGATGCAAAGCAGTCCCTCATACCAGCATCACTGTTTTTTACCTCACTGCACACGCCTCTCTCACCCTTCTCCGCTCACACGATGCAGGACAATGAGGCATGTTCCTGTAACTGCACAACACTCATAGCCCTGCCCTGCAGTTCCTGGGATAATGCCAGTGTTTAACCAGACAAAAGAAAATGAGAGCAAAGCTGTGAATGGAAACTGAAAGTGATCCAGATCTGAGTGGGTGCCCAGGCCTCATGCTGCCTCACTCCATGCTCATGGAAAGGGAGGGGGTGGGGCAACGGCTGAAACAGGGAGGGAGAAGGGGGTGTAGGGACAGGGGAAATCCTATCACTTTTAAGTCAGAAAAAAAAGACCACAATTTACAGCCCTGTTTACAGAAAAGCTCATACCTAGTCAAAACACGGCCACTCAAGAGAAATGCTATGATAGATGTCAAAGAAAAGTTCCAGAGCCAGTAGCTAAGATATGACAAGTGGAGGCCTACAAGAAAAGGGGTCCTGCTCTGTGGGAGAGAACAAACAATGAAAAAGGAAGGACAAATAGGAAAAATAACCACTTAGAAGCAAGGGTTTTTAAAGGACACTGAAACACTCCAATGAAAGAACTGGGCTGGCTGTAAGCCCACAGAGTGAATACAGCATGTCTAGTCTAGAAGAGACAGCACAAGCTCTGTCTAGGCTAGACCTAAAAAGCATGGATTCTTCTTGGGAAAATATGATGTCTCCAGGTCGAATTTTGGGGTGTATAATGTCACCAGCACTAGGCCCAGCCACACAAGTGAGGTACTATATTTGTCGGGAGATGAGTGGAAATGCAGAATGGTAGACCATTTGTCATTACCAATTCGATTTTTCTGCATTGGTGCCTTTCAAATGTAAGCCAGTGTGCTAGAAAGTAAACATTTTGTAAAATGCCCTTTGAATCACATGCTAGTATGGGTACCCATAAACACAGAGGTGTACAAATAACCACTGCTCCTAAATGGAGCATCTGGTGCAAATTTCAGAAATACATAGGTTTCCTTCGTACCTGTTTTTCACTCATTATTTTACCATATGAATTGCTCTATACCTGGTAGACAATGAAACACCATTGCAAGGAGCAGCTCAATTGTTGGATCTGTGCACCTCGGGTTCTTGGAGAACCTAAAAACCACATATATACACATGACCACAAAGGTCTAGAGGACGTAACAGTATAAAGCTTTTATAAATCGGCCATCGTGACAAGAAGTTACAGATGAAAATGTTGTCACAAATGGATGTTTTTTCCTCCTCATTTTCAATATTTGTTTATTTCAACAGTTAGTTTCTTTGAGACAACCCTGAGGGATCTACACTGATGACCCCTTGCGGAATTCATAATGTTGTCTACTTTTCATCAATGTATAGCTTTCTGGGGATCACCTGTGGGTTTCATACCTGTTTCTACCACAAACTGGAAGTTGGTTGAAAGTACAAAAATTTTGAAAACTGGGCTACTTCTCAGAAAAGTCCCAAAGCTGTATTAAATTTTTTTCTTCATTCATCAGTGTGTGATCCTGAAAGCTGGGAATGTGGTGATTTTAGCACAGCTAACCTTTTGTTGATGCCATTTTTAGGGGAAAAACACTTTCTTCAAACAACACCCCCCCCCAACAAAAGAGATATATCTTGGCTATCTTCTCTGTCCCCTGCAGGGGAATATATAAACCCTGGTTACCCTTAGGATCCCTATGATGATGGGAAAAACCCCACAAATTTGGCATTGATTCCTTATGTGAAAAAAGTTATGGAGGCGTAAGCCCAAAGTACCCCAATGAGGCAATAAAGGGTTTACCCCATGGACGGAAAAGTCTCAGCAGTTAAGGGGTGAAATTACCTCTTTCTATTTCTAAAATAGGAAGGGGTAGTGTTGTGTGTTGTTGAGTTACTGAAGAGAAAGCAACAGTTGTAGTTGGGTCTCCTAATGCTTCTAGTGGGACTTAAGTATTCATTGTGCCACCAGCTAGAGTAGCACTTTAAAATATATCTCAGACCTGCCACTGCAGCCTGTAGTGCAATTTTAAACTGCTGTTTCGACCTTGCAAAATAAGCCTTTTGCCAGCTTTAACCTTCCTTTTTTAAACTTATAAGTCAACCCTAAAGTAGGCGGCAATAGGTTCTAGGGCAGGGTGTATGGTATTTTAATAAAGTAGGACATGTGGGTTTAAGTTTTTCAGTGTTCCTAAAGTTGGTTCTCACTGTTAACAGCTACCTATCACTGGGTTACTTTATTACATTTAATAAAGTGTAACGTCAGATTGGTAGCAGGGAGGAAGATGCTTCTTGGACTCTTACTTTGTCTCCTGCTGCTGCTGGTGAGGGGCGTGAGCCGGGCTGTTTCTGCTGCACCGCTGGGGACTATATATCCCGTGCTCCCCCAGGGTCCTGGACGTGCTAAATAGCGCGACGCAGCCCCGCGTACGGTGTAGCGGCCAAAATACTTTTTCTCCTGCTGCCGCTAGTGAGGGGAGTAAGCCATGCTGTTTTTGCTGTACCGCTGGGGACTATATATCCCGTGCTCCCCCTGGGTCCTGGATGTGCTAAATAGCGTGATGCAGTCCAGCGGCCTGTGTAGCCGCCAACATACTTTGTCTCCTGCTGCCGCTGGTGAGGGGAGTGAGCCGTGCTCTTTCTGTTGCACTGCTGGGGACTATCAATCCCGTGCTCCCCCTGGGTCCTGGATGTAATAAAATAGTGCGTCGCAGTCCCGTGGCCGGTGTAGCCGCCAACATACATTGTCTCCTGCTGCAGCTGGTGAGGGGAGTTAGCCATGCTGTTTCTGCTGCACGGCTGGGGACTATATATCCTGTGCTCCCCCTGGGTCCTGGATGCGCTAAATAGCGCGACTCAGTCCCACGGCCGGTGTAGCTGCCAACATACTTTGTCTCCTGCTGCCGCTGGTGAGGGGAGTGAGCCGTGCTCTTTCTGTTGCACTGCTGGGGACTATCAATCCCGTGCTCCCCCTGGGTCCTGGATGTAATAAAATAGTGCGTCGCAGTCCCGTGGCCGGTGTAGCCGCCAACATACATTGTCTCCTGCTGCAGCTGGTGAGGGGAGTGAGCCATGCTGTTTCTGCTGCACGGCTGGGGACTATATATCCTGTGCTCCCCCTGGGTCCTGGATGCGCTAAATAGCGCGACTCAGTCCCACGGCCGGTGTAGCTGCCAACATACTTTGTCTCCTGCTGCTGCTGGTGAGGGGAGTAAGCCATGCTGATTCTGCTGCACCACTGGGGACTACATATCCCGTGCTCCCCCTGGGTCCTGGACGCGCTAAATAGCGCGACGCAGTCCCGCGGTGCGGGGGGCGCCCGGCAGTGCCCAGGCAAAGCCTGGCCAAGGACGGGCCCGTCCATGCCCGGAGGAGCCCGGAGGAGGCTGGGCTGGGCCCCCCTCTAACATCCCGACAAGGACAAGAGGAAAGGCAACAATGAGGGCGAGAAAGAAAGAATGGGCATGAAGAGGAAAATACAACCACCAACAGAGGAGGTAACTTTAACTTCTCTAGACTCATTTTTAGTCAAAGCCGCTACAGCTATAGTTAAAGAGATCGCCCGCGCAGAGAGGAGAATTTCGTTGGGCCTAGTGGATGGTGATAGGGTGTTACCATCAGATGCGAACACTGAGGTACAGATTTTGAATACTCAAGATGTAACTGCTAACTCGCCCCTACCCATCACAGCTAGGCTCCCTAAGCCAATGTCTAGTGGAATAACACCTACTGCCCCAGTATCGGACAATGCCTGCAAAAGGAAAAGAGGCCTTGCGAAAGCCTCGCTTCCCAGTAACGTCAAGAGACCTAGAAAGTCCAAAATATGCTCGCCAACCTTGCCAACAGTGCAAACACCAGCTACCCAAGTCCAGACAAATGACATGCCAGCAAAGATCTTGAATTGCAGTCGCGTAGCAAGGGGGCACCAGGGGGGGTGGGCGGTCCCCCCGGGTGGCACGAGTTTTGGGGGCGGCAGCCTCCTCCTGCTCTTCACTGCCCTCTCGGGGGCAGCAATCGCCCCCCCACTGCTCTACATTGCAGCCGTCGTGGGGCGGCAATTGCTGCCGGATCTCCCCAGCACCCCCCTGCTCTTTAATGGGACCGACGCGGGGCAGCAAAAGCAGGGACCACCACAGGCGGCCATAGGGCTAGCTACGCCACTGTTGAACTGGGATGATCTTTATGACAAAATAAGAGGGTTATTACTCCCAATTTGCCAACGTTTAGAGTCCAATGAGAATGAAATTAAAGAGCTAGCAGCCAAAAAATCGTTGCCACCCTTGAGGGAAGGGGAAAAGGACAGTACCCCTCAAGGTCCAACCACAGCTTTGCAATCAGCTGTGCTCGAGGGTGTAGATAACGTGTTCGATTACAATGGCCCAAGCCGCCTTGTCCCTGTAAGCCAAGTCCCTCAAAATGCATTGACATCAGTAACCCTGACCGCTGGCACCCGTCAGTATTCAGTTCCTTCTGCAGACTTGATGGCGGAGGCACCCAGACAGCCAAGATTAGACCTCCTGCCAGCTGCGTGCCCCTTTGCGGTTATTCTGGCTAACACTCGAGAACTAAAAAATACGCAAAAAGAAACAACGACCCAATTGATTCTTAAAGCACTTCATTGTATTTATAAGCATATAAATGAATGTATAGAGGGGAAGATTAACATTTTAATGGTAAGAAGAGTGGCCTGGTTGGGTAGCTCAGAAAAAACAATCAGCAGGGACTGTGTAGTTTTAACCCTCAAGTCATCTGCCATGGCCCAGAATCTTTTATATTTACTGCCCAAAGCACCAACATCAGCATCACAGAGGCTTGTCCTACCACTCGGGGTCTTTCATACACCAGCACTCCAAAGACCAAGTCTAAACAGACCGAGCGACTCCATCATTGTCCCCCATCTGTTGGACATTCAACACCGTATGAGACATGGAGTTATCTCCCAACTGACCTTACCCACCTCCAATCGATTCATGGTATTGTCAGACATGGAAGCTTGCGATTGACAAAGAACCGAGGAGGTGACCCCAAAAGCAGCCATCGCTGGCATACCTGAGGGGGTAGACACCCTAACTCAACCATTTAATGGTAAAAATAAGATCTCAATCATCACATGGAACATCGCAGGTGTGAGAGAAAAATTGTCTGACCAAGAGTGGATTAATTATATAACCTCTTTTGATCTAATTTGCCTACAAGAGACTCAGAAAATAGGCCCCCCCATATAGATGGTTACAGAACTTTCTATACTCCTGCCATTGCCTCAAACTCCGGACGTGCGAGAGGCGGCATTTTGACATTACTAAAGAACACTTTGAGATTTGAAGTTCTTTCCTCCCATAATGATTCCCAATATTATAATATGTTATGTCTTAAAGGCCCAGAAGGTAACACCGTACTAACAATACATTTTTATAATAATCATTTTGGGGGTGAGATGTTTAAGGTGGCAGTTCAAGTTGAAGAAAAAATGAATGTTTTTTTAATAAATGTAAGAAAATCCCTAGAGTTATATGGATGGGTGATTATAATGTGCATAGCTGCTGCTTTTCCTCTAATTCGATATGTGGCCTCTCGGATGAGGATGAAGTAGGATTCCCGCATTTTATGCATAACCAGTACGGTAACATATTGAACAGACTCATCATTACCAAAGATCTAGAGATAATGAACCCTCTCTCCGAAATTACAGGCCAGTTATAAAATACCTTCAGTTCTAGCCTTAATGACTTCACTATTTTTTAATAGTATCAGCATCCACTAGAGGGGCCTTCACTGATATTAAAACTAACTTTTCAGGTTTTAGCGATCATGCTGATATATCTTGTCAATTGTACTTGGAGGGGATTCGTGGATCCCAGATTTCACATGTAAGACCTCATGTAGCAAGGAAGAATGGGATTGTATTTAAATGGGGGAAAATCAACAGGGAAGACTTCATTATGCGAGTCGTAGTAACTAGGTATAATGAAATCATTACCTGCCTTGAGACAAATTCCGAACCCTCTAAAATTATGACCGCATTTGAATTAATCTTGCAGGAGGTAAAAAATAACAAAAAGTGATATAGTTCCAACTCAAAAGGGTCAGAAGTGGTTTGATCAGCATTGTACAAAGGCACTTTCTAACCTACATCAGACCCTTAAGATGGATCCAAGAAATGCGGCCCTGGTAAAGCTTGCTCGCCTAGCGTATAAAGCCGCCAGGAAGACTAGATTGAATGTATTGAAGGAGGAAGCTTGGGAACATCTTTACCAAGCCTCCGTTACAAATAACTCCAGGGATTTCTGGAAAGTAGTTAATGCCCCTTTTTTAATCCATCCACGGACCCTAACTTAGATAATCATGTGGATGAGGAATCATGGGTGGGGTACTTTGCAAAAATATTTGAAGGTAAACGTGAGGGAACTGGGGTGGCATGGTGAGCAAAAGAATGATGGATTTAACCCAGATCTCTTGACTGGGGGTGAATATTTTGATTTGTTTTGCATTCCATCCATCAATTGTGTGTATTTTGCTTTCTCGCCCTAAGTGCGCCGGGTATGACCAGACGTTGGTCCCGGGCTCACTGTGCCACTGGATTCAAGCTATCCTGGCTGATGAGGGGTGAAACCCCGAAACCGGTCCTATGATGTATGCTTTTGGTCCAGGGAAGACCTAGCTTGACAGTTCGGACTGGACTGTTCCCATGAGGCACAGGGTCAAGACTGATTTGCATATGGCCAGGTCTAGACTGGGGTGGCATGGTGAGCAAAACAATGATGGATTTAACCCAGAACTCTTGACTGGGGGTGAATGTTTTGATTAGTTCTGCATTCCGTCCATCAATTGTGTGTCTTCTGTTTCCTCGCCCTAAGTGCGCCGGGTATGCCCAGACGTAGGTCCCGGACTCACTGTGCCACTGGATTCAAGCTATCCTGGATGATGAGGTGTGAAACCCCAAAACCGGTCTTAGGATTCTTGTTTCCGGTCCAGGGAGGACCTGGCTTGGCAGTTCGGGCTGGACTGTTCCCTTGAGGCACAGGGTCAAGGCTGATTTGCATATGGCCAGGTCTGAACTGGGGTGGCATGGTGAGCAAAAGAATGATGGATTTAACCCAGATCTTTTGACTGGGGGTGAATGTTTTGATTTGTTCTGCATTCCGTCCATCAATTGTGTGTCTTTTGCTTCCTAGCCCTAAGTGTGCCGGGTATGCCCAGACATGGGTCCCGGGCTCACTGTGCCATTGGATTCAAGCTATCCTGGCTGATGAGGGGTGAAACCCCGAAAGAGGTCCTAGGATGCTTGTTTACGGTCTAGGGAGGACCTGGCTTGGCAGTTTGGGCTGGACTGTTCCCATGAGGCACAGGGTCAAGGCTGATTTGCGTACGGCCAGGTCTGAACTAGGGTGGCATGGTGAGCAAAAGAATGATGGATTTAACCCAGATCTTTTGACTGGGGGTGAATGTTTTGATTTGTTCTGCATTCCGTCCATCAATTGTGTGTCTTCTGCTTCCTCGCCCTAAGTGTGCTAGGTATGCCCAGACATGGGTCCCGGGCTCACTGTGCCACTGGATTCAAGGTATCCTGGCCGATGAGGGGTGAAACCCCGAAACCGGCCCTAGAATGCTTGTTTCCGGTGCAGGGAGGACCTGGCTTGGCAGTTCGGGCTGGACTGTTCCCATGAGGCACAGGGTCAAGTCTGATGTGCATATGGCCATGTTTGAACTGGGGTGGCATGGTGAGCAAAAGAATGATGGATTTAACCCAGATCTTTTGACTCGGGGTGAATGTTTTGATTTGTTCTGCATTCTGTCCATCAATTGTGTGTCTTCTAACAATTCTCCTATGGCACCCCGTATGGAGAAGAGGAACAGTCAACCTGCCCCAAGAGTTTATTATGGATTGCTTGGCATTAGAACATGTACAGAGGATCCCCTGGATTATGTATGTTAAAAACACCTTAAACACCCTGGGTCTGGGAACTATCTTTGAAGCCCCAAACAAATGCTCAACTATATCTAAATGAGCATTAAAAGCTCGTTTTTTAAACTACATGGCTGAAAGTAGGCTTAAAAATCATATCTTTATAGTTTGAATTTATCTTGAGGGCCCAATGCTTGGTGATGTGGAACCATCATACTTGTCATTCGTGACAAACCGACGCCATAGATTTATTTTAATAAGGTTTTGCTTAAACCTTATCCTGTGCATGTTGGGCTTCCCCTCGGGAATGTTTTCCACTCAAGCCTTCCTGTGTTGCCCATGTGATGGTGTTTCGCCCTAATCAGATTTGCATATTTTCTTTTTCTGTATGTTTTATTCTGAACATCGCAAAAGATTTTTATCTCCAATTTTGCGCAAATATAAATTCAGGTAATGCCGCCCGGGATTGTATTTTCAATGATTGTTGCATGATCCTTTAGTCTGTTATTGTGTTGCTTCCTTTTTATGTCTTTCTTTAAAAAAGAGGAGTTTGCACACTTGATGAAATGAATTGTATTTTATGCTTTTGACTGGTTTTATTCCCGTCTTTTTTTGCTTTTATCTATGCGATGTACATATGTACTTTTATGATTAATTTGAAATTAATTGAATAAAGTGATTTTGACTTTTTGACTTGACTCTTTTGAATTGTAATTTAAAAACCTCTTTAATGGTAAAGTTGGATTTTAAGGTCACAATTCTAGAAATACCACTTTTAGAAGCTTGGCATTTCTGTGCTCAAACCTATAGTGCTTTCTGCCAGTAAACAGGGTCACATGACTATGGCTTTCTCGTCTGTGATGGGTTGTGTATTCCTCCCAGACATAGGCACAAAAGGGGCTTAGGAGTGACCGGCTGGTCTATCCTGGCAGGATGGCCAGGGGAGGAGTTGTACCCAGCACTGAATTACACCTCAAAGACCTTGTCTGCAGCGCACACAAAGGAACCTGACACTAGCTTTTTTTACCTCAGAAATTTGGGAGCCAATCCCAGGAAGGGCAGGAGAGTGGGCCAGGTGTTACACCCCACGCAAAGACCAGAAGTGGGGATAAAAGGTGGCACTCTCAGACCCCAAATCAGATCACTTCTGGGCCTATGGAAGACTCAGAAGAAGGGCTGCCCTGCTCCTGGAACGACTACCCTGCTTCACAGCTACCTGAGGACAGACGACTGGACCTGCTCTTGAGCTGAGGACTACCAGATTAACTCCAAGGGCTAGCTGGTTGGCCTCCTGGGTGAGTTACAGTTACACAACAAACTCTAGAAAGCCTGCAACCTACCTACCTGCTGCTACTGGTCCCTGCTGGAGTGAGTACTAGACCCTAAGTGGTCCTGGAACCTGGGTGTGGTGCTTAAGTGGCCTGTTGCTACCAGAACCCAAAACCTGGGACTTGGAAATGTTTTCGGCAAAAACTGCTCTGAGAATCTGCAGGAACCGGGACCAACCTGCATGCCGATCCGACGAAGGTGCATCATTGGTGGGATTGCCTTAGTCGCAGATCCCACTACTTTCTTCTCTGCAACAACAAATCTTCTTCAGTAGGATCTCCCAATGATGATATCTGGCTTTGTGGAGCCCTGTTCGGCCACAGCTTGCAGCCTCATCCCATTGGGTGAATCTTAGCTCAAGAAAAACTTCTAAGTCCAAAAAGAGAAATCTTCACAACGACCAGCACCCCAGCAACGGTGATAGCCTACTCGGCCTGAAAATCCAGCTTTTTCCACCCAGAGCTTTTTCTGGTCATTGTTGATGGCTTCACCAAGATGACCTCCTCTCGGCTACAGGCTGCTGCCTGGTCCCAGCTGGGGACTCTATCTCCTCCAGGAAATCTTCTAAATTTCTAAAGTCTGAAGGCAACTCTTGACCGAAGCAAACTTGGCACCTGTATCTGACTGCTCTCCATCATGGGTGGCCTTAACTTGTGACTTGGGCCAAGTATCGCGCAACCAGATACCCGGGGTTGGCGCTTTTTTCTTGTTGGTGCTATTTTTCACAAAAAAATTAAGAAATTCACAACTCTGACTCTACTGATTATATTTAATTTCTTTTGGTGTCATTATTTTTATTCCAATTTACTCTATTTTTCTAAAATGATGTGGGATTTTTCTTGTGTTGTGTTTTCACTTTATTACTCCTTATGTGCTGCATAATTACTTTACACATTGCCTCTAAGTTAAACCTGGCTATTTTAGTGCCAAGCAACCAAAGAGTTAAGCACAGGTTAATTTAGTGACTTTTTTGGTTCACAATGACAAGGATTGTGGTTGTTGCTTGAGTACGGCTTCCTCCCCTCTCCACCAATAACCCACGTTCTTGCACCAGTGACTATCTGAGAATCCGAATTTCTAGTGAACTTCTCAGAACCATAATTCAGGATCTAGAACCTTTTCAGGATTTAGGCCTAATTCTACAAAGGACTTACGTTGTCCTTGCAACACAGCCAAGGCAACAAAAGTCCTTAAGTGATATGTACAAGGCCATGCAAGGATTGTTTTGCATCACCTTGTGCGACTTTGTAAAGAAATGTAACGCAACTTGCACTGTGTTGCATTACATTTCATAGTGGTAGGCAGGGTGTTCACGTGTATCCACCCATGGAATTTGATGCAATCACAGATTTGCTACAATCAGTACCGCTCGGATTACACCAAAATGGTGCACCTTCCAATGATGGCATAACAAGGAGAAATATTTGTATTCCCCTCATTACTTTGTCTTTCTATGCGTGATGCATCATATATACAAAGAGTGAATAGCCTCTTAGGATTGTATGTGTGCAGGAAGATACGTGTTCCTGCACAAAACAATCCTGCCTGTAACGCAGGCACCCTTGAATCATGGCGCAAGAGTGCTTGCATTGTGCTAGGCAGCACACAGCACACCAGCGCAAGGAGAGAGCAGAAGTGCAACATATCTTAGACGGTTTGGCCTATGTTTAATTTGTAAATTAATGAGTGTCGGTGCACCAAGGTCTGCTCACAAACCAGTGACCAGTGCAATTAAATGTCACCACGCTGAATACCAAAGCTGTGCAGTCTTGAATTCTCCTCAGGCCTCTTTAATCCATGACCAGACACTCCCTTTTCCTTTATCTCAATCTTGCAGGTTTCTACTTTCTTCATTTGTGGCAGTTTTTCCATCTTTCTCTTCTTCTGTCTTTCCACTTTGTTTGTTTTTCCCTCTCCTGTTATTGGTAAATGTCTGATGTGGTAAAATAAGTGCTGATACCCCAAAATAAGTGCCAGTGGCCCACATCGGTAACCACCGGATCAAATTAAGCACTGGGTATGGCGCTCTTCTTCTTTCCACATTTAATGCAACGCAGTGCAGCAAGTTCCTTTGCTTCATTGCGTGAAACTCTAGAAAATCTGGTCCAGAGTGTCTCTATCTCAATTGCGTGGGCCAGTGAGATCGTGCATTGAGATCAGTTCTTAAATTAATAAATATAGTCACTGTACATCATTACTCGAGAATGGAGCTTTTTGCAGTAATAAGAAGGTCAGGCAATGACTCATGAGTGCAATAAAATCCACATTACAAATCACATGCAAGAATTTTGTTCTGTGCCTATTCTACAGCATGAGCAGCTGGTACTTCACAATGAATCAAGGTCTTAGTAATAGGCAAGTACCAAATGTAGAGGTTTTGCAGGAGTTTGTCCACATAAGGAAGGCACTGTTGTTTTCAATACACAAACTCACAGCCATCTTAGATATGCTTGATTTCCAATTACAATTAAAATATAAAAAATTTGTATGGACAGTAAAAGTTCCCTTGTCACAGTTTTCCAATTTTTATCTTCCTCCTTCATTTTCCTTTTTTGTGTTTAACTCGCTCTTGCTTTACAGCAAAGTTTGTTGAGGAAAAATAAGCGCTGGTCCCCACAAATTTGTGGTGGCGGACCCCACCTGCAGCCACTTGCCCAAATTAAGCACTGCCTATAGCAGACCTGTCACTACACCATCAGGAGATGGGCAAGAAGGCTCTGAGCAAACATTCTCCCCACGTACTCCTGCTTAGTTGGGACAGGATTGAGAAAAGATCAGATACAGTGAGATATCATCATCAATGCTATGGGGATGATTCATAAGGATGAGGGCACTAAGCAAATCAACAAATGTCCATCTAACTGGACGAAGAATACTTGTTTGATTGCTTATATGGCATGATTTGATGATGGTAGTCTCTGCACGTAATATATACTCATCATCATAGGTACTGCTGTGCATTATTTCAAATCATACTGCAGACACACCGAACCAATAAAATTCATACATTAGTAGAGACTACAACCAACCTAAATTTGGTGCAGGAGGTAAGCAATAACCTGTATAGATTTAACAAGATCTGAGTTCTATGCTCAAATTGAGAAACGCTGAACAATATTTGGGTGCATCTTCTCCAAACACAAGGGATTATTTACATGTTAGGTCATATCTCTATTTCAAAAGTGTTAAGACATCGACATTTAGTAGTGATTTAAGGTGTATGGGTGGTTCAAGAAGGTTAAGATATCAATATGTCTTCTGTGAGTACTTCCGAGTCCAAACAGAGGCTTGTTTCAAATGTATGTGAAGAACCACCTTGAGTGGGCATTAGTTGATAACTGAAGCATTCAGGTTATTAATGATCTCACCATAAACCTGACCCAGACACCAAGGCACTGTACCTGGCTTGTGTGTAATTTGCTGCATACCTCTTTCTGTGGTTACATTCAATGCTCCTTGCTCGTTTATTTCAATAGCAAGCTGCTCAATCTCCTTGAGAGGTGGCTGAAGAGAGGTTTGTCCTTGACTGATGACAAAGCATGGTGAAAAAAACACAGACGCATTATTTTGGAATCCTTAGCTCAGTATCATTATTGCAAACAAGGAGTAGATCACATGGCTAAATATAACCAAGTTAGTATGTGGAAATGTTTAAATCTCAACACCATCTGCATCTGGCAATGTGAGGTTGGCCAACTGAATAGGCTCCAATTGTAGGGATAAGGCAGGACATGCTTTAATAAATGCACTAACGTTTCATACTACCCTTAGTATTCAAGCAAATGTATTGGTTCAACTACAAAAGTGGTTTAGTTGCATGAAGAATATTGTAAGATGATCACAAAAGACAGGGGTAAGTGTGATCAGAAATAGCAACGCTGAAGGATAGGAATTAAAGAGGACTTTCACCAAAATGTGGAGCATTTGCACTTAATTTCATGATGCAAAAAATGATAAAAATCATCGTGAGCCTTACAAGGCGATAGATACAGTCCAGGCCAATTCGCATCTATCTCTGCTGTAGCAGGGTACAGCCACATTCCTGGCAATATGAGAACCGGGTGCACACTCAGGGCCTGATTCACAAAGGTAAATTTACACTTTTTGTAAGATTTCAATTTTTTTGCAAATCACAAAATACGTGTTAATAGTAAGATAATGACTGCGGAGACTCCGTAGTCGGGGTGGAGAACTCTACACATAAAAAGAGAAGACAATTGTAGACGCATTGGGAATGGAGGCTACATTACTGGTAGAAAAAGTGCAAGTTGAAAGAGCTCATTAGTGTTAAGCAGAGGAAGGTTCGGGACCCTTTGGGCCACTATATTGTTCTTGCAGAGTGGTCAGGGCAGGAATGAAGTTCTGAAGAAGGTTGCATTTTTCGATTTTGGGAGCCACATTGACACTTCACAGAGTGCAGCAGAATGCAAGATTTCAAGCAGATTTGAAAGAATGGATGATGTGCAAACTTCCTTAATGCAGTGGGGTGCCTATGTTTTTTTTTTAAAGTTTTGAATGGAGGATGGTGCGCAACAAAGTGGCCAGTACAGTGGTTGATGCAGAAAAATATAATTGCTTTCTAGGCACTTATTCCCTAAGTGGTGGCCATGGTGCTTAGGATCAAGTAGTCAATGACTAGAAGAGTGACTTTCAATGTAGATAAAAAAAACTGTGCTATCCTTAATGAAAGGAGGCAAAAAGTGAGAGAGGGTCTGAGATTTTTAAAGTGTTTATTTGAGATCCTTGAATTTTCACATTCTGTTTCAGGCTAGAATTGTGCCAGGGAGTGACAATAACGTGCTTTGTCTCATTTATAGTGGCAGAGATGCCGTGTGCTGATACTTGGAGCAGATGTATCGATGACTTAGATTATCAATGAACTCTGGGAGCTGGGAAATTGAGAATGCAGCAATTGATGGAAAAGTGGCAGAATCTGCAATTGAGGGCTTACATTCAAGCATGTCAGGAGATTTCAGAGGTCGAGGCAGAGATGATAGCTAGTTATGAGAATGAAAGCAAGAGAAGGAGGGATGATGTGGTACTCTATTTAATGTCACTGATGGCAAAACAATTGCCATTTGTTGCTGTTAGACCTGCCATCCTGGGTGTGGTTTCCCCTGACGTTTTGCCTTCTGACCTCCTGTTTTGCTGACTTCATTTTTGCTGGCTTTGGGATTCTTGGCACTTTAGTACTGCTAACCAGTGGTAAGTGCATCTGTACTCTAAACATGGTAACCTTGGCTTATCCACAATTGGCATTTTTAATTTACTTATAGGTCCCCAGTGAAGTGCACTATATGTGCTCAGGGCCTGTAAATTAAATATTAATAGTGGGCCTGCAGCACTGATTGTGCCTTCCACTCAGTAGCCCTTTAAACATGATTCAGGCCTGCCATTGCAGAGCCTGTGGGTGTAGTGTTAAACTGCCATTTCGACCTGATAAGTTAACCTACTTGCCAGGCCCAAACCTTCCTTTTTATTACATGTAAGTCACCCCAAAGGTAGACCCTAGGTAGTCCCATGGGCAGGGTTCAGTGTGTAGGACAGGTACTTTTAAGTTTTACATGTCCTGGTAGTGAAATACTCTTAAATCGTTTCTCACTACTGCAAGACCTTTCGCTCCCATAGGTTAACATTGGGGCTGCCTTAAACAACTTAGGGGCCGATTCCGATGCGATTAGGAAGGCCTCCTAACGGCATTTGCTCAGTTTGAATCGGATCGGGAACGTGTCTTTCCGACCGAATCAGAAAGGTTTCCGACTGACCGATTACGATGCAAGTTAGGCGTTAGGAATATCCCAATTCGAAGCCGACGGCATTCGGAATGACTGAGCAGACTCGTACGTCTCTACGGGCCGCGTTTCTGAACGACCGATTACGATGCTGGATTCGGACAGCCTTTCCGAATCGTGCCGTCTGACTCGAATAGGCAGTCAGAATCAGACTTTGGGGGCCCGTAGTCGGGCCCCCCTACACCCAGAGCCTTCCCAATCAGGCATGTGGGGGTACCCATAGGTCCCCCCTTACCAGCCATGCACAGTGTGGCAGGCGCCAGGGGGTGCCCGCCACAGGGTGCCTGATTTTCCCCAGCCACCCTTTTCTTTAATGGGAGCCCATGCATTCGGTCGGAACATAGGCTCCCATTGAAGTCAATGGGAGTCTGACTGAATCGTATCTGGAAGCATCCGGATGCATCAAACTCGGTCGGTCGGACTCTCCCAATCCGGTCAGAAACCATTCCCAAACCGATTCGGTCGGAATGATTTCCAAACTGCATCGGAATCAGGCCCTAAGTGTAATTTCCAATTGGGAGCAGACAGAAATTTGGAGTTTGGTGTCTCTGTACTCGCAATTTAAAATCAAAACTTATGGTGAAGTCCGATTTTGGATTGTAAGTCTGAAAATGTCACTTTTGGAAAGTTCTGATTTGGGGGTTGGGGCTATTTACTCAGCTAAGGTGGGCCACTTATAAAACATAATTCATAAAGACGGTGGTTAAATCTTGAAAGTGAATAAAAAGGCCCACAAAAGGCTTGAAGTGCCCGAAGCACCTTTGGAAGGAAAAAGGAGAGTTTTATAGCTGCATCGATCCAGAAACCAGTCTAGGTCCTGAGGATAACCCATAATAAAAGGAATCTGAAACACGTTCACCTTGTTGCACTAGTGAGTTGGTGATAATTAAGAACCACTCACAGGCAATCCTTTAAGGAACACTGGACACCTTGCTCTATTAAAATAGAATGATGGTTCAGCCCCTCTAAATGCGCACAAACAAGGAGTTCCCACATTGACAATATTTTTGATTCGGAAAACTCCGCCTACTTCTTGATTTGAGGACTGGTATAAGGAAATTGTATTTGTTGTATTGTCTTTTATAATGATTTGATGTGTGATTTATGATTTATGTACTTTGTTATTTTAAGTGTGTGGGCTTTAAACATCAACAAAAGTACTCTGTTGTCCAAAGAATATGGAAAGTGTACAGGTTTATGGTTGAATATAACTAAAGGTTTATAGAAATAAATATAAAGTCAAAAAAATTAAAAACTTGATCATTTGTCAAAAATTGTATGGACAGAATCATTGTCAGCAAGAGAAATCATGGTTTTATGACTTTCAGAAAGTTGGAGTTTTCTTACTTTAACCATTCTGTGCCTCTGCCTGTCTCTGAACACATGTCTGGGTTGGGTGACAGCTGGGCTTTGTGCATTTCCTCTAGACAGTCAAACAAAGTGAGCTGGAGTTTAACATTTGTATCATGATGGCCCATCATCAAGCTGATGGGCTGTCCTGAAGTAGATTGGGAGGGAGGAACTGACATTTGCATCTGAATAGGGCTGTGCCTATCCCGGCACAAAGAGCTGCATATCCCCCTGTAGGGTGTCTGGAGCCAGGGCAGGAAAGTCAGGGACCTTGTGATCTTCAAAGGCCTCTCCCACTTCAAAGGCATATTTGGGTATAAGTACTGGACCCCTGACACCACCAAAACAGAACACTACTGAAGCCAAGGACATTCTGCCTGGAAGAAGATCCGTTGTGCTGTAGGAGGGACTGTCACTTTGCTGACTGCATTACTCTTTTGGCCTGCTGCCTGCTGATTGGTGTGCTGTAGGAGGGACTGCCACTTTGCTACCTGCTCTGCTGTGTTGGCCTGCTTCTTCTTGCCTGGGAGTGAGTGGGACTGGAACTGCTCTCTACATCCTTGAACCCAAGATTCTCTAAGGGCTTGCTGGGTTGCCTCCTTTTATTCTGACATCTCAGGGACACAAAAGACTTCTTGCAACTCTGCTGGTGCTACTGGACTCTGCAATCTGTGAGTCCTACCCTTGCCTAAGGTGCCCTCTCCAGTCCTGGGCCTCAGAAGTTGGTTCTGCAGCTGTTTTCTTTAAAAATCGACGGAGTGGCCCCTTTGCGCTGATCGGAAATGATGCAGTGTCCTCTGACGCAGTGCCGATTCTACAACAATGTGGGTCCTGACTGCAAGGTTCAATGACGCAGCACCGATCCTTTGACACCGTGTGCGAGGCTCAACGACGATGCAGCACTGATCCTTTGACACCATCTGCAAAGCTTGAAAATGATGCAGTGTCGATCCTTCGGCACCGTCTGCAAGGCTCTACTCCGACCCGACTGCGTGGAAAAGACCGACGCATCTAGTTGTTGACGTCGACGCTTTGCTGCATACAAGGTACTTTTTTAGCAGACCCTGCATGGGTTCTATTGCCAGCCTGCCCGCCATTGTGGTTGGCCTCAAACATTGGAATTGCACCTGTCCCTCACAACCTCAAGTGACCACTAGTGACTTCTAAGCACTGTTTTTCCATTTAATCTTTAAAAATTCATATCTCAAGTTCTACTTATTTGATTTTTGTTGTACTGGTCTTGTTTTACTAAGATACATATTCTTTATTTCTCAAAACTGGTGTGGAGTTTTTTGTGTGGAGTTTTCACTGTGTAACTTTCATTAAAGTGTTGTACAAATACTTTAAACATTGCCTCTTAAGTTAAGCCTGATTGCTCTGTGCCAAGCTACCAGAGGGTGAGCACAGGTTAATTTACGTTGTATATTTGACTTGCCCTGACTAGGATTGTGGCTCTTGTTTGTACGTGGTACATGCTCTGCCAATCAAAAACCTCAGTTTTTAACAGTTGCTATACCTGATAAATTAAGTGGAAAAGTGTTAAATGGTAAGTTCTTTTGGGGTTACAAACACTTGGCAGGGAGTCTAGGAAATAGAATTCTGGCAGTTTGGGCAGAGGAGAGAGTTGTGATGAAGGACAAAAGGAGACCATTTACAGGTGAGTTATTACTAGGCATATTGATGGTTCTATGGGGGAAATGTTTGTTACAGATTGGAAATGTTTATTGCTTGCGTTATGCATGATATGGCTGTTTTTTGGTGCATTCAGGATTTCAGAACTGTTGGGCGTGTGTTGTTTAGTAGGTCTGCATGGCGATATCACGGTGGCAGAAGGGTAGATTAGAATTTGGTTTCAGTGGTGCAAAAAAGATCAAGTGGGAAGAGATCAATAGGTGTGGTTGCAACAATATGGTGATGGGCTTAGGTATGCGTGCAAGTGTGGCATGTGTTGTTGCAACTGAGAGGTAATTTATTTTAGTGGCAGAATAACTGTGTATGAGGATGGAACCAGGCTGACACAGTATCAGGTTTACTCCTGATTTTGTGTAAACAAATCAGATAATTGGGTAGGTCTAGGCGGAATTTGGAACTCATTCTTGTAGAACAGGAGCACCGACTGAGGCAGTGACAACAGGTTGTGTCAAGCACAAGCCGGGTGGTTTGGATGGCAGGTGTAATTGTTAATCACTACTTGTTTAATTCAGGTTTTGTCTGTGCTGCAGGTTGCATGGCTGGCCCAGCAGTCATCTATACAATGGTCTAGATTGTTGGGCATTCGTTTGTTAAGGGAACCACCAAGCAAGCTGACACAAGTCCTTTTTTAAGACAACTGTTGTTTGTTAGGGGGCCAAAGCAGCAGATGTTGGCATGCTTGGCAGATTAAAATGGCTGCTTTATATGCTGTGGTGGGACAGAGGCACATTTTGGCTGCAATCGAGAGGTGAAGGAGCAGGCAAGAGAGAATTTATAGGGTCAGAGGTACACTCTTTGACCAAAAAGAGGAGGGGGTTTATACCAAGTTCAGGTTTACTAGTACTGTAATTTTAGATTTAATAGCAGAAATGCACAAATACAAAGGGGCACATGTAGAAGACATGTGTAAAGAAGCGAGGTACACTGGATGGTAGATGAGATTCCTTTAATAAACTGAGGAGCGCTGGTGGGCACAGCCACCGTAACAGCATCCGTCCCATCAACTGCCCCCACAGAGAATCGACATTCCAATCCACATTCTAAAGGTGTCACGAAGCAACGCAGTTGCCAAGCAACACAACACTTCCCCTCCTTACAACAAAACAAAAAAACAAAAGGAATAAAAGAACAATAAAAAAAAACAAAGAAAGAAGGAACATTAAAAATTGCAATTATTAATCACAAAATCATTTAGTCATGCTGAAGCTCTTTTTTCTCGAAACAACTTCTGTTTGAGCTAAACTATTAACAACAAAATCCTTGAGCCATGCAGGAGCTCTTCTTTCTCGGAACGACCTCTGTTTGAGCTCAGTGGAGTCCGGAGGCATGGGACAAGAGCTCTCCACAGAAGTAGATTCAGAAGAACCCAACCCATCCCCCTCCTCACAAACAGAAGGTGCAGAAGTAGAGTCCGCTGTGGAGTCAGGGAATGAAAACGAGTGAGAACAGGATGCATTATGAGTATCATCCTCTAACCACTCCGAATTGTCAAGGTGTGGGCTAGTGTGACCAAATCTATCCAAAGCCACCCTTTTAAATTCCAAACTTCACCATTTTTGAGTCTTACAGCATTTTGTAAAACTTCAACCACTTCTTCAGCATAAAAAAACACTTTCTCCCTTACTCACAAATCCAGGTTTTTTAACCCTGACCCTATCACCCACTTCAATGAGAGCAGGCTTAGTGTAATGTTTAGCATCAAAGTAATCCTTGGTCTTCTCATGGACACGTTCCATTCTGTTCCAAACCTCATCCTTAGACCAATGAACTGTGCCAGATGAACTTAACCAACTAGGATTAAATTTAGACCTGGGTTTACGACCACGCATAATAACAAAAGGAGGTAAACCAGTGGCTCCAGAAGCTGTTACACGATAGGCCCAAATCGTTTTACCGATTTGAGTGACCCAATCTTGAGAACCACAGGTGGCAAGTTGAATTATACCTTTTAATACACGGTTAAATCTTTCCACCATTCCATTCCCGCTGGGATTATAAAGGGAAGTGGTTCTGTGCTTAATTCCTAATTTAGCAAAATAATTCTTAGCCATGGTAGACACAAATTGGACCCCATTGTCACTAATTAATGACGCAGGAATACCTTCAGAAGAAAACACTTCATCCAGGAACTCTAGAACAGCAATAGTATCAGCCTTATTCACAATCTTAACAGCTGGCCATCGTGAGAAAAGATCCATGAGGACAATAATGTATTTTTGTGAATCATTACTTTGGTCTTTAATAGGACCAACAATATCAATTGCCACAGTATCCCAAGGTTCTTTAGAGAACAACGTGTCAAGCATGGGGGGCCTAAAGGTCTTTAAGGATTTGTCAGAATTACCACATAAGGTACACTCTCTGACCACTCTCTCTGTTTCAATGTCCAAACCAGGCCACCAGAATAACTTCTTCAGCACAGATTTGGTTCTGTTAATGCCTGAATGACCTTCATGACACAAATCAATAATAAAAGAACGGAGATTCAAAGGTGGTATAATTCTCTCTCCTCTCAACAAAAATCCATCACAAAAAGATAATTCCGACCTAACTTCCCAGAAAGGTTTGACAGCGTCAGGTAAACTGTCCTTGCGAGGCCAACCATTTAACACGAAAACAACCACTTTGGACAGAATTTCATCTTTCTTAAAATCAGATTCCCACTCAGCCTTGTTAATGGCAGAACGACCTTGATCATGAACCAAAGCCACCTGAAAGTCATTCCATTTGCTATCCTCACACTTCTCTAACATTACTGGCATTCTGGAAAGAAAATCAGCCACGAAGTTATCCTTGCCTGGAGTATAGACAATCCTATAAGTAAAATTCTGCATCCGCAGAGAAATTCTAGCAAGCCTTGATGAAATATTCGATGAACCCTCAGTAGTCAAAATTTTAACTAAAGGCTTGTGATCACATCTCAAGGTGCAAACTTTGCCCCACGTGAAGGATTTGAAATGATCAAGACCCCAAGCACACGCTAAAGCCTCTTTTTCGATGATAGGGTATTTATCTTCACATGGAGAGAGAGATCTAGAAGCAAAGGCAATGATGTGTTCCTTGCCTTTACTATCAAGTTGAGACAATACCGCTCCCAAACCTTTATTGCTAGCGTCAGTAGTTACAATACTTTCAGCTGCAGGATCAAAACTACTGAGACTAATGGTACCAGCAATAGCAGCTTTGATAGTTCTAAAATCACTCTCACATTCTGCAGACCACGCAAAATTAACATTTTTCTTAAGCAATTGGCGGATGTTATAGCATTTATCCGCAAAATTGGGAACATATTTGGCACAAAATTCTGCCATACCAAGAAAGGACCTAACATCGTCCTTACTAGTAGGAGTAGGTGCATTCTCAATGGATGAGACAAGAGAGGGTTTAGGTCTAACACCATTACAATCAATGATGTGTCCCAAGTATGTGACACTTTCACATGCAAATTTACATTTAGAGAATTCAATTGTGAGCCCTTTACTCTCCAAAATACTTAGCACGTTGCTGAGCCTAGCTTCATGTTCCTGCTTGCTCCCACCAAAAATCAGAATATCATCCTGAAAGAATGTTACTCCCTCCACTTTATTAAATAGCTGAAACATCAAACGTTGAAAGACAGCTGCAGCTGAGGCAAGACCAAATGGCATGCGTGTGAATTGGAAGCAGCCAAATGGAGTAACAAAGGACGTGAGGTATTTTGATTCAGAAGCCAAACTGATTTGATGGTAGGCTGATGAGAGGTCGATAGTGGAAAACCACTTCGCGCCTTTAAGACAACTCACCATCTCATTAATTCTTGGCAGGGGAAATCTGTCGACCACAATATTGTTGTTTAAATGGCGGAGGTCCACACAGAGCCGGATTTTCCCATTGGATCGCCTGGCGATAACAACCGGAGAAATCCACTCCGAGGCCTCAATAGGCTCAATTACTTTTGCATCAACAAGCTTTTCTAGTTCTTTAGCAAAATCATCCTTAACCAAAATTGGAACATTGCGACAGCGATGTACTTTAGGAGTGGCATTCTCCTTAAGACGGATTAAATGCTCAAAACCACGTAATTTGCCTAATTTACCACTGAATACAGAAGGAAATTTCTTCATCATACTTCCACCTAATGAAGTACCTTCATCAATGATTAACACTTGTTCCTTGCTGTTGGGATCCAGAATAATATGCAACTGCTTCTGATCCAACCAACCCAGGACAGGCGGACCAGTTTTAGCCACATATAATTTCCCACGGCTATGTCTGTTTTTAAACTCAAAAACAAACCATCTGTAACCAATAAGATCGATTTTTTCCCCACTGTAGCCTTCAGGATGAATATCTGGTTCTAATAAATGTTCTCCGACATTACTTACGAATTTAGATTTCCATAAATTTTCATCTATTATGGTGTAAGGTGATCCGGAATCAGCAATAATATCCACATTCACACCACCAATCAACATGTTACACTTAGGTTTGTTGATACAAGCTACACCATCAATATTAAGAAACATGTTGCTTCTGAAATTTTTGGCTAAGTCATCAATAGAAGTGCTTTCGTTCGGTTCAGTGACAGTATTATCGCTACCGTCAAGAGAATTACCAACATCTGTGACATATTTTACTTTGGGGTACCTTCTCTTACAAACCTTAGCAAAATGACCCATTAAGCCACAGTTGGTGCACTTTTGCTTAAGGGCAGGACAAATCTTGCTGTGAGCAAGGTGATCCAAACTCCCGCATCTATAACACTTTGCACGCTCTCTAAGGAGAGGTCTATCCTTAAATCTGGAAGGACCTTTAATAGGATCAAAAGGAACATTAACCTTACCCACTAATGTAACCTCTTGAGTTTCTTTTTTTAGGGCAACAGCACATCTGCTGGAGATTTCAGCTTTTCTTACGATTGCAAGAATGTCTTCTAAAGGGGCATCTCCATTCACCCACAATCTGTCCTGAATTACAGGATTGGAGGTATGCATGACCACCTGGTCCCTAATGAGATCGTCATGCAAAACGCCAAATTTGCAATCCAGGGCCAATCTTTTTAATTCCGAAACATAGTTATCAATAGTTTCAGATTTGGTTTGTTTCCTCTGAAAAAATTGATATCTAGTAACACCTATACATACTTTCGGAGAGAAATATTTGTCCAACTGTAACAACGCAAGATCAAAAACGTTAACCTCTCCTGAGATTACTACATTAGTTTGTTGATGATACACTTTCAATCCAATTGGACCTAGGGAATGTAATAATAATCTTTTCTTCTGTTCAGGAGCCATTTTCTTGGCCTCATCCACAGCGTCGATATAATTGGTGAAAAAGGCCTTCCATTCCAACCACTTAAGGGAAGGTTCAATCCCCGAAGCCCAAAAGGATGGAGGAGGTAAAATGCTGAAACTTGGAGTGCTCATAACTGTTGAACTTGTGCCTTCCGTATTCATGGTGAAAAGGAAAGTTTTCAGTACAATTCAAAACGTTGAAATTGTTCAAAAATGACACGAAGAAAATAGTTAGTAAGTATAAATTCAAAAATGCCAGTAAAAAGAATACCTAATAAAGGTGTGTGATCCAGCAGACGTGGTAAAAAGTAACTTGTTCCGATCCGATCGTGATCCAGGAGGAGCAGAGTTAAATAACAGGTTCCGATCTCGATCGGTTTCCTAGCAACGAAGAACAAAATGGCCGCTTAAGGGTCACGCAGCGTGAACTCACGTGCTGACGTAGATCCGGCGGCTCTAGAGAAGGAAGACAGTCACCAAGCTCCGGAGTTCTGAAGATGGAATGAAACCAGGCCAGGGAAGAACGGGGAATGCCGAGGAGATTCGATGACGTTACACACTTCCAACGGTCCGGCAGATGCAGTAAATGATCCAAAGTTGACAAATGGCAGAAATAACGGAAGAAAAAAAAAAAAAAAATAGCGAAGGTTGGCCAGAACGTACTCGTACTCCGGTAAAACTGGCAATCACGTCGAATTGGTTACGCAGTAAAAGTGTAACCGATGCAGATCATAGAGTAAGTTGCACACGTAGGTTCGCAAGGCTCCTCAGGAATATCCTTGTCGCCAGTGTAATGAAGCGAGGTACACTGGATGGTAGATGAGATTCCTTTAATAAACTGAGGAGCGCTGGTGGGCACAGCCACCGTAACAGCATCCGTCCCATCAACTGCCCCCACAGAGAATCGACATTCCAATCCACATTCTAAAGGTGTCACGAAGCAACGCAGTTGCCAAGCAACACAACAACATGCCATTCACTACACATTCAAGTGTTGTGCTCTTTGTATCTTTTGGCTTCAGGTATCTATCAAGCCATTGTGGGTGTGGCTGGAAGCATTTCACAGAGTGCACTCTCTAGAGCTTTTAGGAATTTTCTGGAAGCCATTTTGCTCAAAATAAATAGTTACATTGTATTTCCCCATACACCAGGGGAGCATCTACGAAGTTGTAAATTCCCTCAAGTAATTGGCTGCATTGATGGTACACAAATTGCAATTTTTCTACCATCTACAGAGTTTAGCACTGATATAGAAAAAATTATCACTTCTTACATATACTGGTTGTGTGTAATGGTAAGTGTGTAATTATTGATATTGCAGCACGTTTTCCTGGCAGCACCCAGGACATCTATATGTTCCAACACTGGGGTATGTACAACTGTCTGACTACAGGACAGCTTGGAGATGGTTTTCTTTTACGTATGCACTAAAACATTATTGCATATATATGTATATACCTTAATTAATGTAAATTAGCATGATGATTATAAGTGTATGTTATAATTTTAGGTGACAGTGCATGTGCTCTTCACCCATGAATCATGACACCCTACCTACATCCACATTCAGAGAGCCAGAAAAGATATAATGGAGCACACCAACAAACAAGGTCTATAACAGAGAGAACATTTAGACTACACAAAGGACGGTTCAGATGTTTGCACAAGAGTGGTGGAACATTGCATTATGCACCAGACATTTCCTGCAAAATAGTGGCAAGCTGTGCTACACAAAAAGGCCTACCTTTAGAGATATTAGAGGACAACAGTGATGACTATGACGTATCTCCACTTCGCATACATCATAGAGATCAGGATGCAAACAGAGCATTGAGGGAAGGAATGTAATCACACAAATCACCAGCAACTACTTTTAACATGAGTTTTATTTTTTATGTTTTTAGTTGCTCAAAGGAGGCTACATAAATGGTAAACAATATATTTGTTTCTGTTTTTTTCACAGGCCATAGAAGAAAAAGTACATTATTTTTGGCAAATACTTTATTGAATATTGAATTCGCAATGTAAATGTGCACATACCATGTATATATTATTCATTCTTACAATTGTAATAACAATACACCTACAAGTAATACTACAAAATTGTTAGCTTTACTGTCTAAATCTTTTTTACCTTTCATTCCTGTCACTCTGTCACTAGATGTAGAAGTTGCATGAGCATCTGGAGTTTGTCAGGTACTGCACCTTAAAAACCCTGCTATTGCACAGACAAAATACTGTGGCTTGATGCCTCTTCACTCTCGCCCACACCACCTGCCTCAGCCCTTTTTGCATGTGTATTGTCCATATCATTTAACTCATTGGTTATCTTTTCTAGCCCTTTGGCAACATCCCTGCTAAAATGATCAAGTTCCATTTGTAGATTCACAGATCTTCGAGATAGCAGCCTCATAGCAGTAGCAGGCAATCTACAAATTTACAAAAGCCTTGTAGTCTATTAGTTGTTTGTTTATAGCAACGTTCCCCATCAAATCTATCAGCATTTATTAATCCACATAGCATGGATGCTGCCTCAGTTAATGCACTGATTTCTTTACGCAAAAAGTTAATGAGAATAACAAATGCTATTGAAACCTGATGCCATGGGTTCTTCTGATTTTTGTACCCAAATAACGTATTTCCGTTATCTGCTGCTTCTGAACTTTCAACATAGACTTCTCAATATTTTGGAAGACTTTAGCAGATTGTAATTCTGTCTCTAAATTAAGTGACATAGCTGCCCTGGGCCTTATATTTGCTCTCTGCTTAACAGCCAATCTGCGTGGCAGAATGCGCCTGGTTGAGGGAAAAAATATTTTAAAACGTATGTGTACGTGTTGGAGTTGGTGAATGTGCATGGACTTCATCACTTAATTCAGAAGGTTCTTCAGTTTCTACATTGAAGCTCAAATGTTGGCCATCAGATGTTTCACCCATTTCATTATAATCAATAGGTCCCCCAGTGTCCTCTTCACGTTCGAAACCCTCTGGTTCGGCAGTGGTTTCTACAGAGAAATCAGATATGTTTTTATTTAAATGAAATTATCAGTGTGATAAACTTCTTTATAGTCAAACTTCATGACCCACATTGCATTGTTGTTTATGTAATAGATCACAGATTGGCTTAAATTACAAATACAACGCTTTACAACATCTAAGTACATAGTTACAGTTCTGTAATAGAAGGATAATATGCTCCTTGGTTTCAAAAGATTAAATTTCAATTGCATTTTGGGATTTGTATTTCTGAATATACAAGTATTGTTTCATAAAAGTAAGAGTAACATTTTGTATATATATGTTGTTTATATTAGTTAGCAAATTTAAATAAACATTATTAAGATTTAACTGACATTAAATAAATCTTTTGTAGTTTTTTTGTTGTTATTGCTTTCTACCTGTGTTGGATGGAGGAAAACTTTAAGTGTATCTCTGTATCAGGCATTCTTTGTGCCAACTTCTCTTTTGTGCGACATTGTAAGTCATACCAGCCCTAATGTATTTCATCAATAGTGCGCTTGGTGACACCAAGAGCATTTATTCGTTCTTGCATTGGCACCCAGTTTTTATTTTTGTTTTTGGTGGACTCTGGCTCATTCAAAGATATTTTTCCAAAATGTATGTCATTATTAGAGACACGTTCTTCAACCAAAATCTCTAATTCGAAATCTGACACTTATGTTTCCTTTTGCGCCCAATGTCATCCTTGCCTTTATCCTCGCTGAGCATTTTCACCACTCTCCAGTTCTCTCCTGCTACTCACAGATGTGTGACTTCCATGTGCAATGTGAGCCAGGTCAGTCACTTCCTGTCTATGAGGTCATCAAATGCAGTCTGTGCAACATTCAAAATTAGCGATTCTCTATTAGCGACTAATTCTGATTCACTATCATAGATTCATTATTTGCGAGTGTGAATGCGAAGAAATCACAAATAAGGACAAATAATTATCTCTACATATGATTTACCAATTCCATATTTGAGATTCGGTAATTTTCGCAAATAAGAAATCAGTAAATTAGATGTTTGAATATAAGGCCCATAGTTCCCTTCTATTTCTCTTCCATTTTACGAATAGATATTGTTCATAGAAACACACGGAAAAATAAAAAGAGAAAGAAGCTAGAGTTTATGAAATAGAGAATTGATGATTCTGATGAAGTAATCACATTTCACTATTCAGAAAACAAGAGTGTTTTATGCAATATCAAACTGAAAATATAGTAGGCCTTCACAGATTGTTATGCAATTTCAGTTGTATGTAAAAAGTCAAAATTTAAAATGTTAACTGCATTAAAGTCGAATTAAATTTGTCGAGGTAATAATGCTGTTTTCTGTATTAGTACCTATGATAATTCCAAAAGTGTTGAATTTAAAATTTTTGTATTTTATGCATTCTTTAATTTATCTAACTGGACCCTAATAACACCTTAATGTCCCTTAATGCTCCCCATCCCTGAACCCTTAAAATCGCAAGCCACCCTTTAACACTGCCATTCATTTAACACTAAAAACCCATTGCTACCTTTTAACACTACTTGTCCCTGAACCACTCCTTAATGCTACCATTCCGTGAATCCTAAAAAAAAGTACTACCCCATATGCTATCCTTCTCTGAACTCTAAAAACTCGGAAATACCTCTTAAATCTACCAATCTCTTAACCCTATCAACTCCTTACTCCCCCTTAATGCTATTGTTGCAAAATGGGTTCCTCCCATTTAATACGCTCAGATGTTTTGATTTTTTGTGTCACCCGGTTTTGGACTTTGTAGTATGGGTGAAAGCACTACATGTAATCACATGGCAAATGGACTGTATGTATTTACCACTAGAGTCCACCTTTTAAGATACGTCTAAAGCAACACAGCTATGGTGAGGGCATATGACTGGTTACACAGGAACATGTGCACATGCGTGTGCACACGTGTGGGGGCTGTGCATGTGATACTACTGTTGTGCACAACCCGGTAACTGCGTGCAGGTAGCCTGGCATAGAGGGGAATCTATGGGGTTAGATATTGACTTGGGATAGCCATTATAATATTAGTGGGATCTTATAGGTAAAGTCAGTGTGGTTTACTGTTTTGTCTGCAGTGCCTTAACGTGAAGTTTTGCTTCTGGTGGGCCTACAAAGTCCTGTGAAGTATATGAAACTGGGGTGGAAAAAATGTGCCCAGTTCATATTCACGGGTCCCAAGACCATACAAGTACATCCTATGGGCCACCCAGAATTGTCATATTTCTCTGGCTCAACTCAGGATCAGAGCCCAGGCCTTTTGTCACCCGCTGGGCCAAGTTAATTACATTTCTCCCCAGCAGAGGAAGCAAAGCTACCCCACACAAAAGAAGTAATTAACAGTGCTTCCCTCAGCTTCTGAGGAGAAAGGGTTGGGGATAAAAATCTGCATCTGTTATTACCTGTCACACTGTACCAGGGCTGGGGACAGCCCAGGCCCACTGAATAAAGGAGGAAGCTCAGACACCGGAGCCAACACAGGAGGGGGCTCCGCTTTTAAGTTTTGGTGGAAAAGGCCCTGGCAGGGATGCCAACGAAGGGCGGAACAGGGACCCCAAGTGCAGATGTGACCAGTGACTCCTAGATGACGCCTTCATAAACTGTCCCAGCATGCTGTGCAGGAGGGTTGGGACAGGGGTGGAGAGCTGGTGTGGAACCTTGGATTGGCCGGAGGTGAATGGCTTTTATAATCTTCCACCCCCTTTTAAAAACCCTTCCACAAGGGAGAGAAAGTGCTATTTGGGCATTTTACTGCTGGACCCTGGGACTGTGACAGCCATGGACACTGGAAGGAGAAACCCTTGATGTCCAAATGGACCATGAAATGTGCCCCAGTTGATCACAGGACCAATTGGCCTCTCCAGGGGCAAGCAAGGCAGCCCCCCTTACACCCCTGAGGACCAGCTGTGGGAAAAGTTCTAGACTTCTGCACCCAGAGACAAAGACTAGGAGGAAAGCTAGTGCAGGGAGCCATGGGAACCAGCCCCCTGCTAAATACACCGAATTAGAGGTCATGGAGGAGGTCTGCTAAAACTAATTATGATAGCTAGAGCTCACCACTAGGAGTAAAATGAGCCCAATATCGTCCATATCATCCCAACAGGGCCTGAGTTATGGCCTTTTTAAAGCCATAACTCATAACCCTTTTCAAGAAATGTACCGGGTGGGGCTCTGCCACATCTTTAAAAACGAGCGAGGGTCTGGGGGTTGGTGCGCAATTGATTAATTTATTTTTTCATGGAGGGGGCATGCATGTGCCCCCTCCCCAGACTGTTGGACCTGGGGCTCAATCTCCCATGCCGTATACACTGAAAAGGTGGCCGGGACCCATACCTGCTCCTTAAAGCCAAGGAGGAATGGGGAGCGCCATTGTGCTTCCCAGTGATGGAGGGCTTGCCCCCACTCTCCTGGCCCATGTCTGGGGGCAACGGGGCAGCCACCAGAAAAGCAACGCCCAGCCCATAAGGTGCGGGCAGGACAGCAAAGTTGCTGGTTCCTGTCCTGCAAGAGGAGTGCTGGTGGGGAACTGGCTGGGGCACCCAGGATTGGGCTCTCTGGACTGCCCCCAACAAGGAAGCACCAGGGTGTCCGTGAGCATAGACACCTGAGCTTAAAAAAGGAAAAATATTTTACAAAAATAAGAAAAAGGCATTCAGGCTCCCAGCACAGTAGGAGACCCGCAGATAAAACATTCACTGCTTCCTCAGAGGCATGGCCCATAATGCCTCAAGAGAGGCCAATTTACATATTTCTTTGCCTTCTGGTGGCCCCAGGAGGATAGGGGTGCCATCAACGAATTCAGAAAGTGTTGTCGGGTGGCTGAAGGAGTTACAGCAGCCCCCAGAAGTAATCTTTGAAAACTGACAATATGTTTGCGGGATAAAAAAAAATGCGTGAAAAAGAGGTTTATTCTTACCACGAAAACCTTTCCCCGCAGGGAATTACAACGCGGTTGTTACAATGACCGCGTTGTAACCACGCATACCATTACTCCGCAAGTCGGAACAACGACTTGCGGAGGGGGCAGAAGGTGTTGGATTTAAAATCCAACACCTTCCCTACTGTTGCACATACTGGAGTTGGAATAGTAAATTATACTATTCCAACATCCAGCGCCCCCCCTCCGCAAGTCGTAATGGTATGCTTGGTTAAAACGCGGTCATTGTAACGACCGCGTTGTAATTCCCTGCGGGGAAAAAGAATGCGTGAAAAAGAGGTATATTCGTCAAGGTATCCATGAACCTCCAGGATTTGCACATATTTCTTTTTAAAACACTTCCAATGCTGGATCTTTTGTTCTACAGCTGGGAGTGCAATGCTCTCTAGGGGCTGATTCTATTGTTACATTCTATGTTGCTTGAAAATGTATAAAAAAGGCACATGGAGTGTAGTATGCTCTAGCGGCTGGATCTATAGCTGAATTTTCTGTGGTATGAAAGTAGCAACCTCTAGGGACTGTTTATATGGTTACAGTTTATGTGGTCTGAAAGTCTATAAATAGCTTTAAAATGTTTTATTAATAATAATTACATTTACACATGGTTATTATTGACTATTGCATTTACACACAAAATGATGGTGTTTTTAACATGTGGTTTGTTGTTATTGTAATATGGTGAACCTTTGATAAAGCCAATAGGCTTGTTTTATATAAAGTGATACCTCTTATATTGTGATGTGCTGTCTAGTATAGTTGGGGGGCACTGTGATTTTGAGGGTCATGACCCCTTGAGGTCAAATGTGATTTCACGTCATCGAAGATATTATCAATATACCCAATATATGTATTTGTAAATTAATTAGAGTTGGTGTGTAATAAATGTATTTTTCCTTTTAAAGAAAAAGCGCTGACTGGAGAATACTTTATTGAGTGTTATGTATTGCGTGCCAGTAAATGGTAATTACTAGTCCACACCACGTCCCCTATGTAGGCCTTGGACTGTTCTGCTTCGCTACCTTAAGAGAGTCAAACGCTAAAATGGGGTGCTTGGTTCCCAGTAAGGAGAAATTGCTGACCTATTACTTGTGCAGGCCTCACATCCTGCACAACTAATTACTCAATTTACTGCAGCTACACTTTCCTGAATCCTAGAAAAGCCCTTACGAGTTACTCGCCTTCACTCCATCTCACTGTAAATGCTTATCTTTAGCAGAAGGATACCCCCATGCCCCTGCTCACTGTACACTTATCTTTGCCATACAAGGTACAACATTTTTCAAGTGTTTTCTTGACACACCTTTTTAAATTTTATTTTTTCAGTAGGTGACATTTTCCACACAACTTCTATTCAGTATACTTCTTCCCATCATATTTTTACTGCAAACCCACATTTTTTAATTTCTCTGATAGCACTTGTGTCAGAAATATAGCTGTCATCTGTCCCACGGTAAAAAGAGTAACTTTAAGCCAGTTCTAGTATTTCAGCCAATGGCACTATATTTGATAGGTTGGCTCCTATTTACAATGGAAAAGTGAAACTACAACTAACAGCATGGTTATTGTTATTGACTGAAAAATAACAGAACTGACGGAAGTTTTGATTGTAAACAAGGGGAAAGTTGATAGCTGTGCACAACTCTAATATAGAACTTTGATATAATTGATGGTGACATTCAGGCCATGGATCCTTTGTATCCAATGTTGACTTTGGTAACCTGCACCCCAGATTTCATAAGGAAAATTTCAGAATCTGCAAGGTTGTAAACTAATGCTTTAGAGCTAGGTTAAATGCAGACTTAGGGGGTCATTTAGAGTGTAGTGTATGCAGAACATCCCCCTTATAGAGGCAGATGCTCACCTCTGCGGGACATGTGGTCTCCACTCCCATTTAGAGATGGGGGAACTGCTTTGTATCCAACTGCCCAGCCTCCGCCGGCTCTGCAATCAGATACAACCCAGTGATGAGGCTTCCTCTCCAGACCACTAGATTGAAACTTCCATAAGGCGATCCCTATTTAGCACAAGCCTTCTTAGGCTGATTATTCTCACCCAGGTCTTGAGAAGGAAAAATCACCAATGACTCCCAAGCACTTCGAGAAGCCTGCCAAGGCCAGTACTATTTTGTTTCTCAGGAACAAATTGCAACGTTGGGGGGGTTGCTTGTATGGAAAATAATGCAGAGCAGCATGCAGACTTGTGGAAAACCCTTGACACTGTATTCTCAGCAAATCTTTAGATCAGTGGCTGCCAGTAGTTTGAGCAGGTGGGCAGCGTGCAGGCCACACACACACACACATATACTTACTCACACTCACCCATCTACATACACACTCACTCACACCCATACATTCACAAACACGCACACATACACCCACCATTCAAAAGCAAATACACACCCTTGCACCCATTCACATACATTCATATAAACATAAATGCACACATGCATGCACCAAACATTTAAAAAAAAGAAAACGTACTGGGCTGCAGCTGTGATCATGGGTGGCAGGAGGGATGCCTCCGAGGTTCCTGGAGGGTTGGAACTGCCACCTTCTCTCATGGGCTGACAAAGTGGGATGGGGGTCAGTAAAAATTGCTGACTACACCCCACTTGTGACAAGCGTCACTCATGGACACGCAGTGCTGTGCACTTCAGGGCTTAAAACAGAAGCACCCAGGTCCATGTCTATCAGTGACGTGCCCCTCATAATGAGTGTGGGGACATCCAAGCACTTTGCCAGGCTGATGAGGTCACTCCCACAGGGCTGTGAAATCCACAGCCTGGCATACTTCAGCACAAGCAGCCAGACACTTGTGCATTTACAGCATGTACACCAGCTAGGTGCCTGACCTGCACATTATGAGTGTCAGTCAGGCTGACCTTTGTTGAGCCTGACAGACACTCTTCATGTTTGCAAAAAGGTGGGGGCAGAGCATGCTTTAGATACTGTGAGCCAGTGCACATCCACTGTGTGGATTCAGTCTGGGCCGGGACGTAACGGAGGCCCCCACATCCCCCGCAATGCGGTAGGCCCCCAGGGTTCCTTATTTTGCAGGGAGCCCCTCACCTCCCAAAGCCATGTCATTGCATGCCTTGCAAAATGCTTGCAATGGCACAGACTAAGAAATAGGTAAATGCTCAGTAAAGTCACTCTGCATTCCAAAGCAAGCCACCTGCTTCACAGGGGGGCCCCAACCCTTCCGGGAGACCCTATTGATACCAAGACCAATAAAACTCTGTGCGATCTGGGAGACAACGGGACACCTCATCACATTTTGCAGGGGGAACCCATAATTTTGTGTTACGCCACTGAGCCTGGGTCTGCCCACTGCACCAGCAGCATGGTGGCCAAACAGCCAGAGGCTTTGTGATATTCTTACCCTCATGCAGTTAAAGTTCACTGATGTGCCTGATGGAGGATTTCTAACACAATCGGGCAAATTAAACGCTATGACGTACCTGGCTATGGCACCATAAACTAACCTCAAGAGAAAGCTACTCGGGAGTACCTGGATTTATATCGACAGGCGAATGTAAAAGGAATATATTTAGTAATTCTAAAATCATTGTTTCTCAGTGATAAATTGTCAAATAAATTGGCAGTTTCTTATCCATGCATTTCCTATTATGAAGCCAATTGAAACATTTCCATGGTGTAGCGGCACTGCTTCAAGACTGAGAGTGAGACAGAAAAACAAAACAATGATCCAACCACTTCCTGTCATTGCCTGAGCTAACATTTGGTAAGTGATAATTGCTGCGTGCAGGGGTACCGAGCTCTTGCAAATACTATATAATAGATTTTAATTGGAGCACTGGGGATGGAAGTGTTCAGCTCAAGTTCCCACGAGATTGTTTCTTCGACCTGAGGAGCAGTGCGCCGAGTAATTTTTGATCAGCCTGACTGTCAGGGCGGATCAGTGTCACCATGCTACTTACCTCACGGAAAATGCACCAGCCTACATATGAAAATAAGGGCATTATCTGACAAGCTGTAGTGGTTTTCATCCGGAAACTAGAGTCTAATTGAGAGGGAAGGAAATAATAAGGATTACATGTAACCTGCAATAGAAATTGATGGAGCAGTGGGATAACCGGATGCAGAGACGTGTGTAATCGAAAGGCCATGGAATGAATGTTGAGTTGCTAGACTCATCTTTTAACCCTTCATGATTAATAAATCAAATACAATTTAATAAGTAATTATACAATTTGTCAATAGTTCTGTCTGTTCTGCAAATATTAATTTATGCTTCTGAAGGACACACATTTTCGGCCATCTTACACCTTATGCGATGCTAGCTATATGACACACACACACACACACATTTTATACAATATATATAACAACACACAAAATGTGAATCATTAAGATGTACTGATGTAGAATGTACTGCAATAATGGATAGTTATGATTCACAATCAAGAAATACCGAATTGTAATGAAATATTCAGAGGCAGATTTATCAATATTTCACAAAACGCAGCTGCGTGAAAGGGAGAGGGCAGGGATGTGCCACATTTAACATTATATGGTGCATTCTTGTCCTCTCTTTGTGCTGGCGCACTTTTGGCTGCCTAGCGCCAACGCAGGCATCCTTGCGTCATGGTGCAAGTGTACCTGGGTTGTAGGCAGGATTGTTTTTGGGCAGGAAGTGACACCTTCCTGCACAAAAACAACTCTTAGAGGATTTTTCCTCTTTCTATGTGTGCTGCAGAATGCAGCACACATAGAAAGAGGAAAAAACGGGGAGAAATAAACATATTCTTCTCATTGCACCTCCCCTGGGAAGGCGTAGCATTCTGACGCATTGCCTGCATCTGGCAAGTCACCAAAATCCATTGGTGGATGAGTTTGAACAGCCACGCTCCACTGATAGAATGCCTTTCCATTACAGAGTAATGCAAGGCAGTGACTTTCACTGCATTGCGTTACTCCAGATTTACCAAGCACCACAGGGCCATGCAAAGTGGCCTTGCATGGCTTGGTAAATCTGAATTTAGTGTTGCGTTACCTTGCATGATGCAAGGGAAATGCAACACTTTGATAAATCTGGCCCTGAGTATATTGGAACTCGCAGTCAAACAGTGAATCAGGAAGCAAGCCGGGTGCAGTGTTAGAGGAGGGTGGAGAGGAAGAGCAACTCTAAGCTCTTCAAGGAACTACCAGAAATCCTTAAAAATGGCAATAGTGATCTGAGGATGGCGGTACATAAAAGAGCACAAGTTGAGTTATACTAAATTAAAAATCTTAGTGAAGACTGTTGCTGAGAGTGACAAGCTCTTTGGAAAGTCATCTCTCATTGCACCAGAAGCAACAAAGAACTATATAGGGACGTTACTAGAATGGTACTAATGCTGTTGGAGTGACATACAAGACCACAGAAGAAATTAAAAAGTCAGTGGTGGCCTGTACTTTTACCAGGGAGGGGGGCAGGGAGCCACACACACACACACACATACACACTCACTCACACTCATGCATTCACACATGCATTCACACACATCCATTCACAACATTCACTCCCAAATATTCACACACACACCAAATATTAAAAATAGAATCATACTTATCTGTGCAGCTCTTTCTTGGAGTTCACAAAAGGGTTGGGACTGCTGCCTTCCTGCATTGGCTGATCCTAAGAAGGCAGCAGTCCCATACTCATCACAGAGTGGGATGGGGTCAGTGAGACTGGTGACCCCACCCCACTCTGTGATGAGGTGTCAGTGATTGACACTCGGCTCTGGGCACTTCAGGGCTTAGAACTGAAGCGCCCAGGTCTGAGGCAATTACTGACGCTCCCCCTCATAATGAGGGGTAGGGCCTTGAGGTGCTTTGCAAGGCTGAGGATGTCATGCCCACAAGAGCTGTAACTTCTTCAGCCCGGCAAAGTTCAGCTCAGGCAGCCAGGAGCCTGCAAATTTAGAGCATGCTAGCTGCTGGCTGCCTGACCTGAAAATAAAGAGTGTCTGTCAGGCTGACCTTTGCTCAGCCTGACAGACATTCTTTATTGTGGCCAAAATGTGAGGGGGCGTGATCCCTCAGCCCAAAAGGATGGGCCTCAGTGGTGGAAAGTCATAATAAGGAAACAGTGGCAGTAAGAATAGCACAGCCTTCTGAGACTGGAGGTGGTCCTCGTAATGAAGCATCTCCCCACAACCAAACTAATGAAATAAACAATTGCCTTAACATTTCACCAAGATGAGATTGCAGATATCTGTAAAATGGACACGTCAGCCACAACATCACATCAGCCCGATTGTCCATCATAATAGGTAAGATACCACTGAAGTATGTCCGTGTTTTAAAAATGGATATAATACAAAGTGGAGGCTACATGAAAAATTATCACTCACTCATGCAATAACTCACTCTCAATAGCATAAAGTCACATCTCAAAGCTGACAAACATGCATCTGAAATGCCATGTAATGTAAAACAAGCACAATGCATCACAGGATTGTAGTGCAAACATCCACTTCAATTCATAATAAAAAAATAAACAAAGTAAAATGTTATGCTTAACAAACAATATTTATAAGCCTTGGACATCTTACAAGTCATCCTCTGATATAGATCCTAGTCATAATAAATTAAAAGTGTTTTTTTCTATATGTCTACTATTAAATATTATGGCATCATACAACCCCACACAAGTGGAGTGAGTACACCAGATTCAGGAAGCCATAAATCAGAGGTAGCGATGGAACCAGCTATAACAACTTCCCATCACTTTGGCAACAACCATACGATCCCAACTGCCACTGTTAGTTTCACAGGACAGATCTCTACTGCAAGTCCACAAATAAGAGAACCACCAGGAACAGCAAACCAAGGAGAAGATTCAGCTGCATTGGCACGCCATTTTCAGAAGTTAAAAATGCTGTTTTAGGAGTTCAGAAAGAACATCAAAGCGTCATTTGTGAACTAACCCTTTGGGTGGAGGAAGAAGAGAAAACTGTGCATAATGGCTTTGACTCCATAATTTGCAGCTAATTCCTAACTATAACGTCCCTGAAACCTGTGTTTTTTTCAGTGAATTTCTAAGGTTTTTTAAATGCTAATTCCTAATTATAACGCTCCTGAAACATGTGGTTTTTTCAGTGAATTTCTAAGGTTTTTTAAATGCTAATTCCTAACTATAACATCCTTAAAACCTGTGTTTTTTTCAGTGAATATCCAAGGTTTTGCAACTAGTGCTCAAATTTTTAGAGTGGAACAGAAATGGCACTACATGTTCAATCATTTCTGAAGAATTGCACTGTGTTCAAGTTACAGAAGGCTTGTTCAAAATATTTTTGCATTCACAAAGATAACATAATTTTTCAACCCGTTTTTAATATATATTTACTAATTTATATATATATATTTTTTAAAACAATGAGAATCACGTACCGATCATGTACCGGTTGCGGTGGGTGCGGGAATCCAAGCACCGTGCTGCCATATTGGTTTGTTGGTGTAGGATGCGCGTAGAGTGCACGATCGGTGCGCGGTTCCCAAATTTTTTCATTTTTCAAAAATTGAAATACATGTTATATACTATATAATTTTGAAATCAATCGTATGTGTTTTATTGAAAGAGTTATAAAATTGATATTAATATAAATATTTTGAATATTTGAGTTCTTACGATGAAGCTACGGAAGCCGCAACGCTCCCGCGTACCCTCTCATACGTATTTCCGTGTGCACGATAGGTTTGCAACTCCAGCGCAAATTATGTAGTTCTAAAAAACATATATATATATATCATTTTATAATATATTATACCAACAGATTTACTTTCAAATTTGTAAATCTACTATATTTGTATAAATATATAATATTGTTTACACATATTTTCCGGAATTGCGTCGGGTGAACAGTGAATACGCAACCGGTACACGAATCCCATGTGACTTCAAAAGAAATGATTTCATTGGTTAAGAAGCTTTCTATTTTACTACTTGGAGGACCCCACCCAATGTTTTCTTTCTTCCAGGAGCATCTTTAGAGTAAATACCTCTTGTGTTTTCTCTCACTCTACAATTATTTTTTGGGTGTTTTTACTCAACACTGGAAATGGCATCTGGAAATCCACCCCCAGATGTATTTGAAGATGAAGAGGAGCTGGAAGAACCTATCAAAAAAAGAAAGGAAAGTGTTGTCTGGGCTTTTTTCTCCATTCCACCTGGGGAGAAAAAAGTGAATGCCCGCAAGGTGACTTGCACTGTGTGCGAAAAAGTTTTATCTCGGGGCTCTAAGAAGAAATACTCCTGGGAACTTCATCAATGATGAAGCATCTACAAACAATGCATCCCAACCGTCTCGCTCGAGAACAGCACCGACGAGAACTACAACAGTAGCACAGGATGATGAAGTTCCAGGAACCAGCACATCTGCAGGATCCACACCAACAGCAGATACATCATTGCTCATACCTGAGTTTGCTGGTTTAGAGCAACACTGCATAAAGTGCAAACAACTACTTTGTGCTGGGGAGCAGTCCATTGCAGCAGTTATTGTAGCTTCAAAAAATCACAAATGTTAGTTTTTTGTTTTTGTTTTTGCAATGACGTTTCATTTGCAAAATGTTTTCAGTATTTTACTGCAGTTCGTTGCCTTGTTTTTTGAATCTCATTGTTTTAAAACCCCCCCAAAAAAATTAAAGAGTTAGAAAAACACAAAAAATTTAAAAAAGAAAAAAAAATGGCTCTTTTTAGAACCGCCTATTTGGTTAAAGATAGGCAAACTTGTATGTGTTGTATGAATGTGTGCAAGGGTAATGCCTGGGTTATTGGATGAGTGTATGGATAGTTCCTGGGTGATTCCATGAGTGCAGGGGCATTGCCTGGGTGATTGCATGAGTGCAGTGGTTCTGCCTGGGTGATTTCATGAGTGCAGGGGTGCTGCCTGGGTGATTGGATGAGTGCATGAGTAGTGCCTGAGTGACTTCATGAGTGCAAAGGTAATGCCTGGGTGCTTACATCAGTGCATAGGTAATGCCTGGGTGAAAGGATGAGTGCAAGGGTAATGCCTGGGTCATTGGATGAGTGCATGGGTAGTGCCTGAGAGAATGGATGAGTGTATGGGTAGTCCCTGAGTCAATGGTTGAGTGCAAGAATAGTGCTTGAGTGATTGCATGAGTGCATGGGTAGTGCCTGGGTGATTGCATGAGTGCAAGGGTAATGCCTGACTCATTAGATGAGAGCATGGGTAGTACCTGAGAGAATGGATGAGTGCATGGGTAGTGCGTAAGTGAATGGTTGAGTGCAAGAGTAGTGCCTGAGTGATTGCATGATTGCAGGGGTACTGCCTGGGTGATTGGATCAGTGAATGGGTAGTGCATGATTGAAAGGATGAATGCAAGGGTAATGCATGGGTCATTGGATGAGTGCATGGATAGTGCCTTGTAGAATGGATGAGTGCATGGTTAGTGCGTGAGTGAATGGTTGAGTGCAAGAGTAGTGCCTGAGTGAGTGCATGAGTGCAGGGGTACTGCCTGGGTGATTGGATCAGTGCATGGGTAGTGCATGATTGAAAGGATGAGTGCAAGGGTAATTTCTGGGTCATTGGATGAGTGCATGGGTAGTGCCTTGGAGAAAGGATGAGTGCATGGGTAGTGCCTGAGTGAATGGTTGAGTGCAAGATTAGTGCCTGAGTGATTGCATGAGTGCATGGGTAGTGCCTGAATGATTGGATGAGTGCATGGGTAGTGCCTGAGTGAATGGATGAGTCCAAGGGTAGTGCCTGGGTGATTTAATGAGTGCATGGGTAGTGCCTGAGTGATTGGATGAGTGCATGGGCACTGCCTGAGTGAAAGGATGAGTACCTGGTAATGCCTGGGTCATTGGATGATTGCATGGGTAGTGCCTGAGAGAATGGATGAGTGCATGGGTAGTTCCTGAGTCAATGGTTGAGTGCAAGAATAGTGCTTGAGTGATTGCATGAGTGCATGCGTAGTGCCTGGGTGATTGCATGAGTGCAGGGGTAGTGCTTGGGTGATTGGATGAGTGCATAGATAGTGCCTGAGTGAAATGATGAGTGCAAGGGTAATGCCTGGGTCATTGGATGAGTGCATGGGTACTGCCTGACAGAATGGTTGAGTGCAAGAGTAGTGCCTGAGTGATGTATGAGTATATGGGTAGTATATCGGTGATTGCATGAGTACAGGGGTAGAGCCTGGGTGATTGCATGAGTGCAGTGGTAGTGCCTGGGTGATTGTATGAGTGCATGGGAAATACCTGAGTGAAAGTATAAGTGCAAGGCTAATGCTTGGGTCATTGAATGAGTGCATGGGTAGTGCTTGAGGGAATAGATGAGTGCATGGGTAGTACTTGAGTGAATGGATTAGTCCACCTCTAGTGCCTGCGTGATTGGATGAGTGCATATGTAGTGCCTGAGTGAATGGATGAGTGCATAGATAGTCCTTGATTAAATGGTTGAGTGCAAGAGTAGTGCCTGGTGATTGCATGACTCCGTAGGTAATGCCTGATTAATTGGATGTGTGTATAGGTAGTGCCTCCTTAATTGCATGAGTGCATGAGCAGTGCCTGGGTGATTGCATAAATGCAGGAGTACTGCCTGGCTGATTGGATAAGTGCATTGGTAGTGCCTACGTGAATTCATGAGTGCAAGAGTAATATCTGCCTGCTTAGATCAGTGGATGGCTTGTGCTTGAGTACAAGGATGACTGCAAGAGTGATCCGTGGGTCATTGTATGAGTGCATCAGTAGTACCTGAGGGAATGGATGAGTGCATGGGTATTGCCTGAGTGAATCGTTCAGTGCAAAAGTAGTGCCTGGGTGATTGTACGATTGCGTAGGTAATGCCTGATTGATTGGATGTGTGTATAGGTAGTTCCTCCTTAACTGTATGAGTGCATGGGTAGTGCCTGAGTAAAAGGATGACTGTAACAGTAATGCCTGGGTCATTGGATGAGTGCAAGGGTACTGCCTGAGAGAATGGTTGAGTGCAAGAGTTGTGCCTGAGTGATGTATGAGTATATGGGTTGTATATCAGTGATTGTATGAGTACAGGGGTAGTGCCTGGGTGATTGCATGAGTGCAGTGGTAGAGCCTGGGTGAATGTATGAGTGCATGGGAAATACCTGAGTGAAAGTATGAGAGCAAGGCTAATGCTTGGGTCATTGCATGAGTGCATGGGTAATGCTTGAGGGAATAGATAAGTGCATGGGTAGTACTTAAGTGAATGGATTAGTCCAACTCTAGTGCCTGTGTGATTGGATGAGTGCATATGTGGTGCCTGAGTGAATGGATAGTCCTTGAGTGAATGGTTGAGTGCAAGAGTAGTGCCTGGGTGATTGCATGACTCGCTAGGTAATGCCTGATTAATTGGATGCGTGTATAGGTAGCGCCTCCTTAGTTGCATGAGTGCATGGGCAGTGCCTGGGTGATTGCATAAGTGCAGGAGTACTGCCAGGCTGATTGGATAAGTGCATTGGTAGTGCCTCAGTAAATTCATGAGTGCAAGAGTAATATCTGCCTGCTTAGATCAGTGCATGGCTAGTGCTTGAGTACAAGGATGACTGCAAGAGTTATCTGTGGGTCATTGTATGAGTGCATCGGTAGTACCTGAGGGAATGGATGAGTGCATGTGTATTGCCTGAGTGAATCGTTGAATGTAAAACTAGTGCCTGGGTGATTGTACGATTGCGTAGGTAATGCCTGATTGATTGGATGTGTGTATTGGTAGATCCTCCTTAACTGTATGAGTGCATGGGTAGTACCTGAGTAAAAGGATGACTGTAAGAGTAATAGCTGGGTGATTGGATGAGTGCATGGGTAGTGTCTGAGAGAATGGATGAGTGCATGGGTAGTGCCTGAGAGAATGGATGAGTGCATGGGTAGTGCCTGAGAGAATAGTTCAGTGCAAGAGTAGTGCCTGGGTGATTACATGAGTGCACGGGTAGTGCCTGGGTGATTGTATGAGTGTATGAGAAATACCTGAGAGAAAGTATGAGTGCAATGCTAATCCCTGGGTCATTGCATGAGTGTATGGGTAGTGCTTGAGTGAATGGATGAGTGCACTGGTAGTGCCTGAGTGAATGGATTAGTCCAACTCTAGTGCCTGTGTGATTGGATGAGTGTATGGTTACTGCCTGAGAGAATGGATGAGTGCATGAGTAGTGCCTGAGTGAATGGTTGAGTACAAGAGTAGTTTTCTGTGTGTTTCCATGAGTGCATGGGTAGTGCCTGGGTGATTCTATGAGTGCAGGGGTAGTGCCTGATTGATTGGATGAGTGTATGAGAAGTACCTGGGTGAAAGTATGAGTATAAGGGTAATGCCTGGGTCATTGCATGAGTGCATGTGTAGTGACTGAGTGAATAGATGAGTGCATGGGGAGTGCCTGAGTGAATGTTTAAGTGGAAGAATAGTGCATGGGTGATTGCATGAATGTATGGTTAATGCCTGAGTGATTAGATGTGTGTATAGGTAGTGCCTCCTTGATTGCATAAGTGCATGGGAGTGCCTCAGTGAATGCTTGAGTGCAAGAATAGTTCCAGAGTGATTGCATGAGTACATGGGCAGTGCCTGGGTTATTCTATAAGTGCAGAGGTACTGCCTGGGTGATTGCATAACTGCAAGAGTAATGTGTGGGTGCTTAGATCAGTACATGGGTAGTGCATGTATAAAAGGATGATTGCAAGAGTAATCTCTTGGTGATTACATGAGTGCATGTGTAGTACCTGAGAGAATGGATGAGTGCATAGGTAGTACCTGATTGAATGGTTGAGCGCAAGAGTAGTGCCTGAGTGATTGTATGAGTACAGGGGTACTGCCTGAGTGATTGGATAAGTACATGGGTTGTGCCTGTGTGAAAGGAAGAATGCAAGGATAATGCCTGTGTGATCCTATTAGTGCAAGAGTTGTGCTAGAGAGACTAGATGAGAGCACAGGTAGTGTTTGTGTGAAAGGATGACTGTCTGGCTGATTACATCAGCAACATGATGATAGTTTGCAGATAGTGTAAAGGATCAACAATATTTATATTAGAAACAAACAAATAAATAAACTTTAAACATTTTTCACGTTATCATCCATCCATCCATTATGTATTCTTACCTTTTAAGTAATTTAGATACATTACTCAGTAGAACTATTTTAGAATAGTATTCTCCTAAACAGCATTAAAACTCTTTTCAAACTTCAACAGTACCTACTATAAAGAAGAAAAACTGTTATTTAATGATAATATATTACAGAAATTATAATATTATATTTTTCAGAACTCAACATAAATTTAGAATTACATAACATTTTCAGATTCCTTTTTTTGCTGTTCTCAGATTCCACTTAACTTCACCATACACAGTGATTTTAATGTAGTATCATCATTGAACAGTGAGGGAAAAAACAATCAAATTGATTGTTGACAAAAAAACAAATCAGCGTAGAGCATCATCATCAATATGTGGTAGCTATGTGTTTTCCTATCTGCACTTTCCTAATTACTTCCTTCATCTACATTAACTCTATTATTTATTTCAAATACATTTGCCAAAATATAGATTCTCATTTACATCTTGTACAATATAGACAACAAATATATAAAGTATTTCCTTTTAAACACAATTTTCCAAATGCAATATCAATTACCGCAAATAATATTCCAAACACTAATTATAAATACTAATAGTTTCCAGTCCTGTCAACTTTCTGTTCACATCTTCCCAATAGGCCGAATGATGTACTCAAAACTTTGGCTTCAAAAATAACAAATATGAATTTGGTAATTCATAAGGCAATCTATGTTTGAATTCCAAGTGGGCATCATACCAATGTGTCCATCCTTTATTACACTTTGAATAAACAGTATAGTGTCCAGATGTTGTAGTAGGTCCATCATGGAAAATAATAACCACTGCTGTAAAAGTTCTTCCTGAAATAGATATTTGACTTCCTTTAAAATTTGAAATTTTAGTTTGCAATTTTCTTCCATCTGCTCTACAACATTGTAGCATTAAAATGAGATATTTTCCAAATCTTTCTACATGTAATGTAGACAACATCTCTGATCTACAATGTGAACATCTCATGTCCTAATTAGCTGTTTTTATCAATTTGTTAAAAGGTACTGATTTGCAGTCTGGTATTGTCAAGTATATGAATCGTTCTGTTTGTATTTCAGTGTTGGAAGTAAATGAACACTCTTCACATTTATGATCCCATCTGTAATTTAGTCCAAAAAAGTTTTCAATCTGTATTCCTTCATGTTCTAATACTCCAAGCATAAGCATTAGAAATTCTTGTGCATCTTGTTGTATATCGGGAGTAAATGTCAACGAACCAGTACATATATCCAAAAGATGCCCAATGCCAGAAGCAGTATGGATTTTAGTTCTGTCAGTTAAACTGTTGAAATACATGATGTAGTGAAGAACAGAATCTTTTTTTCACGATTTCCCATGATTTTATGATGAAAATCTTGTAGATAAAACAGAACATTCAGAATCAAATTAGGATAACAGTTGATACCTGAACTGTTGTCCAACTGGTATCCTTCAATGTCATAAACAGTTTCCATTTTCTTTTTCTTTATGCCTTCAAATTTCTCTTCATTTGTTTTTTTGAACCTCAATTCCATCTTTGACATATTTCCGTTTTGGACACACTACACGTTTCTCATATATGGGATATTCACCTCAATCAGGTGTATAAAGTCTTCTTAAACGATTATACTCTCTTACACAATTTCCATCAGCACTAACCTTTTTCTCATCGAAATCTATCAAATACAAACCAGACAATGTTCTTACTCGAGACAATGCAACATATGCCATTCCCTCTTTGAACACTGTACTTCCAATATTTACAAAAGCACTGTCTATAGTTAAACCTTGAGATTTATGAATAGTTACTGCATATGCTAAAGACAGAGGAAACTGTTTTCTGCGAACATACAAATCTTTTACAAGCAAAAAACGTACAATACAATGCCCAATCTGTCTTAGCTCTTTAATCTGATCAAATTTTATAATCCAAAATTCTATTCCATCTCTGTTCTGAAATTATATAAAATCAACAACTTTCCCCATTGCTCCATTTACTAAACCTTCTTCTACATTCAAATTACGCCGTAAAATTACCAGACAGTTTATACATACATGTAAAGTCTTTTCTAAGCCTGCAGTTTTAGATACAGACTTTTCCAAAGAATTCAATTTAGCCTGTAGTTTCTATGTAAGAAGAATAGTCACTCCCTGGTGTTCAATTTTATCAATAGCTTCAATTCGCACTATTTGTTGTTTTTCCAGTTTCAAAAGTTCTTGATTAAATGTAGAACACTCTTGCAGTTTAGGCATTAGGCAAACTATAGACTTCTTTTCTCCAACCTTATTGTACACTACTTCAGCCGCTGTGTTTCCAGTTGTAAACAAGTTCCTTAGTAGCCAACTTTCTAAAGCTTGTTTACCATGTTTCGTCAAAACACCAATTCTTATGGCTTGAAGAATATTTCTGCAATCTTCATCACTTGCTTGTCGCATATTCTTAACAAGTTCTTTATATTCAAAATGTAACCAAATGTTCACATTTCCAATACTTCCCAAAGATATCCTAGTGTCTTCATGGACAAGTGTTTTAAAAACAGGTTGTCCTTTTGCAGGAAGTAAGTTGTAGTGGATCTCCGAACACATTTAATGTTTGCCTCCAAACAGAACATCGTAATTTATTTTAAAAATCTGTTGCATTCTCAAATGTACAAAGGCAAGCATTAAGTTTGAGACCATGCTCACCTCATCAATGATTAAAAGTTTCATTTTCCTCAGTTCTCTTGAGACTTCATAACAAGCTTGTCCAGATAGCTTCTGATATTCCAATTTATTATCATGTTCAACTGGTAGCATAAGTAATCGATGTAAAGTAATCCCTTTAATATTGTGTGCTGCTAATCCAGTTGGAGCTGTTACAACACAAGATAAATGTGATTCTGTAGTTTTGTGTAGATAACTGGTCAAAACTTTAATTAAGAAACTTTTTCCTGTTCCAGCTTGACCGCTGATGTACATTAGAATAGGTTTAAATGATGAACATTGGCATTCTTTTTTTTCATGTAGCAAACCATGTTGTGTCTGTTCTTTCACTTGTGGATATATTTCTTTCTGTTCAATATTTAGTTGTTCTTCTAACTTTTCCAACTGAATAATATCCTGTTGTGCCTGTTGCATTGGAGTTTCTACCTCATTCATGGCTATTGCTGCTTCATTTTCAATAATTGGTTGTCCCAGTGGATCTTGACTTAGTGGCCCAGAACTATGACTATCCTGAGAACTTTCTCTAGCTATTTCAGCTGCAATAGTACTTTCTTGTTTAATCTCATCATTTAACATTTGTAGATGTGTAGAGAAAATTGTGCACTGAATACCATCTTTACTTGCATTAAAATCTTCATAGCAGTCGAAATTTCAAAGTAATTCCGTTTCACTACACCAAGGCTTGAACAGTTGCAGAAGTGCTAAATAGAAAAATTCCCTCTTATCTGGACTTTCGCAACTCAGTTTTCTGTGGTTAATAGGATTTCCTTTGGCATGTTTTACCAAACATCAATGTCCATCACATTCAATTACTGCATATTTTTCTTCTTTTATATTTTCTGTAATTTTTCTTTTAAAGCTGTAATTTTGAAGTATTTCATACAGACATAGATTTTCGAGATGTGGACGTCCTCCTTTTGGGATAGTATGTATCCAACATATTAGTTTTAACAATATCTGTTCTTGTAATGTTTTCAATACTCTATTTCATGTGGCGGCAAGACCTAGACTTACCCAAATGATCCCTCTTGACTTTGAATATAAACTGGCAGAGCTCAAGCGATCCGAGCATTCATAGGATCCAATCTCTCGATGGGAAAGCATTTTCAAGATGAAGCTGTACAATTTCTTGCTAAGACTCTTTTCTTGTGAAATTTCTTCCCACATTTCTTTCGTCTCTGTCTTTTCAGATTTGGTTATATATGATGTAACATAGCGAGCAACAGCAATTTAATTATCTGCAACATATTGAATATCCATGTTTGCATTCCACATTTTCAAAATCACATGTCTTGTAGTCATTAATATACTTTGAATCTTCGGTTCTTTTTAAGTTGTATGTATTCTTCGGAGATTTGCGAGTTATTGTATGCCTTACTGCTGACATAAAACTATTTACACTCCCTTTAGAAATTATTGGACATGGGAATCCAAAACGACATTTTGTATAACATTTCCCTTTAGACTTGTATTTTCATCGACAGTATTTTCCACATCGATGACTTTGAAACCGTAAAACTTGTTGCTTCAAGCATTTTTCTCCTCCTTCTCTTGGAATGGCACAGGTAACATACTGTTCGATGAAAGACAAAACACTTTCATCAGTATCAGTTCCAAATTTTGGAGCATTCTTGATCCATAATAGCATGTGTATATGAGGAGCACCTCTTGCTTGGGTCTCCTTTCTCCAAAAGAAAACCGTTACCTCTCCAAGAGTTGGAATATTTTTATTTCAGATAAATGACATCATAGCTTGAAACCTATGGTTGCAATACCTGCAGACATTTACAGGATCCAAGGAACAGAGTTTTCCAACTGTCTTCAATTCAATGTTTTTAACATTTGAATTTGCTTCTCGTAGAAATTCAAGTAAATCGTCCCACGCATATTCAGCACAGCTAAGTGTTACAAACCATGTAGGAGTACCTATATTTCTTAACATACATTTAAGTTCTCCGTGATGACGATACCAATACTCATTGGTACCACGTTGACACGCCATCAAATTAATTAACTGAGATTCTAAATGTTCATCTCTTTGTTGAACTTTGTCCATTAATTCTTTTGCAGAAACGTGGAAGATGAACTCCTGTTTTTAATATGTGGTTCACTGCATATGAAAGTGCAGACAAATCACATTCAAACAGAAGATGAAATATATTTGGAATACACTGTCGAAATCTCGGACCTTCAGAGTACAATCTTGTCGAGCGGTATTCGGACGCTGGAATCTGTACACCTCGCTCATCAAATCATCCACCTTCTCCAGTGGGGAACAGCTGTGGAAAACAAGCTTCTACATTTTTTTCCCATACACACATGGGAGTTCCCTTTGCTTCCTTCATTTGAAATAATTCAATACTGTTTCCTATCACTTCATTTGAATGTAGAGGATGTATACTATAATGTTCATAAATCTCTTCACTCCTGGACTTGTCCACTTTTTCTATTTGGCCACTTGAAATTTCTGGTTCCTCTTCTAAGCATGTTCCCTGTTCATCAACATTTACATTCTTATAATAAATATTATTTTGTACCAGATATAAAGTAGCCTTTTGAAGTTAATTAACAAATACAAACTCTTGCCATATTTTTCGACTCTTTGTTGGTACACCATTTACTAGAATAACTACTGGCTCATTTTCCTCCCTGTCTACACCAACAGTTTCAATATTTTTCTTAAAATCTAAAGGTAAGTACACAACTCTTCCTTTCAGACCTCTTTGTAAATCTGTTGGAGGCAGCTTACCTGTGTTAGGCTCCACACGAACTATAGCCTGAAATGGGTGCACAGATTGAATAAGAATGGACTCATATGCATTCAAATCTGCCAGTTCTGCAGGAATAGCTACCAACTCTAAGTTGTTATGTACTGCTCTAGCTGGCATTTTGTTCTCTTCTAATTTGTTGTAACAATATTTACAAATAAGTTGATCAGTAGCCAACTCAAACATACATTCTAACAATAAATAACACCAAATTGCTGCCACTTATCATTGTTTTCCTTTTCACTTTTTAAATATAAATCAACATTCCTAGTTTGACTTCTATAATGAGTATGTCGAAAACAAATACAAACATAGTTTGGTTTTTCACATGAAACTGTCTTAATCTTTGTAATTTCTTAGGCAAACTCATCAATACTAATGTGGTTCCCATGTTCTTCAACACCTACACTTTCTCCACACTCCTATTGTGAACTAAAAAAACGAAACTCTATATAATCACAAACTTTTGTATATCTGAAACTGAACCGTGCAAAAGAGCTGTGTTCATTTCACTTAAACATAATGCAGGAGTTTTTACATAGTAAAGTCTCCTTACTAACTTCCGCATTTCTGAATGGTGTACTGCTAACATTCTTAAATGATGAAAAGTACTTTTACACACCTTTCTTGAAATACAAGCCAGAGAATGACCCTGCAACTTACTATATTTTCTTATTTTACATAGATCTAGTCCTTGTAACATCGTAATCTTCTGTTTAAGACTTTTTTTTGCATACTCTCGTAAAAAAAATTGCAATATGTCAATAGATTCCTGTAGAATACTGCAAATACTACTAAAATCCCACTTATATACAGGAGCTTGTGTACGCTTCCCTTGAACTTCGTCAGCTATTACTTCTTCCACATTCCTAACAACCATTTTTCTTTTAGAAAGGGACAACCATCTTTCATCTCATAGCATCGACCACTAGTATCAACTGCATGCACTAATGTGTTCTGTTGAAAATAGCTTTCTTCATTAAAGAAAGGCTCAGTACTGGAAGTGTGCTTCCATTCACCAGTAAAAGTTTTACAAAAGTTACTTTTATTAACCAGTCTTTTTCTTTTGCTTTTCTCCTTCATGAAGTGCATTATTTTATTCAATGTTTTCATTCTCGTCACTACTAATGTAAATAATTTTCGTTTCAATTCAAAAGCAGTATCTGCTACACTTTCAATGTGTTGCTTCTTCTTATACGCTGCTGTTCTTCTTTTATACTTTTTGCAATCTTTTAATACATTTTGAATTACTCTATTTCGAAACATTCGTACACATATCTCTTTAAATAGTTTTTGTCTTTTTGTGACATTTTGTGACATTAATTAATGTTTTTTTTTTCCATTACAAGTGTTTGTTTCCTTGTGCTTTGTTGCAAAAACTTTCTTTTTCCTTTCATTACTATTGTCTTTCTTTAATCTCTCTGCAACTGTTTTAAGAAATTGTTTAGTACTCTTACCAGAACAGACTTTGGGGGTCATTAGGATGGCGGGCGGATCACCATCGCCAGCCAGGCGGTGGCGATCCGCCCGCCATCTCCACCCGATTCACCCCGCCATATTATAACGGTGGGGGGTACTGCGGCGGACGCTAAGTGCGTCCGCCGCTTTTCTGCCAGTCGGCAATAGGAACGATTGCCGGCCGGGCGGACTGGGGCCCTAATATGGTGGCGGTGCCTAGCAGGCACCGCCATCCATATTAGGTTGCTGGGTTTCACAGGCCTTTCCATGGCTGCTTCGCCGCCATGGAAAAGCTGCCGGTGAATTGCTTTGGGTGCCTGTTGCGGGCCCCTGGGGGGTGGGGGGCTGCACTTGGGGGGTACCTATGGTACCCCCCCTTCATTGCCATGCACAAGGTGGCAGGCAGCGCGCGGTGCCTGCCACATTGTGCATGGCAATGAACAACATGCCTCTTTGGCATTGCGGTGGGTGCTGCTTAAAGCAGCACCCGCCACAATGTCAAGTATGCGGAATGCGACCGCCAGGGTGGCGGTCGCATCGTAATTAGAAGTGCGGGACCGCCGCACGTCTGCCGGGCGGTCCCAGCACCGCTAGGGTGGCGGGCGGACTAAAGTCCGCCCGCCATCCTAATAACCCCCTTTATCCTGAGTAACATTTTGGTCTTTTTGTAGTCCACTCTTTTTACTTTGGTTTAAGTAGTTCTGTTTTCTTTGTTGTCTTCTCTTTTCATGTTTTCTTGCCATCTTCAATTTCTAATTCAAACAAAATAATTTTCTAAAAAAGAAAGAAGAGTTTCAATAGTTTCTTACATCAATTAAGTATTTTAAATTAATTACATGTCAACATTAATAGTAACTAGTAAACAATTAATTACAATTGCATTGCTATTCTCTTTGTAACTAATAAAATAAAGGTACTTAAAAAAACAAGAGAAGTTCAGAAAAAAAGCAACAGAGATAAGACGGGTGCAGAAAGATTCAACATAAATATAGTAATAGAAGCAACAGAGGTGAAGAAACAGTCATGAAAAGTGCAGAAAGAAGCAAGAGAACTGCAGAAATGCAAAACAGCAATCTTTGCAATATTACTATTATAAGTCTCACAATGTTCCTAAATTTATGCATACATGCATCTCTACCTTTTTCTGCTGGCATCATACATAATAGAAAGTGAAACATACAAATAGTTCTATACCTGTGTTACACACATCTAGCATCTTCAGATGCACAACACGTATGAGAATACAAGGGCAAATAGAGACATACCTCACTCACAAGACCATGCAGACCTTAAAACTTCACAGACTGCACTTCAAACAGACACGTAAAATTATGTGGCGTATTTCAAGTGTACCTTTCCACAGACTCATACAAAGTAGCCTAATCAGTAATCCCTCTACCAACATGTCTGAAATCTCAGTTTTGAGCTGCAGCTTCACCATTCTGCGACTACTTAGGGTGCTGGACTTAGCCAAATATAAAGCAGCAACCATTCGCATCTATCTGTTGGAACTCTCACTATATTTCTGAAAGCATGTATGCATGTGTCTGCACCATTTCCTAGTGGCATCATATATAAATGAAACATACAAATAGGTGTATACCTGTGTTTTATACGTCTACCGTCTTCAGATGCATAACATGTGTGAAAATACATCTACAAGTAGAGACATACCTCAGTCAGAAGACCATGAAGTCCCTTAAACTTGACAGACTGCACTTCCCATTTGAACGAGACACCTAAAGTTATGCGGCATACTTCAAGTGTACCATTCCACAGACTCATACAAAGTAGAATAAAAACTAATCCCTCTACCAACATGTCTTAAACCTCACGTTTTTGCTGCAGCTTCACCATTCTACTACTACTCAGGGTGTTGGACCTACCCAAATATAAAGCAACAACGCATAGCATATCTCTGTTGTAAGTCCCACCATATTCCTGAAAGAATGCATGCATGTGTCTGTACCTTTTGCTAGTGGCATCATATATAAAAGAAACATACAAATAGATGTATACCTATGTTTTATACATCTAGCATCTTCAGATGCATAACACATATTAGACTACATGTGCAAGTAGAGATATGCCTCAGTCACAAGACCATGTAGACCTTAAAACTTCACAGACTGCATTTCCCATTTCAAGCAGATAGCTAAAATTTTGTGGCATATTTCAAGTGTACCTTTCCACAAACTCATACAAAATAGACTAATCAGTAATCCCGCTACCAACATGTCTTAAACCTCACTTTTGAGCTGCACTTTCATGATTCTGCAACTACTTAGGGTATTGAGCCTAGCCAAATATAAAGCAGTAACCCTTGGCATGTGCCTCTTGTAAGTCTCACCATATTCCTGTAAGCAAACATGCACATGTCTGTATCTTTTGCTAGTGGTATCATACATGAAAGAAATATACAAATAGACGTATACCTGTTTTTTATATGTCTAGAATCTTCAGATGGATAACCTAATGAGAATACATGTGCAAGTAGAGACATACCTGAGTCAGAAGACCGTGCAGACCTTAAAACTTCACAGAATGCACTTCCCATTTCAAGCAGACACCTAAAATTAAGCAGCATATTTGAAGTATACCTTTCCACAGACTCATACAAAGTTGCCTAATCGCTAGTCCCTCTGCCAACATGTCTTAAAACTCACTTTAATGCTGCAGCTTCACCATTCTACTACTACTGAGGGTGTTGGGCCTAGCCAAATATAAAGCAGTAACCCTTTTCATGTGTCTCTTGTGAGTCTCATCATATTCCAGAAAGCATAGATGCATGTGTCTGCACCTTTTCCTAGTGGCATCATATATAAAAGAATCATACAAATAGAAGTATACCTGTGTTTTATACGTCTAGCATCTTCAGATGCATAACATGTATGGGAATACATGTGGAAGTACAGACATACCTCTGTCATATAACCATGCAGACCTTAAAACTTCACAGAATGCAGGTCCCATTTCAAGCACACACCTAAAACTATGTGGCGTATTTCAAGTGTACTTTTCCACACACTCATACAAAGTAGCCCAATCACTAATCCCTATACCAACATGTCTTGAACCTCACTTTTGAGCTGCACTTTCACCATTCTGCAACTACTTAGGGTGTTGGGCCTGGCCAAATATAAAGCAGTAACCCTTTTCACTCTTGTGAGTCTCATCATGTTCCAGAAAGCATACATGCATGTGTCTGCATCTTTTCCTAGTGGCATCATATATAAAACAAACATATAAATAGACCTATACCTGTGTTTTTATATGTCTAGCATCTTCAGATGCATAACACGTATGAGAATACTTGTGGAAGTACAGACATACCTCAGTCACAAGACCATGCAGACCTTAAAACTTCACAGAATGCAATTCCCATTTCAATCACACACCTAAAATTATGTGGCGTATTTCAAGTGTACCATTCCCCACACTCATACAAAGTAGACTAATCAGTAATCCCTCTACTAACATGTCTTAAACCCCAATTTTGAGCTGCACGTTCACCATTCTGCAACTACCTAGGGTATTGGGCGTAGCCAAATATAAAGCAGTAACCCTTTGCATGTGTCTCTTGTAAGTCTCATCGTATTCCTGTTAGAATGCATGCATGTGTCTGCACCTTTTCCTAGTGCCATCATATATAAAAGAAACATACAAATAGACATATATCTGTGTTTTATACGTCTAGCATCTTCAGATGCATAACATGTATGAGAATACATGTGGAAGAACAGACACACCTCAGTCACAAGACCATGCCGACCTTAAAACTTCACAGAATGCAGTTCCCATTTCAAGCAGAAACCTAAACGTTTGTGGCGTATTTCTAGTGTACCTTTCCACAAACTAATACAGTGTAGCCTAATCAGTAATCCCTTTACCAACATATATTAAACCTCACTTTTCAGCTGCACTTTTACCATTCTGCAACTACATAGAGTGTTGGGCCTAGCCAAATATAAAGCAGTAACCCTTTGCATGTGTCATTTGTAAGTCTCACCATATTCCTGAAATAATTCATGCATGTGTCTGAACCTTTTCCTAGTGGCATCATATATAAAAGAAACATACAAATAGACGTATACCTGTGTTTTATACGTCTAGAATCTTCAGATGGATAACCTAATGAGAATACATGTGCAAGTAGCGACATACCTCAGTCAGAAGACCATGCAGACCTTAAAACTTCACAGAATGCACTTCCCATTTCAAGCAGACACTAAAATTAAGCAGCATATTTGAAGTATACCTTTCCACAGACTCATACAAAGTTGCCTAATCGCTAGTCCTCTGCCAACATGTCTTAAAACTCACTTTAATGCAGCAGCTTCACCATTCTACTACTACTGAGGGCCTAGTCAAATATAAAGCAGTAACCCTTTGCATGTGTCTCTTGTAAGTCTCATCATATTCCAGAAAGCATAGATGCATGTGTCTGCACCTTTTCCTCGTGGCATCATATATAAAAGAATCATACAAATAGACGTATACCTGTGTTTTATACGTCTAGCTTCTTCAGGTGCATAACACGTATGAGAATACATGTGGAAGTACTGACATACCTCAGTCACAAGACCATGGAGACCTTAAAACTTCACAGAATGCAGTTGCCATTTCAAGCACACACCTAAAATTATGTGGCGTATTTCAAGTGTACCTTTCCCCACACTCATACAAAGTAGCCTAATCACTAATCCCTCTACCAACATGTCTTAAACCTCACGTTTGAGCTGCACTTTCACCATTCTGCAACTACTTAGAGTGTTGGGCCTAGATTAATATAAAGCAGTAACCCTTTGCATGTGTATCTTGTAAGTCTCACTATATTCCTGAAATAATTCATGCATGTGTCTGAACCTTTTCCTAGTAGCATCTTATATAAAAGAAACATACAAATAGAAGTATACCTGTGTTTTATACGTCTAGAATCTTCAGGTGGATAACACGTATGAGAATACATGTGCAAGTAGAGACATACCTCAGTCAGAAGACCATGCAGACCTTAAAACTTCAAAGAATGCACTTCCCATTTCAAGCAGACAGCTATAATTAAGCAGCATATTTGAAGTATACCTTTCCACAGACTCATACAAAGTTGCCTAATCACTAATCCCTCTACAAACATGTCTTAAACTTCACTTTTGAGCTGCACTTTCACCATTCTGCAACTACTTAGGGGTCGATTCCGATTCGGGCCGGAAATTTCTCCGACCGAGCCGGACCCGGAGAGATATCCGACCGAATCGGACCCGTGCAGTCCGACCGAACGAGTACGATGCGCACGTATGCCATCGGACCCGAGTCGGTCGGACTCCCATTGAAGTCAATGGGAGCCGGTCGTGCAACGCGTACGCGGGCTCCCATTGACTCAATGGGTGCGAGTCGGACAAGTGCGCCCCCTACAGCGGGTACGCGGCGAAGCGATTCGCGCCGTACACGCACAGGTAGGGGGACCCATGGGTCCCCCTGTGTGCGACTCGCGCGGCTACGCGTACAGGGGGTCCGACACGGACCCCCAAAGTACGGCTCCGACAGCTCTTTCAAGCCAGAGTGCGCGGCTCGGTCGGACTGCTCGCGGCGCGCATCGTACTCACCCGGCCGGGAAACGTCTCCATTGCGCGGTGCGAGTCGAGTCCGAGCGAGTCGGTCGGTGCGGTTCGAGCCGGGAACGAGTCGGTCGGAGCGGTCGGGATGCCCGGACGAGTCGGTCGGCGATTTCGCATCGTACTCGCTCGTCCGGACGCGCGTACGGATCGGTCGGGAAACAGGGCTCCGAATCGGATCCGGTAAAGCCGAATCCGATTCGGAGCCCTACCGGCCGAGATCGGAATCGGCCCCTTAGGGTGTTGGGCCTAGCCAAATAGAAAGCAGTACCCCTTTGCATGTGTCTGTTGTAAGTCTCTCCATATTCCTGAAAGCATACATGCATGTGTCTGCATCTTTTCCTAGTGGCATCATATATAAAAGAAACATACAAATAGATGTATACCTGTGTTTTATACGTCTAGCATCTTCAGATACATAACACGTATGAGAATACATGTGCAAGTAGAGAAAAACCCCAGTCACAAGACCATGCAGACATTAAAACTTCACAGACTGCACTTCCCATTTCAAGCAGACATTTAAAATTTTGCGGCGTATTTCAAGAGTACCTTTCCACAGACTCATACAAAGTAGCCTAATCACTAATCCCTCTGCCAACATGTCTTAAACCTCACTTTTGTACTTCAGCTTCCCTATTCTGCAAGTACTGAAGGTGTTGGGCCTAGCCATATATAAAGCAGTAACCCTTCGCATATTTCTGTTGTAAGTCTCACCATATTCCTGAAAGCATGCATGTATGTGTCTGCACCTTTTTCTAGTGGCATCATATGTAAAAGAAACATACAAATAGACGTATACCAGTGTTTTATACATGTAGCATCTTCATATGCATAACACGTATGAGAATACATGTGCAAGTACACACATACCTCAGTCACAAGTCCATGCAAATTGTAAAACTTGACAGACTGCACTTCCAATTTGAAAGAGACACCTAAACTTATGTGGCGTACTTCAACTGTACCTTTCCACAGACTCATACAAACTACCATAATCACAAATCCATCTACCAATGTACCAATATACCAATATTACTATGCACAAACTATTTCAATCATCATGTCAGTACAATAAAATAAAGTACAATACACATCTGTACATTTCATAACATATTTCAAACATCACACTTCTCTAATAATTTCAAAACTTTGAAAATAATGCTCCTCAAATATAAAAATATCACTACAAAGAGTGAAGCACTACTACATGATATATAACACAACTTACAAATTTGTAACTCACCTTTCAAATAGTATTGCGGAATATGAAATATCAGAAACGCGTAAAAGATTTTCTTTTGCACACATTAAATGTAATGCACCACTCTCAACAAGGTAAAACCAGTAATGGCAAACGTTCCCTCTCTTTCTGCACACAAATAAATGTAAGTAACAAATCAAATTGCTTTCTACATCATTTCAAATTGTGAAACACATATCTATTGGTTAGACGTATTAACCCTTTCTAACTGTCTCCTAAAAGTGCGCAAACTGGTTCTGTAATTTTCTGGAGTCGCGACTCCACCGTGGTGCCGCAGTGTAGCATCGCGATGGAGCCACGAATCCATAGGGGAGTTCAAAAACTTATTTCTAATAATCCTAGTGTTTTTTTTTAAAACAACAGACTACTTCTACACATACTACTGACTTAGAAAAACTCAATTTAGTAACATCACTTATATATAAGTTGCCATTTCACATTTTAAATACACAGTTAACTTTCAACCCTTCCCCCATTCTGCTTAATCCCAGTTTCCATAGTAACAGTTTCTGCAACATTCAACTGTACTGGCAGGTCACAAGTTCACCATATGTTCACGTTCAGCACAGTAGCTTACAAATGCAAATAGCAGGTGTGGTTGAGTTTTGCTAAATATTACCTTATCCTATCTACTGTACCTTTCAAATATTTTTTAATAACCAATAAGAAACATGCTTCTTTAGGAAAATAACATGCATCCTATTTGTGAGTGCACAATGGTAATGAACAACCAATCACTTATCGTCTTTTTCTAAAACAGCATCTTCTCCACCATTTTAGATACCTCTCATTCTACCAACTGACTACCTGAGCTGCAGACATCTTTTCATTCCTTCCAGACATCCCTTCAAGATACTTACGGTATGGATTGTAGGGCACAGCTATGTTTTCTGGTGCAAAAAGAATGCTGAACACAGAGGTATTGACAAAGACCTAGGTTTGCAAAATGTGGATATTAAATGGATTGCAAAGAGAGGATTAAAGTGGCACCAATTGATGCCTTTGGTTAAAAACTTTTTGCCTCTCCAACCCCCTGACCGCACTGTGGTGGCAATGACCTAGGCACATTGACTGGGGTGGGTCTGGAAATGCTAATGAAGGATACCTTTGCACAATTGATGTTGCTTTTGCCTCAAACTGTCTTTGTATACTCTAATATATGCCAAAGACAGAAATGGAAGTGGTCAAATCAATTCTGTCCACAGTTTGTGAAAGCTAGGAAAAATGTCAATAAAGCTTTTTCTGCTTACCTCAGAGACCATAGGATGGGCTCCATCTATAACAACAATTTACGTTTTGATATGGATGACATCTACAGAACTGATGGAGTTCACTTCACAGATGAAGGAAACAGAGTTTTTCTCAACAACCTTAAGCTGTGCGTCTGCACTTACATGTAGCTCGAACGAAGTCATAATGGAAACAAGGGCTCTTTTTAGAGCCACCCTATAACCCAACAGTGAATCTTTTTTTTTTTAAAACATACATACTCTTTTTTAATTTTTTTGTGGATTCGCGAACCCGCAAAACAAAAGCACAAATTCAATGTACTACAACACAATACACTTTTCAAGTTTAACTTTAAAAAAAATATTATTACTAACTCTATCAAATTTAATGTGATGATTAACTTCAATCTCACTAACTCTATAAATAAAGTTCAGAAATGCAACAGTACCTTCTAAATTATATACTATTAAATTATGTATTTATGGTAGATCCGCGAATCCACAGCGACGTTACACTGGGGGGCCGCACTGAGAGCCGCAATAGAGTCGCGACTCCTATGAAGAGAGAAAAAAAAAATTAATACCACCCAGTTCCATTATCCGATTTCAGCCCGGGGGACCCCATCCCCCAGGGCCCTGCAAAAATGTATTTATGGAAGGGGCAGTGTGGCCCCCCTTCCCTGGGCATCTTTTGGCCCCAGGGACCCAATCCCCAAAAGCCTGCCCAGCCTTTCTTTTTTTTATAAATTTTGGAGGGGGGCCGTGTGTCCCCCTTCCTGAGGCCAATTATGGCACCGGGGACCCGATCCCCCGGGGCCGGCCTTACTTTAAAAATAAAAAAAATAAAAAAAGTGAGGGAGGCATAGTGGCCCCCCTCCCGGGCCATTTTTGGCCCTGGGGACCCCATCCCCCAGGCCTGGCCTCATGTTGGGGACCGCGGGGGGAGCCCTAATACCCCCACGGTCCCTGCTGGCTCCCCGCTTCCTGTGGGAGCCCACATTGCTTTTGGACAAGGGGAGCTGCCAACATACAGCTCCCTTTGCCCAAAAGAAAATCTGCTTCATGGAAGCGAGAGCAGTTTTTCTGCTCTCGCTTCCATGAAGCGAAGCAGAAGTTTGCCATGGCATGAGCAGTGCTCCCGCCCTGCCATAGAAAACTACAATGTCCCGGGGGTGGGCACCCCGGGACATTGCTGGAGCTGGCCCTAGGGGGTGGCGGTCCCCAGGGCCAAGGATGGCTTCTGGAGGGGGGTTACACAGCCCCCCTCCAATCAAGTTTGAAGCCCCAGGGCAATGTGGGGGGGCAGGAGCTCCCCCCACACTGGTTTAAAAAAATTAAAGCCCCGGGGAGGTGGCGGCCCCCGGGTCTTGGGTGGGCCGTGAGGCCCCAACACATAATAAAGAAATGCCCCAGGGAGGTGGCAGTCCCTGGGGCAGTGTGGGGGGCAGGAGTCCCCCCATGCATTTTTGATAAAAAAGACAGCGCTTCCTTTTTAAAAAAACAATCGCAGATTTTTTTAAAAAGCTTTTTTTGGGCCCTGGGGGTTTCTGTGGGACCCCCTGAGCTGGCGTAGGGGAGTCAGGATGGTTCTACCCTGCCCCCTTTTCATATTTTTTATCTTCTTTTTCACCTTTTTCTTGTGACTCTGTTCAACTCAACTTGTGCTCGGGAGGGTTCGCGGATCCACCACGGTCACCAAATATCCATATTTTTTAAATATGAATTTCTCAGGAACTACTGAACGGATTTACACCATTTAAAGAAAAGACTGCACTCTGACCAAGAGCTACCTTTCTGCCAAATTTGGTGTAATTCCGTTCAGCAGTTCGGTCTGTATCAGCGACAAAGGTTTCCTATGGAAATTAACATGGAGAAAACGTGTTTTGGGACCCCCTTTTTTCTCGGCCCCCGCTTGACGAACCACCCCGAAACTTTTAAGACAGGAGCTGACCGGAGCACCCCATTAGTTTGAAAGTTTCACGAAGATTCGTCAACCGACACCAAAGATATTAGCCAAAGAAAAAATGCTTTTTGAATAGAAACAAGGTCCTAAATATAACTACCTACTGGGGACTGCCAGTAGGTAATATATATATATATATAGTCGCCAGTAGGTATTTATAGTTAGGACCTAGTTTCCATAGGAAAAGCATTTTTTGACTTGCCTATAACTTTGGCGTAGTTTGACCAATCTTCATGAAAATTTCCCAAAAAAGTGTCAAAGTAGATTCTGTGCATCATGGAATGTTTGGGGATGATCCGTGCAGTGGGGACCAAGAAATAGGGGTGCAAAAAAAGGGTGCCTTTGTAATGTTAATTCCCATAGGAATGCATTGTCGAACCTTCAGTCCGACCCGCAGGACGGAATTACACCAAATTTGCCAGAAAGGTATATGTTGTTATGCAGATTGTGCTTTTTGTTATTTGGTGCAAATCTGTCAAGTAGTTTTTGAGAAATTTAAGCTGAAAATTATAGCTATATCTCTTGCCACAGATATTTCGGTATGGTTTCACGATTAATCGTGGATGCTCATGCCATCAGGAATGCTGTGATTGGCTGGACGCAACCTGAACAGAAAGTTGCGGCTGCTATTTTATCATTTGGGAATGGTTCCCAAGCTGAAAATTTGTGTGAAATCTAACATAAGGGGTCAGGGTGGAGATACTCTGACCCCATGTTTGAGAAATGGGTGTGTTAGTGGCACAAGTTATGTGTCCAAAATTTTTTTTTTTTTATCACGCACGATATTTGCAACAATGTCACGATTGCCAGCGCAGCTGCCATGTACTGTCACGAGGACGTCGCAACTATTGTGAAGTTATAGTGAACATTGGTGGAAATATAAAGCACTAATATTTATATTTTTGCATACACTCACCAGTCACTGTCACAGACTCATGTAAGCACTCACAAACTCAGTCAGACACTTATACACCCATTCACATACCCACTCACACACTTATACATTCAGTCACATACCCACTCAGATACTCATGCACTCACTCACATACCCATTCAAGTACTTATGCACCCACTCACAGACTCACTCAGAGAGTGACGCACCCATGTAGAAATCAACTCAGAGAATCATGCACTTACTTAGAGACTCAGTCATAGACTAATGCATACAGTCTCATACCCACTTAGAGACTCTCACACCCACTCACAGATGTACTTGGGCACTCATGCACCCGCTCACAGACCCACTCAGATACTCATGCACCCACTTACAGACTCACTCAGAGAGTCATGCATCCATGTACAGACCCACTCAGAGACTCACACACCCACTTACAGACCCATTCGCACACTCACGTATGTGCTCACAGAACCACTGAGACACTCATATACCCACTTACATACCTTTACAGTCACTCCCATACTCATTCACATACCCTCTCAAAAACTTATGGACTCACTCATTCATTCATACACTCAGAAACTCACACACCCATTCACAAAGTAACTCAGATAAACAACCACCCACTCACTCACCCAGTCAAGGCTCATGCATCCACTCACAGACCCACCCAGACACTCGCCCTCCCAGTCACAGACCCACTCATATACTCATGCATGTACCCATTCACTCACCCACTCAGAGACTTATGCTCTCACTCACAGACCTATTGAGACACTCATACGCCTGCTCATAGATCCACTCAGGCACTTATACATCCACTCACGGACCCACTCAGACACTTACACACCCATAGAGTCACTTACACAGCTACTCATAGACCCACTCAGAGTCTTATGCACCCAGTCAGTTATATACTAGGCCTGGGCGGTAAATTCCGTTCCGCTCATGGAATTTGCAGAATTTGGGTAATTTCGCGTTCCGCGGAGAACGCGGAATTACCAAAAATTCCGCGATCCGCGGCTTCGCGGAATTTTTTGCTTGTTTGCGCTTTCAAATTTTGTGTTCGCAAGATATTTCTCCCCAAGCACGCAAACAGCGTTCGCGAACAGGAAAAAAGCATCGCGAACGGACTGAACAAGCAATTCCGCGTGTTCGCAGAAGTTTTGCGTGCTCGCGGAGATTTTTTACCGTTTCGCAGAGCTTTGCGTAGCGTGACTATGCAAATTCCGCCCACCCCTATTATATACTCAGAGACTCATGTACCTACTCACAGTCGCACTCAGAGACCCACGCACCCACTTACAGAACCATTCAGACAGTCACGCTGCCAGTCATAGACCCACTCATGCATCCTCTCACTCACCCACTCAGACACCCACTTAGACACTCATGTATCCACTCACAAATCCAGTCAGACAGTCATATACTTACTTACAAATGCACAAAGGCACTCATACACCTACTCACAGATTGAGTGAGAGACTTACATAACAAATCACAGACCCATTGTGACACTTATGTACCCACTCATACATGCACTGAGATAGTGACATATTTTGTTCCAGAAGTATTGATAGACTGATGCCTCGTCTCACAGATCCCCTCAAATACTTATAGAGTGAATGAGAGACTTTCTGATACAATGATGCATACAGTCATAGATTACACTGGAAATGTTATGCACTGTGTTATAGAGATATTAAGGGAGTTGTACATGCTATTGTACAGTCAATTAGATAGTAAAATGTTTAGTGTGTTGGTTATAATCCATTTTTCAGTTATAAGTTTTGTATGTGATAGTGGCTATTGAATGTCTGAATTGACAATTGTGAATGACAATTGCAACTCGCACAACCACTCTCAAAGTTTACTTGTTACAGTTAGGAAATAAAATTAAAAATACCTTCAAAATTCTGGGAAAAAAACAAAGGTTACAGGGACGTAATAGTTAGGAATTAGTATTTGAAAAACCTTAGAAATTCACTGAAAAAAACAAAGGTTACAGGACCATTATAGTTGGGAAATAGAATTCAAAAAACCATTTGAAATTCGCAGAAAACAACTAAGGTTACAGGGACGTTATAGTTAGGCTGACAATTCACTCGCACATACCAGATAAATTCAGCTGTTATAGTTAGCTGACCTAACTATTACTTGTGCCCCCGCAATGCACTGCTTATAACCTCACATATTACATCACCCATAATATGGTCATTGACATCACTGATGACATCTCAAATTACATCAGTGATGATGTCATTTAGTGACTATGAGTAATTTTAAAATGTTTATGAGTGTTAAATGTATATACCAAGGTGTATTGATGAATCAGTGGATGTATGAGTGCCTGTATCTATGATTAAGTAGGTGTGTGACTGACTGTATATGTGAGCGATTACGTATCTCAGTGAATGTTTGGGTCACTGACTAAGTTGTCTGATTGTCTGTCTCAGTCTGTCAGATGGTGTCTCAGGGGCTGTATGGGTAGGTGAGTGGGTACATGAGTGGGTGTATGGGTGATTGATTGGTTGTCCCAGTACCTGTATGGCTGTATGAGTGTGTGTGTGGGTGGGTGGGTGAGAGGGTGTGTGACTGCCTGCATGGATGAGTGAGTGGGTGGGTTACTGAGTGTGTAAGAGAAGGGCTGTATAAGTGACTGAGTATATGTATGGCTGTGTCAGTGACTGAATGGATGTGTCAGTGGTATATGGGTGAGTAAGTGGATATGTGAAAGGCAATATAGATGAGTGGTAGAGTATAGTAGTGACTTTATGTGTGAGTGAGGGATTGTGATAGTGGCTGTATGGGTTAGTGAGTACTTGTGTGAGGGGCTGTATGGATGAGGGAGTATGTGTTAGTATCTGTATGAATAAGTGAGTGGGTGTGTGTATAACTGTATAGGTGAGTAAATGGCTGTCTGATTGACTCTATAGGTGAGTGAGTAGGTATGGTAGTAGCTCTATGAATGACTGACAGTGAGTGAGTTGGTATGCGAGGGCTGAATGGATGACTGAGTGGATGTGTGTGTAGACCTATGAATTAGTGAGTGGGTGTGTAAGTACTGGTATGGGTGTGTCAATGGTTTTGAGAATGGTAGTGAAGAAGTTGGAGTGGGTGTATTGAAAGGTTATATTGGGGTATGAGTGGGTACATCAGAGATTCTGTGAATGATGTTATGAGTGATGTCACTGACCATGTCATGAGTGATGTAAGCAGTGCATTGTGGGGGTGAGAGTTATAGTTAGGCCAGCTAACTATAACTGCCGAATTTCTCTGGTTTTGTATGAGTGAAATGTCAGTCTAACTATAACATCCATGTAACCTATGGTTTTCCAGTGAATTTCTAAGGTTTTTAAATTTTTTATTTCCTGACTATAATGGACCTATATATATGTGTGTGTGTATATATATATATATATATTCACTGAAAAACCATAGGTTTCAGGCACGTTATAGTTAGAAATTAGCATTTCAAAAACCTTAGAAATTCACTGAAAAACCATAGGTTTCAGGGACGTTATAGTTAGTTGGACATTTCACTCATACAAAACCATAGAAATTCCACCGTTATAGTTAGTTCAGCTAACTATAACTCGCGCCTCCGCAATGCACTGCTGATGACGTCACATATTAGATCATTCATGACATGGTCAGTGACATCACTGATGACATCACTGATGACATCTCAAATGACATCACTGATGACATCACCCAGTGAATGTGGTTTTCTTTAAAATTTAAATATGTATTATATATATACCAAGCTGTATTGAAGAATGAATGGATGTATAAGTGTCTGGATGGAGGATTTAGTAGGTGTGTGACTGACTGTTTAAGTGAATGATTAAATGTATCTTACTGAATACATGGGTTAGTGTCTAAAGTGTGTGAATGCCTGTATCACTCTGTCTGTTGTTGTGTAAGCTGCTGCATCGGTTGGTCAGTAGCTACATGAATGTCTATATGGGTTATTGATTAGTTGCCTGCGTATTTGTATAGGAGACTGAGTGTGTGTGTGGTTGGGTGGGGGGTGTGTGACTCTGTGCATAGATGTGTGAGTGGTTGATTGACAGGGTGTATGAGTTTAAGAGTGCATGTGGAAACAGTTGTATGGGTGGGTAAGTGTGTGTATGGGCATCTTGGTGAGTGAATTGATGTCTCAGTGCACATGTCCAGCTAAGTACATATATAAAAGGCAGTGTATGTGAGAGTTGGTGTATAGAAATGACTATACGTGAGAGTCAGTGATTGTGAGAGTGGCTGTATGTATGAGTGTATACTTGTATTAGTGATTATATAAGAGACTAAGTATGCGTTACTATCTGTATAAATAAATGAGGTGGTGTGTGTATAACTCTGTAGGTGAGTAAATGGAACTGTGATTGATTCTTTGCATGAGTGACTAGGATGAGTACATAACTGACTAGGATGAGTGCTGGTGTGTCAATGTCTATATAGGTGTATGAGTGCATTTGATAGTGTTCTATTGATCAGTGACTGCATGTATGACTGATTGTATGGGTGAATGGGTAGATGTGTGTGTAGACCTAGGAATCACTGAGTGGGTATGTAGTAACTGGTATTACTGTGTCAATGGTATCAAAAATGGTAGTCTGTATTTTACAGTGAGTGTATCAAAGGTTATATTAGTGTGTGAGGAGGTGCATCAGATTGTCACATGGATGATGTCATCAGTGATGTCATCAGTGATGTCATTTGAGATGTCATCAGTGATGTCATCAGTGATGTCACTGACCATGTCATGAATGAGGTAATATGTGATGTCATCAGCAGTGCATTGCGGGGGCGCGAGTTATAGTTAGCTAAACTAACTATAACGGTGGAATTTCTATGGTTTTGCATGAGTGAAATGTCCAACTAACTATAATGTCCCTGAAACCTATGGTTTTTTCAGTGAATTTCTAAGGTTTTTTAAATGCTAATTTCTAACTATAACGTGCCTGAAACCTATGTTTTTTTCAGTGAATTTCAAAGGTTTTTTTAAAATGCTAATTTCTAACTATAACGTGCCTGAAACCTATGGTTTTTTCAGTGAATTTCAAAGGTTTTTTAAATACTAATTTCTATCTATAACGTCCCTGAAACGTATGGATTTTTCAGTGAATTTCAATGTTTTTTTTAATGCTAACTTCTAATTATAATGTTTATTTAACCTATAGTTTTTCCGACACCCAAGAAGGACACAACACCCACTGCCACAACCCTCAGGACCTCCCCCGTACCACCGCTCTCCCTACTGTAATTTTTTTTATTTGTTATTTAAACTATATAATGTCTTCTTGTTTTTTAAATATTAAATAACTACATACAGTATGAAAGGGAGCCCAGCCAAGAGCCACATCTTAAGACCAACACATGTCATAGACCTACTGATCAAGCAGCTCCGACACCCAAGAACGCCACAACACCCACCACCACCCCCAGGCCCCCCCCTCTACCACCGAGGCTGCGCAGAACAAGACAGCGAACTTTCCGAAAACGGCATGGCCCCTCAGCCACACAATAGCTGAATATTGGGACAGGTGTGAACAAACTAAATGTGAAGGAAGCAATTCACCCATGTTTAACAATGCACACAATGCAAAGTGTAGTGGTGATGTGCTGGACACATCTCAGTATACAGAACACACACCTCTCCATGTGCACAAATACTACTGGTGCTTGTAGTGTTGTGGACAGTGGACCTAACCATGTTATGTCAAACACTAGGGAAGATCTCAGTCATGTAGCTGTGTCGTCCCCCCCTGTAAGCATAAGCGTAACCAGAGTGGGCTGGTCCGACGTACGCCACTTCAGCGTAGGAGTGTGAATAAATAGGCCGGAGCTCTGGGCGTGGTTCACTCGTGGGAAGGCCAAAGCGTCTGCCAGGGCGGCACCCCTCACCCTGCCACGAGGCCGCCAACATGACCGCCAGCCTCCTCAGCCGATCGCTGGCTTCCGCCACACAGGCCCCCAGTGGCACAGCACCGCGGACTTATGTCTGTACAAACTACTGCCTTCGATATACACTGCGGACAGCAAGGCTCACAATTCAGATCGAGTCGCGATTGCAGATGACGCAGTCCAGTAGGCAAGAGACATTGCTCAAGTCAACAACACATGGCTGTAGGCCCTTCCTGACCGCTGCCTCCGGCCTACACTGTGGTCAGTAGGGCTCACAATTCAGATGGAGTCGAGATTGCAGATGACGCAGTCCAGTAGGCAAGAGACATTGCTCAAGTCAACAACACGTGCCTGTAGGCCCTTCCTCACCGCTGCCTCCTGCCTCCACTGCGGTGAGTAGGGCTCACAATTCAGAGCGACTCGCGATTGCAGATGACGCAGTCCAGTAGGCAACAGACATTGCTACCAGTGCGGCCAGCCCGGACCACGCATCATCGCTGACTGCGCACACGCTAAGTGCTTCAAGTACCACTAACTCTGTGCAGCTCAAGTCAACGCCACGTGGCTGTGGGCCCTTGATGACCGCTGCCTCCGGCCTACAATGCGGTTAGCAGGGCTAACAATTCAAGATTAGTGCCGATGCAAATTGTGTAAGAGAGTATAATCGGTTAAGAAGACTGTATGCTCCCAATCTGTGCAGCTCAAGTCAACGTCACGTGGCTGTGGGCCCTTGCTGACCGCTACCTCTGGCCTACACTGCGGTCATCAGGGCTCACAATTAAAATTAAGTCTTGATTCATTAATTACAGAGTCCAGTAGGCAAGTAACTATCACAGGCCTAAAATCTACATAATATCCTTTTAGTATCCTTGCTTCAAGAACTTTTTTTATATCAGCTATAGCTTTAGTACAATCACCAAATTCATCTTCAAGTGCAAACGAACACTCATTAGCAGTCTACACTGCGGGCAGCAAAGCTCGCAATTCGAATTTTGGACACGTGGTGCCACTAACCCTGTTCAACACAAGCCGCGACACGTGGTGCCACTAACCCTGTTCAACACAAGCCGGCCACACGTGATGCCACTAACCCTGTTCAACACAAGCCGATCCCACATGTGGAACTGTGTCCTGAGTCCTGAATGGCAGTGACCCCAAGTCCGTGGCAGCGACCACAGCACCAGACTCCCTTCAATCAGTGAGGCATATTTCCATATGAAAGGCCGGCTACAGGTGGTGCCACTAACCCTGTACAACACAAGGCGCGACACGTGGTGCCACTAACCCTGTTCAACACCAGCCGATCCCACATGTGGAACTGTGTCCTGAATCCTAAATGGCAGTGACCCCAATTCCATGGCAGCGACCACAGAACCAGACTCCCTTCGATCAGTTAGGCATATTTCCATATGCAAGGCCGGCGACACGTGGTGCCGCTAACCTTGTACAACACAAGGCGCGACACGTGGTGCCACTAACCCTGTTCAATACAATCCGATCCCACATGTGGAACTGTGTCCTGAGTCCTGAATGGCAGTGACCCCAAGTCCGTGGCAGCGACCACAGCACCAGACTCCCTTCGATCAGTGAGGCATATTTCCATATGCAAGGCCGGCGACGTGTGTTGCCACTAACCCTGTTCAACACAAGCCGCGACACGTGGTGCCACTAACCCTGTTCAACACAAGCCGGCCACACGTGATGCCACTAACCCTGTTCAACACAAGCCGATCCCACATGTGGAACTGTGTCCTGAGTCCTGAATGGCAGTGACCCCAAGTCCGTGGCAGTGACCACAGCACCAGACTCCCTTCGATCAGTGAGGCATATTTCCATATGCAAGGCCAGTGACACGTGGTGCCACTAACCCTGTACAACACAAGGCGTGACACGTGGTGCCACTAACACTGTTCAATACAAGCCAATCCCACATGTGTAACTGTGTCCTGAGCCCTGAATTGCAGTGACCCCAACTTCGTGGCAGCGACCATAGCACCAGACTCCCTTCAGTTTTATTTGTTGTTGTTTTGTTTAAATAAAATGTTTTATATGTAAATCTATACATGACTAAGATTCTTGTTTGTCCAACCGCATAGGGACAATTCCGGGCCCAAGAAGGTTGTTAGGGGTATGTTGCTAATTTTGGAAGAGGGAGCGTTACCTGCTGATGTGGGGAGAGGCAGCGTGAAAGGGGTGTCTCTAACAGAAAGAACTCCGGTATGTTTCCAGAAATGCCTTGGACAGATGCCAGCTGACGGACTGAATCACAAAATGGCTTTTCAATGCTTATGTAGTGTGACTTATGAACAGTTCGCACCCAGGCTCGCAGAGGGACAACTGCGGCCCGTCCGCTCGACTCACAGACGCAGTACTACGAGCCGTCCGCTCCCAAAGGTACATCAGCGTAGTAGCTCGCAGAGGTACAGGCACAGCAGCGTACTAGCTCGCAAAGGTAGACAGCTGCGAGCTGACAGACTGGCTTCTAACGGCATAGCTGCGAAGTGGTGATGTTGGGCAGAGGGAGCGTGAAAGGGTTATCTCGCACAGACAGAGCTCTGGTATATTAAATTGCCCCCGGGACCTTTCTTTTATATTTTCACTCGATGCGAGAAAGCGCGCTTTCTGGACCAAGACCTTTCTCCCTACCAAATTTGGTATAATTCCATTCAGCAGTTTGACCTGTAGCCTTGTCTAAAGTTTCCTATGGAAAATCCATTGAGAAAACACGTTTTCACCCCCCCCACATAGCTACCTGTAGCAGGCGTACTCGCTGTTGGTGTGCAGGTCAGTGGTCTAGTTGTCAACATGTCACGGCCACTCCCTGAGGGCAGGTTTGCACACACACCACACCCATCCGGCAAATGCGTCACAGGCCATGTGACCATGCAAATATAATGGATCCACAACGTCACATCCTTTATTGCCGGTGGTGACTGGATGGCGGACGCTCCACGGGTCTCAATCATAAAGACTCCATGAAAAGATGCGCAGAGGGTTAGTTGCACCCTGAGCTCTATGGCCGTCAGGGGCCTACTACCATGTGGCGCGGACTTGAGTTCCACAGGGTTATTGCCACCCGAAGCTGATGTGGCCGTCAGGGGCCTAGCACCACGTGGCGTGGACTTGAGTTGCACAGGGTTAGTGCCACCCGAAGCTGATGTGGCCGTCAGGGGCCTTCGACCACGTGGCGCGGACTTGCGTTGCACTGGGTTAGCGGCACCAAAAGCTGATGAGGTCTCCGCCATTGATGACTCAGGACTCAGCGACATGTGTGAGATCTGCCGGGCCGCGGAGAAGCTGATGTGGTCTCTGCCATTCATGACTCAGGACTCAGCGACATCTGTGAGATCTGCCGGGCCGCGGAGCTTTGACGGGCAAGTGGAGTGCCCACTGGTAGACACTCCGTTGGCAGCAGGTAATTATTTGGTCATGGATGCCAGGGGCGGCAGTCTCTCTCTCTCTCTCTCTCTCTCTCTCTCTCTCTCTCTCTCTCTCTCTTTCTCACTTCCCTCTCTTCACTCTCTCTCTCACTCTCTTCCTTCCTTTTCTTCTCTTTCTCTATCTCCCATCTCCCTTTCTCACTCCCTTTCTTTCCTTCCCTCTCTTTTTCTCTCTGGCTTTTTTTTCCTTCTCTGTGTCTCACTCCTTTGATATGCGCATTACACACGTCCTTATTTTGTGCTTTATTTTCCAGGCTGTGTCGTTGACATTCATGGTCCCGACAGGAGTCTTCCGCCTTGTTGTTTTGTGTTCAACTTGTTAAATTTAGTTTATCCTTTATATATACGTTTACAAAAAACTAAAGTTTGATAAAAAAAAAAAAATTCAATAAAGTTTTTGGTTGTTACTTAACTGCTGTGTGTCTCGTTCTTATTACTGTTATTTCGTGGTGTCCACCATGGTGTTACATTTTGGGGCAGTTATCACAGGAATACTGGTGATGTCTGCAGTTTGCACCAGCTTCTGAATAGTGTGTTATATTTATCTCAACTTTAGTTGCATTAAAGTGCTGATAATGAAATGCAGAGTAGGCGTTCCCATGCAAAAAGACACAAGGTGCACCTTTGCGATTTATTCTAAATACTAAAATCCTGTATTGAATTGCACTGTGGTAGTGGGTGCACTTACAGTGTACACACAAAATCAATGAAGAAATGTCATTGTATTTATATTGATTGGGAATAGTGGGTCAGGTGCTGGATCTTGACGGGATAAACTGCCCAGTTCGTTTTTTTTTCTGTACACGAAAAAACCACATCACAACTTTGACAACAACTGCGATGCGAAACAAATTCCGGCGATAAGCCGCGTTATCAGCAGGGATTTTACACCTGCTTTCTGCTGGTGTTAAGCAGGATGACTACCTGCAGCATGAAAGTACAGCCAAGAACCACACCGAAACACCCACAGGTGCCATACAGTCAATGAGCATGATACACGGATACCCATGAGGCCCACAACCCCAGAACCGCCAACCCCCCCGAACCCGCATCTGAGCAAGTGTGTCCGTGTGATCATTGTGTTGGCATGATAGGCACGGGCCCTGCAACATCACAGTGTCAGCGGACGTTACCATGTCACCTCAGCATTGGCAGTGAGCCTGGACATGTAGCTACGAACGCATCCTTCTGCATGCACAAGCGGCGTGTGCTGGTCCGGCGTACACAGGTCAGCGCAGGGGTCTGCCTATCCGGCAAGGGGAACGGGGTGTCTCGGACATGTCCGTGTTCAGGAAGTGTGGTAAGTGTGTCTCTGTGTTCTGGTGTGGCCGCCACAAGGGCCGCAGCAGCCGATGTTTTACAGTGGCATGCACAACCTCCAAACTACAGTCTCACGGTGTGGTTGGAATGCCGCAGGACATGCGCGAATAGGCATTACAGTGGTGTGCCATAGGAGTGCACAGGATACAACCGTGCACCGTACAAAAGTGTGGGGGCTCGTGGGAGGGAGGAGCAGCTGTTTGGCAACGTAACACACAGTGAACCCGCCCATGTGCCACGTGCTGGGCATCTCATCCATGATGACCAGGGTCGCAGACATCCCACAACAACCACGACCGGCCTTTGTACACATCCTGTATGAATGCAGCTGGAGAAGTTACTGTAGGGATGAAAGGCTCTTTGTCTGAGCTATCTTGCGCTAACACATCTGCTGCTCCAAGAAGGAACTTGCAAGTGGCCAGCCCCCCCTGACAGATACGATAATATTTGCATCCGTCTCCCACACTACGCACTGCCTGATTTGAGAACAATGAGTACATAACCCACACTCAAAAGTCCTTCGTTGTAGTTAGCGTGCGTGAAATGGCCTTCACACGTACTCCCACCACACCCCTGCCCTGCACCCATTGCACACAGACCCGGCTCATTGCACCAAGCTGTGCCATTTCATCCACAAGACTGGCACACAGCAAGCCAGTGCAGCTACAAGCAGAGCCACTGACGCAATGGCAGAGCATCCCGAACACATGGTCGACTCCATGCACGTCCACCTATACCTTGCACGTCTGCTGCATGTCCTGGGTGCACTGCCTTTGGCAGTACTGCGGATCACTTACCGGCTGTGCTTCCGCATTGCGGACGTCACCTGCGTTCAACCTGTATTGCAATGTCGCACATGCCTATCCGAATGGTGCATGGACGTGTGCCTCTCCAACGAGAGGGTAGCTGACATGGATTACGACAGGTGTGTGCGCCCCCTGTTGGCCCACGACCAGAACTGTCATGGTGATGCACGTTTATGGCATGCATGGATGTTTGGCATGCATGTTGGGAACTGTGCCTGGGAGATTGCACGTGTCGTAGTATGCAGTGAGCAAATTGACCCATTTCCCGATTCTGCTTTGGTGCACATTGGGTACAGTGGTTGGAGTCAGCACATCTGTCCCGGTCAGCTGATGGATTACGTCGACGACATGTCAAATATTTTGGCCAACCATCACTCATTAGAGATAGTGGCTTACGCAGCTGCACTCGCGTTCATGGACGAGTGACAAGGTACCTGCAACTGCGACTCGATGTGCCACATTGCACGTGTCCCTCCGCATCATTGCACGTTGTACATCTGGTCACATGTCCCAAAACAACGGTGGACATGGCTGCATTGGCATCGAATCATGTCCGAAGCACGGACAACCAACGCTGCTTGACACTGACGTGTGTTGGTGATGGACTACCCCGAGGGGAACATGGACGTTTTCCTACGTTCCTTATTCAGGCATGCTGCTGCATTTCTCTGCATATCGTGGCACTACTCTTGGCCGTACTGACACGCACTTTTTTTAATAAAGTTTCCACATTTTCACTTGTCTCCAAATGTGTAGTGTCTTCATTTGTATGCCAATGTGTGTCATGGACTCTCTTGCTGCCTGCCATACGTGAATTGCTACCCCATCCGGACTGTGGGCTTGTACTTATGCGTTATCATGTGCCTGTTTCGTACTGACGCTTTTGGACGTTTATCCGCCTCAGGCGAGTGCATTTGTGTCCTGTGTTCGATTGTGAGAATCTTTGTGTTTGGACAACATTGTGTTGGATATTGGTGTACTCTGCTTCCTATGTGTGTGTGCTGCATTGTGTGTGAGATGTCCCTTCATTTGAGCTTTTGTTCACCCTTCTCCCTTTCCGGCAGTGTGGTTTTCACTTCTATGCTTGTTCAGTGGTGTGATGTTGGCGGGTTGTGTGACTTGTGCTCCTTGTTGGTGTGTTTCATTTTGGCCATGGTTTGTCTATAGTTGTGCTGTACTTAATTGTGCATGTGTACCATTGTGGCCATCTTCCTCCGTCCCCCCACTCCCTGCTTCTTCCTCTTCCTGGTGCTGTTGTGTCTGTAATTTTGTTGCTCCACACATAAATACATGTAATGTACAAATTAGAATAGTTCCTTGATTCTTTTAGGTTTCAAAATTTCTCTCTATTGTTTTTTTACATTTTTTTTCCATATAAACAGTTTTTTTAATATTCAAGGACACATAGGGGCCGATTCCGATGTCGGACGGACTCAGGTCCGTCCAACATCATCCAGGAGCCATAACCGACCGACCTGCTGTCGTCGGTTACGGCCCTGCAAGTTCGATGCGACCGAACCCTGTTCGGTCGCACTCGTATACTTTACAATGGGAGCATGCATTCCGAGCGGAATGCATGCTTGCATAGTGAAAAGCAGGGGTGCAGTTCATCCCTGCACCCTGTGGCCGGCACCCCAAGGTGCCTGCCACCGGGTGCAGAGATCAACAGAGGGGCACCATAGGTGCCTCCAGGCCGCTCATTCGGCGGCCTCGCACCCATGGGGGCCCTACTGGGGCCCCCAAAGACAGTTACCGACTGCCTTTTCGTGCCAGAAAGACCGGCATGAAAAGGCAGTGAAATACTGCCATCGTACTCCTCGGTCGTGAAGAGGCGGCCGGGGGAGTACTGAAGGATTTCCGGACGGCGGTCGGGCTCTCCGAGCCCGTCGTAAGACATCCGGAAATCCGAGTCGGATTCCTTTCCGACCGAGCCCATCGGAATGGCTCGGTTGGAAAGGAATACGGCCGGCACGTTCCGATTCGGTCGGAAGGGCTCGACCATCGTTCGGTGCCCTTCCGGCCGAAATCAGAATCGGCCCCATAGAAGTCAGAAGTGCAACGTATTCTATCAACACACTTTCTAGAACATTCTATAACACGTGCAGGTTAAAAGTTCATAATTTTTTTTAAACCTAACAATATTTTTTTGCAACATTTTCTCGAACATTTAACGGCATGTGCAGGTTAAAAGTTCACAATTGTTTTAAGTTCGAACAGTGCCTTCCAAATGCAAGTAGCAGGTGTGGTTGAGTTGAGCAAATTTTATCCTATGATATGTACTCCACGTTTAAACTGCTTTTTCTTAACCAATCACAAAGATGCTTTTCCACCAAACGAATGTGCACCCTACTTTTAAAAACAATGCTTTTCATCTCCCAATCAGGTATCGTTTTGTATGGCAAAAAAAGTAGTTCCCCATCTTTAAACATATCTCTTATTCTACGAATGGACTGCATGAGCTACAGACATCTATCCATTCCTCCCAGCCATACCTTAAAAATGCTAGTGTGGATCGTAGGACATAGCTATGTTTTCTGGTGCAAGAGGTATGCAGAACAGAGACGTATTGACTTAGACCTAGGTTTACAAAATGTGGACATTAAATGGTTTGGACAAAGAGGATTGAAGTGGCACCAATTGTTGCCTTTGGTTAAAACCTGTTTGCATCTCCAACACCCTGACCTCATGATTGTGCACTGTGGTGGAAACGACCTAGGCACATTGACTGGGGTAGGTTTGGAAATGCTAATGAAGGACACCTTTCGACAACTGATATTGCTTTTGCCTCAAACTGTCTTTGTCTATTCCAATATATGCCAAAGACAGAAGTGGAAATGGTCAAACCAATTTTGTCCTCAGATTGAAAAATCTAGGAAGAATGTCAACAAAGCTGTGTCTGCATACCTCAGAGACCATAGAATGGGGTCCATCTACAACAATAACATACGTTTTCATATGGCTGATATCTACAGAAGTGATGGAGTACACTTCACAGATCAGGGAAATCGAGTTTTTCTGAATAACCTGAAGCTGTGCATCCGCACTTATATGTAGCTCCAACTAATAAACACAAGGGCTCTTTTTAGAGCCGCCTTATATTCCCAATATCGGTTCGCAGAGTGACAGCTGCGATCCGGCTAGCACAGGGAGACCTGCGGGCCGTTGAGCAGCCTCGCAGTGGGACACCTGCAGCCCGTGGGCTCAGCTCGCACAGGGAGAGCTACGGGCCGTCGGCTCGCACAGTGTGAGCTACGGGCCGTCATCTCGCAAACGCACACCAGCCTGCTGGCTCGCAGAGGGAGAGCTCCAGTCTAACTCGCAAAGGGACACCAACGGGCCAACGGCCCTGCTAGCAGACACACACCTATCACCTAACGGACTCACTCGGACATGTACAGCTAGGGACACGACGGCTCGCAGACACACAGCTGCAAGCCGACGGACTGCTACTGTTTTATGCTTTAGGGTAGTACAGTGGTGTTTGGGTAGTGTAGGGGGTTGTGCTGGGGGTAGTATTTTAGGGTTTAGGGTAATGCAGTGGTGTTTGGGTAGGGGGTCGTGCTGGGAGTAGATTTAGGGTTTAGGGTAGTGCACTGGTGTTTGGGTAGTGTAGGGGATCGTGCTGGGGTAGTGTTTTCGAGTTTACGACAGTGCAGTGGTGTTTGGGTAGTCTTTGGGTAGTGTAGGGGGTCGTGCCGACAGACTGACTCACAGAGCTCCGAGCCGACGGACGGGCTTCTAAAGACATATCCGCGACCTGGTGATATGAGGAGAGGCAGCCTGAAAGGCATATCTCACACAGACACAGATGCCAGTGTTGCCTCGCACAGGTAAAACTACGAACCCGATGGCTTCTACACGGAGAGATGCGAGCTGACGGAGTAAATCACAAAATGGCTGCCAAAACTTCCTGGTTTCAACCATTCACAGCCAATAAGGCGCAAGCTGCTGCTTGTAACCCCTCAGCCAATCACATGTCAGAATTCTCAAATATCGATATCTGTAAAATTTGATATTTCTCAAAAAATACTGAACGGATTTACACCATTTAAACAAAAGCGTGCTTTCTGGACCATCACCTTTCTCCCTGCCAAATTTGGCGTAATTCCGTTCACCAGTTTCACCTGTAGTCTTCTGTAAAGTTTCGTATGGAAATTGCATGGAGAAAACACATTTTAGGACCCTCTTTTTCTCAGCCCCTCCTACACCATTCACCCCCAAACTTTCAATATAAGAGCTAATCCAAAAAGAGAAACTTTTTGGATAATTTCATAAAGATTCGTCAAACGACGCCAAAGTTACAAGCACATACAAGGCTCCAGAAGGGGGGCCGCGCAACCCCCTCCCAACATAAGTGAAGCCCCGGGGCTGCGCGGACCCCAGCGGCCCCCCACCACCCCTGCGAGCCCCTGCTATTATTTTTTAAGAAATACCCCCGCAACCTAGCCCACCCAAGGGCCTCATTAAAATAAAACGCGAGAACCCGCGACCCCAGCGTAAATTTTTGCCGATTTTTTATTTAAAAAAAAAAAAAGATTTTTGGGGCCCTGGGGGTCCTCCTGGGACCCCCTGAGCAGACCTAGTGGGTCAGGGTTTTTCTACCCTGCCCCCTTCTCTTGTTTTATACCTTTGTTTCTCCGTTTTTGGGTGACTCGCATCTACCGAGCCACAAGACGGCTGCCAACACTTCCTAGTTTGGAGTGCTAGCAGCCAATCACAGTGAAGCTCGCGCACGCAACTTAGGCTCCGCCGAGATATCGAAACTTTTATTTTTCTAATTTCTCAGCAACTACTGAACGGATTTACACCATTTTTACAAAGTTCGCTTTCTGACGCAAGCACTACCTTTCTACCAAATTTGGAGTAATTCCGTTCAGTAGTTTCGGCTGTAGCCCTGCACAAAGTTTCCTATGGGAAATTGATTTTTTGACTCTTATTTTTTGAATTTCTCAAAAACTACTGAACGGATTTACACCATTTAAAAATAAGGTCGCTTTCTGAACCAAGCTCTATCTTTCTGCCAAATTTGGGGTAATTCCGTTCAGCAGTTCGAGCTGTAGCGCGTCGCAAAATTTCCTATGGAAATTAACATGGAGAAAACGAGTTTTGGGACCCCCCTTTTTTCTCAGCCCCCGCTTGACGAATCACCCCCAAACTTTCAGGATAGGAGCTGACCTGGATAGACTTTTTGGAGAATTTCAGGAAGATTCGTCAAACGACGCCAAAGTTATTAGCAAATCAAAAAATGCTTTTCCTATGGAAACTAGGTTCTAACTATAACTACCTACTGGTGACCGCCAGTAGGTAATATATATATATATAAATATATATATGCACACAAAGATAGCTTCCGAAGGAAGAAATCGTAGGGACACAGCAGGGGAATCCATGAAGACAGGCTTTATTGCAAAACAGACAGCATGACGCGTTTCGGCAGAATAGCCTTAGTCATATGCTCTTGTCACCAAGAGTCTGCATCGGTCCGCTATTCAAACATTTCATCATGCTCCCATTGGTGGAAGCCCAGCTGAGTTCAATTACTTGAGACATCATGGCAGCCTGCTCGGCAGACTGCAACTCCCAGAAAGCACCATCTTGGCTAAACGGGAGAGCGTCTTCAATAGGACTCGTGATATCCCAAAGTGAGTGCTGGTAACAGTGAATAACGTGAATGTGTGCAGATTAAAATGTCCTGGTGCTGTAGTTGCAAAAGCCTCCTCTCCTTGGCCCCCATACGCCTTGCCACATATACCCAAAGTTCTGCGATACTGGAGACTCTGCTACAGTTAGCTGTTCTCCCCGTGTAGTCACAGACTGTGACCCACAGCAGTAATACGCTGTCCTTGGATGCAGGGGCCGAAGCAACGCCAATCCCTTGGCAACGTAGAAAAAGAGCTGAAAGCCCATGCCCATGATGCTCCGGCCAACTTGACAGGCGGGTCCCCAAAGCGTGTCAGGGGCTAGCACGCATAAATGCACACAAAGATAGCTTCCGAAGGAAGAAATCGTAGGGACACAGCAGGGGAATCCATGAAGACAGGCTTTATTGCAAAACAGACAGCATGACGCGTTTCCGCAGAATAGCCTTAGTCATATGCTCTAGTCACCAAGAGTCTGCATCGGTCCGCTATTCAAACATTTCATCATGCTCCCATTGGTGGAAGCCCAGCTGAGTTCAATTACTTGAGACGTCATGGCAGCCTGCTCGGCAGACTGCAACTCCCAGAAAGCACCATCTTGGCTAAACGGGAGAGCATCTTCAATCGGACTCGTGATATCCCAAAGTGAGTGCTGGTAACAGTGAATAACGTGAATGCATGCAGATTAAAATGTCCTGGTGCTGTAGTTGCAAAAGCCTCCTCTCCTTGGCCCCCAGACGCCTTACCACATATACCCAAAGTTCTGCGATATTGGAGACTCTGCTACAGTTAGCTGTTCTCCCCGTGTAGTCACGGACTGTGACCCACAGCAGTAATACGCTGTCCTTGGATGCAGGGGCCGAAGCAACGCCAATCCCTTGGCAACGTAGAAAAAGAGCTGAAAGCCCATGCCCATGATGCTCCGGCCAACTTGACAGGCGGGTCCCCCAAGCGTGCCAGGGGCTAGCACGCGTAAATGCACACAAAGATAGCTTCCGAAGGAAGAAATCGTAGGGACACGGCAGGGGAATCCATGAAGACAGGCTTTATTGCAAAACAGACAGCATGACGCGTTTCCGCAGAATAGCCTTAGTCATATGCTCTAGTCACCAAGAGTCTGCATCGGTCCGCTATTCAAACATTTCATCATGCTCCCATTGGTGGAAGCCCAGCTGAGTTCAATTACTTGAGACGTCATGGCAGCCTGCTCGGCAGACTGCAACTCCCAGAAAGCACCATCTTGGCTAAACGGGAGAGCGTCTTCAATCGGACTCGTGATATCCCAAAGTGAGTGCTGGTAACAGTGAATAACGTGAATGTGTGCAGATTAAAATGTCCTGGTGCTGTAGTTGCAAAAGCCTCCTCTCCTTGGCCCCCAGACGCCTTACCACATATACCCAAAGTTCTGCGAGACTGGAGACTCTGCTACAGATAGCTGTTCTCCCCGTGTAGTCACGGACTGTGACCCACAGCAGTAATACGCTGTCCTTGGATGCAGGGGCCGAAGCAGCGCCAATCCCTTGGCAACGTAGAAAAAGAGCTGAAAGCCCATGCCCATGATGCTTTGGCCAACTTGACAGGCGGGTCCCCAAGCGTGCCAGGGGCTAGCATGCGTAAATGCACAAAAAGATAGCTTCCGAAGGAAGAAATCGTAGGGACACAGCAGGGGAATCCATGAAGACAGGCTTTATTGCAAAACAGACAGCATGACGCGTTTCGGCAGAATAGCCTTAGTCATATGCTCTAGTCACCAAGAGTCTGCATCGGTCCGCTATTCAAACATTTCATCATGCTCCCATTGGTGGAAGCCCAGCTGAGTTCAATTACTTGAGACGTCATGGCAGCCTGCTCGGCAGACTGCAACTCCCAGAAAGCACCATCTTGGCTAAACGGGAGAGCGTCTTCAATCGGACTCGTGATATCCCAAAGTGAGTGCTGGTAACAGTGAATAACGTGAATGTGTGCAGATTAAAATGTCCTGGTGCTGTAGTTGCAAAAGCCTCCTCTCCTTGGCCCCCAGACGCCTTACCACATATACCCAAAGTTCTGCGAGACTGGAGACTCTGCTACAGATAGCTGTTCTCCCGTGTAGTCACGGACTGTGACCCACAGCAGTAATACGCTGTCCTTGGATGCAGGGGCCGAAGCAGCGCCAATCCCTTGGCAACGTAGAAAAAGAGCTGAAAGCCCATGCCCATGATGCTTTGGCCAACTTGACAGGCGGGTCCCCAAGCGTGCCAGGGGCTAGCATGCGTAAATGCACAAAAAGATAGCTTCCGAAGGAAGAAATCGTAGGGACACAGCAGGGGAATCCATGAAGACAGGCTTTATTGCAAAACAGACAGCATGACGCGTTTCGGCAGAATAGCCTTAGTCATATGCTCTAGTCACCAAGAGTCTGCATCGGTCCGCTATTCAAACATTTCATCATGCTCCCATTGGTGGAAGCCCAGCTGAGTTCAATTACTTGAGACGTCATGGCAGCCTGCTCGGCAGACTGCAACTCCCAGAAAGCACCATCTTGGCTAAACGGGAGAGCGTCTTCAATCGGACTCGTGATATCCCAAAGTGAGTGCTGGTAACAGTGAATAACGTGAATGTGTGCAGATTAAAATGTCCTGGTGCTGTAGTTGCAAAAGCCTCCTCTCCTTGGCCCCCAGACGCCTTACCACATATACCCAAAGTTCTGCGATACTGGAGACTCTGCTACAGTTAGCTGTTCTCCCCGTGTAGTCACGGACTATGACCCACAGCAGTAATACGCTGTCCTTGGATGCAGGGGCCGAAGCAACGCCAATCCCTTGGCAACGTAGAAAAAGAGCTGAAAGCCCATGCCCATGATGCTCCGGCCAACTTGACAGGCGGGTCCCCAAGCGTGCCAGGGGCTAGCACGCGTAAATGCACAAAAAGATAGCTTCCGAAGGAAGAAATCGTAGGGACACAGCAGGGGAATCCATGAAGACAGGCTTTATTGCAAAACAGACAGCATGACGCGTTTCGGCAGAATAGCCTTAGTCATATGCTCTAGTCACCAAGAGTCTGCATCGGTCCGCTATTCAAACATTTCATCATGCTCCCATTGGTGGAAGCCCAGCTGAGTTCAATTACTTGAGACGTCATGGCAGCCTGCTCGGCAGACTGCAACTCCCAGAAAGCACCATCTTGGCTAAACGGGAGAGCGTCTTCAATCGGACTCGTGATATCCCAAAGTGAGTGCTGGTAACAGTGAATAACGTGAATGTGTGCAGATTAAAATGTCCTGGTGCTGTACTTGCAAAAGCCTCCTCTCCTTGGCCCCCAGACGCCTTACCACATATACCCAAAGTTCTGTGATACTGGAGACTCTGCTACAGTTAGCTGTTCTCCCCGTGTAGTCATGGACTGTGACCCACAGCAGTAATACGCTGTCCTTGGATGCAAGGGCCGAAGCAACGCCAATCCCTTGGCAACGTAGAAAAAGAGCTGAAAGCCCATGCCCATGATGCTCCGGCCAACCTGACAGGCGGGTCCCCCAAGCGTGCCAGGGGCTAGCACGCGTAAATGCACACAAAGATAGCTTCCGAAGGTTTTTGAAAATTTTATTTCCTGACTATAATGGACCTATATATATATGTGCGTGTGTATATATATATATATATATATATATATATATATATATATATATACACAAAGATAGCAGGGGAATCCTTGAAGACAGGCTTTGGGGCTTGGGGGAGGAAGTCCACTTGTGTCCTGAGGTCCTCAGGACACAAGAGGACCTCATTGCCCCACCACCAGTGCGCCAAGAGACGCGTCTGCAGAGTGGTGTAAAAGGGGCGTGGCCTCGGACCACCTCTCTGCAAACCAGCTATGTGGCGCCTACTGGATGCTAGTTGGCCCCCAGGGACCCTCAGGAATCAATGGGACTTAATATCCCATCTTACAACGCCCAGGGGGCGCGTTTGCAGAGTGGTGCAGGGAGGGGGCGGGCCCTCTGGCTGTGTGGCCCCCCTTCTTTTACTATTTTTGGGGCCCTGGGGACCCCATCCCCCAGGGCCTGACCCCTTTTTTAAAAAAGGCCAATTTCGGCCCCCGGGACCCCATCCCCCGGGGAATGGGCTTCTTTTTTTCATGTATTTATTGGGAAGGGGGGCCACGTGGCCCCCCTTCCCAAGGCCACTATTGACCCTGGGGACCCCATCCCTCGGGGTTTTTTTTAAAAAACCACACAAAAAAAAACGGGAAGGTGGTCGCGCGGCCCCCCTCCCGAGGCCAATTTTGGCCCCGGGGACCCCATCCCCCGGGGCATGGCCTTCTTTTTTTAATTTATTTATTGGGAAGGGGGGCCGTGTGGCCCCCCTTCCCAAGGCCACTATTGGCCCCGGGGACAACATCCCCTGGGGCCAGGCAGCCGTTTAAAAAAAAAAATTAAAATTAAATTGGAGGGGGGCCGAGTGTCTCCCCTCCCGGGCCACTTCTGGCCCCAGGGACCCCATCCCCCGGGGTCGGCCCTTTGCATTGGGGACCATGGGGGAACCCCAATGCCCCCATGGTCCGGCCGGCTCCCCCGTCTCCTGCAGGAGCCGGCATTGCTTTTGCTCAAAAGCAATCCTGCTTTGCTTCGTTGAAGCGAGAGCAGGTTTCCTGCTCTCGCCTCAATGAAGCAAAGCAGAGTTTGCTATGGCAGGGCGGGAGCCCCGGGGAGGTAGTGGTCCCCGGGGCCAGGGGGTCCGTAACAGACCCCCTATGTAAATAATTAGTGCCCCGGGAGGTGGTGGTCCCCGGGGCAGTGTGGGGGGCCCGCGAGGCCCCCTGCATATAATTAGCAATGCCCCGGGGAGGTGGTGGTCCCTGGGGAAGCATGGGGGGCAGGAGCCCCCCACGCATTTTTCTTGAAGCCCCGGGGAGGTGGCGGTCCCCGGGGCTGAGGGTGCCACCGCGGGCCCCCGCATACAGTATAAATATTGCCCCAGGGACCTGGCCGACCCGGGGGCTTACAGATAAACAAAATTTCAGCCGGATTCGCGCACCCAGCGCGAATTCGGCCGTTTAAAAAAAAAAAATGCTTTTTTAGGCCCTGGGGGTCCTTCTGGGACCCCTTGAGCAGGCCTAGGGGGTCAGGGTGTTTCTACCCTGCCCCCTTTTCTTCATTTTTCACCTTTTTTTTACTCTTTTCTTGTGACTCGGTTACCGTGTCACAAGATGGCTGCCAACACTTCCTGATTTGGAGTGTTGGCAGCCAATCAGAGTAAAGCTCGTGCCCGGGAGGGTTCGCGGACCCTCCTCGGTGCTCAGATATCGAAAGTTTTCTTTTTTTAATTTCTCAGGAACTACTGAACGGATTTACACCATTTAAACAAAAGAGTGCTTTCTGGACCAAAAGCTACATTTTTGCCAAATTTGGTGTAATTCTGTTCAGCAGTTCGGGCTGTAGCCGTGTCTAAAGTTCCTATGGAAATTAACCTGGGGAAAACGCGTTTTGGGACCCCCCTTTTTTCTCGGCCCCCGCTTGACGATTCACCCCGAAACTTTCAAAACAGGAGCTGACTGTAGCGGGCCATTAGTTTTGAAAATTTCGCAAAGATTCATCAACCGGCGCCAAAGTTATTGGCAAATCAAAAAAGCTTTTCCTATGGAAACTAGGGTCTAACTATAACTATCTACTGGCAACCGCCAGTAGGTGATATATATATATATATATATAATTTTCCCCCCACGATTTCTTAATACACCTTTGCATTCTAAGCTAAGCTAGAAAATGTAAAGGGACTGTCTCCTATCGCCTCTCCAATCCCCACACAGAGGACCCGTACGCCGGCCTCTCCGATTCATCTGTGTCACCTGGCATGAGCCGAAAGTGACAATATAATTATGGTCCCGTCCACCCTAAACATGTTTATTGCTCATTAAGTAACTTGATTTGCAGGCTCGTTACCAAATTAATTTTATCACCATAAAAGAGGAGAAAGCAAAGCAGTGTTCCAGCCCCAGGTAGAACTGCAGGCGGCCTCGCAGCGGGGTTCTTCTGTTGGGGGTGGGGGTGCAGGGGGAGAGCCATATTCAAGGCAGGGGTAGGGGTGCCCACCTGCCCCAGCTCCAGGCATCATTTGTCTCTCCAGGCAATTACTCTGATTGAACGAATAGGAGCTGTTACTGCCAGTAATTGGCCATCAGTTATTTAAACAAGAGCCTGTTTAACATATCAACACCAGACCGCGGCTGTGGGGAGCTCCCCGCTCCCCATCCCAGGCAGAGCCCCCCCCCGGCCTGCATGCTGCAGTGAGCCCCAGCAAGGGCGACAGGAACTTCACGGCGTGATTCATAGAGAAAGGAAAGGCTGCACGCGGCCCTGGCGCACACTGCATTCATCAGTATCAGGCCCTCAAACCGAGATATGAGGAGCAAGTCGCCTTATTGCGCAGTAGTTAAAAGCACTACTGAATAATTGATCGGTGCATATGGAAAAAGGAGGGTAGGGAGGAAAACTGGGCACCTAGCTGAGCTCAGTGTCTTTCCATCCCTCCAGTTGAGCCTGGGCCCTCCTCTTTTAAACCATCGCTGCCATCTGCTTTTTGTTTAAGGTAGGAACTGAGGTGTAGTCCCAACTCCGCCATTAAGCCAAGTTGTGTGATCCTGGGAAGGTCAGTTTACCTCATTGAGCTTCTATGTCCCTGTAGGTCAGATTTGAGGAAATTTACAAACAAACTAAACTCTTACTGATAAGTATGAAACCGTAATAGGTTGTTTCTATAGAGGTTGGCACTTGTAGAAGAGCTTATCAACACCACCCCATGAAAACGACTGTGGCGACCGAGGTTCGGATGCTCGGCTCTGCAGCACAAAAAAACCACATTAATTTTAACACAAACAGATTTGTGACAAAAATCGGCTCACTGTTTTTATTTTGCCACCGAAGAGGCTAGGGGTCTCTGTTAGAATGCCACTCTGAGTAGTGGGGAAAGACCTGTCCCAGTCGCTCGAACAGTTGGTTTGGAATTAAAAGACCCTTATCTTAATCCCCAATTCCTGTTTTCACCCCTGGACTTGCGGAGTGGACTTTTTCCCTGTTTATGTGTAGGCCTGGGCGGAAAACTACGCTACACTCGTGTAGTTTGCGTAGTTTGCGCAACTACGCGCTACGCGAATTGCATGTAGCACAGTGCAAAAACGCGTAGCGGGCATTTTTTGCTTGCTCGCGGTCCTCAACGTCAAGTTGGCGACCGCGAGCGAGCAAAATGACATCCCGGCGAGACTTTTTCCTCGTTCGCGATCAGGAACATCAAGTTGCCAATCGCGAGCGTGGAAAATAAACCTCCCGGCAAGATTCTCAACGCGGGGAGGTCAGGTTTCTCATTGCGAGTGGTCGCGTATGCTCGCGACCGCTCGCGATGAGAAACTACCAGTCCGCGTTGAGAAAACTGCCGCTCGAGTACAAATCTACTCGAGCGGCAGAAAACGACCGCTTGCACTGTGCAAGATGCCGTTTGCAATGATTGCACAGTGCGGACAAGCATTCGGCACTGTGCAATCATTGCGAACAGCATTTCCTACCGCACTACGCAGTTCACGTAGTGCTACACGTAGCTCGCGTAGTGCGAAGTGCACTTCGCGTAGCTACGCGTAGCGCTACTACGCGAACTACGCCCAGGGTTATTTATGTGGTCCCATGTGTACCTCTCTTGGGCCGTCCTACAAACATGTTATCGTTGAATGCCATACAATACTTCACTGGGTGTATCCCACGGGCCCACTGAAAGATAATGGCATACGCAGATAGTTTTGTAGCCCTTTAAATGTGCTGATTTGGAATTACAGGGTGACTAATTGTGTTTTGGTATCTTGGCCATTCCAGCAAAGAAACAAAATGCAGCAAGAGAGGATTAGAAATGCCCCAGGAGTTACGACCCCCCACATTAACAATGGTAATGGCCTAATAGATAAACGTTTGTGGGGAGGGTGACAACTTTGTCCTGCAAATGGTTCCGAGGAGGCTGGAATGTTCACACCTTTTCAATGCTCGCTTCCATTGTAAGCGGCAGCAGATCAGCCCCCATCCACACCCCCTTACACACATACAGGCAGTTGTTGTTGCTTCTATCAATGCCCCTATCAGCGCCTGGTTTTTCTACAAACTATAGAAAAATATAGCTTGTTTTCCAATATAATCTATGGCATTGTTACATTCAGCGCTTTGTGGTTCCTTCTATACCAGGTTTCTCAACTAAATGCAGTAGAGTAGGGGGGTATTGTTCAGAAGAGGCATGCACGTTTGTCACTGGAACCCAAACATTCAGGTGTCGTGTGCTTTATATAGCGCTTAGAAGTGTTAAGATCCAATTAGGTTGTTTAAGATTATCTGAAAGTATGATGCGTGAATGGATTAACCCTGGGCCAAGCTCTACCTCTTTACTCTTCTTCAAGGCTGAACACTGAAATCACTGTAACCACTCGTGCGTTCATTCACCCAGTCAGTCATAATGACCAATACATTTCAAAACTACAGACAGAATTCAATAATGTTTCTTCGCATGACAATTAACTTTGCCTTTTCAGTAATGTAGTGCTGTGAGGTGTTTTAGCGCTTCAGTGACTCTTGTGCAACGTATTTATCATAGAGGTGCAACCTCAAATAGGCGTGTTTGCATGGAGGGTCTTTATTTGTGAGCGTGATGCATGAAGTGTTATGTGTGACCGTACATGTGAGTATGCACAGGTACCTGTGTGACAACCTTTTTTTGTATATGGGTGTGATAATGAGCACAAGCGAGGGACCACTGTGTTTGAGGGGAGGGCACAGAGGGGCAATGAGGAGATAGTAAGAGAGGTGTGCAGAGAAGCAAAAACAATGGAGCTGCGGATACATGGGCGTTAGGACGGAGAAGACATGGACTTATGTACCATCTCGTGCCACTGCAAATGAACACTCACCAACACTCGATTTGTCCACTGCAAGAGTATAAACGGTGCAGCCTACCCTGCTGGAACAAAGCGCCTTTACAGGAGAGAGCGTGGGAGAGCGCTGTCAGTCTGTGGGTGGTGGCCGGAGTGTGTTTGGGGTGGGGGGTGAGGGGACTTGGAGGCCTTAGTGACATGGGGAGGGACCGAGAAAGGGAGGGTGAGGAGCTCTCTGTAAAGCGCCCCTGCATTCTGTAGATGGGACAGCCTGATAGCATTCTACTCTGGATTGAATTACAAATGGGGCCAGTGTATACACTCACAACATTCTCCCATTTGCAAAGCACAGCACTGTAAAGCCATTTACCCACTCCCGGGACAAAGGGACGGGATCATAGCGCTCATGTTTCTTCAATTTGGTCAATCTTAATTAGCAGCATCCCCTCTCAGGGTACAAAGAGATGTAATGGGCTCCGAAGTGAACCCATTCCCTGCCCTTAAACCGCCCAATGCCAAGGCCGGGCCGTCAGGCAGCGTCACATTAAAACAAACTCCTGTTTCAGGGCTTTGCAAATATTGCAAATGAAAATATGACAAGTCAAAACAATTGCGGGCTCGAGGCCCAAACATGAATATTCAACTGGAGTAAACACAAGTGAAAACACTGTAGATGTAAAACTAACCCTGGGGGCACGCGGGGGCCTCACTTGCAATCAGCAAATGGAAACTGTCCAATAGACAAAATAGAACTCAATTAAAGGTCAAACCACATCTCACTTACGAGGACTCGCTAATCTCTAAAAACTGCCTGCGGAAGAGTTACGAGAAGCTGTAACTGTGACACACTGCCAAAATTAACATTTATTTATCTGAGGAATCAATTGAGTCCAGGTAACCTTTGAGGGGGTACCACGCGTTGGAATTGCAGAAAGATTTCTTCGTAAAAGCTGGAGCTTTAAGGCTGAGAACAAATGTAACCATTCCGTTTCCGAGCTTTAGGGGGCGCTGCAATACTTGCTATAAAGGTTGTTTTGAAAGGGAACACACGCATGAGCTATTAGAAATATATGGAAATACGTGTTTACTTGATATATTTACATCTAAAACTGTGAGAGTTTTGTTGTAGATAAACAGCGGCCGCCTCGGTTTGCGAGTCCCAAATCGAATTAAAGCGCAATAATACTTTAGCAGTTGCAGCAGAAGTTTAGGAAATAATGGCCTGTAACCGGGAGTAGTCGGGCAGATGAGAAAGTGAGGGCAAAAGAAAGCGTCATTGAGGAAAAGATAAAGAAGAGAGAAAAAAAGGAGGAAGAAAGCCCCCGCTTACAGTATAAATATTGCCCCCGGGACCTGGCCCACCTGGGGGCTTACAGATAACGAAGTGCGGGAGCCCGCGATTTGTTTTAAAAAAAAAAAATTCGTCGGGATTCGCGCACCCAGCGTGAATTCGGCCGTTTAAAAATATATATATATCTTTTTTGGGCCCTGGGGGTCCTTCTGGGACCCCCTGAGCAGGCATAGGGGGTCAGGGTGTTTCTACCCTGCCCCCTTTTCTTCATTTTTCACTTTTTTTTTACTCTTTTCTTGTGACTCGGTAACCGGGTCACAAGATGGCTTCCAACACTTCCTGATTTGGAATGTTGGCAGCCAATCAGAAGTCAGCTCGTGCCCGGAAGGGTTTGCGACTCCTCCTCGGTGCTCAGATATCGATATTTTTCTTTTTTTAATTTCTCAGAAACTACAGAACAGATTTACACCATTTAAAAAAAGGTCGCTTTCTGAACCAAAACCTACCTTTTTGCCAAATTTGGTGTAATTCCGTTCAGCAGTTCGGGCTGTAGCCTGTACCAATTTTTCCTATGGAAATGAACATGGGGAAAACGTGTTTTGGGACCCCCCTTTTTTATCGGCCCCCGCTTAACGAATCACCCCGAAACTTTCAAGACAGGAGCTGACCGTAGCGGGCCATTAGTTTTGAAAATTTCGCGAAGATTCGTCAACCGGCGCCAAAGTTATTGGCAAATCAAAAAACGCTTTTCCTATGGAAACTAGGTTCTAACTATAACTACCTGCTGGCGACCGCCAGTAGGTAATATATATATATATATAGATATAGATATAGATATAGATAGACAGATATAGATATATGTATAGGTATATAGCCTATTGGCGGTTCCCAGTAGGTAGTTATAGTTAAGAACTAGTTACCATAGGAAAAGTCTTTTTGTTTTGCCAATAACTTTGGCTCCATTTGATGAATCTTCATGAAATTTTCAAAATTAGTACAATGGTCAGTACAGCTGCTGTATTAAAATTTTCGGGATGATCAGTGAAGCAGGGGCCAAGAACATAACAGGTTTCCCCATGCAATTTCCAATAGGCATTGTGAATGCCATTACACCCAGAACTGCTGAACAGAATTACACTAAATTTGACAGACAGCTAGCTCTTGATCCAGAAAGCGTGCTTTTTGTGATTTGGTTTAAATTTGTTCAGTAGTTTCAGCGATATTTACTGAAAACCGAATTTGTATCTCTAGGGATGCGGACCCTTTGCATATCCACCCGCCACCTGCCAAAACAGGGTTCTGATTGGCTGCCCGGACCTTCACAGAAAACGTCTGGCCGCCATTTTATATCGCGGGAAACAGTCCCCCGGTCTGAAAAGGTTGCTTGCATACTAATTGAAGTGGTCAATTGAGAGCTTTTCTGACCCTTGTGTATGTTATAAATTAGGTGAAAGCATGTGTATTTGGCAGTAAAATGTCCAAAAACATTTTACCTGATTTTCTACTGAGAGAGGAGGTGGTTTGCAGGAGTTCTTGCTGGAGCTTTTGAATGAAAACAGATGTTATCAGACAGAAATAAAACTGAGAGAACAGCTTTTACAGGTATGTTAATTAGGTTGTGGCACATAAAAGTATATTTAGAAAAAAAAATGTGTGAGTATGTTAGGTGAAAGAAAATGTGTAGGTTCTAGACAGTATACTAGAATGGAAAATAGAAGGCTGCTAGGTGCGAATATTAATGAAAAATACAGTGAGCAGCAAAGGAGAAAGAGGAATTGCTCTACTGAATGTATATTAATTTTATTATGCTAGTATGAATGAATGCATTTCAAATTAGGAGTGGGTGTTTGCTTAAAGTGTGTAATTTATAAGTATGCAATTTGCACATGCTCACACAGTCAGGGCGGCACTTACAGACCCAGTTACGCTTTCACAAAAGCAGTTATGCACCCATCACTCATATAGCCTGACAGTGACTGCCACACTCACTCACACACCGATAAGACCATTCACGCACCCATTTACTCATGTGTACATCCACGTTTGAGTACTTGTTCACCCTTAGAGCCTGGGGGGACATCCGCAGAATGCAATCTGCAATACAAGAAGAGTTTGAAGAGGACTACTTCAGCACTCTCAAAAATGGAGAACCATGATAGTAATTGACCTCAGAATCATGGCCCGAAGGGTAGTGGGTTTCAGAAGGAGGGAAGAGGAGTAGAGAAATAGGTGGATAAAGTCTCTAGAGGAGAGGGGGGATCCCCCAGAGAGAGAATTCAATATTGGATAGAGTGGAGTAAAAATTGTCTCCTCCCAAACCCAGTTTCCTGAGGACCTTAAGGTCAGACAGGCTGAGTGGGAAGTGAGGTTGCAGCTGGCTACAGAGAAGAGAACAGGTGAGGCCAAGAGAGCCTTGGAGGAGAAAAGGGTCTTGCTGGCTGGAGTGTCAAGGAGGTACCCTTGAAGGCCAAATAGCTGTTAGAATCTAGCAATAATCATGTGAGCACCACTACTGTGTCCAGACAGAAGAAAGAGTTCATATATTTACAGATGTGGTGCCTGACTGTAAGGAGGGGTTTGCTATAGACAGGTTGTTTCTGGCATAAGAGTAGCTGTAGAGGTACAGAGGATCTCTGAGGAAGATTCCAAAGGTGCCGTATTTGTGGTGATGGGAGGGACAACATACTTTCTCTAGAGAAGGAGAAGAGGAAGAGGTAACCTACTATAAAGAAGGTCCTTGTCAGTAAGTATGAATTAACCCCCGGAGGAGTGCAGGTTGAAATTCAGGGTTAGTCAAAAACTGTGTCAGTACTGCTGGGAGGATTTTGTGTAGTACTTTTGAAATGTTTGTTAAATGTACTGTTGTTTTTTATGAAGGTATTTTTAACAGTTTTATACTTTTTCTTTTTTTTCAAACAGAACTGAGAGGAAGCAACTTGAAGAAACGTTTCTACAGACACTCATTGGAGTTATTTTAGCTTGTTTCATCTAATACAGTTCAATGACATCCCCATAACCCCTTTTGAATGTAGTAGATGGATACTGTAATGCTCATATATTTCTGCAGATCTACTTCTATCTACTTTTTCAAACTGTTCAGTTGACGGCAACATTTCTTCCTCCATGTAACTTCCATGTTAGATATCTACATCTTTATAGTACACATTATTGTCTTTAAGATATAATGTAGCTTTCTTCGCCTTATTTAAATCCACTAGTTCATGCCAATTTTTTTTTCATGGGCAAAATATTCACTAGAATAACAAGCGGTTCTTCCAAATCTCTCTCTACGCCAACAGTTTCCATATTGTGTTTGCCATCTAAAGGAAAATACATAACTGTACTTTTAAGCACTTTTTGAAGCTCAGTGGATGATAGTAGTTTTAATGTTAGAGTTTGCTTCTCTCAGACTGTAATGTAAGTGTTCCCATGGATATTCTGCACAACTCAGGGTTAGAAACCAAGTTGGTGTTCCTATATTTCACAACATGCACTTAAGCTCAACATGACAACGATACCAGTACTCATTCTTCCGAATATTTGCAGAGGTAAAGTAAATAGACAGCAGCACTGCAAGAACATGGGTGGGGTCCTACTGTATCAATTTATTCCTGGCAAATACCACTGCACTCCTATTTATACACAGGAGCATGTCTATGCCTTCCTTGTACCTTTTCACCATTCTCTTACTCTCCATTTCTAGGAATCATCTCTTCTTTTGCAATGGGACTACTGTCTTTTACTTCATAACATCAGTCAGCTGTTTCAACTGCATACACTAATTCATTCTCTTGTAAGTTGCTTTCTTCATTAAAGTAAGTCTCAGTAGTAGACGAACGCTTCCATTCTCCTTCGAAATTTTGCAAAAGTGACTTTTATTTTTATGCCTTTTCTGTGTTTTTTTCTTCATAGACAAGACTGTTTTATCCAGTGTTTTCATTCTGTTTAGTATCAAAAATAAATAGTTTGCACTTCAGAGGAATCACTTTATCAACCACATTTTCAATATATTATTTTTGTTTGAGTGCTGCACTTCTCGTCTTAGGGGCCGATTCCGATCTCGGTCGGAGGCGCACCCAATACCATTCGGTCGGGAAAAAGCCATGCGAAAGCCTGTTTCCCGACCGAACCGTACGCGGGTCCGGCCGAGCGAGTACGATGCGAGTCGCCGACCGACTCGTCCGGGCGTCCCGACAACTCCGACCGACTCGCTCGGACTCGAACCGCTCCGACCGACTCGCTCGGACCCGATTCGCACCGCGCAATGGAGACGTTTTCCGGCCGGGTAAGTACGATGCGCACCTCGACCGCTCCGACCGACTCGCGCCGTCCGACTCGAACTCGCTGTCGGAGCCGTACTTTGGGGGTCCGTGTCGGACCCCCCTGTACGCGTACCCGTGCGAGGCGCACACAGGGGGGACCCAAGGGTCCCCCCTACCTGTGCGTGTACGCCGCGACGCGCTTCGCGGCGTACTCGCTGTAGGGGCGCCCTTGTCCGCCTCGCACCCATTGAGGCAATGGGAGCCCGCGTACGCGTTGTACGACCGGCTCCCATTGACTTCAATGGGAGTCCGACCGACTCGTGTCCGATAACATACGGACGCATCGTACTCGTTCGGTCGGACTGCACGGGTCCGATTCGGTCGGAAATCTCTCCGGGTCCGGCTCGGTCGGTGAGATTTCCGGCCCGAATCGGAATCGACCCCTTAGTGTCCCTCATTTTTCACACCAAATTCTATATAACTCTATTTCTAAACATTCCTATTCATATTGCTTTAAATTGTTCCCGCCTCTTTGTCAAATTACGTGTATTTGTTATAAACTTTTTACTTTTAATCTGACTTACTCCTACTCTATTACAAATTTGGAGAGATAAAGTAACTAGACAGCAGCGGTGTAAATATACGGGTGAGTTCCTACAGTAGTTAATCAAAAGTTCAAGTTTCAGTGTGTTTCTCTATTTGTAAATAGTTAAAGAAAGGTATATTATGTTTGTTTGTTAATTGTTTGGTTTAAATTGTATTCTAATATGTAAATAAATGTACTTGTAAAGTTATAAATATATTTATTATTAATTAAGTTAAGAATCACAAACACACCCATAAGGGTGCTCATACATGTACTCACACACCTATACAGTCATTCAAACAGGTACTGACACACACACATACTGTTACGCACCCACTCAAAAACCCATACAGTGAAACATGTGGCATTTTGCACAGTGAGTAGCCATCTCACTCAAATCTTTACAGGCTGCTGGTATTACGATGACTGCAGCTGATGAATGTTCTCCCAATAGTGCTGTAGAGATGGAATATTGTGCTGCACCTAGTATCTCCTGCATCATTCAGTTATTCATCCTTTCATGAATTGCTTTTAAGTTGTTGCATTTGGAACTTGTTCCATGTGAATACTTCTTGGCAGTGCTGCTGGGCAACTGTGGGCTCCAAATATTACACTGCACATAATTAGGTGTAATCTTCTCCCCTGAAGTTATTGCAAAATACTTGCAGAGAACACTCATAAATATAGTTGTATATCCATGCACACAGTAATACATCCACTATCACACCCAGGCACACAGGGTAAGTAGATAAAATATCGAGTTTTAAATATCGTTGTGCAATAATATCGAGTTTTACCTGTCGAAAGTCAAAAATATCGTTGTATATAATACCGATGTCAAGAATATCGATTTGTTGTGTTGTATAAAATATCGGTGTTAAAAATAACGATTTTTTAAATATCGTTATTAAAAAATATCGATTTTGTAAATGGGAATTTTTTAATATAGTATATCATTTTAAATGTATTCATAATTTTTAATAAATTGTATATGTTTTATATTAAAAATGTTTTAGGAGCAGAATGTTGGGTTCAAAAGGGGATAAGTGTGGGGAGTTTAAAAAAATAATTAATTTAACATTTTTTATTAAAATAAATGAAATTTAAATTTGTGTTTTAGGAGTGGGATGTTGGGTTTATAGGGGATAAGGCTGGGGAGTGTTTTAAAAATATTTTTTTTTAAATTGAAATTAAAAAAAAAATATTAATGAAACTTTAAATTGTGTTATAGGAGCGGGATGTTGGGTTTATAGGGGATAAGGGTGGGGAATGTTTAAAAAAAAAAAAATCTTAATATTTAAAAAAAAAATTAAAATATTAATGAAATTTTAAATTATGTTTTAGGAACGGGATGTTGGGTTTATAGGGGATAAGAGTGGGGAGTGTCTTAAAAGATTTTTTTTTCAATTTGAAACTTTTTAAAAATATTAATGACATTTTAAGTTGTGTTTTAGGAGCAGGATGTTGGGTTTATAGGGGATAAGGGTGGGGAGTTTTTTAAAACAGTTTTTTTAAATAGTTAAAAATTAAAAAAATATTTATGAAATTTTAAATTGTGTTTTAGGGGCGGGATGTTCGGTTTATAGGGGATAAGGGTATGGAGTGTTTTAAAAATAAAATTTGAAATTTTTAAAACAAATATTAAAAAAATATTATTTTTTATTAGGAGTGGGATGTTGTGGTGATAGGTGATAAGTGTGGGGAGTGTTTTAATCTAAAAAAATGTAAAAATAAATTGGATTTTAGGAGTGTGATGTTGGTGTTATAGGTGATGATGGGGGATTTTGTAAATAATTTAAAAGTATTAAAAAAATTACAATATTTTATAAATAATTTTAAAATTTTAAAACAAAATGAAAAATGTTTTGATTTTTTGGGAAATTTGTAAATCATTTTGTTGAGTTATGTTTAAATTAAAAAAATTAAAATTGATACATTTTGAGAATAATTTAAAAAAATTAAAATTAAAATTTGGATTATGATATAAAATTATTTACAAATAACATATGTTTTGGGAAAATTTATTATAAATGGAATAGAAAGTTGTGGGAATAGAAAATTATATATGCTTAGTGTCCAGCACCTTCCCTGAGTTAATGTAGTTTGGAGTGGGAATAGTAAATTAATTATGTTTAGGGGCCGATTCCGATTCAGGCCGGAAATCTCTCCGACCGAGCCGGACCCGGAGAGATTTCCGACCGAATCGGACTCTGGCAGTCCGACCGAATGAGTACGATGCGCACGCATGCAATCGGACTCGAGTCGGTCGGACTCCCATTCAGTCAATGGGAGCCGGACGTACAACGCGTACGCGGGCTCCCATTGACCCAATGGGTGCGAGGCGTACAAGGGTGCCCCCTACAGCGGGTACACCTCGAAGCGACTCGCTGCATACATGCACAGGTAGGGGGGACCCATGGGTCCCCCCTGTGTGCGACTCGCGCGGCTACGCGTACAGGGGGGTCTGACACGGACCCCCAAAGTGCGGCTCCGACTGCTCTTTCGAGCCGGACGGCGCGAGTCGGTCGGACTGCTCGCGGCGCGCATTGTACTTGCCCGGCCGGGGAACGTCTCCATCGCGCGGTGCGCGTCGTGTCCGTGCGAGCCGGTCGGAGCGCTTCGGACCCGCGAACAAGTCGGTCGGCGATTTCGCGTGCGCTCGCATCGTACTGGCTCGGCCGGACACACGTACGAATCGGTCAGGAAAGAGGGCTCCGAATCGGATCCGGTTAAGCCGAATCCGATTCGGTGCCCCACCGGCCGAGATCGGAATCGGCCCCTTAGTGTCCAGCACCTTCCCTGACTTAATGTAGTTTGGAGTGGGAATAGTAATTTATATATGTTTAGTGTCCAGCACCTTCCTTGACTTTATATAGTTTGGAGTGGGAATAGTAAATTATATATGTTTAGTGTCCAGCACCTTCCCTGACTTTTTCTAGTTTGGATTGGGAATAGTAAATTATATATGTTTAGTGTCCAGTACCTTCCTTGAGTTAATGCAGTTTGAAGTGGGAATAGTAAATTATATATGTTTAGTCTCCAGCACCTTCTCTGACTTAATGTAGTTTGGAGTGGGAATAGTAATTTATATATGTTTAGTGTCCAGCACCTTCCCTGATTTAATGTAGTTTGGAGTGGGAACAGTAATGTATATATGTTTAGTGTCCAGCACCTTCCCTGGGTTAATGTATTTTGGAGTGGGAATTGTAAATTATATATGTTTAGTGTCCAGCACCTTCCCTGAGTTAATGTAGTTTGGAGTGGGAATAGTAAATTATATAAGTTTAGTGTCCAGCACCTTCCTTGACTTCATGTAGTTTGGAGTGGGAATAGTAAATTATATATGTTTAGTGTCCAGCACCTTTCCTGACTTTTTCTAGTTTGGAGCGGGAATAGTAAATTATATATGTTTAGTGTCCAGTACCTTCCCTGAGTTAATGTAGTTTTGAGTGGGAATAGTAATTTATATATGTTTAGTGTCCAGCACCACCTTCCATGACTTTTTCTAGTTTGGAGTGTTAATAGTAAATTATATATGTTTACTATCCAACGCCTTCCCTTAGGGGCATATTATCAAGCACGGCGTTAAAATTATCGCCGCTTTGGCGGCAGAAAACTGCTGCTAAAGCGGCGATAATGGGCTTGATAATATGCCCTGGAGAATTCCAATAGAAGTCCATGTTCTGGTGTGAACATGGGCTTCTATTGGAATTCTCCAGGGCATATTATCAAGCCCATTATCGCCGCTTTAGCGGCAGTTTTCTGCCGCTAAAGCGGCGATAATTTTATCGCCGTCCTTGATAATATGCCCCTGAGTTTTTTAAGTTTAGAGTAGGAATAGTAAATTATATATGTTTAGTGTCCAGCACCTTCCCTGAGTTAATGTAGTTTGGAGTGGGAATAGTAATTTATATATATTTAGGGGCCGATTCCGATCTCGGCCGGTAGGGCTCCGAATCGGATTCGGCTTTACCGGATCCGATTCGGAGCCCTGTTTCCCGACCGAACCGTACGCGGGTCCGGCCGAGCGAGTACGATGCGAAATCGCCGACCGACTCGTCCGGGCGTCCCGACCGCTCCGACCGACTTCGCTCCCGGCTCGAACCGCTCCGACCGACTCGCTCGGACTCGACTCGCACCGCGCAATGGAGACGTTTCCCGGCCGGGTAAGTACGATGCGCGCCGCGAGCAGTCCGACCGAGCCGCGCACTCCGGCTCGTAAGAGCTGTCGGAGCCGTACTTTGGGGGTCCGTGTCGGACCCCCCTGTACGCATAGCCGCGCGAGTCGCACACAGGGGGGACCCATGCGTCCCCCCTACCTGTGCGTGTACGGCGCGAATCGCTTCGCCGCGTACCCGCTGTAGGGGGCGCCCTTGTCCGACTCGCACCCATTGAGACAATGGGAGCCCGCGTACGCGTTGTACGACCGGCTCCCATTGACATCAATGGGAGTCCGACCGACTCGAGTCCGATAACATACGGACGCATCGTACTCGTTCGGTCGGACTGCACGGGTCCGATTCGGTCGGAAATCTCTCCGGGTCCGGCTCGGTCGGAGAAGTTTCCGGCCCGAATCGGAATCGACCCCTTAGTGTCCAGCACCTTACTTGAGTTAATGTAGTTTGGAGTGGGAATAGTAAATTATATATGTTTAGTGTCCAGCACCACCCTCCCTGACTTTTTCTAGTTCGGAATGTTAATAGTAAATTATATATGTTTACTATCCAACGCCTTCCCTGACTTTTTTAAGTTTGGAGTAGGAATAGTAAATTATATATGTTTAGTGTCCAGTGCCTTCCCTGACTTAATACAGTTTGGAGTGAGAATAGTAAATTATATAGGTTTAGGGGCCGATTCCGATTCAGGCCGGAAATCACTCCGACCGAGCCGGACCCGGAGAGATTTCTGACCGAATCGGACTCTAGCAGCCCGACCGAACGAGTACGATGCGTACGCATGCAATCGGACTTGATTCGGTCGGACTCCCATTGAAGTCAATGGGAGCCGGTCGTACAACGCGTACGCGGGCTCCCATTGACTCAATGGGTGCGAGGCGAACAAGGGCACCCCCTACAGTGGGTACGCGTCGATGCGAATCGCGCCAAACATGCACAGGTAGGGGGGACCCATGGGTCCCCCCTGTGTGCGACTCGCGCTGCTACGTGTACAGGGGGGTCCGACACGGACCCCCAAAGTCCGGCTCCGACTGCCCTTTGGAGCCGGACGGCGCGAGTCGGTCGGACTGCTCGAGGCGCGCATCGTACTTGCCCGGCTGGGGAACGTCTCCATTGCAGGGTGCGAGTCGTGTCCGTGCGAGTCGGTCAGAGCGGGTCGGACCCGCGTACGAGTCGGTCAGCGATTTCGCGTGCGCTCCCATCGTACTCGCTCGCCCGGACGCACGTACGAATCGGTCGGGAATGAGGGCTCCGAATCGGATCCGGTTAAGCCAAATCCGATTCGGTACCCTACCGGCCGAGATCGGAATCGGCCCCTTAGTGTCCAGCACCTTCCCTCACTTAATGTAGCTTGGAGTGGGAATAGTAAATTATATATATTTAGGGGCCGATTCCGATCTCGCGCGGAAGGGCTCCGAACGCGATCCGGCCGGAAAAAGTACAAGCCGTACGGTGTTTTCCGACCGACTCGTCCAGCTGCACGAGCGAGCAAGTACGATGCGAGAAACGCGAAATCGCCGACCGAATCGTTTCTGGGTGCCCACCCTGCTCCGTACGTCCTGTCCGTAAGCAAACCGTGCCGTGCAATGGAGGCGATTTCCGACCGAGCCAGTACGATGCACGATTCGGACAGCCGGATCGAGTCTGAGCCTCCGACACGTATCCGCTCCGGGAAGCGGACTTCGGGGGTCCGCGCCGGACCCCCTTCACCCGTAGCCTTACGAGTCAATCATAGGGGGGGACCCAAGGGTCCCCCCTACACATGCATGTACGGTGTGTGTGGCACAGATGCATCCCCACTACAGGGGGCGCCCTTGTGCGCAAAGTACCTTTTCTGTCAATGGGAGCCTATGTACGCGTCGTACAACAGGCTCCTATTGACTTCAATGGGGCTCCGAGCGACCCGTGTACGTCAGCGCTTGTTCGCATCGTACTCGGGCGCTCGGGGCCCCAGAGCACGCGTCGGCCGGAAAGCCCTCCAGATCCGAGTAGGACGGAGCCTTCTACCAGCGAGATCGGAATCAGCCCCTTAGTGTCCAGCACCCACCCTGAGTTGGCACAGTTTGGAGTGGGAATAGTAAATTATATATGTTTAGTGTTCTGCTGTTTCCCTGAGTTGATATAGTGTAGAGTGGGAATAGTAAAGTAATAGTTTTTTAATTTGTAGTAATGTTAATGATACAAATCTATGTTTAAGTGGTAATAGAATTTTATCTATGTGTTTAAAAACATAAATAGTTTTGTGATATATAATTTAAGATACTTATTTGATTGTAAATACAGAAAACAACAATTAATATAGAATTTAAATACAGCACATTATTTATATTTTATTAAAGTTTTTATTTTCATTCAAAGAGTCAAGCAAATAAATAATATTCATTTTGTTTTATTAAACATCTTTTAATATATATTGTCATAAAGAGAAATAATAATACATTTGTTATTTTTGGATACATTACATATTTAGTACATATTTCAACATAAACATATAATTTTTAAGTATAGTCAGCATGAAACAATTTTAACTTTTTATAATGTAGAACTAGGTAAATATGTACATTTTTTACAAATAAAGATGTAGTTGTTCACTGGTTTTTATACATTTTATAACATAGTTTTTTGGTAACAGTTATAGAATATTTATTTACATTGTAAATATGCATTACATAATTAGATACAGTGTACATTTTTAATAATATAAATTTTTTAACAATTTTCTCATTGTATGACCTTTTTATATTTTTTGCATATTTTTTAATAAATAAATATATATTTTGTATAGTATTATTTAGGCTGTAAATATAAATAAAATTATTAAGGTAAGAAAACATTTTGGTAAAGAAAAATATTTTTTAACATTTACAAATTTTTCATATTTTTAGCAATAATTATAATTTTTTCAAATAACATTGGTAAGTTTACATATTTTATTTTAATGTATATTAATAAATATTATTTATTTTCTAATTTTACTATTATAGATTAACATTTTTTAACAGTAAAGAAAAAACATATAGTACAGTAGTAATATTAATTATAATTGTTTTTACATTTTTTAGTATTGCATTTCTAATGTACATTGATTTTAATGTAAAAAGTATTTTTGTTATTTCATTTAGGTAGCCATTTTCTAAACTAAGTTGTATTTTGTAGGCTATCTGTGTTGTTTTAAGTCATTTCTGAGGGAGAAGCTCGCGGTTGGAAGCTGCGTCTCATCGGTCAAGATAATTTTATTACTTTTAGGCTTAATTTAGGTGTAGATTGAAGGTAATTAAGTACTGTATAGTGTATGTGTAGTTTGAATTTTGTGTTTTTGGTGTGGTTTAGTTAGTTGTTTTGCGTTTGCGAAATGCGGTTCGTTCGTTGATAGGTAGGTGTTAGGGTATGTATTAGATGTTTAAATATGTTTAGTATATGGTGTTATTAGTGTGTTTATGTGTGTGTTTTAATGATTTTATTGTGTATTTGTGTGGGAGGGATTGTGTTGTTTTTTTTTACAGGTTTTTGATGTTTGGAAGTTGCCGTTAGGAGAAGCATGCTTTTTTTTGTTTTTTAAAGGAAGTGTGTATTAGTTTTTAGTAAACTAATAATTATCTTACAGTTCCTTTATTTTTGGGGTTTTCCTGGAGCGTTTCTTTTTTTAATTCAATTTTTTGGGTTTTTAATGGATTGGAGTCTACAGATACGTTGTCGCCAGATTATAAGTTTTGGGATCTTTACACGTGGTGGTGGCATCCTCCATTCCCAGCATTGTGGCGGGCGGTGCTCACAGCACCGCCCGCCACAATGCTAGGAATGCACTGTGTGCATCGTCATGCACAAGGTGACAGGCACTGCGAGGTGCCTGCCACCATGTCCATGACAATGCAGGGGGGTACCATAGGTACCCCCCATGTGCACGCCCCACCCCCCCAATACCCTGGGGGCCCGCAACGGGCCCCCGAAAGCCAACTCTGCCTGGGTTTCCATGGCGGGGTCTCCGCCATGGAAAGCCCTGCACCGCTGCCCATTATAATATGGATGGCGGTGTCTAGCAGACACGCCACCATATCCAGCCCCTTTTCCGCACGGTCGACTGGTCGACCGGCGGAAAACCGGTGGACGGTCTTGCCATCCGCCTGGGTCCCCACCGCCATACTAATATGGCAGTGGGGAAATGTGAGGCGGGCGGTGGGAAATAGCGGGCGGATCGCCACCGCCATACGGGCGGTGGCGATCCGCTTGCTATCCTAATGACCCCCTTATTAGTTTTTGTTCATTTTTTTGGTAATAGGGGATTTCTATTAAGAGATTGTAGTGTTCTGCTACATCGGTTATTGGGACGTATGCTAGTACAATTAGTTTTTTAATTTCATATGCAAAATTGCTACTAGTTGCATATTCTACACTGAGCATAGATTTTTGAAGGTGTCTCCAAATGCATTGATTAAAGTGGCAATGGCAACCGTGGATTGCTGTGTGAGGGTAGTTTTTCAGGATGGCTTGTATCATTGACTGTTCAAAGTCTTTGATAATATTTTGAGGGAAGTAATTATTAGTTTCTTGCTTTACTTTTGTTAAGAGTTCTACATAGGTAGTGGTTTGTTTGTTTGGTAACAGGGCATATATAAAGGGGATGTTGGTATTGTGATACAGTCCATGGATTGTATATAATTGGTAAAAAGGTCATATTTTAAATGTTCTGTCCATCATCCATGTCTCACAATTCTGTAGTTTAAGTAAGTTTATGGGAGTTGCATATATAATAATTCTTTTGTCATTAGATTTATTGTCATAAAGTAGAAATTGCTCTTCATTATGACTTACAGTGAGTTCAGGTGGTATTTGTATTTCACTGAAAGTTGTGGGGGTAGGTGAGGTGGCAGCAGTTGCCTTTGTTCTAGCTATTAGCCTTTTCAACGTTGAGACAGAGGGTAATTGGCCAGTTACATGTTCTGGAACTCTGGGGAGTGCATCTTTTAATATTTCAGTAGTAGGTCTTTGAGAGCTAGTGCTAGCTTCTTTCAGAGTGTCTAAAGCGTCTCTCACTTCTATTTCAGCTATGTTGGGGGGGTGGTTATGTTCCTTCACATGTAACACTGTAGTTTCTTTAGTTGTAGCCCTCTCATAACATGCATTTGAATAATATTTGCTGCATTTCCAATTAACTTTGTCGCCTGTCTGTTTCTCCTGGGTCTAGACATATCCCACATAACATAAAAAAATGTTCCTTTCTGAGAAGTTCTGAATTTGGCACCTTCAGTAATTCTGTTGTTTCAAATTCTATGAGAAATGTATATAAAAAATATTAAATGTACTGTAATTGTTTTAGTTTTAATACAGGTTTTTATATACAACATTATACTTACGTGTTTGAATATGTTGACATTTCTTTGAGGCTGAGGTGTTTCTGTTGGTGCTTGCCTTTAGTGTTTCTTTTGATTTCCTGCAGAAGAAAATTTTTAATTTTAATAAATGTGTTTAACAGCGTTTATTTCATTTTGAGATTTGTGTGGTTAGTGGGCAATTTGGGTTGGGAATTTTACTTGTTTTAATAGTTTAATTGAGATTTATACTTACTTTTTTGGCAAGGTGGTTTTTGGATGATGTTGAAGGTAGTTGAGTATGTGTTGAAATTTCTGTAGAGGAGATATAATTAAGACAAAATATAAATTAATTATTTAGTTATTATAAAAATTGCTTTACGATTATTTTATGAAGTTGTAACATTAAATAGATATTTTACTTACTTTTTTAAGTTGTATTCAGAGCTTTCAATGATGAAGTCCTGTGTTGCAGCAGCAATCTGACAGAGATTCCCCTTATTCTTGGTTTTGTTGTTGGAGCATAAAATAATGTTTCATTTTCTTTTGCTTATATAGTGTTTGTTTAATTGTGCTTTCAATCTTATGGGTTATTTTAGTTGTAGGTATTTTTCATTGGTTGTTACTAATGTTTTCAATTGTTTTGGCAGTTTTTTCCTTATATGTGAAACAGAAATTAATGTTCAGTTGAACTTTGTTTATTCTTACTTTATTTAAAAGTGTAATAGTACATTATTTTTTATTTTATTTTGCATTCATGAATATTAAAATATTTATTTTATATATAGTGTGTGCAAGTATAATAGATTTGTTGAGTTTAAATATGTTAAAGTTATTTTTTTGAATTAAAATTTATTTAGTGTTACATTTATTTATTTAATGAGTTGTGGGTGTTTGTGATATTGTTTATATTATTTTTGTTGTATATGATGTTATAAAAAATATTTTTAAGGTGTCGATATTTTTTTTGGGGCGATATCAGCGTGATCTATATTTTTGTTTTTGATATTTGTGTATGTTTATTTAATGATTTCAATATTAGTTATTACTATATTTTTTTGTTCGATTGAGTGATATCGATGTTAATGTTTGTCAACAATTTTTTGTCGATATTTGTATATTTTTTTAAATAAGTATAGAGTATCGCTATCTATGTTATCGATATTTGTGTGTCGATAATTTTGTAGATCGATATTTTAAGTCTCGATGTTATGTCAGTGACCTGGCACACACTCATGCATACCCTGACCCACCCAGGCATACACTGATCTATACACTAACACATCCAGACTGATCCATACACTCATACATCCAGGCACACACTGATACACCCAGGCACACACTAATGCATACACTGACACACCCAGGCACACACTGATACATTCACTGACATACCAAGATGCACACTAAAACATACACTGACACACCCAGGCACATACCTATACATATACTGACATACTCAGGCACACACTAATACAAACACTGACCTACCCCCACACACTCTCATGCATATACTGACATACCCATGTACTTACTCATGCATACACTAACATACCCAGGCACACAGTCATGTATACACTAACATACTCAGGTACACACTGCTCCAAATAGTGACACAAGCAGATACACAGTGATGCATGTATTTGAACACCCAGGCATACACTGATGCACATAGTGACACACCAGTTCACACACTCATTTACGCACTTACACAGCAAGTAAGTCATATATACTTCAGATACATTTTAAAGAAATAAAAAGACAAACACAGCTCTTCTTATGAGTAGATGGTGTGGTTCTAAAAATTAAGGGTGGGCGGAGTTGACGGAGTGGCACTATGCGGAATTCCGCGGAGTTGCCTGAAAACTCAGTGGAATTCTGCCCCGCTCTCTCCTGCTGCCGCCACACCGAACTCACCTCTGCTCAGCTGGTGGTCCTTCAGAGCTCTGGGCTGCCTGCCTCCTCGGCGCAGGAGGATTCTTCTTCTCCTCTTCCAGTGGGCTGTACAATGGAAACCCCTTCCTGCAGGACTCGCAAGAACTGCGCATGCACATGCATGCGCAGTCCTCACGAATCCTGCAGGAAGGGGTTTTCATTTTACAGCCCACTGGAGAAGGAGAAGAAGAATCCTCCGGCGGCTCTGCGATCCAGGTAATGGGAGGCCTAGTTATCTAGGCTTAGAGTCTCTGCTTAGTCCCTTGCAATACGTGATCTTGGCTAAGCCACTTTATCTCCTTCCGCCTCTGGTATTTCTCAGTTAGGGAGGGGGGAAGGTGGAATGGGGTTGTGTGGCAGGGGGTCGGATCCCAGGACTGATTAGAGAGAGGTTCTCTAAATACGCCAATTTCTTCTGATGGGTAGAAGTGATGGTGCTTTCTGTTACGGGCTGCACACCTCCCGGAGAAGCCCTTATACATTGTTACCACAAGAGACGTGTAGCGCTTCCGACGTGAAAACCTCCTGCAGCCATGAGGCGCTGCACATGGTGCACAGAAGACAGGCAGGCACTTTAGTTTTAAAATTAGTCAGGGGGAAACTCCGCTACGTGGCGGAGTCGGAGTTTTTTTGGCAACTTCACACTCCCAGCGGAGTGCGGACTTGACAAAACTCTGCAAACTCCGCATTCGGAGCGGAGTTCCCCACCCAGGCTTACTAAAAATAACCTTTTCTTGTTTTTAAAAACAAGTTTTACTTTATTTGTTGATTAGTTTTTTTGTTAATGCACCACCAAAAAAACAGGTGCACAACTAAACAAAAATAGATATAACAGAAAGCAACAGACTTTCTAACTGCAAAATACGGCAGAAAAACTGCAATAGTCCACCAAAACAAATTTTAGCATCAATGATTGTTGATGGCATGCACGTATTCTTGAACAGATTTTGTATTAAGGCCAACGGCCATGTGGCCTTGCAAGCAGTGAGTAGTCATGTGTCCTAGATTAAGACAAATAGCAGGTACAGTTATGGTGGCTGAGGTGGAAGGAGTAGACGCAGTAGCTGCAGATGTAGATGCACCACTACCTGTTTCTCTCTCACGAACCATCCTCAGGTATACTCATTTGTGGATAGTTTTTAGACGTTTCTACATCGAGCTTACTCCATGACTGCATGCCTTGCTTGTGTCTCGTGACAACTCATCTCCACAGATGTTACACTTTACAATTTTGACAGTGACTTTTTTCCCTGAGGGGATAGTAAAACATTGCCACACCTCACTTTGTTTCTTCATTGGTCGACTTTGCTCCTCCTCATCTTCCTGCAGCAGGACAGAATCCTCTTCTCCAGCAGATTGACCAGATGCAGCCATGATGTTGGAAATTGAGGCTTCTAACAACCTGGAAGCTTTAAAACCAAGAGCCTTGCACCACCCAGTGTAGCTGTGTGCACGGCCTAGTTAGAAATAAGAGATTTTAGGTGTTGTTCTTTGAAAAAAAAGGGTGTGGCAGTTATCAGGCCAATCATAAGAAAAGGTTTCAATGTGTCATCACGCACATTTTCTGATCTTTTTTTGATAAATTGCGTGACTACTGCTTAAATAAATTAATACATACAAAAATATACACATATATAGGTGGACACTGGCCTCTTACATGAAATTATTGCACTGTATATTTATATAAAATAATGTAAAGATTTTTGGGCCAGATTCATAATTGGAACAAAAACCATAGAGAAGGTCCCATCTGTGTTTGCCATTCCACGTTGGACACGCTAATCCCCCCCCCCAAAATACAAAAAATACACGTAATGCAATTATATTTATCTGCTCACTGCTTTTCTTTGTTTTTTCACTGTTATTATGTGTCCTCTGCTTGCTTTTAACTCGTTTTCACTACTTTCTCCTTGCTTTTTCACCCAACTTTTGTCTACCCTCTCCATTCTTTTCACTGATATTCACTAATTTCTCCTTGCTCTTTTGCCAAATTTTGAATGTTTTCTCCATGCTTTCCATTGTTTTCACTGCTTTTTCCTTGTTTCCCTCCATTTTTTGTGTCCTCTCCTTGCATTTCTCTCTTTTCACTATTTTCAGCTTGCTTTTTCACCTGTTTTTTGTGTGCCCTATACTTCTTTTCCCTTCTTTTCACTGCCTTCTCCTAGCTTTTTCCCTCATTTTTTCTGTCTTCCCCTTCCCTTACCCTAGTTTTCACTGCCTTCTCCTTCAGTGTTCTCATGTTTTTTGTGGTCCTTCTCCTTGTTTTTCCCTTGTGGCATGGTGTTGGAAGCACACAGGAGATTGGCCACGTAGCCTGACCACAGGCCAGGCCCTATCGCCAACCACCACTGCATTTAAAAAAAAACAAAGAAATTCACTTAAAAAACCAAAAGTTACACCCATGTTATAGTTAGGAAAATAAAAAAACCTTAGAAATTCACTAAAAAAACATAGGTTACTGGGATGTTATAGTTAGCAAATAGAATTGAAAAAACCTCGAAATACACAAAAAAAACAAAGGTTACAGGGACATTATAGTTAGGTTAACATTTAAATCGAACAAAACAATAGAAATTCAGCAGTTATAGTTACCTCACCTAACTATAACTTATGTCCCTGCAATGCACTGCTTATGACCTCATATATTGCATCACTCATTACATGGTCAGTGACATCACTGATGACATCACTGATGACATCTCAAATAACATCACTGATGACATCATCTACAGAATCACTAAAACACCCACTTACACCCCCATGCAATCTCTCACACTCCCACACAACTACTGACATACCCATTCACAAATCCATACAACCACTCACAGGCCCACTCAATAAACCAAACAGCCACTTAAACAGAAACTCACCCACCTATGAAAGACTCAGGGAAGATCTGGAAAGAATTGAGAACCATTCAAGGAGAAACAACCTGAGGGTCCTAAATATCCCAGAAGTGGAGGAGGGGACTAACATCAAAGCCTTTGTAATTAAATTACTACAGGAGACTGTCTTGAAAGATAGGCCTGATATTAACTTGGTACATCAGGACCCCTTTAAGCGGAATATGCAGAGACAGAAGCCAAGGAAAATACTTGTAAATTTTCTCTCATATACGGTCAAAGAAACCATCCTGACAGCAGCATTGAGGGATGGTCCATGTACAGCCCAGAGATTCACTTTCTCTATTAGGTAAGACATATGTCGCGCAACAGACCAGAAGCAACGGGAGCTTGGTAAAAATATGGAGGAGTTAAATAAACTTGGAGCCAGAGCCCAACCGAAATTCCCGGCGATGCTTCGAGTCATGTGTAACAATCAGATGCGTAATCTTCGGATAATAGAAGAAGCGGACAGCCTGAAAGACAGTATAAAAAAGGGTGGAACGTCTTGAGAAATAGTCCTAAATTAAATTTGAGGAAATGAGGATGAAGGTTAAGTAATCATAGGTACAGGGATGTCGGCTGATCGGTGGGGGGGTGGGGGGGGGGGGCACTGTTACTGTTATAGTTTAGTGAGGTATCTCCTTCTCTCCGGTGGCCCTAGAGGAATCATGCTTTCGAGTCAAGGGAGGGTTCCCATGGGAGGGAGAGGGGGTAAAGAGGAGGGGGGTAGGGCACTGGGTGGGGAGTAGTGGAATAAAAAAAAAAAAAAAGTCCTTAATATTTGTATCGCCTTGGTCCATTATCAAAATAGATCACCAAATATTTCCCAGGTGACATAAAATTCACCCAATTTAAAGTAGATAGGTGAGGATGATAACACGTTACAAATCTTACCTTGGAACGTAAATGGCCTTAGATCTAAAAACAGACAGAGGTTGGTGATGAAATATCTGGATGACTCTAAAGCCCAGGTTGCTATCTTGCAAGAAACCCATCTAACGGCAAGTGAAAGTAGGGGTCTTTATGCAAAATTAAGATGGGTCGAAAGTTATGCTGTATCCGACCAATCAGAATACTGTAAGGGTGTTGCGATATTTATTAGGAGGGGGTCAGGGGTTGAGTTGATTTTTTCTAAAACAGACAGCTCTGGAAGGTGGGTTTTAGCAACTCTTAAATGTTCTGGTACAGAGTTTGTTTGTGCTGGTTTTTATGGCCCAAATGTGGACGACCCGCAGTATATTGTGGATTTACAATTGACCCTTGTAGGGGTAACCACCCCCATAATTATAGGGGGTGACTTTAATACTCTATTGGATCCTACGTTGGATAGATCCACTAGCAGGAGGGGAACCCAAGCTCAAGCACCAATGACAAGACAGGTCTTTAAGCATATGATATATGAGATGGGCCTGGTCGATACATGGAGATATTTAAGGGGGCAAAAGTGAGGATACACCTTTCATAGCAAAAAGTATAATCACTTCTCAAGATTGGATTATTTGCTAGTGGATAGATCCTGGGCTGGGAAATTAAAAGAGGTCCATATATCACTGGGGCATATTTCTGATCACGCCGTGGTCAGTGTTACATTAATGGGAATTAGAGCAAGTCACAATGCGAGATGGACATTGAAAAGATCCATCTTATTAGACACAGACGTTTCCACCCTTCTGACAAAAACAACTATGGAGTTCTTCCTGGATATTGCCCACTCAGCCTCCATTGGAGTAATCTGGGATACCTTTAATCTATATGCACAAGGTGTTCTACAAAGTCAGGTCTCCTATAAGAATAAGGTGGATAGAGCTGGGTAGAGAAGATTGGAGGAAAAAGTTGGGATGCTATAAGTCAAGTTACAGCAAATGACAGGGAATATCCAGAGTAGAGAGGAGGTCATGAAACAGTTGGAGGAAGCTATAGTAAACTATAAGATCAATCTAGAGACAAAATATAGAGAGAGGTGGACTACGGGACGCTTGCAACAATTCCAGTATGGTGAGAAGGCTGGAGCATTGTTATCATGGAAGTCAAGAGCTGAGAGGGCACAAAATTACATCGGGGAGCTGATTATCAACCCCCAGGGCGACACTTCGAACAAGGAAGAGGAAATGCAGGTCAGCTTGGTCTCACTCTTCTCTGAACTGTATGTGGAAGAAGAGCGCCCTGATGAGGAGAGTCTAAAGCAATGGCTAAATAGTGTTGGACTCCCAGTTCTTACAACAGAGGGTAGGAAGAGTATGGACGCCCCAATTACTGAGGGAGAAATAAGAGAGCAGCTATCGCATATAAGGAATGGGAAGGCAGCAGGTCCAGATTAATTACCGGCTGAGGTATACAAACTAATCATAGATGAAATAGTCCCTGAAATGAAGTCACTTTTTAACTTAGTCTATAAGGGGGAAGAGCTGATCGCAAGTTCATGGAGGGAGGCCACATTTGCTTTGATCCTAAAACCTGCAAAGGACCCGAGGAAGGCCGACTCATATCGGCCAATCTCCTTGTTGAATGTAGACTATAAAATTTACACTGGCATCTTGGCAGGGAGATTGGCAAAGTTGGCCCCCCAATTGATACATATGGATCAGAAGGGTTTTGTCCTGAAAAAACAAAATCCAAGAACTTACATTGTCGTTAATCGGGACTATAGATTTAGCAGTCGCACGCTCGATTCCCTTGGCGGTGATCACTATTGACGCCGCCAAAGCTTTTGACCGTGTCAGTTGGGTATTTCTTTGGGCAGTCCAGGGATCAATGAACTTTAGTGCTGATTTTATCATGGCATTTCGAATGCAATATGAGTACCCTATGGGCAAAATCCTCCTAAATGGTTCCCTGACGAAGAGTTTTAATATCCACAGAGGTGCGAGGCAGGGCTGCCCCCTGTCGCCCCTCTTGTTTGACATATATATCGAACCATTGGCGCATCTTTTGAGGAAAGATGACCAGATAGCCCCTATCCATTTACTCCCCTCCCGCAGGAAAATAGCATTATATGCGGATGACTTGATAATATATACCTTTGATCCGGCTCGTACGTTACCTAGGGTGGAACAGCTGACAAAAGAATTTGGGGCAGTATCCGGATACTTAGTGAACATCTCTAAAATGAAGGTAATCTGTTGGAATATGGAGGATTGGGGAGGTAGAGTGTGTGCGGAGATAAAATACTTAGGGATTGTCATAGTTAACAAAATTGATGAGATAACCAGTGCGTAACTTGAAGAGGGTGGCCAAGGAGGTTGACAGGTCACTATCCAGGTGGAAAAACTTACCATTAACTATCTATGGGAGGGTCAACCTAGTAAAAATGTCTATTCTCCCGAAGTTGACATACTTATTCAATTGCATTCCACTTAAATTCCCCAAGGAAGAAATTAATAAAATGCAGGGGAAAATAACTAGTTTCATCTGGGCATCCCGTGGGGTACGGCTCTCCTGGAAAAAGTTAAGATGTTAACTTAAGAAGGGTGGGTTAGCCCTGACAGATCTTAGTCTCTACTGCATAGCATTCCAATTTAAAAACCTCTGTATGCTTATGGGAGAGCCCGACTCTTCTATCTGGGGATTACTATTAGGGGAAATGATCAAAGAGTTTGGACCAGCAGCCTTTCTTTATAAATTTGGAGCCCAAAAGTTCTTTAAAAAAGCAAGGTTGAAGGTTCTAAAAATTGCACTCAGTCTTTGGTGTGGTGTAAGAAAGATGTTAAACATCGGGTATTACTCAGAATTCGCATCGATTTGGGAATCCCCTGGGACACCGGAATGCCTGAAGGATGGACTGAGTCTTCCCTTAAAGCAAGCAGGGATATCCAAATAGGGTGACTTAATATCAGCAGAAGGCGTGCTACCCTGGGAGGTGCTGAGCGCAGAGACGGGCAATAGACTTTCTAGATTCAAATACATGCAGCTTACGTCATGGTTCTCAACAGCCTCCCGGAGACAGGCGGGCTATGAAACTTTGAGGTCCTCCTCCAGGAAGTCAGCCCAACAAGTAAAGAAGTGGCAAAGTGGTATGGGCAGTTTCTGGAGGCAGAGGAAGAGAAACTGGAGGCTCCTTATGCGATCTGGTCGGATGTACTTCAGGAAGAGAACATACAATCTCTTTAGATGGACTCTCTAAAATTACTATATTCAATAGTTACGCCTGCAAACTTTGAACATCATAATTTTTTTGTAATCAACAGGCTGTATTAGACTCCTCAAAGAGTGGCTAAGTTTGTGCTGCAGCCAGTTCCCAAATGCAAGAGATGTAACTTTCCAAAGGCCAATGATGTACATATTTTTTCACATGTCCTGAGATAAAAGAATATTGGAAGATCGTGCAAACCACTATGAGGGGCATTTTAGGGGAACATGTAGTTTTGACAGCGGCCTTGGTAGTTTTAGTGGTGGGCAATACTACGCATAACTTTCTGAATAGTAAGCAAAGGTGCCTAGTATTTTATTTATTGCTCTTGGCCAGGCGGGAGATCTGTATACACTGGTTAGACCCTGCTCCCCCACACCCTACACGGTGGTTGAAAGTGGCCAGGTGGACCAGCAATATGGATATTAAATGCAATCCACGATAGTCGGGGGAAATTTGGGAGGATTGTATTAAGTAGGCAAGTTAGCACCAATGGCACAACGTAGGGCTGTTGGAAAAACTCCTTTATATAGTCCTATGATTACACCAGGTCATGGATGTGGGGGTGGTTTTTACCCCCCCTGATGCGACCAGAGCTTGGGAGGCTCAGGGCTAGTGAATGCAACAGACCACGAGATGGATCGAGGGTGCCAAAATTGTCCAAGATTTGCAGACGCCATGGTGATATGAGGACATAAAAAACAAACACAAAGACCTATAAAGGCATATTACACAGCCACTCACTCACCCATAAGACTACTCACATAATCACTCACTCGTATATACAACAGCTCACACTCACCTGACCACACACTCACCTTTACAGCTACTCACGCAACCAATTGTTCAAACATACAAGCACTCACACATTTATTCACTCACCAACACAACCTCTTAACACAGCCATACACTCACTCATAGAATTACTGAAACATACACCCACACAACCACTTACATACCCAGTGGCACATCCATATAACCACTTACACGCCCAGTCACTAATCCATAAAAACACTCACACAGACATCACTCTCTAATACAGTCACTCACACAACAACTAACTTAACCAAACACAATCAAACAGGCAAACATTCACTCATACTGGAGCTCATACATACACTCACCCACACATACAATCACTAAGCCTGGGCGTAGTTCGTGGAGTTTTGCTACGCGTAACTCCGCGAAGTTACAAAAAAGCTCCGCAAAGTTCCGCAAGTTGCGGAGTGTAGTGTGAACTGCTGTTCGGGCTGGTCTTCCTGCCGCTCGGGTAGAAATTTTACCCGAGCGGCAGTTCGCGCTCGCAAACTTACCGTTCGCAAGTGCGAGCGGGAAAGAACTCCGCTGGCACTACGCAAAGCGGAGATTTCTGCACTTCGTGAGCTCCGCAGAGCGCAGAGTGCAGAAAGCCCCGCAAACTCCGCGAACGGAGCGGAGTTCACTGCCCAGGCCTAACAGTCAATAACAAAGCCACTCAGCCAGCCAAACATCCACTCACACACCCACTTATTTAAGCATTCAGCCCCTCGCACACCCACTCACCCATATACACAGTCCCTAAGGCAAACACTCACATACACATTCAAACTCTAACACAGCTACTCACATGACATATGTTTAAAATAGGATCCGCTGGTTTGACCACGCTCTGTTTTCCTAAATATTATGCGAAGGTCTTCCTGATTTTCCCATGTTGATGGACAGCTTACCAAAAGGCTCCCCCGAGCACGTTTCCTGACAATTTTGGTGACGCGTTCTTGATGCAGAAAAATATGACAACATCTTCACCAAACAAAGAAGCACTTACTTTATAAAGTTAAGAGGAAGTACCCTTGTTTGATGGAGATTCCCCTCTTTGTAGTCTTGTTGTCTTTTCTAGCAAGGATTCATGTAAACACAGATTTGTGGATCAAGACCTCGAGGAACAATCACATTTCCAAAATTACATGCACACAAGGTTACTGGAGACATTTCCATGTGGTCCATTATGCAGCTGTAGTGTAGATTATGCACTAGACATTTACACAATGAGGTAACACTTACTAATTAGCCAATACAAAGTGCTCCAGTTGGCTAGACATTTTGTGCAAAACTGTGGACTCTTTTTAGGTAAAGGGGCAGGTGAGGTTCCGTTCTGGCCCAGTCACTCACACAGCTACTGACATACCCACACAGACACTCAGACACCCACTCACATACCCTTTAAGCCCCTCTCACATACACTGAGAGACCCACACAGCTGCTCACACACCCACTCCACACCCATACAGTCACTCACACACCCACTTCACACACACATAACCACTCACTCACCCACTCACAGACCTATACAGACACTCACACACCCACTCACACACCCAATCAGTAACTGATACATCCACTCAGAGACCCAGAAAACCACTCATACACCCACACAGAAACTCAGACACCCACTCACACACCTATTCTGCCACTCTTACATCTACTCAAAGACCCACACAGCCACTCAAACACTCACTCACACACCCATACAGTCACTCACAAACCCACTCACTGACCCATACAGCCACTCACACACCCACTCAAAGACTCATACAGTCACTCACACACTCACCCTCAAAGGTTACAGGTTATAATTCACTAAAAAAACAAAGGTTACAGGGATGTTATAGTTAGGAAATAGAATTAAATAAACCTTAGAAATTCACTCAGAACACCAAAGGTTATATGGACATTATAGTTAGGCTCAGATTTTACATGCACAAAACCATAGACATTTAGCTGTTATAGTTACCTGAGCTAACTATAACTTACTGCCCGCAATGTACTGCTTATGACCTCAAAATTACATCACTTATGACATGGTCAGTGACATCACTGATGACCTAACCTAGTGATTGTGAGTATTTTCTAAAGGTTTATAAGTGTCAAACATATCTACTAAAGTACTACAGAAATTAAATTTGTATATTTTGTGCACTATTAATCAGTTATTCTATTTCTAACATATATTATGTGGGTGGCTGTGTGACAGTGTACATTCATTTGTGAGTGGCAGTTTGGGGGTGTGAGTAGGTGTATGAGTGGCTGTGTTGGTGAATAAGTGGATGTGTCAGTAGCTGCATGGGTGAATAAGTGGGTGTGTCAGTAGCTGTATGGGTGAGTGAGTGGCAATAAGAGTAGATGTATTGGTGGATGAGTGGGTGTGTGAGTGACAGTATGGGTGACTGAGTGGCTATGAGAGTGACTGTTTGGGTATGTGATTGGGTGTGTAAGTGGCTGTATGGGTGAGTGAGTGGCAGTGTGAGCGGGTGTTTGGTTAACTGAGTGGGTGTGGGAGTGGCTGTGTTGGAGAGTGACTGTGTAAGTGGTTATATGGGTGAGTGAGTAGATGTGTGAGTGTTTATATGGATGTGTAAATGTGTATGTAAGTGGTTGTGTGGGTCTGTTAGTGGCTCTGTTGAGCATCTGTATGGGTGAGTGACTGTGTATGTGAGTAGCTGTATTGGTGAGTGAGTGTATGTGTGATTATATGGGTGCGTGTGTGGCTGTGTGAGAAACTGTATGAGTGAGTGAGTGGCTGGCTAAGTAGGTGTATGGGTACGTAATTGACTGTGTGAGTGGCTATATGTGTGAATGAGTGGGTGTGTGAGTGTTTGTCGATAATAAGTGGGTGTGTGAGTCATTGTATGGGTGTGTGAGTGAGTATATGAGAGGTTGTATGGGTATGTGAGGCAGTATGTGAGTGGTTCTATGGATGATGTCATCAGTGATGTCATGAGTGATGCCATTTGAGATGTCACTGACTATGTCATGAGTGATGTAATATGTGAGGTCATAAGCAGTGCATTTTGGGGTTGTAAGTTATAGCTAGCTCAGGTAACTATAACTTCTGAATTTCTATGGTTTTGTGCATGTAAAATCTGAGCCTATCTATAACATTCCTGTAACCTTCGGTTTTTTGAGTGAATTCCTAAGGATTTTTAATTCTATTTCCTAGCTATAACGTCCCTGTAACCTATATTTTTGTCAGTGAACATATATATTCACAGAAAAAAGGTTAAAGATAAGTTAAAGTTAGGAAAACTTTATTTATGTTTGCTATACAAATCCAACTTAAACTACTCAAATATTACACATTCTTAATTTATCATTTATACACCACTTTCAAATTAATATGTCATACTTATAACTCACATTTATATTTGCGGACCATCTCAAAATTCATATAGCTTGCGCACAGGAATGTTGTGATTGTGCAACAGTGGTGATTTTCGCATAATTATAGATCTACCCCATCTGCCACATACTACATCATCTGCCTCATAATCAGCAGATTTTAGCAAAAAATAGTTTGGTTTCTAGCCCTAACGGTTCAAAGGTTCCTAAAAATGCAGCTATACATGTTGCTGCACAGTGAAATGCCCTTTGCAAAGCTAAACTGGTCACCATTCTGTTTCTTTTTGCAATATTTAACAGTGGTGGCTTGCAGTGGGAGTGCTGCTGGGCGGTGTGGTGGAGGGGCAGGGTGGGGGTGGTAGTGGAGTCAGACATACGACGTCCCTGAGTAAAGTAGGTAAATAAAGAAAAAAAACGATTTACCTTGCATGCGCTGCATCGCCGGGTTGGCGATGTAGCGCGCGCAAGGTAAATAGTTTTATTTCTTTATTTACCTACTTTACTCGTGGATATCGTATGTCCGACTCCACTATCCCACCTCCCTGCCCCTCCCCCACCCCGCCTCACCACCCTGCAGCACTCCCACTGTGAGCCGCCACTGATATTTAAGCTTTAAACTGGTACTAATGTGGTGCAACCAACGCCCAGACAGTGTTACCTAGTTTAAAAATAATAAAATAAAGAAGTAACACTATTACAAAATTTGCTGCATATGCCACATAATTTGGCTTTTCTTGCCGCATAATTTACTTAACCCTGCTGCATAATTTGGCACTCTCCTGCCGCTTGATTCCAGTGGCCCTGGTTATAGTTAATGTATTGTGGCCCATGAGATCAGAAGACTGTACAGAGGTACACGAGTTATATGAATTTCAAGGTGGTGTGTACGTATAAATGTGATATATAAGTCTGACATATTAAATTGAAGTGATGAATTAAAAATATAACTATAACTTTAGACTGTCTAATGTATATGTACTTTAAGTTGGGTTGGTGTAGCAAACATAAATAAAGTTTCCCTAACTATAACTTATTTTTAACATTTGCTTTTTTTGTGAATGTCGATGGTTTTTCTAATGTTAGTTACATATTTGGAATATTCAGCCAGCTTTGCTTTGTGGAGTTGAGTGTTATTAAGTGGAATGTGGTACAATATACTGGAGAATAGAGTTGTAGAGCCTACAATGGAACAGTGTATTATGGTATAGTGGAGTGAAGTAAAGAGTAATCAGGTATACTCAAGTGGTGTACAGTAGAATTGCATACAGGGGAGTAGCGTAGAGTAAATTAGGATACAGTACAGAGGTGTGTATTGGAATGGTATAGAGTTTAGTGGCATACACTACATTAGTATACAACAGGATAGCATAGAGTTGATTGTGGTAAAGTGGAGTTATGTTTTGTAAATATTGTAGAGTGTATTCACGTTCAATGTTCTGGCGTACAGTGCAGTGCTATAGACGAGTGTTGTACAGTGTAGGAGCATATGTTGGAATATCATATACTGAAATAGCCTACAGGTGAGTGGCATACAGTGAACTCTGGTACAGTGGAGTGACATAAAGTAGAGTAGCGTGCACTTGAGGGGAGTACAGTGGAGTGCCATGCAGTGGAATGGCGTACAGTTTTATGGTATACTGTGGGCTTATGTAAAGTTGAGTGTGGTACAATGTAGTGTTGTAAATTAAAATTCTGTAAAGTGGAGTGGTGTATACTGGAGTGTCGTACAGTGCAGTGGTGCAGAGCGGAATAGATACACTACAGTGGGGTACAGTACAATAGGGTACAATGCTATGGCGTATACTGGAGAAGCATAAAGTGTAGTGCCATACACTGGAGTAGCATAGAATTGAGTAGTCTTCAGTGTAATGACGTTCAGTTTAGTGTTGGGAAATCCTTAATCATATATTGGAGCAGAATATACTTATTCTGGAGTACCGTACAGTAGAGCATTGCACAATTAAATAGACTTAATTATCGAAGTGTAGAGTCTAGTAATATACAGTAAAGTGTTGTTTAGTGCAGTGACACAGATTGTAGACTTGTAAAGTGTAATAGCATACGATGGATTGTAATACAGTACAGTGGCGAATACTGCATTGCAGTACAATGGAGTGCCGCATAGTGGAGTAGCGAACTCTGCAATAGGGTACATTCCAGTACTGTACTATGAATTGGGGCATAGTTAAATAGCAGAGGTTGGAATAGCATAAAGTAGGGCTGCGTACAGTGAATAGCATGCAGTTGCAAGCAGTACAGTGTAGGGGTGTCCAGAAACTATCTTACACAAAAGTGTAATAAAATACAGTGTTGAACAGTATAATAGCGTAGAGTATAGTATTGTACAATGGAGTGGTGTACAGTGGAGTTTAATAGAGTTGAGTGGACTAACATACAGTGGTTTAGCGTAGAATATAGCCGCATATAGTGGAGTGGAGTAAAGTGGAGTGGCATACTTTAACCTGCGTAGAGTGCAGTGCCATAAAGTGAATTGTTATACTGAAGAGTAGCATAAAGTGGAGTGTGTAAATTAAAGGAAACTTAAGAATAAAGTGTGTGAAAGATGTCAATTTTATATCTGCAAAATATATATTATAATATGTAAATGTTGTATATGTAAATAGTGTAAGAAATGTTAAACTTATAAGTTATAGAAAACATACTTATATATTCTGCTATGGTGTACCATGCTAGGTTCATGGTATAACATGGTACATGGGGCTCACAACTGGGTATGTGATTGGTTCATGGCTGTGTTTCCCAAAGGTAAAAATCAGCCAGTTTTTATCACAAATTTCCATTATTGTGCGATCAGCATTTTGCTGACTTATGGCTTAGAGTGTTACATATTGTAGGTATGAAGTTTTATTGTTATTAGCAACCTATTATCACTTTATTTCTGTTACAATAGGTTACCTTTTTTGTTTATAAATGTGTACACATAATTGACCTATGGATTTTGAAAATATTTTCTCCTTTAATAATTTTTGACCCGTTTGCCGAATCTCTGCAAAGAACACTTGTTCCACCCGTTTCATTGAGGAAGTAGTAAACCTTTTGTGTGGTTTAGTCAAGGGGGGTCAAAAAGGTACTTAATTCTAATGCATTTCACATGCACTTTCTGTTCTGCAAAAACTGTCAGTTGCATTTTGTTATAATGTGGTAGGATTACAAATTATAGAGCCCACATTATTATTTTGTGTAGTTTAGGTAAATAGTGTAACTCATTTATGAGTTTTAAGGTATTTAAGGTATTTAATCTTAGTGATATCTGTTCTTGCATTATTTTTTCGAAATATGGGGGTATTTCGCTATAGTACCACAGTACATAGTGATTACAATTCATTAGCTGATTATCTAATCAGAAAAGTGAAACGCAGCTATGCTGTTTTTAGGTACACTTTGCCTGTATTCTGATGTAGGCAAATATTAGGTGTGGTATGTTTGCCCTAACTATTACCACTTTAGTAAAGTGATAGTAGGTAGATTAAAATATTTTAAAGTTTCTAATTTTTTTTTAATGGAGAGCACATTAGTACCATGGTACCCCAAAACAACTAATGTAAGGTTAACATTTTTCTTTTTTGAATTTCTCTCAATTTTTATAGCAATGAATTTTTAGCAACTAGCGTGCTACTCTGTACAGTTTTTTTGTACATATTTAAATATGTCAAAAATGTAGAATACACTTTAGCACACTATATTTATAAAATATAGTGTCTTGTACTGTATTTGATTTTTTTTCCAGTACTGTGTTACTCGTGGTACTCCCAATTTGACAAACATATAAATATTATTATTGATATTGATAATGTTTATAGAGAGCACAATTGCCCAAAGGTATCTTGGCATTGGTGTCTGCTAAATTTAACATTGCATATGACTAATTGGGCAGCACAGAAGAAAAAAGCCAGGTTTTAAGTTGTTTTCTAAAACAGATAAAATTGGGCTGTTCTTTGAGATGTAGCAGCATTTTGTTCCAAAGTTGAAGGTAGTGGAAATAAAGCTTCTTCTACCCCAAGACACTGTTCTTGAGGTGGCTGATAGAAGAACTCCCCTGGGTGTGTAGCATTTGAATTTTCCATTGAGGTACCCAGGGCCTGTGTCCTGAAGCGATTTGTGAGCAGTGCATAATGTCTTGAAGGCTACTCGCTTCCTAATAGGAAGCCAGTGTAACTCAGACAGTGCATGAGAGGAAGATTTGAACTTCGGAATTCTCATTTAGAGACGGGCTGCTGCATTTTGTAAAATTTGAAGTTTATTCAAAGTTCGTTGTTGAATGCCGATATAAAGGGCATTGAAATAAACTTATCTGGAAAGCACCAGGGCAATGATTACCAATTACTGCAAACCGAATAGAATGAATGGGAGAATCTTTCTTAGAGATCTTAATAGAATAAAACAGGAGGAGGTTAGCTTGCTTATCCAGTCTGAGAAAGAGAGATAATAAAAGATAGAGCTACAACATATATACAACAATGAAATATTTATTCCTGCCTATTACCACTTTACTAAAGTAGAAATAGGTATGGGAAAATACCAAACCTAATACTTACCTGCAACCGAATGGCGTAACGCAGAACACAAGGAAACTGTAACTGAAAATAACATGGCTGCCTTTAACTTTTGTAAAGGCAGTCATTAGAAATCAGCTAATGAAGTGTTATCGCTATATACTTCAGGAGTCCAGCAGTTCTACAGCTGCCACAGACATAGCTAAATTAAAAACATTTAACATGTATAAAACACTTACCCCAAAGAAGCATCTGTGCACCACAACATATAAACTTCCAAATTGTGTAACAATCCGACTGATAGTTTTCGAGCTATGAGAAATACGAAAGTCTGTGTAAAATGCATTGTATATTACGCCCATTTAAGGAACCCTTTTTTTCTTTGGAACCCCTTGATGAAACACTGCAAAACTTTCAGAACTCCAAGAATTAAATGGGGCAAGAGGTCTACAAAGGTTTGCAGACATTTGTCTCAACGGGTGCAAAGTTATTAAGTGACAAAAATCAAAAAACATCTCTATCTCCAGTCACCCAAACTATAACTACAGTTTAAAGTAACTGTATAGTTAGGTCTGATTAACAGATATGTTCTTGTATAAAAAAACTTTAGAAATTGACTGAAAAAATCAAAGGTTAAAGTAACATCATATTTAGGAGAATATGTCAGTGACAACATTAACGTTTTGAACCAAAAAAAGAACACAGAATGTCATCAGTTATCATTAGCAGAGCTAACTATCACTTACACCCTCACCATGCACTGCCTATGACCACCTCACAATATTGCATCACTCATAGCATGTTCTATGATATCATTTATGACATCACTGATGACATCACTGATGACATATGCTAGTTTATTTTAAAGTCTACATAGTGAAAGGTAACTACCATATTACTACTCTAACTAATTTTGTACAGCCTGTGTCCAGCAAAAAAAATGTAAGTGTTTGCAAAATACATGTGCTGCTAATTCATCATACTTGTGTGAAGGCATTATAAATTGTTGTATAGAAGTGTACTGTTGTATTCCTCTTAGGGTGTCCGTATATAGGTTTTCCTGTATCATGTCCTTATATAGGCACAATTCGTCATGTCCTTATATAGGCATAACATCCCAGTCCTTATTTAGGCATTAAACCGTGCACTCCAAATACAGGCATAGTCTCAGACATCTGTCCACCCTAACGTCACGAGTTCTTGAAGAACAGACCCTTAGGCTTCGGGAGTTTCCCTAGCACAGGACTATTGATTTCTTCAAGGACTCATTTATTATGCATGATCCGTTACACCTTAGGGGTTCATTCATGATGTCTTCCGCTGTCCGATCCACGTCAATGCTAACATTCTAAGGTACCTCTCAGGTATAAATATACCTTCCCTAGCCCCTGTAAATCAGAGGAGACCTCGACTTCAGAGGAGCCCGTTTCCCGGCCTGACGCACTGAGAAGACGCTGTCATCCCTGCATGCAGAGAATCCAGCTTCAAGTGATCTGACTTCCCTCGCGGGGTGTTGGAGCTCGAGTCTGGCAAGAGATTCCCACCTCTCTCATTGTAAAGGTATGGAGCTGACTAGAACCTAGAGGGACTCTTGGCATACTAGGCATACTGGACTTAACATACTCTTAGTATACCATAGTAAGGAATACTTCACCTACTTCATACCTCTCCCTACACCTAGGTTAGGTACATTGGGGTAGAACTAGCTTAGCAACGCATCGTATGAGTACTCGCATTTGTAGTCTGTGTTATTTATGTAAATGAATATCTGCTAAAGATCATGCTAGCGCAGTATTATTTATTTCTACTGCTTACGCTGTACATTATTTATCTTGCATACTGTCTTGTGATCATAACAGCACATTTAATTTACACCAGAAACAAGACTGTTCAATAAATCTTTGATTGAAACGCCTGTCTATTCTTTCTGTGTAACTTTGAGGAAAACTAAGTATGCACGATTGAGCTGAGTGAAATAGTTATCTATTGTTTCCACGACTCTGGGACACGTTCTGATTCTAAAGGGAAACAAAGTGGTCATGTTTTGCGGCTGCCAGAAACTACTCCCTTCTTGTTTGACAAGGAGTTTCTAGTGGCCTCTGAGCTAGCTGGCACAAGTAATTAAGTTTAATATACTCGATAGGGACATACTGACCTTAGTCCTATGTCAAACCTATAGGGGATATTATTCCAATGCGCAGAGCCTATTAGGGAAATAGGAGCTACACTACAGTACATTTGTGTGCTGATGCCCATTTATGACTTGTGTTCAGAATATTCCACACAAGTTTTTTGGTTCTCAAGAAAACGTTTTCTACAGGGAATATTCCTACATAGTAGATACTAAGGGCCTGATTATAAATCTGGTGGTCCACGGACTGGGAAACTCATGGTGGAGCGGTGGTGGTAGTGCACATGGTCGCCAGGACTCCATCCCCCAGGGCCTGATCAATTTAGTAAGTTGAGAGGGGCACGCTGCCCCCTTTCTGATCAGTTTTTGCCCTAGGGGACCCCATCCCCTGAGGTCCAATGTGTTAATTAGGGGAGGGGGTCGTGTGCCCACCATCTCTGAGCCTTTAAAAGGCACTGGACACCCCACCCCCCCAGTGCCAAGGTTTTTTAAAAGGGGAGGGGGCAGAACAGCCCCCCTCCCTGAGCCTATTTTGACCCCAGGGACCCTATCCCCCTGGGCCTGAGTTTAAAATAGGTGGGGGCCTTGGTGCCCACCCAGGGCACCCACCATACATAGCCTTAGGGGCTGTGGGGCAAGCATCAGGGCTCCCTTGGCCCCAGCCAGCTACCCACATGCTAAAGGAGCCAGAATCGCTCTCAAATATTTTTTAACCTTCATTTCTCCAAAACTATTGATGGATTTACACCAAATCACAAAAAGCATAATCTGTGGAACAAGATCTAGCTTTCTGCCAAATTTCATGTAATTTTGTTCAGCAGTTTTTGCGGTAGTCCTTCATAAAGAAATCTTTGAAAAATGCATTGGGATTTTGCATTTTGGTAGCCCCGTTTTTTCTCAGACCCCTCTTGACAAATCACCCGGAAACTTTCCATGCACAAACTAGTAAAAAAGTAGCACCCTTTTGGAAAGTTTTGTGGAGATTTTTCAAACAGGCTCAACGTATTAGCAACTTTTCCTATGGAGCAGCTGACCTACCTATAACTACCCAGTGGCTACTGCCACTGGGTAATATATATATATAGAATAGTTAGGAATTACACAGCTTTGATATGTTGTTTTTCTCTTTCTCACTTTCTTTTGTTTTTAAATTGTATATAACAGATATTTGATTTTCCCTTCACACAGGGCTTTGAACATAACAATTAATGTAGCTTGTATCTGCATATGAGCTAAGTAAAACTTTAATTTTTCACATTTTTGCCCACGTGGGCATCATTGCTTTCATGTTGCTCACATGAAGATTTTTTAAAAAATATTTTATAAAGTTGATGCACATAAGGTGTTGTGTCAGGAATTTGCGATGGGTTATGGCATTGAATAGATTGTTAACTGTAATTATGCACTATACAAATGAGAAAGTGCTGCTTCAATTGAGAGTGTTGATTGGATGGCTGGTGTGTAAGTTAGTACGGGCAAACCCACTTGGGTTCAATATATTAAATCTAATTGTATTTGACTTGCTCCCTTATAACTACATGATTTTGTTGTCAATCAATCAATATTTGTAAAGTGCCACTAATCACCTGTGAATGTATCCAGGCGCTGAGCTGCTGGGCTCAGTCAAAAAGCCAGGGCTTGAGTCTTTTCTTGAATTTCACCAGTGAGGGTGATGTCCGCAGTTGGAGGGGGAGGCCGTTCCAGGACTTGGCGGCAAGGTAGGAGAAGGAATGGCCTCCGCTGTGGCTTCGGCTGATGCACAGTGTCTGTGCAACGGCGAGGGAGGCGGAGTGAAGGTCTCTGGATGGTTGGTGAAAGTTCAGGTGGTGGTTGTTGCATGCTGGCCCTAGGCCATGGGGGCTTTTGTAGGCGTGTCAATGCCTTGAATTGGCACCTTCTCTGGACGGGGAGCCAGTAGAGGTTCCTAAAGTGTTGGGTGATGTGGGTCTGTTTGGGCATGTTGAGGATGAGTCTGGCTACTGAGTTCTGAAGCGTCTGAAGTCTCCACATAAGTTTGGTGGTGTTTCCTGAGTACAGTGTGTTTCTGTAGTACAACCAGCTGGTGACACTGGCTTGTGTGATGGTTTTCCTTGTGCTGATGGGGAGCCATTTGAAGATTCTTCAATGCATGCGGAGAGTGTAGAAGCATGCGGAAGAGACTGCGTTGATTTGTCATTTCATGGTAAGTTTGCTGTCCAGGATGATGCATAGGGTGTGGGTATGGTCTGTCGGTGAGGAAGTAGGAGTGGATCTGAGGTCAGCGGGCCACCAGGTGTTGTTCCAATGGGAGGCATTCTTGTCCTTTTCAGCCTGAGTGGGATGCGTATGCCCAAAGGTATATCCCATACTCGCTACAAAACCGGATTCAAGCTAGCCTCGCTGATGAGGGGTGAAACTTCGATACCGGTCCCTGGATGATTGTTTTCCAGTCCAGGGAGGACCTGGCCTGGCAGTTCAGGCTGAACTGTTCTCATGAGGAGCAGGGTCAAGATTGATTTGCATATGGCTAGGTCCAATATGGAATGGTGTGCAAAGCAAAAGAAACAATGGATTAGTCCCAGACTGAACTGGAGGTGAATGTTTGACACTGTTCAGCATTCCTTCCATCATTTTATTTTGCAATGCAGGCTGCCAGTAGGTAATTATAGTTAGGACCATGCTTAAAAAGGAAAAGCATTTTTTGACTTGCCTTTATCTTTGGCACCAGTTCGGTTGACAAAATCTTCACAAAGTTTTCAAAACAAAGTGCCCCAGTGATTCTCGTTGTGCTTGGAAGGTTTAGGGGTGATCCACCAAGTGGGGGGCTGAGAAAAATGGTGGGATTAAAAAACATGCGTTTCCCATGTTAATTCCCATGGGAGCTTTAGACACAACTGCAGCCCATACTGTTGAACGGAATTACACCAAATTTGGCAGAAAGGTAGATATTGGTCCAGAGAAGTGCCATTTTCTGATTTGGTGTACATCCGTTCAGTAGTTTTGGAAATATTAAGGGATATCCAAATTTGTATATGTAGGGATGCAGATCTTCCTCGGATCCTCAGCTCCACGCATCAACAGCAATGCTGTTATTGGCTGGCCGCAACCTGAGAGGAAAGGAGCGGCCACCATCATTTTGCTCATCGGGACTTAGTTCCCTGCGGGGAAATAAAGTTAGAAAGTGATAGAAGGGGTCGGAGTAGAGGTACCCTGACCCCATAAGACTAATAGAGGGGTCTGTGAGGGACCCCTCATGGACAGGAAATTGATCAATACCTTTTTTTATTTACCATCCGAGGAGCCACGTATTCTCCCCGGATCTGGGTGGATTCAGGGAGGATTCAGAATCCAGACGCCAATTTAAAACAAAACATATACTCACTCACAGATTCATACACCTACTCACACAGTCACTCACACACCCACTTACACACCCACACAACTACTCACACAACCATACAACCACTCATACACCCACTCACATACCCACAAAACCACTCACACACCTACTCACAGAGCCACTCCTACAGCCACTCACACACCCAATCACAGACCCTCAAAATGACTCACATATCCACTCACAGCTTTCATACACCCACCTACAGACCCACACAACCACTCACATATCCACTCACACACCCATACAGCCACTCATACACGCTCTCACAGACTCTCAAAACCACTCAAACACCCACTCACTGACCCACACAGCTTTCATACACCCACTCACACACCCATACAGCCACTCACACAGCCACTCCCATACCAACTCACAGACCTATACACCCAGTCACACACACACTTACATATCTACCACACACTCACACACCCACTTTCACACCCACACAATCACTCACACACACCCTCACAGACCATGGTAGCAGGGCCAGCATAGTTAGGAAATAGCATAAAAAACATGGAAATTCAATGAAAAAAACAAAGATTACAGGGACATTATAGTTAGGCTCAGATTTCACTTGCACAAATCCATTGAAATCCAGCAGTTATAGTTAGAATTATCTTAAGTAACTAAAACTTGTGCCCTAAGGTAAATATAACTCGTGCCCTCACCATGCACTGCTAACTACCGCACATATTTCATCATTCATGACATCTGCAATGACATCCTTGATGATATCACTGCAAAATTTGCTGTAAAATTATTGGTGAGAAAACTGTGCATGGCAGGGCGCAAGTTAGACAACCTTAGGGAACGTGTTATAGTTACATGAGATAACTCTAACTATAACTGCTGAATTTGAGTGGTTTTGTACAAGTGAGATCTGAGCCTAACTATAACATATATATATATATATATATATATATATATATATATATATATATACACATTTTCACTAAAAAACATAGGTTTCAGGAACGTTATAGTTAGGCAGACATTTTACTCATACAAAACCAGAGAAATTCAGCCGTTACAGTTAGCTGAGCTAACTATAACTCTCACCCCCGCAATGCACTGCTCATGACGTCACATATTACATCACTCATGACATGGTCAGTGACATCACTGATGACATCTCAAATGACATCACTGATGACATCATCCAGTGACTGATTGTTTCTAAAAAGTTTAAGAATGTTATATATATATATATATATATATATATTCACTGAAAAAACCATAGGTTTTAGGGACAGTTATAGTTAGTTGGACATTGCACTCGTACAAAACCCGTGAAATTCCCCCGTTATAGTTAGTTCAGCTAACTATAACTCGCGCCCGCAATGCACTGCTGATGACGTCACATATTACATCACTCATGACATGGTCAGTGACATCACTGATGACATCACTGATGACATCTCAAATGACATCACTGATGACATCATCCAGTGACTGATTGTTTCTAAAAAGTTTAAGAATGTTATATATATATATATATATATATATATATATTCACTGAAAAAACCATAGGTTTTAGGGACAGTTATAGTTAGTTGGACATTGCACTCGTACAAAACCTGTGAAATTCCCCCGTTATAGTTAGTTCAGCTAACTATAACTCGCGCCCCGCAATGCACTGCTGATGACGTCACATATTACATCACTCATGACATGGTCAGTGACATCACTGATGACATCACTGATGACATCATGCAGTGACTGTGTGTTTCTGTAAAGTTTAAATATGTTTAATATATATAGGCAAAGGCGTATTGAAGAATGATTTGGTGTATAAGTGTCTCAATGGATGATTGAGTAGGTGCGTGACTGACTCTCCAAGTGAGTGATTAAACGTATCTTACTGAATGCATGGGTTACTGACTAAACTGTGTGAATGTCTGTATCCATTTGTCTGTTGGTGTGCAAATAGCTACATGAGTGTCTATATGGGTTATTGATTGGTTGTCTGAGTATCTGTATGGGTGCCTGAGTGTTTGTGTGGGTGGGGTGTGTGTGACTCTGTACATAGATGTGTGAGTGGGTGATTCACTGGGTGCATGATTTGAAGAGTGCATCTGTGATGGACTGCTTGGGTGGGTGAGTGTGTGTATCGGTGTGTTAGTGAGTGAATGTATATCTCAGTGGTACATGTGTGAGTAACGCACATATGTAAAAGGCAGTATATATGTGTGTTAGAGTATTTAAAAGGCTATAAGTGAGAGTGTGTGATTGTGAGAGTGGCTGTATGGATGCGTGTGTGCTTGTATCAGTGATTGTATAAGAGCGTAAGAATGTGCTAGTATTTGTATGAGTAAGGGAGCTGGTGTGTGTATCACTGTACAGGTGAGTAAATGGCAGTGTGATTAATTATTTGCATGACTGACTAGGTGTGTGAGTACCTCTATGGATGAGTGGCGGTGTGTGAGTGTCTATGTAGGTGTATGAGTGCATATGATAGTCCTGTACTGAGTGACCATAAGTATGAGTGACTGTACGGGTGAGTGAGTGGATGTGTGTGTAGACCTAAGAATCAGTGAGTGGGTATGTAGTTATTGGTGTTGGAGTGTGTATGGTTTTGAGAATGGCAGTCTGTAATTTAGAGTGGGTGTATCAAAGGTTATATTAGGGTGTGAGAAGATGCATGAAATTATCACATGGATGAAGTCATCAGTGTTGTCATCAGTGATGTCATTTGAGATGTCATCAGTGATGTCATCAGTGATGTCACTGACCATGTCATGAGTGATGTAATATGTGACGTCATCAGCAGTGCATTGCGGGGGCACGAGTTATAGTTAGCTGAACTAACTATAATGGGGAATTTCACGGGTTTTGTACGAGTGCAATGTCCAACTAACTATAACTGTCCCTAAAACCTATGGTTTTTTCAGTGAATTTGTAAGGTTTTTTAAATGCTAATTTCTAACTATAACGTGCCTGAAACCTATGGTTTTTTCAGTGAATTTCAAAGGTTTTTTAAATGCTAATTTCTAACTATGCCTACAGAGGTAGTACATGTGAACAAAGAAGAAAAACGCACAGAAAGAAGCAAAAGAAATGCAAAAAGAAGCAACAGAACTCCAAAAAGACGAAGAAAAGTGCACGAAGAAGCAAAAGATGTGCAGAAAGAACCAACAGAGGAGCAGAAAGAGGCCTTGTTCCAAAATCATCCTGTGCCCACAACTTTTTCCGACGTGTACTGGTGGTAACTGACTCTGACTAACCAGAGCCAGTGCTATGCAAAACACACTTAGAATACAGTGAAAACACCTACATACACTAGGGAACACTATGCCTTGGGGTACCCCTGTGATTAGCATGACCTCCTCTGTAAGTCCCTAGTACATAATAGGGCAGGGGGATTAAAACTACCTCTTAAAATGCGCTACAGGGAGCGTTTGCACAGTGGTGAAGGGAGGGTTGCCTGAGGTGACATGTGTGCAAACGTGCCTCGTGGCACGCTTTTAAGTTGTGGGATTAAGTCCCTTGAATCCTGAGTGTCCCTGGGGCCCAACTAGCCCCCCAGGTACCTACGAGTTAGGACCACAGAGCTGAGTTGCAGAGAGGCGTCCCAAGGCCACGCACCTTTTTCACCTCTCTGCAACGCAACTCTGTTGTGCTTACTGAAGGTACCTGGTGGGCTAGTTGGACTCCAGGACCCTCAGGATTGAAGGGGACTTAATCCCCCAACTTAAAATGCACCACAGGGCCTGTTTGCACACATGTCACCTCAAGCCCCGCCCCTCCCTTCACCACTGTGCAAATGCGCCCGTGGCGCATTTTAAGTTGGGGGATTAAGTCCCCTTGAATCATGAGGGTCCCTGGGGTCCAACTAGCCCACCCTGTACCTCCAGTATGCGCCAGGGAGCGGCGTTGCAGAGAGGTGTTCAGAGGCCACGCCCCTTTTTACACCTCTCTGCAACACAGCTCTGTGGCGCTTTCTGGGCGTACCTGGTGGGCTAGTTGGCCCCCAGGGACCCTCAGGATTGAAGGGGATTTAATTCCCCATCTTAAAATGCACCACGGGGCCTGTTTGCACACATGTCACCTGAAGCCCCGCCCCCTCCCTTCACCACTGTGCAAACGCGCCCTTTGGCGTGTTTTAAGGTGGGGGATTAAGTCCCCTTGAATCCTGAGGGTCCCTGGACTCCAACTAGCCCACCATATACCTCCAAAAAGCGCCACAGAGCTGCGTTACGAAGAGGTGTAAAAGGGGCGTGGCCTCTGTACACCTCTCTGCAACGCAGCCTCGTGGCGCATACTGGAGGTTCCTGGTGGGCTAGTTGGCCCCCAGGGACCCCAGTATTCAAGGGGAATTCGTTCCCCATCTGCAAATGCGCCAGGGGGCGCGCTTGCAGAGTGCTGCAAGGAGGGGCGTGGCCTCCGGCGCGATGCCGGTCTTTTTTTTAAGAAGGGGGGCTGTGTGCCCCCCTTCTTTTTCAAAATTATTGGCCCTGGGGACCCCATCCCCAGGGCCTGCCCTCTATTTTTTTTTATTTGGAAGGAGGCCGCGTGGCCCCGCCTCCCGAGGCTTTAATCGGCCCCGGGGACCCCATCCCCCGGGCATGGCCTTCTTTTTTTTTTTAAATAACTTATGGAGGGGGCTGCGTTGCCCTCCTCCTCAGGCCACTTATGGCCCCGGGGACCCCATCCCCCGGGGCCGGCCTTTGTTTTATTTATTTAAAAAAAAATTATTTTGGGGAGGGGGGCCGCGTGGCCCCACTCCCGGGACACTTGTAGCCCCGGGGACCCCACCCCCCGGGGCTGGCCCTCTCCGTTGGGGACCGTGGAGGGGTCCCCAATCCCCCCACGGTCCCGCAGGCTCCCCGCGTCCCTTGGGAGCCGGCATTGCTTTTCCACATGGGGAGCTGCTGACATGCAGCTCCCCGTGTAGAAAAGCAATCTGCTTTGGTTTTTGGAAGAGAGAGCAGGTTTCCTGCTCTCTCTTCCAAAACCCAAAGCAGTTTGCTATGGCAGGACGGGAGCCGCGAGGCTCCCGCCCTGCCATAGCAAACTACAGTGTCCCGGGGGTAGGCACCCCGGGACACTGCAAGAGCTGGCCCTGGGGGTGGCGGTCCCCAGGGCCATCACTGGCCCCAGGAGGTGGGCTGCGCGGCCCCCCTCCAAACATCTTGAAAGCCCCGGGGAGGTGGTGGTCCCCGGGGCTCCATAACGGACCCCCATATTTAATGATTTAGTGCCCCGGGGAGGTGGCGGTTCCCGGGGCATGTGGGGGGGCTTGAGCCCCCCCCACACAGGTAATTTTAATTTTAAAAAAGAAGCCCCGGGGTTTGGTGGTTCCCGGGGCTGCGGGAGGGCCAAGAGCCCTCCCGCACCATTTTTTTTAAAGCCCCAGGGGGTGGCAGTCCCCGGGGCTTGGGGGGGCCTTAGAGGCCCCCCATACATTAATTTAATAAACCCTCGCATGCCCCCGGGACTTGGCCCACCCGGGGGCCAATTAACAACGAAGCGCGGGAGACCGCGCTTCATTTTTTTTTTTCTCGGCGGGATTCGCGCACCCTAAGTGCATCCCGCCAATTTAAAAAAAATTTGGGGCCCTGAGCAGGCCTAGGGGGTCAGGGTGTTTCTACCCTGCCCCCTTTTTGCGTTTTGCGCAGTTGTTTTCCTGATTTCTTGTGCCTCAGTTATACCGAGGCACAAGATGGCTGCCAACACTTCCTGGTTTGGAGTGTTGACAGCCAATTAGCATACAGCTCGTGATCGGGAGGGTGCGCGGACCCTACGCGGCCATAGATATATATGTGATTTAACTTTTGATTTTCTCAGGAACTACTGAACGGATTTACACCATTTAAGCAAAAGGCACGACTCTGAACCAAGGGCTACCTTTTTGCCAAATTTGGTGTAATTCCGTTCAGCAGTTCGGGCTGTAGCTGCGATGAAAGGTTCCTATGGAAAATTGCATGGGGAAAACACGTTTTGGGACCCCCCTTTTTTCTCGGCCCCCGCTTGACGAATCACCCCGAGACTTTCCAGATAAGAGCGGACCGGAGCGGGCCACAAAGTTTGAAAATTTCGCAAAGATTCGTCAACCGGCGCCAAAGTTATTTCAAATAGAATGTTGCGGATTTCCTATGGAAAATAGGTCCAAACTATAACTATCTACTGGCGACCGCCAGTAGATAATATATATATATATATATATTCACTGAAAAACCATAGGTTTTAGGGACAGTTATAGTTAGTTGGACATTTCACCTCGTACAAAACCATAGAAATTCCCCCAGCTATAGTTAGTTCAGCTAACTATAACTCGCGCCTCGCAATGCACTGTTGATGACGTCACATATTACATCACTCATAACATGGTCAGTGACATCACTGATGACATCACTGATGACATCTCAAATGACATCACTGATGACATCATCCAGTGACTGTGTGTTTCTGTAAAGTTTAAATATGTTTAATATATATAGGGAAAGGTGTATTGAAGAATGAGTGGTTGTATAAGTGTCTGAATGGATGATTTAGTACGTGAGTGACTGACTCTACAAGTGAGTGATTAAATGTATCTTACTGAATGCATGGGTTAGTGACTAAACTGTGTGAATGTCTGTATCCGTCTGTCTGTTGGTTTGTAAGCGGCTGCATGGCTTTCTGAATAGCTACATGAGTGTCTACATGGGTTATTGATTGATTGTCTGAGTATCTGTATGGGTGCCTGAGTTTTTGTGTGGGTGGGGTGTGTGTGACTCTGTGCATAGATGTGTGAGTTGGTGATTCACTGGGTGCATGGTTTCAAGAGTGCATCTTTGATGGACTGTATGGGTGGGTGAGTGTGTGTATGGGTGTGTTAGTGATTGAATGTATATCTCAGTGGTACATGTGTGAGTAACTACATATGTGAAAGGCAGTATATATGTGTGTTGGAGTATATAAATGGCTATAAGTGAGAGTGTGTGATTGTGAGAGTGGCTGTATGGATGAGTGTGTACTTGTATCAGTGATTGTATAAAAGCGTAAGAATGTGCTAGTATTTGTATGAGTAAGTGAGCTGGTGTGTGTATAACTGTATAGGTGAGTAAATGGGTGTGTGATTAAGTTTTTTGCATGACTGACTAGGTGTGTGAGTACCTCTATGGATGAGTGGCGGTGTGTGAGTGTTTATATAGGTGTATGAGTGCATATGATAGTCCTGTACTGAGTGACTAAGTATGAGTGACTGTACGGGTGAGTGAGTGGATGTGTGTGTAGACCTAAGAATCAGTGAGTGGGTATGTAGTTTTTGGTGTTGGAGTGTCTATGGTTTTGAGAATGGCAGTCTGTAATTTAGAGTGGGTGTATCAAAAGTTATATTAGGGTGTGAGAAGATGCATGAAATTATCACATGGATGATGTCATCAGTGATGTCATTTGAGATGTCATCAGTGATGTCATCAGTGATGTCACTGACCATGTCATGAGTGATGTAATATGTGACGTCATCAGCAGTGCATTGCGGGGCACGAGTTATAGTTAGCTGAACTAACTATAACGGGGGAATTTCTATGGTTTTGTACGAGTGAAATGTCCAACTAACTATAACTGTCCCTAAAACCTATGGTTTTTTCAGTGAATTTCAAAGGTTTTTTAAATGCTAATTTCTAACTATAACGTGTCTGAAACCTATGGTTTTTTCAGTGAATTTCAAAGGTTTTTTAAATGCTAATTTCTAACTATAACGTGCCTGAAACCTATGATTTTTTAAGTGAATTTCAAAGGTTTTTTAAATGCTAGTTTCTAACTATGCCTACAGAGGTAGGACATGTGAAGAAAGAAGAAAAAACGCACAGAAAGAAGCAAAAGATGTGCAGAAAGAACCAACAGAGGAGCAGAAAGAGGCCTTGTTGCAAAATCATCCTGTGCCCACAACTTTTTCAGACGGGTACTGGTGGTAACTGATTCTGACTAACCAGAGCCAGTGCTATGCTAAAAGACACTTAGAATACAGTGAAAACACCTACATACACTAGGGAACACTATGCGTTGGGGTACCCCTGTGATTAGCATGACCTCCTCTGCAAGTCCCTAGTACATAATAGGGCAGGGGATTAAAACTACCTCTTAAAACCGCTACAGGGCGTTTGCACAGTGGTGAAGGAGGGGGGGCCTGAGGTGACATGTGTGCAAACGCAGCCCGTGGTGCGTTTTAAGTTGCGGGATTAAGTCCCTTGAATTCTGAGGGTCCTGGGCCCAACTAGCCCCCCAGGTACCTGCAGTTAGGACCACAGAGATGAGTTGCAGAGAGGCGTTCCGAGGCCACGCACCTTTTTCACCTCTCTGCAACGCAACTCTGTTGTGCTTACTGAAGGTACCTGGTGGGCTAGTTGGCCCCCAGGGTCCCTCAGGATTCAAAGGGAATTAATTCCCCAACTTAAAACGCACCACAGGGCGTGTTTGCGCACATGTCACCTGAGGCCCCGCCCCTCCCTTCACCACTGTGCAAACGCGCCCCGTGGTGCGTTTTAAGTTGGGGGATTAGGTCACCTTGAATCCTGAGGGTCCCTGGGGCCCAACTAGCCCACTAGGTACTTCCAGTAAGCACCACAGGCCTGCGTTGCAACGCCTGTAACAAATTGTGCAGTTGTGTTTAGGTAGTGAAGAGGGTCGTGCTGGGGGTAGTGTTTTAGGGTTTAGGGTAGTGCAGTGGTGTTTGTGTAGTGTAGGGGGTCATGCTGGGGGTAGATTTAGGGTTTAGGGTAGTGCAGTGGTGTTTGGGTAGTATAGGGAGTCGTGCTGGGGGAGTGTTTTAGGGTTTAGGGTAGTGCAGTGGTGTTCGGGTAGTGTAGGGGGTCCTGCTGGGGGTAGTGTTTTAGGGTTTAGGGTAGTGCAGTGGTGTTTGGGTAGTGTAGGGGTCGTGCTGGGGGTAGTGATTTAGGGTAGTGCAGTGGTGTTTGGGTAGTGTAGGGGGTCCTGCTGGGGGTAGTGTTTTAGGGTTTAGGTTAGTGCAGTGGTGTTTGGGTAGTGTAGGGGTACTGCTGGGGGTAGTGTTTTAGGGTTTAGGGTAGTGCAGTGGTGTTTGTGTAGTGTAGGGGGTAGTGTTTTAGGGTTTAGGGTAGTGCAGTGGTGTTTGTGTAGTGTAGGAGGTCATGTTTTAGGGTTTAGGGTAGTGCAGTGGTCTTTGGGTAGTGTAGGGAGTTGTGCGGGGGTAGTGTTTTAGGGTTTATGGTAGTGTAGGGGGTCATGCGGGGTGTAGTGTTTTAGGGATTAGGGTAGTGCATTGGTGTTTGGGTAGTGTAGGGTGTCATGCGGGGGGTAGTGTTTTAGGGTTTAGGGCAGTGCAGTGGTGTACGGGCAGTGTAGGGGGTCTTGCTGGGGGTGGTGTTTCAGGGTTTAGGGCAGTGGTGTTCGTTCAGTGTAGGGGGTCTTGCTGGGGGTAGTGTTTCGGGGTTTAGGCAGTGCAGTGGTGTTCGTGGCAGTGTAGGGGGTCGTGCTGGGGGTGGTGTTTCAGGGTTTAGGGCAGTGCAGTAGTGTTCGGGCAGTGTAGGGGATCGTGCAGGGGTGGTGTTTCAGGGTTTAGGGCAGTGCAGTGGTGTTCGGGCAGTGTAGGGGGTCGTGCTGGGGGTGGTGTTTCAGGGTTTAGGGCAGTGCAGTGGTGTTCGGGCAGTGTAGGGGTCGTGCAGGGGGTGGTGTTTCAGGGTTTAGGGCAGTGCAGTGGTGTTCGGGCAGTGTAGGGGTCATGCTGGGGCTGGTGTTTCAGGGTTTAGGGCAGTGCAGTGGTGTTCGGGCAGTGTAGGGGGTCTTGCTGGGGGTGGTGTTTCAGGGTTTAGGGCAGTGGTGTTCGGGCAGTGTAGGGGGTCTTGCTGGGGGTGGTGTTTCAGGGTTTAGGGCAGTGCAGTGGTGTTCGGGCAGTGTAGGGGGTCTTGCTGGGGGTAGTGTTTCAGGGTTTAGGGCAGTGCAGTGGTGTTCGTGCAGTGTAGGGGGTCATGCTGGGGATGGTGTTTCAGGGTTTAGGGCAGTGCAGTAGTGTTCGGGCAGTGTAGGGGGTCGTGCAGGGGGTGGTGTTTCAGGGTTTAGGGCAGTGCAGTGGTGTTCGGGCAGTGTAGGGGTCGTGCTGGGGGTGGTGTTTCAGGGTTTAGGGCAGTGCAGTGGTGTTCGGGCAGTGTAGGGGGTCGTGCTGGGGGTGGTGTTTCAGGGTTTAGGGCAGTGGTGTTCGGGCAGTGTAGGGGGTCTTGCTGGGGGTGATGTTTCAGGGTTTAGGGCAGTGCAGTGGTGTTCGGGCAGTGTAGGAGGTCTTGCTGGGGGTAGTGTTTCAGGGTTTAGGGCAGTGCAGTGGTGTTCGGGCAGTGTAGGGGTCATGCTGGGGGTGGTGTTTCAGGGTTTAGGGCAGTGCAGTGGTGTTCGGGCAGTGTAGGGGGTCGTGAAGGGGGTGGTGTTTCAGGGTTTAGGGCAGTGCAGTGGTGTTCGGGCAGTGTAGGGGGTCGTGCTAGGGTATGTGTTTTAGGGTTTAGGGCAGTGCAGTGGTGTTCAGGCAGTGTAGGGGGTCGTGCAGGGGCTGGTGTTTCAGGGTTTAGGGCAGTGCAGTGGTGTTCGGGCAGTGTAGGGGGTCGTGCTGGGGGTAGTGTTTTAGGGTTTAGGGTAGTGCAGTGGTGCTTGTGTAGTGTAGGGGGTCGTGCTGGGGGTAGTGTTTTAGACTTTAGGGTAGTGCAGTGGTGTTTGTGTAGTGTAGGGGGTCATGTTTTAGGGTAGTGCAGTGGTGTTTGGGTAGTGTAGGGGGTCGTGCTGGGGGTAGTGTTTTAGGATTTAGGTTAGTGCAGTGGTGTTTGGGTAGTGTAGGGGGTCGTGCTGGGGGTAGTGTTTTAGGGTTTAAGGTAGTGCAGTGGTGTTTGTGTAGTGTAGGGGGTCGTGCTGGGGGTAGTGTTTTAGGGTTTAGGGTAGTGCAGTGGTGCTTGTGTAGTGTAGGGGGTCGTGCTGGGGGTAGTGTTTTAGGGTTGAGGGTAGTGCAGTGGTGTTTGTGTAGTGGACGGGGTCATGTTTTAGGGTAGTGCAGTGGTGTTTGGGTAGTGTAGGGGTCGTGCTGGGGGTAGTGTTTTAGGATTTAGGTTAGTGCAGTGGTGTTGGGGTAGTGTTTTAGGGTTTAGGGTAGTGCAGTGGTGTTTGTGTAGTGTAGGGGGTCATGCTGGGGGTATTGTTTTAGGGTTTAGGATAGTGCAGTGGTGCTTGTGTAGTGTAGGGGGTCGTGCTGGGGTAGTGTTTTAGGGTTTAGGGTAGTGCAATGGTGTTTTTGTAGTGTAGGGGGGTCATGTTTTAAGATGCAAGGCTTCAATACCTGACCAGTCTGCACTACATAAAACTGCAAAAAAACTAAAAATAAAAAGTGTTTTGCACACTTTTGTCATTGGGCTATATGTGGGCTACATCTCGGTAATATTTGTGCTACATTTGGGCTCTTTTTCACTGGTGGCCATCTTGGAAGACTTCTTTGTTATGAAGTTTCCTAATTTCCTCATTTACTGCAGTCTCCTCAGTAGGAAATGCTTTCAGTTTTTTACTTTGATTCCATCAAGAAGGCATTCAGATGTGTCACACATTTGCCATAAATTCAGAATGTTATTACTCTAGTTGTTCATTAGATCACTGTAGTAAAGCTACTGCTCACCAAGGAGTTAACTGGAAGTCTACTGCTGGTATTGAAAGTGACTGTTTCAGTCTGCATGTCAGAATTTTCTAATGAAATAGAAGAGGATTTGAGATCTCACTTAAAACATGCACTAAATTTGCACTAACCATAATTTCTATGGCAAAATGAACCCCCTCATTTTGTTCCTTTTTAAATTAAATGTTTTAAGTGTTACCAGTTTATTCCAATCAAGATGGCTTCAGGTGTGCCATACTTTTGTCATAAGTAAGGCTGTTAGCACTCTAGTTGTTCTTTAGAACACTCTGGGAAGCTGCAGTAGAACACAAAGGCATCAACTGACAGGCTGCTCCTGTTGAAATATAACAGGAAGATATTTGAGATCTCACTTAAAACATGTCCTAATTTTTCTTTCTACAGCACTAACCATAATTTCTATGGCAAAATGAACCCCTCATTTTGTTCCTTTTTAAATTAAATGTTTTAAGTGTTACCAGTTTATTCCAATCAAGATGGCTTCAGGTGTGCCATACTTTTGTCATAAGTAAGACTGTTAGCGCTCTAGTTGTTCTTTAGAACACTCTGGGAAGCTGCAGTAGAACACAAAGGCATCAACTGGCAGGCTGCTCCTGTTGAAATATAACAGGAAGATATTTGAGATCACACTTGAAACATGTCCTAATTTTTCTTTCCAGAGCACTAACCATAATTTCTATGACAAGATGAACCCCATCATTTTGTTCCTTTTTAAATTAAATGTTTTAAGTGTTACCAGTTTATTCCAATCAAGATGGCTTCAGGTGTGCCATACTTTTGTCATAAGTAAGGCTGTTAGCACTCTAGTTGTTCTTTAGAACACTCTGGGAAGCTGCAGTAGAACACAAAGGAATCAACTGACAGTCTCTGCCCTTGTTGGATGTACATGTTTTACTGAGAATGTCAGACTTCATTCTCACATGACTGAGAAAGATAATGTGAATTTACAGAAAATATGCTCTCATTTTAGCTTCTGGGGCACCTTCCAAAACTGTATGGGACAAGCATGTGAAAATAGTTTTCTCTCAAACATGATTCATGATATCCCAGCAGAAGGTTTTTCACAGGGTAAAATCACCTTAGAACACACCACAATTCCTGAAATTAGTATGGTACCATCAACAAATGAATTCTAATGTAACTAAAGTCTGTTATCACCCTTTATAGTTCTCCTTTTGGTAACCCTCAAAATCTTCGATTCACTACAATGCATTTCAAAGGGGTACTATCATTTATATTGGTCCCAAGATGGCTGCCAGCAATTCCAGGATGAAGTGCTGACAGCCAATCAGATCTCACGATGACATGTGTGGTTAGGCTCCGCCCAGATATATATGTGTTTTTACTTTTGATTGTCTCAGCAACTACTGAACGGATTTACACCATTTAACAAAAAGGGTTCTTTTTGAACCAAGAACTACCTCTTTGCCAAATTTGGTGTAATTCCGTTCAGCAGTTCGGGCTGTAGCCTTGCATAAAGTTTCCTATGGGAAATTGATTTTTGACTCTTATTTTTTTAATTTCTCCGCAACTACTGAACGGATTTACAACATTTAACAAAAAGGGTTCTTTCTGAACCAAGAACTACCTCTTTGCCAAATTTGGTGTAATTCCGTTCAGCAGTTCGGGCTGTAGCCGTGTCTAAAGTTTCCTATGGGAAAATGAATGGGGAAAACACGTTTTGGGACCCCCCTTTTTTCTTGGCCCCCGCTTGACGAATCACCCTGAGACTTTCAGGGTAGGAGCGGACCGGAGCGGGCCATAAAGTTTGAAAATTTCGCGAAGATTCGTCAACCGACGCAAGAGTTATTTCAAATAGAATGTCGCGGATTTCCTATGGAAAATAGGTCCTAACTATAACTATCTACTGGCGACCGCCAGTAGATAATATATAGATAGATAGATAGATAGATAGATATAGATAAATAGATAGATATACACGCAAAGGTGTTCTGAAGAATGAGTGACTGTATGAGTGTCTGAAAGGATGATTTAGTAGGTGTGTGACTGACTGTATAAGTGAGTGATTAAACGTGTCTTAGTGAATGAATGGGTGAATGACTAATCTTTGTGAATGTCTTCATCAGTCTGTCAATTGGTGTGTAAGTGGCTGCATGGGTTGGTGAGTAGTTACATGAGTGTCTATATGGGTTAATGATTGGCTATCTCAGTACCTGTATGGGTGCCTGAGTGTCTGTGTGGGTGGGTGGGGGAGTGTGTGACTCCCTGCATGGATGTGTGAGTAGATGATTCACTGAGTGTATGGGTTCATGAGTGCATCTGCAAGGGGCTGTATGGATGAGTGAATGTGCATATGACTGTGATGGTGAGTGAATGGATGTCTCAGTGGTATATGTGTGAGTAACTACATATGTGAAAGGCAGTATATGTGAGTGTTGGATTATATAAATGACTATATGTGAGAGTGAGTGATTGTGAGAGTTGCTGTATGGATTAACCCTGGGCAAAGCACTACGCTACGCTCGCGTAGTTTGCGCTACTTCGCACAACGCAAATTGCACGTAGCACAGTGCAAACACGCGTAGCATAGTGCAGCGGTCATTTTTTGCTTGCTCGCGGTCCTCAACGTCAAGTTGGCGACCGCGAGCAAGCAAATGACATCCTGGCGAGACTTTTTCTTCGTTCGCGATCAGCAACATCAAGTTGCCGATCGCGAGCGTGGAAAATAAACCTCTCGCGAGATTCTCAACGCGGGAGGTCAGGTTTCTCATTGCGAGTGGTCGCGTATGCTCGTGACCGCTCGCGATGAGAAACTACCAGTCCGCGTTGAGAAAGCTGGCGCTCGATTAAAAATCTACTCGAGCGGCAGTAAAAGACAGCTCGCACTGTGCAAGATGCCGTTTTCAATGATTGCAGTGTGGACAAGCATCCGGCACTGTGCAATCATCGCGAACAGCGCACTACGCAGTTCGCGTAGTGCTACGCGTAGCTCGCGTAGTGCGAACTGCACTTTGCGTAGCTTCGCGTAGCGCTACTTCGCGAACTACGCCCAGGGTTAGTATGGATGAGTGTGTGCTTGTGTCAGTGATTGTAGAAGAGAGTAAGTATGTGTTACTATCTGTATGAATAAGAGAGGTGGTGTGTGTATAAATGTATAGGTGAGTAAATGGCAATGTTATTGGTTCTTTGGGTGACTAACTAGGTGTGTGAGTAACTCTATGGGTGAGTGGTGGTGTGTGAGTGTCTGTCTGGTTGTATGAGTGCATATATCAGTAGCTGCATTGGTGAGTGACTGCGTGTATAAGCAACTGTATGGGTGAGTGAGTGGATGTGTGTGTAGACCTATGAATCAGTGAAGTGGATATGTACAAACTGGTATTGGTGTGTGTATGGTTTATAAATGGTAGCATGTATTTCAGAGTGGGTGTATGAAAGGTTATATTAGGGTTTGAGGAGGTGCATCAGATATTAAGTGGATGATGTCATCGGTGATATCATCAGTGCATAATGTCTTGAAGGCTACTCGCTTCCTAATAGGAAGCCAGTGTAACTCAGACAGTGCATGAGAGGAAAATTTGAACTTCGGAATTCTCATTTAGAGACGGGCTGCTGCATTTTGTAAAATTTGAAGTTTATTCAAAGTTTGTTGTTGGATGCTGATATAAAGGACATTGAAATAAACTTATCTGGAAAGCACCAGGGCAATGATTACCAATTACTGTAAACCGAATAGAATGAATGGCAGAATCTTTCTTAGAGATCTTAATAGAAAAAAACAGGAGGAGGTTAGCTTGCTTATCCAGTCTGAGAAAGCAAGATAATAAAAGATAGATCTACAACATAAATTCAACAGTTAAATATTTATTCCTGCCTATTACCACTTTACTAAAGTAGAAATAGGTATGGGAAAATACCACACCTAATACTTACCTGCACCGAATGGCGTAACGCAGAACACAAGGAAACTGTAACTGAAAATAACATGGCTGCCTTTAACTTTTGTAAAGGCAGTCATTAGAAATCAGCTAATGAAGTGTTATCGCTATATACTTCAGGAATCCAGCAATGCTACAGCTGCGACAGACATAGCTAAATTAAAAACATTTAACATGTATAAAACACTTACCCCAAAGAAGCATCTGTGCACCACAACATATAAACTTCCAAATTGTGTAACAATCCGACTGATTGTTTTCGAGCTATGAGAAATACGAAAGTCTGTGTAAAATGCATTGTATATTACGCCCATTTAAGGAACCCTTTTTTCCTTTGGAACCCCTTGATGAAACACTGCAAAACTTTCAGGACTCTAAGAATTAAATGGGGCAAGAGGTCTACAAAGGTTCGCAGACATTTGTCTCAACGGGTGCAAAGTTATTAAGTGACAAAAATCAAAAAACATCTCTATCTCCAGTCACCCAAACTATGACTACAGTTTAAAGTAATGGTAGAGTTAGGTCTGATTAACAGATATGTTCTTGTATAAAAAAACTTTAGAAATTGACTGAAAAAATCAAAGGTTAAAGTAACATCATATTTAGGAGAATTTGTCAGTGACAACATTAACGTTTTGAACTAAAAAAAGAACACAGAATGTCACCAGTTACCATTAGCAGAGCTAACTATCACTTACACCCTCACCATGCACTGCCTATGACCACCTCACAATATTGCATCACTTATAGCATGTTCTATGATATCATTTATGACATCACTGATGACATCACTGATGATATATGCTAGTTTATTTTAAAGTCTACATAGTGAAAGGTAACTACCATATTACTACTCTAACTAATTTCGTACAGCCTGTGTCGAGCAAAAAAAATGTAAGTGTTTGCAAAATACATGTGCTGCTAATTCATCATAGTTGTGTGAAGGAATTATAAATTGTTGTATTGAAGAGTACATTTGTGTGCTGATGACCATTTATGACTTGTGTTCAGAACGTTCCACACAAGTTTTTTGGTTCTGAAGAAAATGTTTTCTACAGGGAATATTCCTACATAGTAGATACTAAGGGCCTGGTTATAAATCTGGTGGTCCACGGACTGGGAAACTCATGGTGGAGCAGAGGTGGTAGTGCACATGGTCACCAGGACTCCATCCCCCAGGGCCTGATCAATTTATTAAGTTGAGAGGGGCACTCTGCCCCCTTTCTGATCAGTTTTTGCCCTAGGGGACCCCATCCCCTGAGGTCCAATGTGTTAATTAGGGGAGGGGGTCGTGTGCCCACCCTCCCTGAGCCTTTAGAAGGTACTGGGCACCACACCCCCCCAGTGCCAAGGTTTTTTAAAAGGGGAGGGGGCGGAACAGCCCCTCCCTGAGCCTATTTTCACCCAGGGACCCTATCCCCCTGGGCCTGAGTTTAAAATAGGTGGGGGCCTTGGTGCCCACCCAGGGCACCCACCATACATAGCCTTAGGGGCTGTGGGGCAAGCATCAGGGCTCCCTTGGCCCCAGCCAGCTACCCACATGCTGAAGAAGCCAGAATTGCTCTCAAATATTTTTTAACCTTAATTTCTCCAAAACTACTGATGGATTTACACCAAATCACAAAAAGCATAATCTGTGGACCAAGATCTAGCTTTATGCCAAAGTTGGTGTAATTTTGTTCAGCAGGTTTTGCGGTAGTCTTTCATAAAGAAATCTATGAAAAATGCATTGGGATTTTGCATTTTGGTAGCCCCTTTTTTTCTCAGACCACTCTTGACAAATCACCCGGAAACTTTCCATGCACAAACTAGTAAAAAAGTAGCACTTTTTTGGAAAGTTTTGTGGAGATTTTTCAAACAGGGTCAACGTTATTAGTAACACAACTTTTCCTATGGAGCAGCTGACCTACCTATAACTACCCAGTGGCTACTGCCACTGGGTAATATATATATATAGAATAGTTAGGAATTACACAGCTTTGATATGTTGTTTTTCTCTTTCTCACTTTCTTTTGTTTTTAAATTGTATATAACAGATATTTGATTTTCCCTTCACACAGGGCTTTGAACATAACAAAAAATGTAGCTTGTATCTGCATATGAGCTAAGAAAAACTTTAATGTTTCACATTTTTGCCCACGTGAGCATCATTGCTTTCATGTTGGTCACATGAAGTTTTTTTTTATATTGTAGAAAGTTGATGCACATAAGGTGTCGTGGTCAGGAATTTGCGATGGGCTATGGCATTGAATAGATTGTTAACTGTAATTATGCACTATACAAATGAGAAAGTGCTGCTTCAATTGAGAGTGTTGAATGGATGGCTGGTGTGTAAGTTAGTATGGGCAAACCCACTTGGGTTCAATATATTAAATCTAATTGTATTTGACTTGCTCCCTTATAACTACATGATTTTGTTGTCAATCAATCAATATTTGTAAAGTGCCACTAATCACCTGTGAATGTATCCAGGCGCTGAGCTGCTGGGCTCAGTCAAAAAGCCAGGGTTTGAGTCTTTTCTTGAATTTCGCCAGTGAGGGTGATGTCCGCAGTTCAGGGGGAGGCCGTTCCAGGACTTGGCGGCAAGGTAGGAGAAGGAATGGCCTCCGCTGTGGCTTCGGCTGATGTACAGTGTCTGTGCGACGGCGAGGGAGGCGGAGTGAAGGTCTCTGGATGGTTGGTGAAAGTTCAGGCGGTGGTTGTTGCATGCTGGCCCTAGGCCATGGGGGGTTTTGTAGGCGTGTCAATACCTTGAATTGGCACCTTCTCTGGACGGGGAGCCAGTACAGGTTCCTAAAGTGTTGGGTGATGTGGGTCTGTTTGGGCATGTTGAGGATGAGTCAAGCTACTGAGTTCTGAATCGTCTGAAGTCTCCACATAAGTTTGGTGATGTTTCCTGAGTACAGTGTGTTTCTGTAGTACAACCAGCTGGTGACACTGGCTTGTGTGATGGTTTTCCTTGTGCTGAAGGGGAGACATTTGAAGATTCTTAGATGCATGTGGAGAGTGTAGAAGCTTGCGGAAGAAACTGCATTGATTTGTCATTTCATGGTAAGTTTGCTGTCCAGGATGATGCATAGGGTGTGGGTATGGTCTGTCGGTGAGGAAGTAGGAGTGGGTCCGAGGTCAGCGGGCCTCCAGGTGTCGTTCCAATGGGAGGCATTCTTGTCCTTTTCAGCCTGAGTGGGATGCGTATACCCAAACGTGTATCCCATACTCGCTACAACACCGGATTCAAGCTAGCCTCGCTGATGAGGGGTGATACCTCGATACCGGTCCCTGGATGATTGTTTTCCAGTCCAGGGAGGACCTGGCCTGGCAGTTCAGGCTGAACTGTTCTCATGAGGAGCAGGGTCAAGATTGATTTGCATATGGCTAGGTCCAATCTGGAATGGTGTGCAAAGCAAAAGAAACAATGGATTAGTCCCAGACTGAACTGGAGGTGAATGTTTGACACTGTTTAGCATTCCTTCCATCATTTTGTTTTGCAATGCAGGCTGCCAGTAGGTAATTATAGTTAGGACCATGCTTCCAAAGGAAAAGCATTTTTTGACTTGCCTTTAACTTTGGCACCGGTTCGGTTGACAAAATCTTCACAAAGTTTTCAAAACAAAGTGCCCCAGTGATTCTCGTTGTGCTTGGAAGGTTTAGGGGTGATCCACCAAGTGGGGGTGGGGGCTGAGAAAAATGATGGGATTAAAAAACATGCGTTTCCCATGTTAATTCCAATGGGAGCTTTAGACACAACTACAGCCCAAACTGTTGAACGGAATTACACCAAATTTGGCAGAAAGGTAGATATTAGTCCAGAGAAGTGCCTTTTCTGATTTGGTGTACATCCATTCAGTAGTTTTTGAAATATTAAGGGATATCCAAATTTGTATATGTAGGGATGCAGATCTTCCTCGGATCCTCAGCTCCATGCATCAACAGCAATGCTGTTATTGGCTGGCCGCAACCTGAGAGGAAAGGAGCAGCCACCATCATTTTGCTGATCGGGACTCAGTTCCCTGCGGGGAAATAAAGTTAGAAAGCGATAGAAGGGGTCGGAGTAGAGGTACCCTGACCCCATGAGACTAATAGAGGGGTCTGTGAGGGACCCCTCATGGACAGGAAATTGATCAAAACCCTTTTTTTATTTACCATGCGAGGAGCCGCGTATTCTCCCCGGATCTGGGTGGATTCAGGGAGGATTCGGGATCCAGACGCCAATTTAAAACAAAACATATACTCACTCACAGATTCATACACCTACTCACACACTCACTCACACACCCACTTACTCACCCACACAACTACTCACACACCCATACAACCACTCATACACCCACTCACATACCCACACAACCACTCACACACCTACTCACAGACTCACACAGCCACTCCTACAGCCACTTACACACCCAATCACAGACCCTCAAAATGACTCACACATCCACTCACAGCTTTCATAAACCCACCTACAGACCCACACAACCACTCACATACCCACTCACACACCCATAGAGCCACTCATATACGCTCTCACAGACTCTCAAAACCACTCAAACACCCACTCACTGACCCACACAGCTTTCATACACCCACTCACACACCCATACAGCCACTCACACAGCCATTCCCATACCAACTCACAGACCTATACACCCAGTCACACACACACTTACATATCTACCACACACTCACACACCCACTTTCACACCCACACAATCACTCACACACACCCTCACAGACCCAGGTAGCAGGGCCAGCATAGTTAGGAAATAGCATAAAAAACATGGAAATCCAATGAAAAAAACAAAGAGTACAGGGACATTATAGTTAGGCTCAGATTTCACTCGTACAAATCCATTGAAATTCAGCAGTTATAGTTAGAGTTATCTTAAGTAACTATAACTTGTGCCCTAAGGTAAATATAACTACATATGTGAAAGGCAGTATATGTGAGTGTTGGAGTATATAAATGACTATATGTGAGAGTGAGTGATTGTGAGAGTGGCTGTATGGATGAGTGTGTGCTTGTGTCAGTGATTGTAGAAGAGAGTAAGTATGTGTTACTATCTGTATGAATAAGAGAGGTGGTGTGTGTATAACTGTATAGGTGAGTAAATGGCAATGTGATTGGTTCTTTGGGTGACTAACTAGGTGTGTGAGTATCTCTATGGGTGAGTGGTGGTGTGTGAGTGTCTGTCTGGGTGCATGAGTGCATATATCAGTGGCTGTATTGGTGAGTGACTGCGTGTATAAGCAACTGTATGGGTGAGTGAGTGGATGTGTGTGAAGACCTATGAGTCAGTGAAGTGGGTATGTACAAACTGGTATTGGTGTGTGTATGGTTTCAAAAATGGTAGTATGTATTTCAGAGTGGGTGTATGAAAGGTTATATTAGGGTTTGAAGGGGTGCATCAGATATTAAGTGGATGATGTCATCAGTGATATCATCAGTGATGTCATTTGAGATGTCATCAGTGATGTCATCAGTGATGTCACCGACCATGTCAAGAGTGATGTAATATGTGAGCTCCATCAGCAGTGCATTGCGGCGCGCAAGTTAAAGTTAGGTCAGCTAACTATATAGGCTGAATTTCTCTGGTTTTGTATGAGTAAACCGTCAGCCTAACTATAACGTTCCTGAAACCTATGGTTTTGTTAGTGAATATCTAAGGTTTTTTAAATGCTAATTCCTAACTATAACGTCCCTGAAACTTCTGATTTGTTCAGTGAATATATATATATAATCTATATATATATATATATATAGACTCTCTCTATGAAAACCTGTCATTATATGTAGATACATTTCTAGCTCCGATAGCCCAAAGCATGAGCTCATATATACAGGACACAGGAGATTTTTTAAGGATACTCAATGGCATTGTGTGGAATCAGCAATATCTGCTAATTACAATAGACGCAGTATCCTTATATACATCGATAAGGCATGAAGTGGGCCTGAAGGCATGCAATTACTTCTTAAAACAATGGAATATCACACAGTTACAACATACACGTATGCTTCTCAATATGATAGAGATATGTTTAACTAACAACATCTTCATTTTCAACAAAGAGCTCTTCAAACAGCAATGCGGAACTGCCATGGGCATTTCATTCTCACCGAACTATGCGAATATAACGATGGGATGGTGGGAAAAAACAATAGCGTGGAATATGGATAACCAAGAGGATTTAGAACGGATCGTGTTAAGGGTCCGTTTTATCGATGACCTCTTTCTAATTTGGAATGGCACAGAAAATGATTTCACTCAATATTACTCTAAATTGAACAACAACTCAATAGGACTGTCATTCACATATAATATGAGCAGGACTGAAATTGATTTTTTACATATTACAATCTTGGTTGAAGATAATCAATTACATTCAACACTTTACAGAAAAAAGACCGCAACTAACAGTATTCTACACGGGACCAGCTTCCATCCCACACCATTAAAAGAAAGCATCCCCTACGGGGAACTATTGAGGATGAAAAAAAATTGCTCAAAACCGGAAGATGCGGAAGAAAAAATGCAAGAAACTATCCAAAGATTCAAAGAGAGAGGTTATAATGAGAGAACTTTGAAAAAATGTAAAAAAAGAGTTGATCAGAAATCAAGAGAAGAAATACTAATTCCGAAAGAGAAAATTCAAAACAAATTGGAAAAAGAAGCTCCAAGATTCATAACTACATACAGTAAAGAAAGTGGGATGATAACGAACAAAATTAAAAAATACTGGCATTTAATCTCTGGAGATCCAGATATTGGAAAATTACTTGGCTCTAAACCAACAGTGACCTATAGGAAGACCAAATCATTAAAAGACCTACTAGTGAAAAGCCATTTCCAAGAAACACAGCGAACAAATTGGCTAACGGACCAACATAAAGGCTTCAAGAAATGTCTTCAATGCAAGGCCTGTAAAATTGGCAAAAATATGAACAGAATAATAGAACCAAATGGAAATACAATCAAAATAGATCAAAACATTTCCTGCACCTCCAGCTTTGTGATTTACATAATAGAATGCAAGTGTGGCATGAGATACATCGGAAGCACCATATGCAGGTTGAGAAAGCACATATTGGAACACATTCGTGCAGTTAAAAACAAAGATAGGGCATACGCAACAGCTAAACATATCACAGAATGTCAAAAAGGAGACTGGAGAACAATGCAATATTATGGAATCAAGATGATACCTCAGACAGAGAGAGGAGGTGACAGAGTAAAACAACTACGTCAAGAAGAATCCAGAATGATTGTTAGACTGAGGACAAAAATCCCGAGGGGGATTAATAATGACGAGGAACTGTATGTACATCTGGAGAGAGAAAGTTGGACTCTGGATATGATATAACAGTGACTGTTGAAATTTGAAGATTGAACAAAGAAAATTCTATGCATTTATCAAACAGATTTTATGGACAATTGGGTTCAAAGGTACTGGTCCCAGTCCTCTTATCCAAAGAGAATAATAATATATAAAAAAATCCCTCGGAGCATGAACTGGACAATTGGGTATAATAAGGGTACTATACCCGATACACGAGGACTCCCAAATAAACAGGGAGTATTAGATGCCATAAAAAGCTTTTAATAATGTATGCTAAAAACACAAGACAAATACATCATGATTTTTTTATATATGTTTGTAATTAATTAGAACATCACTGCACAATGTCCTTGTTTGTAAACGTTAGAAAATATTTTGTAAAAATGTATACACTACATTTCCCACAATGCCCCATTAAGGCAAGAGTGGGTATTTAATGTGTAAGAGAAGAAGGACTCACTGACCGTGAGAAAGGCTGTGGCAGAGCTGAAACGCGTTGGTTGAAGACCTGTGTGAATAGTAAATAAGCATATCTTACCTCTGGAGTGCCGCGTCATTTGTGTTAAAAAAAAAAATATATAAATATATATATATATATATATATATATTTATTTCTATATATATATATGTACATATTCAAAATATACATATACATATGTAATAAATATTTTATATTACTATATATATATATATATATATTCACTGAAAAAACCATAGGTTTTAGGGACAGTTATAGTTAGTTGGACATTTCACTCGTACAAAACCATAGAAATTCCCCTGTTATAGTTAGTTCAGCTAACTATAACTCGCGCCCCGCAATGCACTGCTGATGACGCCACATATTACATCACTCATGACATGGTCAGTGACATCACTGATGACATCACTGATGACATCTCAAATGACATCACTGATGACATCACTGATGACATCATCCAGTGACTGTGTGTTTCTGTAAAGTTTAAATATGTTTAATATATATAGGGAAAGGCGTATTGAAGAATGAGTGGGTGTATAAGTGTCTGAATGGATGATTTAGTACGTGAGTGACTGACTCTACAAGTGAGTGATTAAATGTATCTTACTGAATGCATGGGTTAGTGACTAAACTGTGTGAATGTCTGTATCCGTCTGTCTGTTGGTTTGTAAGCGGCTGCATGGCTTTCTGAATAGCTACATGAGTGTCTACATGGGTTATTGATTGATTGTCTGAGTATCTGTATGGGTGCCTGAGTGTTTGTGTGGGTGGGGTGTGTGTGACTCTGTGCATAGATGTGTGAGTTGGTGATTCACTGGGTGCATGGTTTCAAGAGTGCATCTGTGATGGACTGTAAGGGTGGGTGAGTGTGTGTATGGGTGTGTTAGTGATTGAATGTATATCTCAGTGGTACATGTGTGAGTAAGTACATATGTGAAAGGCAGTATATATGTGTGTTGGAGTATATAAATGGCTATAAGTGAGAGTGTGTGATTGTGAGAGTGGCTGTATGGATGAGTGTGTACTTGTATCAGTGATTGTATAAGAGCGTAAGAATGTGCTAGTATTTGTATGTGTAAGTGAGCTGGTGTGTGTATAACTGTATAGGTGAGTAAATGGGTGTGTGATTAAGTTTTTTGCATGACTGACTAGGTGTGTGAGTACCTCTATGGATGAGTGGCGTGTGTGAGTGTTTATATAGGTGTATGAGTGCATATGATAGTCCTGTACTGAGTGACTAAGCATGAGTGACTGTACGGGTGAGTGAGTGGATGTGTGTGTAGACCTAAGAATCAGTGAGTGGGTATGTAGTTTTTGGTGTTGGAGTGTCTATGGTTTTGAGAATGGCAGTCTGTAATTTAGAGTGGGTGTATCAAAAGTTTTATTAGGGTGTGAGAAGATGCATGAAATTATCACATGGATAATGTCATCAGTGATGTCATTTGAGATGTCATCAGTGATGTCATCAGTGATGTCACTGACCATGTCATGAGTGATGTAATATGTGACGTCATCAGCAGTGCATTGCGGGGCGCGAGTTATAGTTAGCTGAACTAACTATAACGGGGAATTTCTATGGTTTTGTAATGAGTGAAATGTCCAACTAACTATAACTGTCCCTAAAACCTATGGTTTTTTCAGTGAATTTCAAAGGTTTTTAAATGCTAATTTCTAACTATAACGTGTCTGAAACCTATGGTTTTTTCAGTGAATTTCAAAGGTTTTTTAAATGCTAATTTCTAACTATAACGTGCCTGAAACCTATGATTTTTAAGTGAATTTCAAAGATTTTTTTAAATGCTAATTTCTAACTATGCCTACAGAGGTAGGACATGTGAAGAAAGAAGAAAAACGCACAGAAAGAAGCAAAAGATGTGCAGAAAGAACCAACAGAGGAGCAGAAAGAGGCCTTGTTGCAAAATCATCCTGTGCCCACAACTTTTTCAGACGGGTACTGGTGGTAACTGACTCTGACTAACCAGAGCCAGTGCTATGCTAAAAGACACTTAGAATACAGTGAAAACACCTACATACACTAGGGAACACTATGCGTTGAGGTACCCCTGTCATTAGCATGACCTCCTCTGCAAGTCCCTAGTACATAATAGGGTAGGGGGATTAAAACTACCTCTTAAAACGCGCTACAGGGCGCGTTTGCACAGTGGTGAAGGGAGGGGGCCTGAGGTGACATGTGTGCAAACGCACCCCGTGGCACGTTTTAAGTTGCAGAGATTAAGTCCCCTTGAATTCTGAGGGTCCCTGGGGCCCAACTAGCCCCCCAGGTACCTACAGTTAGGACCACAGAGCTGAGTTGCAGAGAGGCGTTCCGAGGCCACGCACCTTTTTCACCTCTCTGCAACGCAACTCTGTTGTAGCTTACTGAAGGTACCTGGTGGGCCTAGGTTGGCCCCCAGGGTCCCTCAGGATTCAAAGGGAATTAATTCCCCAACTTAAAACGCACCACAGGGCGTGTTTGCGCACATGTCACCTGAGGCCCCGCCCCTCCCTTCACCACTGTGCAAACGCGCCCGTGGTCCGTTTTAAGTTGGGGGATTAGGTCACCTTGAATCCTGAGGGTCCCTGGGGCCCAACTAGCCCATAGGTACTTCCAGTAAGTAACACAGGCCTGCGTTGCAACGCCTGTAACAAATTGTGCAGTTGTGTTTAGGTGGTGAAGAGGGTCGTGCTGGGGGTAGTGTTTTAGGGTTTAGGGTAGTGCAGTGGTGTTTGTGTAGTGTAGGGGGTCATGCTGGGGGTAGATTTAGGGTTTAGGGTAGTGCAGTGGTGTTTGGGTAGTGTAGGGAGTCATGCTGGGGGAGTGTTTTAGGGTTTAGGGTAGTGCAGTGGTGTTTGGGTAGTGTAGGGGGTCATGCTGGGGGTAGTGTTTTAGGGTTTAGGGTAGTGCAGTGGTGTTTGGGTAGTGTAGGGGGTCATGCTGGGGTAGTGATTTAGGGTAGTGCAGTGGTGTTTGGGTAGTGTAGGGGGTACTGCTGGAGGTAGTGTTTTAGGGTTTAGGTTAGTGCAGTGGTGTTTGGGTAGTGTAGGGGTACTGCTGGGGTTAGTGTTTTAGGGTTTAGGGTAGTGCAGTGGTGTTTGTGTAGTGTAGGGGGTAGTGTTTTAGGGTTTAGGGTAGTGCAGTGGTGTTTGTGTAGTGTAGGAGGTCGTGTTTTAGGGTTTAGGGTAGTGCAGTGGTCTTTGGGTAGTGTAGGGAGTCGTGCAGGGTAGTGTTTTAGGGTTTAGGGTAGTGTAGGGGGTCTTGTGGGGGTAGTGTTTTAGGGATTAGGGTAGTGCATTGGTGTTTGGGTAATGTAGGGGGTCATGCGGGGGGTAGTGTTTTAGGGTTTAGGGCAGTGCAGTGGTGTTTGGGTAGTGTAGGGGGTCGTGCTGGGGAGTGTTTTAGGGTTTAGGGCAGTGCAGTGGTGTTCGGGTAGTGTAGGGGGTCATGCTGGGGGAGTGTTTTAGGGTTTAGGGCAGTGCAGTGGTGTTCGGGTAGTGTAGGGGTTGTGCTGGGGGAGTGTTTGAGGGTTTAGGGCACTGCAGTCGTGTTCGGGTAGTGTAGGGGTGGTGCTGGGGGTAGTATTTTAGGGTTTAGGGTAGTGCAGTGGTGTTCGGGTAGTGTAGGGGGTCGTGCTGGGGGTAGTGTTCTAGGGTTTAGGGCAGTGCAGTGGTGTTTGGGCAGTGTAGGGGGTAATGCTGGGGGTGGTGTTTTAGGGTTTAGGGCAGTGCAGTGGTGTTCGGTCAGTGTAGGGGGCGTGCTGGGGCTGGTGTTTCAGGGTTTAGGGCAGTGCAGTGGTGTTCGGGCAGTGTAGGGGGTGGTGTTTCAGGGTTTAGGGCAGTGCAGTGGTGTTCGGGCAGTGTAGGGGGTCGTGCAGGGGTGGTGTTTCATGGTTTAGGGCAGTGGTGTTCGGGCAGTGTAGGGGGTCATGCTGGGGGTGGTGTTTCAGGGTTTGGGGCAGTGCAGTGGTGTTCGAGCAGTAAAGGGGTCGTGCTGGGGGTGGTGTTTCAGGGTTTAGGGCAGTGCAGTGGTGTTCGGGCAGTGTAGGGGGTGCTGCAGGGGGTGGTGTTTCAGGGTTTATGGCAGTGCAGTGGTGTTCGGGCAGTGTAGGGGGTCATGCAGGGGGTGGTGTTTCAGGGTGTAGGGCAGTGCAGTGGTGTTCGGGCAGTGTAGGGGGTCGTGCTGGGGCTGGTGTTTCAGGGTTTAGGGCAGTACAGTGGTGTTCGGGCAGTGTAGGGGGTCGTGCTGGGGCTGGTGTTTCAGGGTTTAGGGCAGTGCAGTGGTGTTCGGGCAGTGTAGGGGTCATGCTGGGGCTGGTGTTTCAGGGTTTAGGGCAGTGCAGTGGTGTTCGGGCAGTGTAGGTGGTCGTGCTGGGGCTGGTGTTTCAGGGTTTAGGGCAGTGCAGTGGTGTTCGGGCAGTGTAGGGGGTAATGCTGGGGCTGGTGTTTCAGGGTTTAGGGCAGTGCAGTGGTGTTCGGGCAGTGTAGGGGTCTTGCTGGGGCTGGTGTTTCAGGGTTTGGGGCAGTGCAGCGGTGTTCGGGCAGTGTAGGGGTCGTGCTGGGGGTGGTGTTTCAGGGTTTAGGGCAGTGCAGTGGTGTTTGGGCAGTGTAGGGGGTCATGCTGGGGCTAGTGTTTCAGGATTTAGGGCAGAGCAATGGTGTTCAGGCAGTGTAGGGGGTTTGCTGGAGGTGGTGTTTCAGGGTTTAGGGCAGTGCAGTGGTGTTCGTGCAGTGTAGGGGGTGGTGTTTCAGGGTTTAGGGCAGTGGTGTTCAGGCAGTGTAGGGGGTCTTGCTGGGGTTGATGTTTCAGGGTTTAGGGCAGTGCAGTGTGTTCGGGCAGTGTAGGGGGTCGTGCTGGGGTGGTGTTTCAGGGTTTAGTGCAGTGCAGTGGTGTTCCGGCAGTGTAGGAGGTCGTGCAGGGGGTGGTGTTTCAGGGTTTAGGGCAGTGCAGTGGTGTTCGGGCAGTGTAGGGGGTCGTGCTGGGGTGGTGTTTCAGGGTTTAGGGCAGTGCAGTGGTGTTCGGGCAGTGTAGGGTGTCGTGCTGAGGGGTGGTGTTTTAGGGTTTAGGGTAGTGCAGTGGTGTTCCGGCAGTGTAGGAGGTCGTGCAGGGGGTGGTGTTTCAGGGTTTAGGGCAGTGCAGTGGTGTTCGGGCAGTGTAGGGGGTCATGCTGGGGGTGGTGTTTCAGGGTTTAGGGCAGTGCAGTGGTGTACGGGCAGTGTAGGGGGTCTTGCTGGGGGTGGTGTTTCAGGGTTTAGGGCAGTGGTGTTCAGGCAGTGTAGGGGGTCTTGCTGGGGGTAGTGTTTCGGGGTTTAGGCAGTGCAGTGGTTTTCGTGCAGTGTAGGGGACGTGCTGGGGGTGGTGTTTCAGGGTTTAGGGCAGTGCAGTAGTGTTCGGGCAGTGTAGGGGATCGTGCAGGGGTGGTGTTTCAGGGTTTAGGGCAGTGCAGTGGTGTTCAGGCAGTGTAGGGGGTCGTGCTGGGGGTGGTGTTTCAGGGTTTAGGGCAGTGCAGTGGTGTTCGGGCAGTGTAGGGGTCGTGCAGGGGTGGTGTTTCAGGGTTTAGGGCAGTGCAGTGGTGTTTGGGCAGTGTAGGGGTCGTGCTGGGGCTGGTGTTTCAGGGTTTAGGGCAGTGCAGTGGTGTTCGGGCAGTGTAGGGGGTCTTGCTGGGGGTGGTGTTTCAGGGTTTAGGGCAGTGGTGTTCGGGCAGTGTAGGGGGTCTTGCTGGGGGTGGTGTTTCAGGGTTAAGGGCAGTGCAGTGGTGTTCGGGCAGTGTAGGGGTCTTGCTGGGGGTAGTGTTTCAGGGTTTAGGTCAGTGCAGTGGTGTTCGTGCAGTGTAGGGGGTCGTGCTGGGGATGATGTTTCAGGGTTTAGGGCAGGGCAGTAGTGTTTGGGCAGTGTAGGGGGTCGTGCAGGGGGTGGTGTTTCAGGGTTTAGGGCAGTGCAGTGGTGTTCGGGCAGTGTAGAGGGTCGTGCTGGGGGTGGTGTTTCAGGGTTTAGGGCAGTGCAGTGGTTTTCGGGCAGTGTAGGGGGTTGTGCTGGGGGTGGTGTTTCAGGGTTTAGGGCAGTGGTGTTCGGGCAGTGTAGGGGTCTTGCTGGGGGTGATGTTTCAGGGTTTAGGGCAGTGCAGTGGTGTTCGGGCAGTGTAGGAGGTCTTGCTGGGGATAGTGTTTCAGGGTTTAGGGCAGTGCAGTGGTGTTCGGGCAGTGTAGGGGTCATGCTGGGGGTGGTGTTTCAGGGTTTAGGGCAGTGCAGTGGTGTTCGGGCAGTGTAGGGGTCGTGAAGGGGTGGTGTTTCAGGGTTTAGGGCAGTGCAGTGGTGTTCGGGCAGTGTAGGGGTCGCACAAGGGTATGTGTTTCAGGGTTTAGGGCAGTGCAGTGGTGTTCGGGCACTGTAGGGGTCGTGCAGGGGCTGGTGTTTTAGGTTTAGGGCAGTGCAGTGGTGTTCGGGCAGTGTAGGGGGTCGTGCTGGGGGTATTGTTTTAGGGTTTAGGGTAGTGCAGTGGTGCTTGTGTAGTGTAGGGGTCGTGCTGGGGGTAGTGTTTTAGGGTTTAGGGTAGTGCAGTGGTGTTTGTGTAGTGTAGGGGGTCATGTTTTAGGGTAGTGCAGTGGTGTTTGGGTAGTGTAGGGAGTACGTGCTGGGGGTAGTGTTTTAGGATTTAGGCTAGTGCAGTGGTGTTTGGGTAGTGTAGGGGTCGTGCTGGGGGTAGTGTTTTAGGGTTTAAGGTAGTGCAGTAGGTGTTTGTGTAGTGTAGGGGGTCGTGCTGGGGTAGTGTTTTAGGGCTTAGGGTAGTGCAGTGGTGCTTGTGTAGTGTAGGGGGTCGTGCTGGGGGTAGTGTTTTAGGGTTTAGGGTAGTGCAGTGGTGTTTGTGTAGTGTAGAGGGTCATGTTTTAGGGTAGTGCAGTGGTGTTTGGGTAGTGTAGGGGGTCGTGCTGGGGGTAGTGTTTTAGGATTTAGGTTAGTGCAGTGGTGTTGGGGTAGTGTTTTAGGGTTTAGGGTAGTGCAGTGGTGTTTGTGTAGTGTAGGGGGTCATGCTGGGGGTAGTGTTTTAGGGTTTAGGGTAGTGCAGTGGTGTTTTTGTAGTGTAGGGGGTCATGTTTTAAGATGCAATGCTCCAATACCTGACCAGTCTGCACTACATAAAACTGCAAAAATACTAAAAATAAAAAGTGTTTTGCTCACTTTTGTCATTGGGCTATATGTGGGCTACATCTGGGTAATATTTGTGCTACATTTGGGCTCTTTTTCACTGGTGGCCATCTTGGAAGACTTCTTTGTTATGAAGTTTCCTAATTTCCTCATTTACTGCAGTCTCCTCAGTAGGAAATGCTTTCAGTTTTTACTTTGATTCCATCAAGAAGGCATTCAGATGTGTCACACATTTGCCATAAATTCAGAATGTTATTACTCTAGTTGTTCATTAGATCACTGTAGTAAAGCTACTGCTCACCAAGGAGTTAACTGGAAGTCTACTGCTGGTATTGAAAGTGATTGTTTCAGTCTGCATGTCAGAATTTTCTAATGAAATAGAAGAGGATTTGAGATCTCACTTAAAACATGCACTAAATTTTCTTTTTGCAGCACTAACCATAATTACTATGGCAAAATGAACCCCTCATTTTGTTCCTTTTTTAAATTAAATGTTTTAAGTGTTACCAGTTTATTCCAATCAAGATGGCTTCAGGTGTGCCATACTTTTGTCATAAGTAAGGCTGTTAGCACTCTAGTTGTTCTTTAGAACACTCTGGGAAGCTGCAGTAGAACACAAAGGCATCAACTGACAGGCTGCTCCTGTTGAAATATAACAGGAAGATATTTGAGATCTCACTTAAAACATGTCCTAATTTTTCTTTCTACAGCACTAACCATAATTTCTATGGCAAAATGAACCCCTCATTTTGTTCCTTTTTAAATTAAATGTTTTAAGTGTTACCAGTTTATTCCAATCAAGATGGCTTCAGGTGTGCCATACTTTTGTCATAAGTAAGACTGTTAGCGCTCTAGTTGTTCTTTAGAACACTCTGGGAAGCTGCAGTAGAACACAAAGGCATCAACTGACAGGCTGCTCCTGTTGAAATATAACAGGAAGATATTTGAGATCACACTTGAAACATGTCCTAATTTTTCTTTCCAGAGCACTAACCATAATTTCTATGACAAGATGAACCCCATCATTTTGTTCCTTTTAAATTAAATGTTTTAAGTGTTACCAGTTTATTCCAATCAAGATGGCTTCAGGTGTGCCATACTTTTGTCGTAAGTAAGGCTGTTAGCACTCTAGTTGTTCTTTAGAACACTCTGGGAAGCTGCAGTAGAACACAAAGGAATCAACTGACAGTCTCTGCCCTTGTTGGATGTACATGTTTTACTGAGAATGTCAGACTTCATTCTCACATGACTGAGAAAGATAATGTGAATTTACAGAAAATATGCTCTCATTTTAGCTTCTGGGGCACCTTCCAAAACTGTATGGGACAAGCATGTGAAAATAGTTTTCTCTCAAACATGATTCATGATATCCCAGCAGAAGGTTTTTCACAGGTAAAATCACCTTAGAACACACCACAATTCCTGAAATTAGTATGGTACCATCAACAAATGAATTCTAATGTAACTAAAGTCTGTTATCACCCTTTATAGTTCTCCTTTTGGTAACCCTCAAAATCTTCGATTCACTACAATGCATTTCAATGGGGTACTATCATTTATATTGGTCCCAAGATGGCTGCCAGCAATTCCAGGATGAAGTGCTGACAGCCAATCAGATCTCACGATGACATGTGTGGTTAGGCTCCGCCCAGATATATATGTGTTTTTACTTTTGATTTTCTCAGCAACTACTGAACGGATTTACACCATTTAACAAAAAGGGTTCTTTTGAACCAAGAACTACCTCTTTGCCAAATTTGGTGTAATTCCGTTCAGCAGTTCGGGCTGTAGCCTTGCATAAAGTTTTCTATGGGAAATTGATTTTTTGACTCGTATTTTTTAATTTCTCCGCAACTACTGAACGGATTTACACCATTTAACAAAAAGGGTTCTTTCTGAACCAAGAACTACCTCTTTGCCAAATTTGGTGTAATTCCGTTCAGCAGTTCGGGCTGTAGCCGTGTCTAAAGTTTCCTATGGGAAAATGAATGGGGAAAACACGTTTTGGGACCCCCCTTTTTTCTCGGCCCCCGCTTGATGAATCACCCTGAGACTTTCAGGGTAGGAGCGGACCGGAGCGGGCCATAAAGTTTGAAAATTTCGCGAAGATTCATCAACCGACGCAAGAGTTATTTCAAATAGAATGTCGCGGATTTCCTATGGAAAATAGGTCCTAACTATAACTATCTACTGGCGACCGCCAGTAGATAATATATATATATATATATATATGTATATATATATATATTTATATCCCAGCTCAAAACTTAACCCCGCAAGGAAATGAAGGGACCGCGCTCCATCAAGGATAAACTCGGTTATTTTATTTTACCGAGATAAAGCACAGGACGCGTTTGGGCTTCGCGCCTTTTTCCACTGTACACAGTGCCGTCAATTCAATGATAATATATCCTGTTTACATGTTTTACTTCCGGTGCAAAATTTCATCAACATTGATAACAGACTATAGCAATTACTTTTAGTAGGCGCCATCTAAACATTTCGTCAAAAAGGCAAAGAAGATACACTGAACATATAATTCATATCGTTCATAGTTTTCTTACATTCATTATACTATGTTAAACACATTTTTTAAAATAATATATCAATATCTATATTATTTGTTGCTTTCACTGGCGACTGTCGTAACCATTTTCCAGATTTCACAGATTATTGCGGACATTGTTATATTTCGACAACATTTTACATATCCTATTAATACCATCTAGTCATGGTTCAATCATATATGAAATCCCATCATAACTTTCAAAAAACGAGTTATTCAGCTCTTAGATGAGCAAACGACAGTCATCATTTCTTCAAATTATAAATGGCGCCTGATTATTAAAAACATTCTTAATGCACATCCAATTTAAATTATTACGCCCTGTATGGGCTAATATAGGAACGTATTTTAAATAAATGTGAACAATCATTTGTGAAATCCCCTTATTAAAGGCTCACAAAAGCTATTCATCACTATACTTATCCAGTATGGCAAGAACTTATCCTTGGTGAATCGCAAGTTCTTCTTCTGTATTCAAACCTTGGGGCATAATCGTTTGTAAATCAATTATGAATCTGGATTCCAGCCTACGTAGCTTAAGCTCCCGGTTACCACCCCATTCACTAGGAGGAATATGATCTAGACAATAAAATTTCAAGAGATTCCTGTCACTCTTATGAAATTTAGAAAAGTGTCTCGCCACTGGGTAAGTGAAATCTTTTATCTCTATTGCTCTGGCATATATCCCAGGTAAAGAGCTCCTTCTGGGAGCCAGAGACCCAAGGAGGGCGGCGCTCTGACTGGCAGAGCAAGCCGGTAAAAGTACCAAAGTTCCAATGCAGTAAAGCGCGCACAAAGGTGACGACCAGATGGAGTTGCACAAAGGGGATTGATTCCATCATAAACCCCACGTTACGCATTTCGGCCGTTTAAATCCTCTCAAATGTGATCAGTCCCCGAGATTTGTCTCAACGGACTTCTGGTTTACCTACCGGGGACCAACTTGGCACTAAGCCGCCATGCACTGCTGTACCCCAACATCAGAATATTTCCCACTGTGGACGCTAACACCTGGCACTTACTGCCTTTCAGAACACGGTCTCATGCACTATGCCGTCACAGACCTGATGCCGCTTTTGTCACGTTGTACTCCGTGTACCTAAACCAATTACAACCCATAGTCACTGCACACAACCTATTTACTGATCATAGATGGCCATTACTGTCAACACTAGGAGATTGTACTCTATTGTCACGTTCCAAGATGGCCACCATCTTACCGGACGCGAATCCCTGTACATTGCCGAGCGTTAGTTCTGGATCCACGTATGGAACGTGACTCCTGCGTGATTTTTCACATATATATTTTTCATATATATAGACAATATTAACATTAAGTTCAAGGTTAGAGGTTTGTTAAGATACTAAATAAACTTGTATACTAATAAATGAAACTTATTAAGTTTTTTTAATAGTAATTTCAGGAATCGCGGTATGTCCGCGTAGATTGCAACTTCCAGATCCGCGTACGGGACGTGAATCTTTCGGTTTTTAAAAAATAAAATTGTACATAAATATAGATTTATTTACTGTTATTTAAATGAGAAGGTACAGTTATTTCAAATTGAAATATTATAATATACAACCTAATATTGTTCAAATGCAAAATAAAAAAAAAACAGAATTACGTCCGGTACGCGGTAGCACCGCGTAGGAGTCGCGCACCCCATGTGACACAAAAAAAAGAGATTTGATTGGTCAAACATTCTATCATCATTAAACTTGCTAGATCCCTCCCTCTTTCTTCTTCTTTAGGGTGTGGTTACCAACAGTCACTCTCATTCTAGGACCAGCTATTTTGCAGGTGGTTTGGTGTTTTTTACATTTTGTTTTTCATCTTTCAAAATGGCAACATCAAGAGACCTGCAAGAGAAGGAGGACCAGACATTGCTTAAAGAAGAGGATGAACCCCCAGGAAAGAAAAAAAAGAGCATTGTTTGGGAGTTCTACACAATTCGGAGGGAACGTAAAAAGTAAATGCTCAAAAGGTGACATGCAAGGTATGTCAGAAGGTGCTGTCTCGGGGCTCAATCAATCAATCAATCAATCAATCAATCAATCAGGGTTTTGTAAAGCGCTCTACTCACCCGTGAGTGTCTCAAGGCGCTAAGAGGGGGGGTCAGCAGATCCGTTCAGCCGAAGAGCCAGGTCTTTAGAGTCTTCCTGAAGGTGTTCAGGGAGGGGGCGTACCTGATGTCTGTTGGGAGTTCGTTCCATGTTTTGGCCGCGATGTGGGAGAAGGATCTTCTGCCTGCTCTGGCTCTGTGGATGCGCGGGGTTTCGGCCAGTGCGAGGTTGGAAGATCGGAGGTTACTTTTGGGTACGTGTAAGTTGATTCTGTCGTTGAGGTATTCGGGTCTGGCGTTGTGTAGGCATTTGTAGGCGTGAGTGAGGATTTTGAAGGTGACTCTTTTCTCCACTGGGAGCCAGTGGAGCCTTCGTAGGTGTTGGCTGATGTGTTTGTGCCGGGGGGTGCCGAGGATGAGTCTGGGGGCGGTGTTCTGTATCGTCTGGAGTTTGCGGAGTGAGGACTTGTTTATGCCGGCGTAGAGCGTGTTTCCATAGTCAAGTCTGCTTGTGATGAGTGTGTGGGTGACTGTCTTCCTTGACTCAGGGGTGGATCCACTTGAAGGTCTTGCGGAGTATTCGGAGGGTGTTGAAGCAGCTGGAGGTGACGGCGTTGACCTGTCTGTTCATGGTGAGGGATGAGTCGAGTATGATGCTGAGGTTTTTGGCGTGGGCCGAGGGGGTCGGTGGGCTTCCGAGGGCGGGCAGCCACCAGGTGTTGTCCCATGCTGAGGGGGTGGTTCCAAAGACGAGGACTTCTGTCTTCTCGGCATTGAGCTTAAGGCAGCTGTTGGTCATCCAGATTGCTACTTCCTGCATCCCTTTTTGGAAGTTGAGTCTGGCGGTGGCGGGGTCTTTGGTGAGGGAGAGGATGAGCTGGGTGTCGTCGGCGTAGAATATGATGTTGAGGCAGTGTTGTCAGACAATGGCGGAGAGGGGGGCCATGTAGACGTTGAAGAGGGTTGGGCTCAGTGACGACCCCTGTGGGACTCCGCATGTGATATTCGTGGGATCGGAAAGGAAGGGTGGCAGTCTGATTCTTTGGCTTCTTCCGGTGAGGAATGATCGTACCCAGTCTAGTGCTGTTCCTTGTATGCCGGCGTCATGTAGTCTGGCGATGAGTGTACGGTGGGAGACGGTGTCGAAGGCTGCTGATAAGTCGAGTAGGATGAGGGCTGCAGAGTGTCCTTGGTCTAGGAGGGTGTGGATGTCATCCGTGGTGGCGAGTAGGGCAGTCTCGGTGCTGTGGTTTCTGCGGAATCCGGTTTGGGACGGGTCGAGGACGGTGTTGTCTTCGATGAATCGTGTCAGTTCCCTGTTGACTGTTTTCTCTGCAACTTTGGCTGTGAAGGGGAGGAGCGAGATGGGTCGGTAGTTCTTGAGGTCGGTGGGGTCAGCTGTGGACTTCTTGAGCAGGGGCCTGACTTCTGCGCATTTCCAGTCGTCTGGGAAGGTGCCTGTTTTGAAGGTGGTGTTTATGATGTGTTGTAGTTTGGGTGCGATGGCGGTGGTGGCTCTGTGGTAGATGTGAGGGGGGCAGGGGTCCGTGGGGGCCCCTGAGTGGATGCCTTTCACGGTCAAGGTGGTGTCTTCAGCCGTGATCCAGGTGGAGATGGTGGGCTGGCTGGTGTGTCCGGGGGATGGGCCAGCTGTGGCGTCTGATGAGTGGTCGGCAAAGTTGTCGTAGAGGTTTTTGATCTTGAGGTGGAAGAAGGTTCCAAGCTTGTTGCAGAGGTCTTGGGATGGGGTGATGTCTGTGGCTTCGCTGCGGGGGTTGGTGAATTCCTGAATGACAGTGAAGAGTTCCTTGGAGTTGGTGGAGTTTGCAAGGATTTTGTTGTGGACGAAGGTCCTTTTGGTGGTTCTGATTTGGTTGTGGTAGTCCGTCCTGGTGTCCTTGTAGGTGGTGTAGTTTTCGGGTGTCTTGGTGTTTCTCCAGTTCTTCTCCAGGTGTCTGCATGTGCGTCTGGCTTCTTGGAGATCGGTGGTAAACCAGGTGGCTTTCCTGGGGCACTGTTTGTTGGTGTTGCGTAGCGGGCGAGTTTGTCTGCGCAGTTGGCGATCCAGGTGTGGAGTTCTCTGCCTGCGGCGTTGGCGTCGGATGCCGGGGTGTGGTTGTCTCGGGTGAGGGTGGAGATAAGTTGCTCGTCAGTGATCTTGCTCCAGTTCCTTCGTGGTGGGCGTGGGGCAGGTTTGGGTGCCTTGGGTTTGTCAAAGGTGAAGTGCACGCAGTGGTAATTGGTCCCTGGGGGTTGCGTTGTGTGGCTGAAGTGGACGCTGTTTCCTGCTGCGAAGATGGGGTCGAGGGTGTGTCCTGCCTTGTTTGTCGGTGTGGTGACGAGTTGGTTAAGTCTGATGTTGGCAAGGTTGACCTGAAGGGTGGTGGAGTTTGGGTCGCTGGGGTTGTCGAGGTGGAAGTTCAGGTCGCCGATGAGTATGTAGTTCATTGAGGCTATGGCGTGAGGTGCGATGAGGTTGGTGATGGTGGTGGCGAAGGGGTCCGGGGGCCGGGGGGTTGTAGACGAGGGTTCCGCGGAGCGTGGAGTTGGGGCTGGTCTGGATCTGGAAGTGCAGGTGTTCGGCGGCGGGGAAAGTTTCGCTGGAGGCAGTGAGGCAGAGGGTGTTCTTGTGGGCGATGGCGAGGCCCCCTCCCGGGTGGTTGGGGTGGTCTTTCCTCTGGATCTTGTATCCTTCTGGGATGGCGGTGTTGATGTCGGGGCTGGAGGAGGCATTGGTCCAGGTCTCCGTGAAGATGGCGAGAGAGTCGAGTAGGTTCCAGATCTCTACGCGTGTTTGTGCACGGAGCGCACGTTGAGGAGTATGCATCCGAGGGTGTCCCTGGTGTTGGTTTTGGTGGTGCTGGAGGCAGGGTTAGTGGTGAAGGTGAAGATCTGGCGGCAGTGGAAGCAGGAGAACTGGCCGTGAGTCGTGTTAGGCGTGGCCTGTTGGCAGTCTCTGATGCTTTCGGGGTTGAGTGCGTGGAGGGTCGCGGGCGGGCGCAGACGGGCTTGCCTTTGGCACGCCTTTGGCGTGCCGGCGGTACGACCGTGCAGCGGCCTCCATTAAGTAGGGGAGGGGGAGGTGGGAAGGCGGGAAGCGGCGATCGGGAGGTGGGCGGGGTCTAGCGGGTGCCAAAAGACAGAAAGAAAAGAACAACAGCAATAAGGCAAGCACTAGGACTGAAAATAGAAAAAAGGAAACAGAGAGGGAACAAACAAATAAGGCAAGTACTAGGACTGAAAACAAAAACAAGAAACCAATTCAGGCACGCAGGTAGAGAGAGCGGGTCGAGAGCAGTCTTGAACCCTGCTCTCCTAGGTCAGCGGTGGTGATGGCTGGGTGGTGCTGCGTGGAGGGAGAGCGGTTCCCAGGCCAGGAGGTCAGGGCACTCGCTCGCTCCTCCGCGCAGGTGCCTCTATTAAGTAAGGGAGGGGGGAGGCGGGAAGCCGGGAAGCAGCAATCGATGAGGTGGGCGGGGTCTAGCGGGCACCAAAAGACAGACGAAAAAGAACAATAGCAATAAGGCAAGCACTAGGACTGAAAATAGAAAAAAGGAAACAGAGAGGGAATGAACAAACAAGGCAAGCACTAGGACTGAAAATAAAAACAAGAAACCAATTCAGGCACGCAGGTACAGAGAGCGGGTCGAGAGCGGTCTCGAACCCTGCTCTCCTAGGTCAGCGGCGGTGATGTGCTGCATGGAGGGAGAGCGGTTCCCAGGCCAGGAGCTCCGAGCGCAAATATCCCTGTTGCACTTCCTCAATGTATAAACATTTGAGGACGATGCATGGAAACCGTCTTGCCAGAGCGAACTGGCAAGACTCAAGAGTGCTGGCGAAGGACAAGAGGCGCAGTCATCAACAATCAAACCTGGTGACAAGGTGCAGAGTATTCCACCAACTCTGCCTGATTTTGGAAAAATTGCACTGTTTTGTCCCAATTGCAAAACTGTTTTGAGTGTAGGGGAGCAAGTTGTTCAAACAATGCTGGACACTATAAATAGTCATCATTGCTATTTTTTTGTTTTTTTGTTCCTGCATTGTGTTTTGTGCTAGTTTTTTGTTTAATTTTTCAATTTCAAAATGTAAAAAACACCAAAAAAGCTACAAAATAGCTATCAAAAAAAAAATATATATAAAATAGTTTTTGAAAAAGAAGGAAACAAACGGTTCTTATGGAACAAACTATTCTGGTTTAAAAAAGAAAAACTATATGTTGTATGAATGCATGAGTCAATAGATAGTGTCTGTGTGATTGCATTAGTGTGTATGTGGTGTCTGAGTGATTGGAAGAGAAAATGAGTAGATTTTGGGTGAATACTTGAGTGCAAAAGTAGTGCCTGAGTAATTGCGTGAGTGCATGGGCAGTGCCTGGGTGATTGCATACGTGCAGGGGTACTGCCTGGGTAATTCGATGAGTGCATGGGTAGTGCCTGAGTGACTGTGAGTGCAAGGGTAATGACTGGGGGCTTAGGTCAGTGCATGGATATTGCCTGAGTAAAAGGATGACTGCAAGAGTAATGCCTGAGCCATTGGATGAGTGCATGGGTAGTGCATGAGTGCATGGGTAGTCCTTGAGGGAATGGCTGAGTGTACGGGTAGTGCCTGAGTGAATGGTTGAGTACAAGAGTAGTGCCTGAGTGATTGCATGACTGCATGGGTAGTGCATGGGTGATTGCATGAGTGCATGGGTAGTGCCTGGGTGATTGCATGAGTGCAGGAATAGTGTGGGGGTGATTGGATGAGTGCATGAGAAGTACTTCAGTGGAAGCATGGGTCCAAAGGTCATCCCTGTGTCATTGCATGAGTGCATAGGAAGTTCCTGAATGAATGGATGAGTGCATGGGTAGTGCCTGAGTGAATGTTTGAGTGCAAGACTAGTGCCTTAGTAATTGCGTGAATGCATGGGCAGTGCCTGGGTGATTGCATAAGTACAGGGGTACTGCCTGGGTGATTGGATGAGTACATGGATAGTGCCTGAGTGACTTTATGGGTGCAACAGTAATGACTGGGTGCTTAGATCAGTGCATGGGTACTGCCTGAGTAAAAGGATGACTGCAAGAGTAATGCCTGGGTCATTGGATGAGTGCATGAGTAGTGCATAAGTCATTGCATGAGTGCATGGGTAGTCCTTGAGGGAATGGCTGAGTGCACGGGTAGTGCCTGAGTGAATGGTTGAGTTCAAGAGTAGTGCCTGAGTGATTGCATGACTGCAAGGGTAGTGTCTAAGTGATTGCATGACTGCATGGGTAGTGCCTGGGTGATTGCATAAGTGGAGGAGTAGTGCCTGGGTGATTTGATGAGTGTATGGGTAGTGCCTGAGTGGAAAGATGGGTGCAGGGTAATGCCTGGATCATTGGATGAGTGCACACATAGTGCCTGAGTGAATGGATGAGTGCATGGATAGTGCCTGAGTGAATGGTTCAGTGGTGCAAGAGTAGTGCCTGAGTGATTACATGAGTGCATGGGCAGTGCCTGGGTGAATACATAACTGCAGGGGTACTGCCTGGATGATTGGAAGAGTGCATGGGTAGTGCCTGAGTGCAAAAGCAATAACTGAGTCCTTAGATCAGTGCATGGTTAGTGCTTGAGTAAAAGAATGACTGCAAGAGTAATCCCTGGGTCATTGGAAGACTGCATAGGTAGTGCCTGAGTGAATCATTAAGTGCAACAGTAGTGCCTGAATAATTGCATAAGTACATGGGTTGTGCCTTGCTGATTGAATAACTGTGGTGGTAGTGGCTTGGTGATTCTATGAGTGCATAGGCTAATGCCTGGGCCATTGGATGAGTGCATGGGTAGTCCTTGAGGGAATGGATGAGTGCATGGGTAGTGTCTGAGTGAATGGTTGAGTGCAAGAGTAGTGCCTAAGTCATTGCATGAGTGCAGGGGTAGTGCCTGGGTGATTGGATGAGTGCATGGGAAGTACCTGAGTAAAAGTATGGGTGCAAGGCCAATGCCTGCATCATTGGATGAGTGCATGGGTAGTCCTTGAGGGAATGGATGAGTGCATGGGTAGTGCCTGTGTGAATGTTTGAGTGCAAGAGTACTGCCTGAATGATTGCATAAGTACATAGGTAGTGCCAGGGTGATTGAATGAGTGCAGGGGTAGGGCCTTAGTGATTGTATTAGTGCATGGGAAGTACCTGAGTGAAAGTAGGAGTGCAAGGATAATGTCTGGCTGATTGGATGAGCATATGGGTAGTGCCTCAGTGAATGGTTGAGTGCACGGGTACTGCCTTAGTGAATGGTTGAGTGCTAGAGTAGTGCCTTAGTGATTGCATGAGTGTATGGGTAGTGCCTAAGTGATTGCATGAGTGCATGGGTAGTGCCTGGGTGATTACATGAGTGCAGCAGTAGTGCCTGAGTGAATGGATGAGTGCATGGGTACTGCCTGAGTGAATGGTTGGATGAAAGAGTAGTGCGTGGGTGATTGGATGAGTGCATGGGCAGTGCCTGGGTGATTGCATTAGTGCAGGGGTACTGCCTGGGTGATTGGATGAGTGCATGGGTAGTGCCTGTGTGAAAGAAAGAATGCAAGGGTAATGAGTGTGTTATCCTATTAGTGCAAGACTTGTGCTTGAGAGAATGGATGAGTGCATGGGTAGAGTCTACATGAAAGGATGACTGCCTGCCTGATTACATGAGCAATATAATGATAATTTTCAAGTAGTCTAAAGGATCAACATTATTTATATTAGAAACAAATAAGATATAATTCAACTTTAAACTTTTTTTCACGTTCTCATGCATATTATATTATGTATTCTTACCTTTTAAGTAATTTAGATACATTACTCGGTAGAAGTATTTTAGAGTAGTATTCTCCTAAACAGCATTAAAACTCTTTTCAAACTTCAAGAGCACCTACTATAAAGAAGAAGAAAAACTGTTATTTAATGATAATGTATTACAGAAATTATAATATTATATTTTTAAGAACACAACATAAATTTAGAATTACATAACATTTTCAGTATCCCTTTTTTGCTGTTCTCAGATTCGACTTAACTTCACCATACACAGTGACCTCAATGTAGTATCATAATTGAACAGTGGGAAAAAAACAATAAAATAGATTGTAGAAAAAAAAAATCAGCGTAGAGCATCATTTTCAATATGTGTTGCTATGTGTTTTTCTATCTACACTTTGTTAAATATGTCCTTCATCTACATTAACTCTATTATTTATCTTAAATACATTTGCCAAAATATAGATTCTCATTTACATCTGGTACAATATAGACAACAAATATATAAACTATTTGCTTTTGAACACAATTTTCCAAATGCAATTTCAATTATCGTAAATAATAATCCAAACACTAATTATAAATACTAATAGTTTGCACTCCTGTCTACTTTCTGTTCCCATCTTTGGAGACCCAGGCAAACAAAGTGGCAGGTACTTGCTTTGGGTTGCTCAGAATGCTCCGCAAGATCCTTGAGCTTATCCCCTTACATCTAAGAAAAACGGTTATACATGCTCTAGTCACATCACATTTGGATTATGGCAACTCCCTCTTTCTGGGAGCACCTAAATATGTCATCAAGAAATTACAGGTTGTGCAGAATGCTGCGGTCAGACATTTGTGTAAGATCCCAATCCAGGAACCAGTGAGAAAGCTTCGAAGAACTCTACATTGGCTCCCGATTGAGACGAGAGTCAAATTCAAAGCACTCTGCCTAACACATGGAGCCATAAATAACAAGGGACCTTGCAAAATCAGAATTCTGGTGGGCCTACACCTCCCCAACAGACGTCGTAGATCCAGCACTGAGCACCTAATAAAAACTACCAGAATAAAAAAAAGGGCCAGATGGGGTGGAAGATCCTTTTCCCACCTGGTACTCAAGCTATGGAATTCACTACCTCGGGAACTTAGATTCATAGTTACAGAATCGACCTTCAGGAAAAATCTGAAGACCTGGTTGTTCCACGAGTTCTGCTACTCTCCTCTCCTGCTGTCTGTACTGTATTTTATGCTTAGCGTTGGGAAGCCTTTGGGCAGCCACTCCCTCTACATATCCCCTATAACATAACATCTTCCCAATAGGCTGAATGATGTACTCAAAACTTTGGCTTCAAAAATAACAAATATGAATTTGGTAATTCATTTAGCAATCTAGGTTTGAATTCCAAGTGGGCATCATTGCAATGTGTCCATCCTTTATTACACTTTAAATACACAGTGTAGTGTCCAGATGTTGTAGTAGGTCCATCATGGAAAATAATAACCACTGCTATAAAAGTTCTTCCTGAAATAGATATTTGACTTCCATTAAAGGTTTTAATTTTCATTTACAATTTTCTTCCATTTGATCTACAACGTTGTAGCATTAAAATTAGATATTTTCCAAGTCTTTCTATATGTAATGTAGACAACATCTCTGATCTACAATGCACGCATCTCATATATCCTGATTGGCTGTTTTTATCAATTTATTAAAAGGTACTGATTTGCAGTCTGGTATTGTCAAGTATATGAATCGTTCTGTTTGTATTTCAGTGCTAGAAGTAAATGAACACTCTTCACATTTATGATCCCATCTGTAACTTAGTCCAAATACGTTTTCAATCTGTATTCCTTCTTCTTCTAAAACTCCAAGCATAAGGATAAGAAATTCTTGTGTATCTTGTTGTATATTAAGAGTAAATGCCAAAGAACCAGTACATATATCCAAAAGATGCCGAATACCAGAAGCAGGATGGATTTTACTTCTGTCAGTTACCAACTGTTGAAATACATGATGTAGTAAAGAACAGAATTATTTTTCACGATTTCCAATGATTTCAAGTTGAAGATCTTCTAGATGAACTACAACATTCAGGATCACATTAGCATAACAGTTGATACCTGAACTATTTTCCAACTGGTATCCTACAATGTCATCAACAGTTTCCATTTTACTTTTTCTTTACGCTTTCAAATTTCTCTTGATTTGTTTTCTTTTTTTGAACCTCAATTGCATCTTTGACATATTTCCATTTTGGACACACTATTTGTTTCTCATATATGGGATATTCACCTAAATCAGGAGTATAAAGTCTTCTTAAACGATTGTACTCTCTTACACAATGTGCATCAGCACTAACCTTTTTGTCATCAAAATCTAACAAATACAAACAAGACAATGTTCTTACTCAAAGCAATGCAACGTATGCCATTCCCTCTTTGAACACTGCACTTCCAATATTTACAAAAGCAGTGTCTATAGTTAAACCTTGAGATTTATGAATAGTTACTGCATATGCCAAAGAAAGAGGAAACTGTTTTACACAAACATACAAATCTTTTACAAGCAAAAACGTACGGCACAACGCCCAATCTGCCTTACTTCTTTAATCTGATCAAATTTTATAATCAAAAATTCTATTCCATCCCTATTCTGAAATTTTACAAAATCCGCAACTTTTCCCACTGCTCCATTCACTAAACTTTCTTCTACATTCAGTTTATACATACATGTAAAGTCTTTTCTAAGCCTGCAGTTTTAGATACAGACTTTTCCAAAGAATCCAATTTAGCCTTTAGTTTCTCTGTAAGAAGAATAGTCACTCCCTGGTGTTCAATTTTATCAATAGCTTCAATTTCCACTATTTGTTCTTTTTCCAATTTGATAAGTTTTTGATTAAATATAGAACACTCTTGCAGTGTAGGCATTAGGCAAACTATAGACTGCTTTTCTCCAAGCATATTGTACATTACTTCAGCTGCTGTGTTTCCAGTTGTAAACAAGTTCCTTAGTAGCAAACTTTCTAAAGCTTGTTTACCATGTTTCGTCAAAACACCAATTCTTATGTCTTGAAGAAAATTTACATAATCTTCATCACTTGCTTGTCGCATATTCTTAATAAGTTCTTTATATTCAAATGTAACCAAATGTTCACATTTCCAATACTTCTCAAAGATTTCCTAGTGTCTTCATGGACAAGTGTTTTAAAAACAGGTTGCCCTTTTACAGGAGTAAGTTGTAGTAGATCTCTGAATACAATTAAATGTTTTCCTCCAAACAGAACATCGTAATCTGTTTTTAAAATCTATTGCATTCTTAAATGTACAAAGGCAAGCATTAAGTTTGAGACCATGCTCACCTCATCAATGATTAAAAGTTTCATTCTCTTCAGTACTCTTGAGACTTCATAACAAGCTTCTCCAGTTAGCTTCTGATATTCCAATTTATTATCATGTTCAACTGATAGCATAAGTAATCGATGTAAAGCAATCCCTTTAATGTTATGTGCTGCTAATCCAGTTGGAGCTGTTACAACACAAGATAAATGAGATTCTGTAGTTATGTATAGATAACTGGTCAAAACTTTAATTAAGAAACTTTTTCCTGTTCAAGCTTGACCGCTGATGTACATTAGAATAGGTTTAAATGATGAACATTGGCATTTTCTTTTTGTGTTTAAACAGAGAGAGACCCCTTGTCAGCTACCAAGGGAGTGGGGTACTACCAGTACAAAAAACAAATTATCCCTTGATTTACTCAATCAACAAGAACACCCTATCATTAGTGGAATTCTTAATTCATATAAAGCACATAGAATTGTTTTTTGAGGGGATCTCACTCAAAAACCCTAACACACTCAAACAATATTACCACTATAACATGCAATACAAAAAGGGTCAATTTATTTCTTTAGTACATGTGAATATTATTAAAAACACAATTTATATAGTAAAACACCTAAAATACAACACAATGCATCAATTCAACATAATTAAAAACAATACAATTCATCAGATCAGGACATAACATAACATCTTATGACACTTTTACCACAGAGACCCCTAAAAAATAGGAAATGAACAATGATAGACAGTACACTCTGTCTTTTAACTCAACAATTCCCTAGGAATAATTTTAGCAAGATTAGCCTGGATACATATACTCTATTTTGTATCTACAGGTACAACTTGTCCTCGGGATAATGTACAGAAATGCGTCGACGTGTTTCGATGGGTATCTGATTATTCCATCTTTATCAAGACAGTCATTATGTTCACTTTTCTTTGTGGTACATTAGGTTGTTATACCCTGAATGAAAAGGAGTTGATATTTGCACTTATTCTTATATTTCTTTTGCAGGCTCGAAGAGTGGTCTGTTAGTAGATCCCCTTCTTAAACGGACGTGAATAATCACTGTTTCCCAACTGCCGTATATTCTTGAACGGTTCAATCCGGAACCCCAGGTTTCTAGTTCTGTGTCCAAAAAACCCCGCAAATCACGTTCAAGGTAGAGGGGCTTAAATACATCCACCTCCTCACCTGCCGATGCGCTTACGTGGCGCTCTTATTGGCTCATGGATTCCCCGTCCTACTTCGTCCTTCTTGAAAGTGTAAAGTGTAAAGTGTTTTTCATACAGCAAACCATGTTGTATCTATTGTTTGACTTGTAGATATATTTCCTTCTGTTCAATATTTAGTTGTTCTTCTAACTTTTACAACTGAATAATGTCTTGTTGTGCTTGTTGCATTGCAGTTTCTACCTCATTCATGGCTATTGCTGCTTCATTTTCGATAATTGGTTGTCCCAGTGGATCTTGACTAAGTGGACCAGAACTTTGACTATCTTGAGAACTTTCTCTAGCTATTTCAGCTGCAATAGTACTTTCTTGTTCAATCTCATCATTTAACATTTGTAGATATGTAGGGAACATTATGCACTGAATACTATCTTTACTTGCATTAAAGAAATCTTCATAACAGTCGAAATCTCCAAGTAATTCCATTTCACTACGCGAAGGCTTGAACACTTGAAGAAATGCTAAATAGAAATATTCCCTCTTATCTGGACTTTCGCAATTGAGTTTTCTGTGGTTAATAAGATTTCCTTTGGCATGTTTTAACAAACATCTGTCGCATCCAATTACTGCATATTTTTCTTCTTTTATATTTTCTGTAACTTTTCTTTTAAAGCTGTAATGTTGAAGTATTTGATAGAGACATAGGTTTTCGAGATGTGGACTCCTTTTGGGATAGTATGCATCCAACATATTAGTTTTAACAATATCTGTACTTTCTGGTTAATTCTGTGCTAAGTATTCAATTTCTTGCAAAGATTTCAATACTCTATTTCGTGTGGCGGCAAGACCTAGACTTACCCAAATGATTCCTCTTGACTTTGAATATAAACTGGCAGAGCTCAAGAGATCCGAACATTCATAGGATCCAATCTCTCGATGGGAAAGCATTTTCAAGCTGAAGCTGTACAATTTCTTGCTAAGACTCTTCTCTTGTGAAATTTCTTCCCACTTTTCTTTCATCCCTGTCTTTTCAGATTTGGTTATATATGATGTAACATAGCGAGCTACAGCAATTGAATTGTCTGCAACATACCGGATATTCATGTTTGCATTCCACATTTTCAAAATAACTGGATTGTAGTCATTAATGTACTTTGAAGCTTCTGTTCATTTTAAGTTGTATGTATTCTTGGGAGATTTCCGAGTTCTTGTATGCCTTACTGCTGACAAAAAACGATTTACTCTTCCTTTAGAAATAATAGGATGTGGGAATCCAAAACGACATTTTGTATAAAATTTTCCTTTACACTTGTATTTTCGTCGGTAGTATTTCCCACATCGATTACTTTGAAACCGTAAAACTTGTTGTCTCAACCTCTTTTCTCCTCCATCTCTTGGATTGGCAAATGTTACATACTGTTCAATAAAAGACAAAACAGTTTCATCAGTATCAGTTCCAAATTTTGGTGCATTCTTTATCCGTAATAACATGTGTATATGAGGAGCACCTCTGGCTTGGTACTCCTTTCTCCCCAAAAAATCTGTTACCTCTCTAAGAGGTGGATTATTTTTATTGCAGATAAATGACATCATAGCTTGAAACCTATATATAAAATATCTGCACACATTTACAGGATCCAAGGAACACAGTTCTCCAGCTGCCTTCAATTCAATGGTTTTAACATTTGAATTTACTTCTCGTAGAAATTCAAGTAAATCGTCCCACGCATATTCAGCACAGCTAAGGGGCCGATTCCGATTCCGGCCGGAAATCTCTCTGACCGAGCCGGACCCGGAGAGATTTCCGACCGAATCGGACTCTGGCAGTCCGACCGAACAAGTACGATGCGCACGCATGCACACAGACTCGAGTCGGTCGGACTCCCATTGAAGTCAATGGGAGCCTGTCGTACAACGCATACGCGGGCTCCCATTGACTCAATGGGTGCGAGGTGGACAAGGGCGCCCCCTACAGCGTGCACGCATCCAAGCGCATCGCGGCGTACATGCACAGGTAGGGGGACCCATGGGTCCCCCCTGTGTGCGACTCGCGCGCCTACGCGTACAGGGGGTCCGACGCGGACCCCCCAAGTCCGGCTCCGACAGCTTTTTCGAGCCGGACGGCGCCAGTCGGTCGGACTGCTCGTGGCGCGCATCGTACTTACCCGGCCGGGAAACGTCTCCATAGCGCGGTGCGAGTCGTGTCCATGCGAGTCGGTCGGAGCGTGTTGAAGCCGCGTTCGGGTCGGTCGGCGATTTCGCGGGTGCCTGCATCGTACTCGCTCGGCCGGACACGCGTACGATTCGGTCGGGAAATAGGGCTCCGAATCGGATCCGGTAAATCCGAATCCGATTCGGAGCACTACCGGCCGAGATCGGAATCGGCCCCTCAGTGTTACAAACCATGTAGGAGTACCTAAGTTTCTTAACATGCATTTAAGTTCTCCATGACGACGATACCAATACTCATTGGTACCACGTTGACATGCCATCAAATTAATTAACTGAGATTCTAAATTTTTATCTCTTTGTTGAACTTTGTCCATGAATTCCTTTGCAGAAACATATGGAAGACGAACTCCTGTTTTTAATATGTGTTTCACTGCATATGAAAGTGTAGACAAATCACTTTCAAACACAAGATGAAATATATATGGAATGCACTGTCGAAATCTTGGATCTTCAGAGTACAATCTTGTCGAGCGGTATTCTGAAGCTGGAATTTGTACAGCTCCCTCATCAAATCATCCACCTTCTCCAGTGGGGAATAGCTGTGGAAAACAAGGAGCTTCTAAACTTTTTTCCCATACACTCATGGGAGTTCCCTTGGCTTCCTTCATTTGAAATAATTCAATACTGTTTCCAATCATTTCCTTTGAATGTAGAGGATGTATATTATAATGTTCATAAGTCTCTTCACTCTTGGACTTGTCCACTTTTTCTATTTGGCCACTTGAAATTTCTGTTTCATCTTCAAACAAGATTACCTGTTCATCAACATTTACATTCATATAATAAATATTATTTTGTACCAGATATAATGTAGCCTTTTAAAGTTTATTAACATCTACAAACTCTTGCCATATTTTTCGACTCTTGGTAGGTACACCATTTACTAGAATAATTACTGGCTCATTTTCCTCCCTGTCTACACCAACAGTTTCAATATTTTTCTTAAAATCTAAAGGTAAGTACACAACTCTTCCTTTCAAACCTCTTTCTAAATATGTTGGTGGCAGCTTACCTGTTTTAGGCTCCATACGAACTATAGCCTGAAATGGGTGCACAGATTGGATAAGAATAGACTCATATGCATTCGAATCTGCCAGTTCCTGCGGAATAGTTACAAACTCTAAGTTGTTATGAACTGCTCTGGCTGGCATTGTGTTCTCCTCTAATTTGTTGTAAAAATATTTACAAATAAGTTGATCAGTAGTCAACTCAAACTGACCTTCTACCAACAAATGAGCGCCAAATTACTGCCACTTATCATTGTTTTCCTTTTCACTTTGTAAATATAAATCAACATTCCTAGGTTGACTTCTATAGTGAGTTCGTCGACAACAAATACAAACATTGTTTGCTTTTTCAGATGAAACTGTCTTAAACTTTGTAATTTCTTCTGCAAACTCGTCGATACTAATCTCTTTCACCTGTTCTTCAACACCTACACTTATCAAGCTCTCACCTTCTCTGCACTCCTCTTGTGAACCAAAAAACCGATGCTGTATATCATTACAAACTTTTTGTACATTTGATAGTGAACCGTGCAAAAGAGCTGTGTTCATTTCACTTAAACATAATGCAGGAGTTTTCACAAAGTAGAGTCTCCTTACTAACTTCTGCATTTCTGAGTGGTGTACTGCTAACATTCTTAAATGATGAAAAGTACTTTTACACACTTTTCTTGAAAGACAAGCCAGAGAATGACCCTGCAAGTTAGTATATTTTCTTATTTTACATGGATCTAGTCCTTGTAACATCTTAATCTTCTGTTTAAGACTTTTTTTGCATATTCTTGTAAAAAGATTCGCAGTATGTCAATAGATTCCTGTTGAATACTGCAAATACTGTTACAATCCCACTTATATACAGGAGCTTGTGTACGCTTCCCTTGAACTTCTTAAGCTATTACTTCTTCCACACTCCTAACAACCATTTTTTCTTTTGGAATGGGACAACCATCTTTCATCTCATAGCATAGAACTGCATGAACTAATGTGTTATGTTGAAAATAGCTTTCTTCATTAAAGAAAGGCTCAGTACTAGAAGTGTGCTTCTATTCACCAGTAAACGTTTTACGAAAGTTACTTCTATTAACCAGTCTTTTTCTTTTGCTTTTCTCCTTCATAAACTGCATTGTTTTATTCAATGTTTTCATTCTCTTCAATACTAATATAAATAATTTTCATTTCAATTCAAAAGCAGTATCTACTACACTTTCAATGTGTTGCTTCTTCTTATACGCTGCTGATCTTCTTTTATACTTTTCACAATCTTTTAATAAATTTTGAATTACTCTACTTCGAAACATTCGTACATGTATACCTTTAAATTGTTTTTGTCTTTTTGTGACGTGTTGTTTTTCCAAAAATGAATGTTCTTTTTCCATTACAATTCTTTGTTTCCTGTGCTTTGTAATAAAAGTTTTCTTTTTCTTTTCATTACTATTGTCTTTCTTTAATCTGTCTGCAACTGTTTTAAGAAATTGTTTAGTACTCTTACCAGAACAGACTTTATCCTGAGTAACATTTTGGTCTTTTTGTAGTCCACCCTTTTTACTTTGGTTAAAGTACTTCTGTTTTCTTTGTTGTCTTCTCTGTTCATGTTTTCTCGCCATTTTCAATTCATAATCCAAACAAAATAATTTTCTAAAAAAGAAAGAATAGTTTCAATAGTTTCTTACATCAATTAAGTTTTTGAATTAATTACATGTCAATATTCATAATAACTAGTAAACAATTAATTACAATTACATTACTATACTCTTTATAACAAATAAACAAAAGGTACTGAAATAAACAAGAGAAGTTCAGAAAAAAGCAACAGAGATAAGACAGGTGCAGAAAGATGCAACATAAATGTAGAAAGAAGCAACAGAGGTGTAAAAACAGTCAAGAGAAGTGCAGAAGGAAGCAAGAGAACTCCAGAAATGCAAAACAGCAATATTACTATTGTAAGTCTCACCATGTTCCTAAATATATGCATACACGCATCTCTACCTTTTGCTGCTGGCATCATACATAATAGAAACATACAAATAGTTCTCTACCTGTATTACACACATCTAGCATCTTCAGATGCACAACACGTATGAGAATACAAGGGCAAATAGAGACATACCTCAGTCAGAAGACCATGCAGACCTTAAAACTTCACAGACTGCATTACCCATTTCAAGTAGACACGCAAAATTATGTGGAGTATTTCAAGTGTACCTTTCCACAGACTCATACAAAGTAGCCTTATCACTAATCCCTCTACCAACATGTCTTAAACCTCACTTTTGAGCTGCAGCTTCACCATTCTACTACTACTCAGGGTGTTGGGCCTAGCCAAATATAAAGTAGCAACCCTTCACATGTCTCTGTTGTAAGTGTCACCATATTCCTGAAAGAATGCATGCATGTGTCTGTGCCTTTTGCTAGTGCCATCATATATAAAAGAAACATATAAATAGACGTATACCTGTGTGTTATATGTTTAGCATCTTCAAATGCATAAGATGCATGAGAATACATGTTCAAGTAGAGACATCCCTCAGTCACAAGAACATGCAGACCTTCAAACTTGACAGACTGCACTTCCCATTTCAAGCAGACACCTACAATTATGCGGCGTATTTCAACTGTCCCTTTCCAGAGACTCATACAAAGTAGCCTTATCACTAATCCCTCTACCAACATGTCTTAAACCTCACTTTTGTGCTGCAGCTTCACCATTCTACTACTACTCAGGGTGTTGGGCCTAGCCAAATATAAAGCAGCAACCCTTCACATGTCTCTGTTGTAAGTTTCACCATATTCCTGAAAGCATGCATGCATGTGTCTGTACCTTTTGCTAGTGCCATCATATATAAAAGAAACATACAAATAGGCGTATACCTGTGTTTTATATGTCTAGCATCTTCAAATGCATAAGACATATGAGAATACATGTGCAAGTAGGGACATACCTCAGTCACAAGACCATGCAGACCTTAAAACTTAACAGACTGTACTTCCCATTTCAAGCAGACACCTAAAATTATGCAGCGCATTTCAACTGTACCTTTCCACAGACTCATACAAACTACCCTTGTCACTAATCCATCTACCAATGTACACATATTAGTATGCACAAACTATTTCAATAGATATACAATAAAACAAACTACAATACACATCTGTACATTTTGTAACATATTTCAAACATCACACTTCTCAAACAATTTCAATACTTTGAAAATAAAGCTTTTCAAATCTAAAAATATCACTACAAACAGTAAAGCACTACTACATAATACATAACACACCTTACAAATTTGTAACTCACCTTTCAAATAAAATTGCAGAATATGAAATATCAGAAACTCATAAAAGATTTTCTTTTGCACTGAACAACGTAAAACCAGTAATGGCAAACTTTCCCTCTCTTTCTGCACACAAATAAATGTAAGTAACAAATCACATTGATTCCTACATTATTTCAAATTGTGAAACACATTTCTATTAGTTAGACCTATTAACCCTTTATAACTGTCTTCTAAAAGTTCCCAAACTGGTTCTGTAATTTTCTGAAGTCGCGACTCCACTGCGGTGCCTCAGTGTAGCATCGCGATGGAACCACGAACCCTTACGGGAGTTCAAAAACCTATTTCTAATACTAGTATTTTATTTTAACAACACACTACTTCTACACAGACTATTGACTTAGAACAGCTTAATTTAGTAACATATCACTTATATATAAGTTACCGTTTCACATTTTATATCCACAGTTAAGTTTCAACCCTTCCCCCATTCTGCTTAAACCCAGTTTCCATAGTAATAGTTTCTGCAACATTCAACTGTACTAACAGGTCACAAGTTCACCATAGCTTCAATTTCAGCACAGTAGCTTACCAATGCAAATAGCAGGTGTGGTTGACTTTTGCAAAATATTACCTTATCCTATCTACTGTACCTTTCAAACATTTTTTAATAACCAGTAAGAAACATGCTTCTTCAGGAAAGTAACATGCATCCTATTTTTGAGTGCACAATGTTAATGACCAGCCAATCACTTATCGGCTTTTTTAAAAACAGCATCTTCTCCACCATTTTAGATACCTCTCATTCTACAAACTGACTAACTACCTCAGCTACAGACATCTTTTTATTCCTTCCAAACATCCCATCAAGATGCTTACAGTATGTATTGTAGGGCACAGCTATGTTTTCTGGAGCAAAAAGTATGCTAAACACAGAGGTATTGACAAAGTCCTAGGTTTGCAAAATGTAGATATTAAATGGATTGCACAGAGAGGATTAGAGTGGCACCAAATGATGCCTTTGGTTAAAACCTTTTTGCATCTCCAACCGCCTAACCTCATGATTGTGAACTGTGGTGGCAATGACATAGGCACATTGACTGGGGTAGGTCTGGAAATCCTAATGAAGGATACCGTTGCACAATTGATGTTGCTTTTGCCTCAAACTGTCTTTGTATACTCTAATATATGCCAAAGACAGAAATGGAAGTGGTCAAATCAATTCTGTCCACAGACTGAGAAAGGTAGGAAGAATGTCAATAACGCTGTTTCTGCTTACCTCAGAGACCATAGGATGGGCTCCATCTATAACAACTATGTACGTTTTGATATGGATGACATCTACAGAAGTGATGGAGTTCACTTCACAGATGAAGGGAACAGAGTGTTTCTCAACAACCTTAAGCTGTGCATCCGCACTTAGATGTAGCTCGAACAAAGTCATAATGAAAACAAGGGCTCTTTTTAGAGCCACCCTATAACCCAACAGTGAATCTTATTTTTTTTTTTAACATACTTACTCATTTTAGATTTTTTGTGGATTTGCGAACCCGTCTCAAATCCACAAAACAAAAGCACAAATTCAATGTACTACAACACAATACACTTTTCAAGCTTAACGTTTAATTTTTATTTTTTTATATTATTACTAACTTTATCAAATTTAATGTGATTATTAACTTCAATCTCACTAACTCTATAAAAAAAGTTCATAAATACAACACTACCTTCTGAATTATATACTATTAAAGTATTTATTTAAGGTAGATCCGCGAATCCACCGCAACGTTACACTGGGGGGCCGCGCTGAGAGCCGCAATGGGTTCGTGACTACTAGCACGAGAGAAAAAAAAATAATTGATGCCCCCCAGTTCCATTACCTGTTGTCTGCCCCGAGGAACCCATCCCCCGGGGCCCAGCCATTTATGATTATAAAAAAAAGGAAAGAGGCCGCTTGGCCCCGGGGACCCGATCCCCCGGGGCTTGGCCAATTTGTTATTTTTTCACCTTTAAAAAAGAGCGGGGCTAAGTGGCCCTCCTCCTGGGCCACTTTTGGCCCTGGGGACCCCATCCCCCGGGGCATGCCTCATGTTGGGGACTGCGGAGGGAGCCCCAATGCCCCCGCGGTCCCTGCCGGCTCCCCGCCTCCTGCCGGAACCAGCATTGCTTTTGAGCAAAGGGAGCTGCTGACATGCAGCTCCCTTTGCCCTAAAGCAATTCTGCTTCGCTTCATGGAAGCAAGAGCAGTTTAACTGCTCTCGCTTCCATGAAGCGAAGCAGAAGTTTGCCATGGCATGGCAGGAGCAGTGCTCCCACCATGCCATAGCAAACTGCACTATCCCGGGAGTGGGCACCCCGGGACATTGCTGGAGCCGGCCCTGGGGGGTGGCGGTCCCCAGGGCCACGAAGGGCTCCATGAGGGGGGCCGCGCGGTCACCCTCCATCAAAGTTAAAGCCCGGGGAGGTGGTGGTCCCCGGAGCCAGGGGTCTGCAACAGACCCCTGCATTTACATAATTAGTGCCCCGGGGAGGTGGTGGTCCCTGGGGCATAGGGGGGGCGCGAGGCTCCCCTACATTTAAGACTAAAGCCCCCGGGGAGGTGGCGGTCCCTGGGCTTGGGGGGCCCATGAGGCCCCTCACCCATAAATATTAAATGCCCCGGGGAGGTAGTGGTCCCTGGGGCAGCATGGGGGGCAGGACACCCCTACGATTTTTCCTACAAAAAACCCCCCAGGGAGGTGGTGGTCCCTGGGGCTGCGAGAGCCCTGCAGGGCCCCCACATCACATTTTTGAAATGCCCCCGGGACCTGGCCCACCCGGGGGCTTAGTTAAACGAAGTGTGCTTCTTTTTTTTTTTTGGGCGGGATTCGCATACCCTACGTGACTCCTGCCAAAAATTTTAAATGAAATGCTTTTTTTTGGCCCTCGGGTTCCCCCTGTGGGACCCCCTGAGCAGGCCTAGTGTGTCAGGGTGTTTCTACCCTGTCCCCTTTTCTTGTTTTTAATACTTTTATTACCTTTTTTCTTGTGACTTGGTTCAACCGAGTCAAAAGATGGCTGCCAACACTTCCTGGTTTGGAGTGTTGGCAACCAATCAGAGTCAGGCTCGTGCTCGGGAGGGTTCGCAGATCCACCGTGGTCACAAGAATATTTTTTTAAGTATGAATTTCTCAGGAACTACTGAACGGATTTACACCATTTAAAACAAATAGTGCACTCTGGACCAAGAGCTACCTCTCTGCCAAATTTGGTGTAATTACGTTCAGCAGTTCGGGCTGCAGCTGCGACAAAAGTTTCCTATGGAAATTAACATGGAGAAAATGCGTTTTGGTACCCCCGTGTTTTCTCGGCCCCCACTTGACAAATCACCACGAAACATTCAAGACAGGATCTGACTGGAGCGCCCCATTAGTTTTGACAATTTCGCGAAGATTCATCAACCAGCGCCAAAGATATTGGCAAAAGAAAAAATGCTTTTTGAATAGAAACAAGGTCCTAACTATAACTACCTACCTACATATATATATATATATATATATTTTGGCTTTCCATGAAATAAATTACCTGATTTGCCACTCAGATTGGAGTCCGTCTCTCTCTCGTCGCCGAAAGGAAGCTGAGGAGATTGTTTTGTGTTTATATATATATATATATATATATATATGTATATATATATATATATATATATATATATATATATATATATACCTCAAGCCCATGACAAGCCGAGGTTTCAAGTGAATTCTGCCTGCCTCTCTCCCTCTGCTGCTCAGGATGTGCTATTATGGCCAGAGCTGCTGCATTTGGAACTGGGGAACCAGGTTCAAGTCTCGCATCGGCTCAACCTACTGTGATTCTGGGCAAATCACTCAGACCTAGATTTACAAAGGCTTGCATTGTTGTTGCGTCACTCAAGGTGCTAGAAGGGCAATGTACACACGTAAATGAGATTTACTATGCCGTACAGAGTCGCTTTGAGTGCACCATGGTCACTCTGCCCTAGGATGGTGTTCAACGGGTGGAGCATGGGTGCTCCCACGCATCCACTCGTGGTGTTCCCATGCATACCCCCATGGTCTTGATGCATTCCCAGATTTACTAACAATAGTAAACTTTGGAATGCGTCGAGATGCTACACCTTCCCAGGGGAGGCGTAATTCGGAGAAGTATGTTTATTTCTCCTTGTTTTTTCCTCTTTCTATGTGTGCTGCAAACTGCATTCTGCAGCACACATAGAAAGAGGTAAAAGCCTCAGAAGTTTGTTTTTGTGCATGAATCTGTCCCTTACTGCACAAAATCAATCTTGCCTGCATTGTTGCTTGGTATCCAGTAGTGCGCCAGCACAGAGAGAGCAGAAATGTGCCATACCTTAGTAGATATGGCGCATTCCTGCCCTCTCCATTTTACGCAGTACTGCAAGTTTTCTTGCTGTGTTGCACTGCCTCAAATGTTTGCAAATCTGCCCTGAATAACCCTGTATCTTTTAAAAAATGTAAGTAACCTTGTGTGATGTAACTTGTGCTCACTGCCGTGCTGCAATACATTCAGGTCGAGTTTGCGCTATTTAGACACTGCATGAAAGGGTACAAAGATGTAAAAATAGAATTTTAACACAAAAATAGAAAGGCAAATAGATACCCATTTAGTGGCTGATTTGTACTCAGTGAAACCAGAAAACCTGGATAAATCACAGCTTCTTCACTTAAATTGTGTGCTCTTAGGCACATGTTTTATTTCACCAAAACTCCTTTTTCTTCATTATCGCATATGAGGAGTTGGCCTAACGGCTAGGGCGGTTGACCTCGAATCTGGGGAACTGGGTTCGAGTCTCGGCAATGACGCTGAACATACTGTGATTCTGGGCAAATCACTTAATCTCCCTGTGCCGAACAAAAAAATGAATGGGTCCTCATGTAACGCAACTGGTGCTATGTAAAGCGATCTGATACCCAATACCTGCGGGTCAAGTTCGCGCTATATAAAACTCTGCAAAAAAAAAAGAAACACTTTCAAATATGGCAGTTCAGAATTCCAGTTGTACCAAAACCTATTGTGGTTGATTTATTAGAGTATAATGTTTCTCTATCAAAAGGTGGGTCACAAAAAATGTTTTTCATGACAAATGTCAACTTTTAATAAGATTTCTCAGTGTTGTGATATAATGTGACATATTAATAATGGAAAAGCTTCCACATGTTAAAGAAATAATAAAATTTAATTTTGAGGACACTTCCTTATAATTAGTTACATGATGTTTTTGTTGTATGATTTACATAGCAAACATTTTCAGAGCTCGTTTAAAAATGTGTATGAATAAAAATGCACTGACTGAATCACGTTTGTTTTTATTCCATTAGCTGAGATACTACAGACTTGTAAATCCTCTCACAGGCATACTCTCAGGCACGCACCATGCCTGCAGGTAAACATACATACATACATAGAACACTTTCATGCACACTTTCAGAAACCCACACATTCTAGTATTGGAACTTACCTCATCTGACGTTCTCCAAGATCCAACTCTTGCTGGGCTGGCTGGCCTGAAAACATTGAATTTAGCACCTCCTGCTTTGGAAACAGCCCACCAAAGTAAGACGACCTGGAAGCTGACACTAAGGCTTCCAATTTTTTTATTCATTTGCCCTCTGCCCAATCAGAAGCCAGGATAGGGATGGACGTCGACACGCCTTCTCTAACCCGACTCTGATAGGGCATATGACAGACACGCCCCACCAAAGCTCCACTAGCTGACATGCTGCAGAGCCTGAGGTTGTGAAGCATGTCAGCTATGGAATGTGAATGCATGGTGCTGGGCTGTAAGAGCCAAAGCCCTCCATATGCCCAGCACCAATGGGCATGATGGAGCCTCTTCCGGTGCTAACATGATGTTGCAGCTCTTTACAAAATAGCAAACGATCTGTAACATGGCTTGTTTTTCTGTAAAAGATGGAAGACATCAAGCAAGTATTTGGAGGAGGTGGGTGATTTCTGAGGGGGCACCACCCTGGCACCCCCTATTGGCAAACCACTGCTGATACATTGATTTTTTTTTATTTTTTATTTTTACAGAGTTTTATATAGCGCGAACTTGACCCAAGGGTATCGGGTATTAGAGCGCTTTACATAGCACCAGTTGCGTTACTTGAGGACACATTCATTTTTGTTAGACACAGGGAGATTAAGTGATTTGCCCAGAATCACAGGATGTTCAGCGTGCTTGCCGAGGCTCGAACCCGGTTCCCAAGCTTATCAATAATCTACCATTAAGGAAGTACATTTTCATGAAGCTGTTGTGCTAGACGGTCTATCACCAGTATAATTAGTAGGGGTAACAAGGGGCTTCCCTGCTGAGTACCTCTAGCTATATGAAATGTGTTCGAAGTAATATCATTGAGGTTGATACAGGCTGTGGGATGTGCTTAAAGTAACTGAATCAATGCCAGGAATTGAACCGGAAAACCATATCATTTAAGTGTTTCCATATGAGAATGCCATTCCAAAGAATCAAACACCTTTTCCCTGTCTAACTAAGCCACAGCATCCCTCATCTCAGGATTGACCTGGTGTAAGACTGCAAACACTGTACATAAGTTAATTGCTGTGGGGTACAAAGCCAGACTGCACTGGGGAGACTATTTTCTGCAACAGGAGGAACAGTCTGTTCGCAATGCCCTTGGCTAATATTTTATTATCACAATTAAGCAGCGATAGCTGCCGGTAGGATGCACAACTAGTGGGTTCTCTCCTAGGTTTGGGGAGTTCAGAGATGACTACTTCACGTAACATTGGAGGCAACTCTCCATCAGACAGTAGCTCTGCGTAAACCTCTAATAGGTGAGGGGGCTGGATGTGTTTATAGTTTTTATAAAAGTTGGTTGTCAGGCCATCAGAGCCAGGTGCCTTTCCTCTGGCCAATGCATCAATTGTCATAATTATTTCCTCCCCTGAGATTAGGTAACTGTGGCAGTCTCAAACCAGACCAGAGCCACCTCAACTAGGTATCAATGGATAGCATTTGATGACTCCTCCATGCAAGCAGCTTAGAGGCGCGAATAGTATTTCAAAAAGTAAGTCAATATGTCTTCATCATCTACTAGGGCCGATGAGCTGGAGCTCCCCAATGAAGCTCCGGGGCAAGGGATCACTTTTTGGTGAAAATCCTGACCATGCCCCCATCCACCTTGCTACTCGACATCCCCCTACAAAGAAACCTGCCTGCAACTTAACGATCCGCTTCAATCTCCTGCAAAGAAGAAAATATTGGCTTTAAATCTACCTGAAGTACTGGCCACGACGACAATGCTGCCCGGGATTGCCTCTGACCGGAATGAGGAGCGCAGCCTTCCCAGACTGGGTGGATGCTGATGCTCCAGCTGCTGCTAGACTCTCTCTCAAGCCGGAGTTTCTGTCCTGCCTTTTACCGAATCCTGAGTGCCTAGCGAGGCGGTGAGGCTCCTTCTGGGCGAGGTAGGGAGCACACACCCCTCCCCCACCACCGCTGGCGTAATCCTGGCATGGATGTTGCACTGGCGTTCTGATCCGCCCTGTGGCGTGACTTTGTGCCACAGCTCTGTGGGTGCCGAGCCCCCGTGCCCGGTGGGGCGGCGTTGGGGGTCCGGTTTTTCGACGCTGAGTCTGCCGCTGATCGTCCGGTCTCCGCATCTGAGCAAAATGAGGAGCACACACCATCCTCCCCCATCCTCCCCCTTCCCCGCTGCAGAGGTCCTGGGATTCCGTTGGACCGAAGGTCTGTTTCACGGCGATGAGGATCTGTTAGGCGAGGTAGGGAGCACACACCCCTCCCCCATCACTGCTGGCGTGATCCTGGTGTTGCAGTTCTGCACTGGAGGTCTGTTCTGCCCTGCAGCCCGACTCCGGGCCTCAGCTCTCTGGGTGTCGAGCCCCCCCTTGCCCGGTGGAGTGGCGTTGGGGGCCCCGCTTCCGACGCGGAGTCTCCCTGCCTGAACGTCCAGGCCCCGCATCCAGGGCGCTGTGAGGATCTGTTAGGCGAGGTAGGGAGCACACACCCCTCCCCCATCACTGCTGGTGTGATCCTGGAGTTGAAGTTCTGCGCTGGGGGTCTGTTCTGCCCTGCAGCCCGACTCCGGGCCTCAGCTCTGTGGGTGTTGAGCCCCCCCTTGCCCGGTGGAGTGGCGTTGGGGGCCCCGCTTCCGACGCAGAGTCTCCCTGCCTGAACGTCCAGGCCCCACATCCAGGGCGCTGTGAGGAACACACCCTATCCTCCCCCTCCCCCGCTGCTGAGGTCCTGGGATTCCGGTGGCCCAAGGGTCCGTTCCGCCCGATCCGTCCTGCTACCGCAGGTGAAAATGCCTGCCGCCGATGCTACCAGAAGATGAACATTACCGGCTTATAGTCCTGAGTGCCTCACACATCTCTGTGCTCTTAGGCCCGATCTGCCATGCGAATGTGCCTTGTTGAAGGTGCCTGTGCTGGGCGCCGGAGGGGCCGGGTGCTGTTCCTTAGGGTCATTCCTGAGTGTAGCTGTGTCGGGTAGGAAAGAATCACGGTGCCCGATGGTCCCGAGAGGCTCGCTTGAGGGTGATGAAGTCCCGCTAGATTGCGACGTAACAGTCCCGTGCTCAAACTCATTCTGCAAGACTGGTTCTAGTTTTTTTTTAAATGGCGTGATCTTGAGCAGTTCGCACTCGGAGGTCCCTAAAGTCTAATCTAAGACCATGGTTACTCAACTACTCATCGGATCCTGGAGGATTCATCAGCTTACCCCACACACTCATCAGGCTGATTGACTCCTCCCCTAATCAAGTCTGATCAAGACCTCCTGCCACAAGACACTCTTTCTGTATTAATATTTTCCTGGAGGATTCATCAGCTTACCCCACACACTCATCAGGCGGATTGACTGCTCCCCTAATCAAGTCTGATCAAGACCTCCTGCCACAAGACACTCTCTCTGTATTAATCTTTCTCTTTGCATTACTCATTCTTCCTGTATTCCCTTTCCAATTCTGACCTTCCTTGCCCTCACAAGTGTTGTTGTTACTACTGATTGTCAACTCTATCCTCCTACTCTAACTTTTTTACCGCTTATTATTTTGCTTTGTACATTGATTTATCCATATGTCTCTATAACTCTTCTATATTTATGCTCTGGTATTACTCTCTCTTCAGGTATTCCCTTTCTAATTGTTTCTATGGATTGTTGACTATATCTTCCTACTCTAACTTTTTCACCGCTTAGTATTTTCTTGGCTCATTGACTTATCCATATTTCCCTCTAACTCTTTCTATATTTATGCTCTTGTTTTACTCTCTCCTCCGGTATTCCCTCTCTAATTTAGTCATTCCACGCCCTCGCAAGCATTGTTGTTGTCTTTTACTGATCGGCTCTTACTTACCGATTGTTTATCTATTTGTTTGCAAAATTTGCTGCTGGTATACTGATCTGCTCCATCTGTGCCGACTGTTTATCTATTAGATTTGTCCATGTTGTCGATATAATCTGTTTATCTATTTGATCTGCTCCTTTTTGCCGATTTATAATTCCTCGCCTGTCTACCCTATTCCTTGTCTAGCCCCCATATTTCTACCCCCCACTCTCCCAGTGCCCCCCGTGGTCCCCAATCCTCCTCTCCTGCTCTACCCCCCATTTCCTTAACTTCCCTCTCTCTTCCTCTCACGTCTACCCAACATGCCCCCTCACAGCATTGACCATCACCCCCAGGACCCTACTCTCTCCAAACATGGCCCCAACTCATGGACCATTTGCTACCCCCCCCAATCTCTCCAAACATGGCAAGAAAAACTTCAAACATAAACTCCTTATCCATAACCCTGAAACACTCATTGTTGATAACTACCTCAGCCTCACCTCCCCCATTATAACCAACTACATCTTTTACTCCAAACGTCCTTCCAAATGGAAAAGCATCTTCCTACAACACCTCCCAATCTCCAAATCAACTAAAATACCATATGGATTCAAAATATCCACCACTCCCTCCCCAGCATTTCTTGGTGATATTGATATCTCCATCTTCAAAACAGGTAACATCCTCATACAAGCCACGGTATCCCACCTTTCCATCTTCGAACACCACTTCAGCATTATGTCTCTCCTCCTTGACCACCCTGCGCCTAACACTCCTTCTCCCCAACTGAATAGCGCCCCTCCAACCTCTCCCTCCCCCTCCCCCTCACTCCACCTCCACCCTCAACCATCCAGCTAACACCATCCTCCAACAATCAACTTCCCCATCACCCTCCCTGGACCTCTCTACAGCAAACGACATCCCCCAACCACCGTTACCTATTTCTCATCCCCCTCTAATTTCCCCCTCTCCCCTAACTACCGGAACTCACACTCCTCGGACCCCTCCACTAAAAACGGTTGCCCCCAATCCCTGCCATCTACTTATCATTCCCCTCCCATAACCCCGCCTCTGCCTGACCCCCCAACCTCTCTCCCCCCTACCCAAATACTCACGTACTCCACCGTCCTTGCCCTTCAATCCCCTAACACAACTCCTCACCCCCCTCCTCTTACCCACCCCGAACACTCTCTTCTCCTCCCCATCGCCCCTATCCTGCCCCTTCAGGCCCTCCTAACTCTTAACTCCGCCTCCCAATACTTTATCCCAACCCCCGATCAATACACAACCCCTCCACCCCAATATATCCGCTCTCCACTCACTCTATGCCCTTTTATCCTCTCTGACCACATCTCCTGAAGTTCTTAACCTCCTGTCTAACCTAACGACACCCCTCACTCCACACCCACTACCCTATCTCCCCCCTCACACTTCAGTCCACCCTCCGCAACTAACCCAGACCATCCCCTACCCCCAGATCATTCCCTTCCCCCCGCCCATGCCCCTTTAGTACCTCCCTTTACCCTAATTGCCCCGAGCCTACACAACAGTGAACTCGACCTATCTAATTTGATTACTGAACCCCCCTCATCTAACAGCCCCGTCGCCCCTCACTCCACTCCCACTACCCTATCTCCCCCCTCACACATCAGTCCACCCTCTGCAACTAACCCAGTCCATTCCCTACCCCCTGCCCACGCCCCTTCAGTAACACCCTTCACTCCAATTGACACGAGCCTACACAACACTGAACTTGACCTATCCAATTTGATTACCGAACCCCTCACACCTAACAGCCCCATCACCCCATCACCCCTCACTCCACACCCACTACCCTATCTTCCCCCTCACACATCAGTCCACCCTCCGCAACTAACCCAGACCACGCCCCCTCTGTACCTCCCCTCACCTTAATTGCCCAGAGCCTACACAACATCGAACTTGACCTATCTAATTTGATTACTAAACTTTCTCAATTCAGGAAAGACTTTATCTTCCCCAGCTCCAGAACCCTCCCTCACCATAAAATCCCCACCCATCCCCACCCAAAAATCCCCCCAAAAATCCCCCTAAAATTCCCCCAAAAATCCCTAACACCAAAGACAATCATTGGAGATCGACTCCTCTCCGCTGCCGTATACATAGACCTCGCCGCACCTCCAGCCATCTCTCCCTGTCAGACCTCTCCAACCTATGCAACTCTTACCTTCCTAGCTTACCAACCACCAATCCTCCACTCCCCTACTCCCACATCCCTGTTATCCTAGGGACTAACAGAATCCCCTCCTCCCCCGCTTCCCCCAGACCACCGCCCCAACTCACGTCGATCCACACTTGCCCACCCACCATATGCAACCCCGCACCACTTACATGTATGCTTGTCAACTGTCGCTCCGCAGTCCAACATGCCACGGAAATTTTGGAAACTATCCTGAGCGAATCCATTGACATTGCATTCCTCACAGAAACCTGGCTCAAAGACCACTCAACGAGCATACTTGACCTACTCTCCCCCCCGGGATACTCTATTCTTAGAAAAGATAGACCTGACAGAGTTGGGGGTGGTATAGCCATTATCTTTAAAAATGAACTTCAGCTATCCCTTTTCAATAATTCTGGCTACTCCTCCTGCGAATACCTGGAAGCTGAACTGACAACTCAAAATTCCCACCCAATTCGTCTACACAACATCTATCGCCCTCCGGGCCCTCCCCAGCCCTTCATCGAGGACTTATCTGAGCTCCTGACACAATCCTCATTATCCAACTCAAAAAATCTCTTTCTTGGGGATCTTAACCTCCATTGGAACGATACTGATGATCCCACTATCTCCCTCCTCACTAATCTACTTGAGATCAATGAACTCAAACAACTATGCCTGTCCCCGACTCACACCAAAGGAGCCATCCTTGACGCCATTCTTTCCAACGAAGATCTGGCCTCCGTGACCAATATCGTCCCCATTGACTGGTCTGACCATCACCTTATACTGTTCACCATTGCTACCACTGCAAATCTCCCCACCTCCAAAATTAACAGACCTAAGAAATTGACCAGAAATCTAAAACATATCCCCCGGGTGTTCTTGAGTCTAAACTCCAAGCTCAACTTCTTCTCATTCCCCCCTCACAAAATGCTAATGAGCTCACTGAACACTTTAACAATACTGTCACTGGTATTCTTGACCAATTAGCCCCGCCTAAACTCAAAAACCAAAGGATCACCCCCTCCAACTCTTGGTTTAATACCGAGCTTAATAACGAAAGACGGTCACTCAGACTGTCGGAAAGAACCTGGAGACACCATCCCTCTCCCTCCCATCTTGCACTTCTCAGACATGTGAGATCCACGTACAAATAAACACATCTTCAAGGAAAAGGCATCCTTCTTCCGCACTCAACTTGATCGTGCCAAAAACAGACCTAGGGAACTCTTCAAAATCATTCGTAACCAAACTTCCCCGCACCTCCAAATCTGATCGCCTCCTCAGCCAGATGTGAAGAAATTTCCCTCTTCTTCTCCGAAAAAATAGCCAAAATTGATTAATCCTTCCGTTCCACACAGCTCCCCTCCAACTCCCAATGCAAACCCGTCCTCACCTCTAATGCCTACTCCACTTCCCCTTGACCAGTTGACCCCTTCTCTCTTCCGCCCACTATTCTACTGCTCCCCAGCGACTCTCCTCTCCCATCTACTTCCTCACCCCCTCCTAACCACTCCCCACACCTATCCCCTACCTCTTCTCCGGAAACCAATTCCCCTAACTCACAATTAAAGAACAATGCCTCCTTGCTGAACTTCCTCCCCGTGACTGAGCTAGAAGTCCTTAAAATAATTGGTAATCTTAAACCGTCCTCCCACACAAAAGACCCCTTACCCTCTAACCTTGTCCCTGCCCTTAAGCACATCATCACCCCATACTGGACCACAATCATCAACACATCTCTCTCCACTGGCTGTGTCCCCACCTCCCTTCAACTTGGGCAAATCTCTCCCATAATCAAAAACCCCAATGCTGACCCCAATGACCTAAACAATCTCCTCCCCATCACTAACCTCCCCCTTCTCTCAAAGGTCCTTGAAAAATGTGTCCTATTACAACTAGACAAACACATCGAAAACTTCAACCTACTCTACCCCTTTCAATCAGGTTTCAGGAAAGGCTGCAGCACCGAAACGGCAATGCTCAATGTCGTTGATGACATCCACCACTCACTTGATAATGGCGAGACCTGCCTTCTTATCCTCCTTGATCTCTCTGCAGCGTTCGATACAGTCAACCATCCAGCCCTACTTAATGTGCTTAGGACCCGTTTCGGCCTTAATGATACTGCCTACAAATGGTTCGTCTCCTACCTACAACACCGAACTCAGCAAATCAAAATTCAAAACTGTCTTTCTAACCCCACTCCTGTCTCCCTTTGAGTCCCCCAAGGATCTATTCTCTCTCCCTCCCTCTTTAACCTCTTTATGGAACACCTCACCCTCATTCTTAAACAAGCAGGCATCAACTACCATCTCTACACCAATGACACCCAAATCTATTACAAGATTAAAACCCATGCTGACATCTTAAACCTGAACAACACCCTCACCAAGATCCAAACCTGGTTCCACTCCAATCATCTCAAACTTAACCCTAATAAAACTGAAATCATTCTCTTCTCCCCTAAAAATAACCCTCTCCCCGTTCAATCATGGATCTCTGACCTTAACGCACTCAACTGCTCACTCACCCTGTCCAACTCCGTCAAATCTCTTGGTATTTCTATCGACAACACCCTAACCCTTAACGTCCACATCAAAACCTCTGCTAAAGGAGCCCTCTTTACTCTCCGTCACCTCAAGAAAATCAAACCCTTTATTCCTACCGATGATCTTAAACTTGTAGTTCAGTCACTTGTTCTTTCACGTATTGATTATGGTAACGCCATCCTCAACGGAATCCCCAAGATCCACCTTGCTCCAATCAATCAAAGCTGTGCTCAACCTTGCAGCCAGGCTCATTACAGACTGCAAACGCTTCGATCACATATCCCCGGCTCTCAAATCTCTTAAATGGCTCCCTATTGAAGGCAGATCTGCCTACAAAACTGCCTGCATCACTCATAAAGTCCTCCACCAAAACACTCCGCAGTACCTCTCCAAGAAACTCCTCATTGCGGGTGTAGGAAGGTGGAATCTGACTATATGGTTGCCCCCACTTTTTTTATGGTGTTTTGCTGGTTTATGACTTAGTTGGACTGGGATCCTGCTATTCAGGGCCCCAGTCTATCTGCTTTCTCTGTAAAAAGGTTTCCATGTGCCTTAGGCACATCTCTGATTGGAATCTGGAGTGCCCTTATAAGTCCCTAGTATATGGTATACTATGTACCAAGGGCATAGGTACCTCAGAGGCCTACCAGGGGCTGCAGCATGTATTATGCCACCCCTGGAAGGCCATCCAAACTGACACCACAGGTCTGCTACTGCAGCCTGGGTAAGGTGGTGCATGCACCCCTTACTGTGATATAGGTTACCTATATCACTCAATACATACACACATATAAACCTATAAGTCACTCCTAAGGCAGGCCTTATCAATCCTGAAGGCAGAGTGCGTGGTTCCTATGTGAGGGGGTGCCCCTGCATGAGCAGGGCCCCTCTGCAGCGTTCTGAGACCCTTCTCTGATGCTGTTTGTAGTGCAGCCTGACCATATACTCTTAAGCGCATTATAACCTCGCGTTAAATGCTAACTTTGGAATGGCTGCACCTAAACATGTCGTGTTTGGTGTCAAACATCTTGGAATACTACCCCCCGCCAATTCTGGTGGCGGGGGTAGCATTCCACCGTTCTAGAGGGAGAGACATGTTAACCCTGGCCTGGCCGGTAACTTCTTTCTAAAGCCTGGCATCACAAAATGGATGCTACTGCCACAGACACAAGTCTGGCCTCCTGCTGCTGGACGAAACTCCGGCAAGGGAGGCCTGGACAATAGGTTTCCTGTCCCAGGGAGGTGTGACCACCTCCCCAGACAGGATAATGTGTATTGGGGCTGGGCGGGAGCACTTTCGGGTGCTTTGAAGTCCTGCACTGGGGGCACATTTGGTGTCCCTGTGCATACCCCAGTTCAAACCGGATCAGGGGCTTGCAGCCCCTGCTTTGGCGTGAATGGGACAAAGGGAAAGGGGTGTAGCCACCCCTCTGCCCTGACCCACCCATAGGTGGGGCCACAGAGTAGTCCAACCCCTAAACTTGGTATAAGTATAGGAACCCAGTCCTTAGGACTTTAGATTATCCCTGGACGAAACTCTGAAACAGAATCCTGGACCTTCGACGCTCTACTCACGATTAGAGGACAGAAGAATCTCCCTTGGGGTCAAGGAGTGACTCCCCTGCTTGGCAGGCACCAAAGAAGCATCTGTCCGGTTCACATTTATGAAGCTCCCGTCGGACGCCGAAGTCATCGCATCACCAGAGGTAGATTCTCAGACTTCCCCGAGGCTACCCTGAGTACCCAGCAAAGCTGAGGCCCGTGGCTATCGTGGGTGACTTGAGACCGTGACCCCTGGACACCAAGCACATTTGCAAGTGCATCCTCTTCTGGGTCTCCCAAGAAGTCGTGCTTTGGGCTCCTAGTAGCCCTAGCCTCCAGCACCACCTGCATCGAAGATCACTGGCCCCCACTCCACGAGTGTCCTGTAAGCCAGATCCACGTGCGGCGTCACGAGGCTCCTTTGCGGTCGCTAGCCCGTTGGCTAGTAGCCCTTAACGAAGGCCAATCTTTTCCTAACTTGGCATCCTGGTTGCTCCAGGCCTGCCCTCACTTACCCTTGCTGGGTGAGTTCCACAGACCTTGCTGGTCTGCACCATCGACGATCTTCCTCTGCATTGAGACTTGCCGTTGCCAAGGCTTGTTGGGTCCAATCCGGTCGTCGACACCTCAGCACTCGACAGACATCGTGTACCAGCCCGAATCCTGCTCTTGGTTGCCAACAACGCCTCCTGGACCACGTGGCTGAAGAGTGAAGACGACCGTCAATGCACCTGAAGCACTCGACATCGGTGGGCATCTGTCCATCGCCTTCCTGGTCACTGGCTAGTGACCCAGACTCTGTCCCCTCTGCTTTCAGGTTCTTCAGAACTCCGATCCACTCTTGGATCCACCCGGACACTTTTCTCTCGGTCGCCAGCAGCACTTTGCAGCAGATCGCCATTCAAATCGACGACGAAACCCGACCCCGAAAGGCACCTATGCACCCGGCTTCCCTGGGTGAGGTAACACGAGTACTCCGGTGCTCCCGTGGGTAGAGACTCTTCAAAGTCCTAGATCTCAAAGGGTTTGGTCCAAGTCCTCTTTTAAGTGTCCCTTTTCTCTAATTTCCCGATCACGACTTTCTCCATAGAAGTCAACGGCGTATCGCGGTTGTGTATTTACACTGCATGCGTCTCCCGTGGGTCCCCTGTGTCACTAACTTGGGTGGTTCCTTGTGGTCCAAGCACTTCTAGAGGCTCTAGGCCTAGTGTCTAGTTCAGTCGTGGTTCTTATACCACTTTATTGGTATATGGTTTGGTACGCCCCTAGGGCCCAAACGTGTATTTGTGCTATTACTGTGTTTAAATAACTTCTAACTTATGTACTTCGAACTCTAGCCTCATAAAGAGACTAGAGGGGTGTGTTTAGCAATAAATACATATATTTTGAATATATACCTGGTGTGGTGCTCTTTCATTTGATCACTCAAGAGATTATAGACTGGTAAAACAAGCTGCTTTACATTCCTTCAAGACTTAGCCTGAAGGCTGCTCTCCATAGCTACCACTAGGATAGCTTTCAATAAGGTTGTCTTTAACCTATCTCCAATAAGGGGTTGTTTGGACTGGTGCAAGGTGCCCACTATAATTAGTGGACAGCATATGCCAGGCCAACTTCTCACAGCGGGCACCACACGACCTCTGAGTAGCACCAACTCCCTCCTCCTTATACCACCACTGCATAAAAAGAAAGCCACACAATCACGCTCCTTCTCTGGTAATGCCCCTCTCATCTGGAATGCCCTCCCAAAAAACCTGCGCTGTAACCCCTCCTATTTCAGCTTCAAAAAAGACCTAAAAAACCACCTCCTCAATTATTATTGGGGGTCCTAACCTGTGACCTGCACTTGATCTCCAATTTCACCATGTTATATTAGTCCAGTAATATTTGTCCATTTCCTGAACATCATCTACCTAATTACTTGATATGTATAGCTCTTGCACCTGTATATCTATTTTGATTTGTATATTTTCACATGTTGTTTCATTATCTTTTTATCTACTTGTTTGCTTTATATTATCTTCTCGTGTAAAGCGCTCTGATACCTCTGGGTCTAGCCAGCACTATATAAAACCTTTAAAATAAAAAAATAAAATAAATACTAGGGTCTCATAATTCAGATCCACAATATAGGAGAGGTTAGTCCTCCATCTGTTCCTCTTCAGGAGCTAAGCTGGTGTTTTACTGGGTCTCTTTTCTCCCTATTGCCTGACAAGTGCATACTTGCCTAAGATGTGGACTTCCCTGTCTGCTAAACCTCTATATCGCTGATGCAGGTCCTTTAGATATGTCTGCCTTGATGCCTGTGTGATAAAACATTCTACCTGTGTAAACTCCTGTTCAAGTTTCACATGTTGCCGTCAGAAATTTCTCTAAATCTAAGCGTGTTTTGCTACTGTGATCCCTCTAATCTAGATCTTGAATGCCTCATATAGCATGGCATATTTTTCTACATTGCCTTTATTAATCTGGAAGTTTTCTAGTATTGCCATTTTAAACTCTTTAAACAGCAGGACCAGCAAGGAGTCTGCTGGAAACCTCCACCGTGATTGGCTAGTCCTGAACTGGGGCATGATCCGACAAAGTGCGTGGTAAGTCCACAACCTCGGTCGCTCGAATCTCCATCTCAGGGGAGGCTATCCAGTATCTAATCTCAAAGAAGACTCATGTGAAAATGAATCCATGTGTATTCGTTGGCAGTGGGGTGCACGCATTGCTATATAGCGCTTAACCAATAAAGTCCAATATATCCTCCATCAGGTTGACTGATTGTGCTTGATGAGAGCATTGTATGATCGATTCAATGTGAGATCAAAAACTACATTAAATCACCTCCCTATAGCAGGGAGCCTACATTAGAGTTTCTAAGTGTAGTAAGAATATCTATAAAAAACTGGGGAGTGTCTACATTTGGTGCATACACATTCATCAAAGCCAACTTCACGTTCTCAAGTGTTCCTATCAGAACCCGATACTAATCTTCTTTGTGAACATATTGCTGGTGTAAATTAAAATCTATATTTTCTCGCAATATGATACATTCCCCTCAGGAATAAAAGCTATATGATGAAAAAACCTAAGGGATCGCCATTTCTGTGCAAAGTCATATGTGCATCTTGGGGCTAGGTGTATCTCCTGTAAAAGTGCTACATCTATGGCATGCCTATCAAGATACTCCACTACTAGTCCCACTTTACAAAATCTAAAATTCACCCCAGTCAAGAGAGCTGGATTAAATCCATCGTTCTTTTGCTCACCATGCAGCCTGAGTTTGGGCCCAGCCATACGCAAATCAGTCTTGACCCTGATCCTCATGGGAACATTTTAGAAAGTGGACATTTCTCTGTTCTTAACTTTGCTCTGTGGGCCTGCAGCCTATCTCCAATACATGTCTGGGCTGGCTGACTATTACACTTTGTGCATTCCCTCTAGACAGCCACAAACGCAGGAAGGGCTGGGTGTGACAGAGGACTCATCTGCATTCATCTGCATTCTGATAGTCTTCCTGGGCAGGTAGGGGGAGACGGGAGCTCACACTAACACATGAATAGGCTGTATCCTGTCCCTACACAGAGGACTGATTACCCCCCACAGCTATCCTGGCAGACAGGCCTGGGTTGAAAGGAATCCTTGTGCACTCCAGAGAGTTCCTTTGAAGTCACCTCCTACATCAAAGGCACTTCTGGGTATAAGTACTGGGGCTCTGACCCTACCAAATCAGCACACTATTGGACCTAGTAAGAACTCTGTTGGAGTAAAGACTGCTGTGCTGTAAGGACTGCTCCTCAGCCAGGACTGTGAGGATCTCCGCCCTGCTGAGAACAAGGACTGGAACCATCTCACTTGAACCCAGAGTGACTCCATCGCCCTGCGACGCCGATGCAGAGGCTGCACAACGACATCAGATCCACAGCTGACGATGATGATGCTCTGCGCGGCTCAGCGGTTACGCATTGCATTAACTTCAATGGAGATCAACTATGTCACAGGACCCCCGTTGGGTGGCTCGACGGCGCAGTAGGCTCTCAACATCGACAAAAGCTCCATCCAAGTTATTTCTTCAGTGGGACCTGTCTGGGTCCTTTGTCTGGCCTGCCCTCCATTGCAGTCAGCCTGAACTTTGAATTTGCACTGATCCCTCGCAACCTCAAGTAACCTTTTGACCGCTAGTGACTTCTAAGCTCTGAAGGGCTGGGTGAGAGGCAGCAAGGTTGATGATTTTGAAGGGTTGTACAACTTATTTTTTAAGGAACACTATCTTGATAACTGTTTTTCAGAGCTGCGCCAATACCTAGTGGATGCCAAGCTTACTGACTCCAGGAAGCTTGCTGAGAAGGCGGACATCTGGGTTAGCACCAGTGTGTCCAGAAAGGTACATGGGGGTGACCCCAAGAAGGGTGATTCAGATTCCCCCAAGAGAGTGAGTGGTAGGTCAAGAGAGACCCAGACAGGTCCCAAAGTAAGGGGGAAGGAAAGGGTTACCATGTCCCTACTGAGAAGAAGGAGGGAGGTACTAGTGAGCGGTGGCCCAGGGCACCCCATTTCCAACCCTGCTGCTTTGATTGTTCTTAGTTGGGACACAAGCAGGGGGACTCTATCTGTCCTAAGACTGGTGGGATTCCTACAGGGGTGGACCACGTGGCCTTAGGGGAAGGTAGTCTCCAGGGGCAGGTCATAGACCATTCCATGATCTTCTTCAGCTGGGAGATAGACTCAGAAGGGGAGTTGTTGATCCCTAAGAGTGGGAGTTGTCACTTCCACCAGGTGGGAGTGAATGGGGTTCCAATCACTGCTCTGAAGGATACTGGGCTAGAGGGCCATGGTTGTGGAATAGCTAGTCTCCCAGAGCAGTACACCGGTGAGGTGTGTAGAGTGACTCAAGCCCATGGCCAGGACTTTCTCCATCCATGGGCTGGAGTCACTCTTCACACCTCACTGCACCTCTACACACCTGTGTCCACTACCCCTAGGGAGGCTGTAGACAATTGAGATGAATGTGTAGAATGCTTAGATGCGCTATCTCAGCTTATGTGGTGTACGCTTCCCTGGTAGTAGTTGTAAAGCCCCCACAGTGTCAACAAGGATACTCGGCCACTGATGACAGGACTCCTATACCCTGTAGAGACCCAGTATCCTGTTAGGGAGTATATCGAATAGGTCAAGCACCTGGTTCCAAGTATCACCCCCTAGGAGGGAGGCAGCCATGCCAAAGTGTTGACGCCAGTCCATAGCAGATTTTGCCAAGCAATTGAACAGTCCCCAATCCTGAGTTGGTGCCAGTCCTTCAAAGATCTTTGGACCCCAGGTTTCTCTCCTCAGGTCCGATGCAGACACTAAGAGTCATATATGCACACACAGGTCATGATACTCCTGGGGCCATGGGAGGGTTGTAGGAATGAGAGCAATCCATGGGGTCTGGGGGGAGGGCCACAACTCGGCCGACTCTGCATCAATCTCGGAAGCCGCTCAGGCCTACCAGCTGCCCCAGTCAGCCAGCCGGCATCTGAGTGTAAACTCTGACAAATGGGAGAACAGTACTATGCAGCCACCAGGCAGCAGAGAGCAGTAGTCCCACCAGATACGGAAGGTGTGGTGAGAGATGGCTTCAGGCTCACCAGTGACACCTGTCATGCCTGAGCTTCTGAGGCATGTCTTCCACTGTAGGTCGTAATCGTCTTCGGCAGTCTCCTTAAGAACTCTGACCCAATGGACCAGAACTGGGCCTCTCCATCACCGGCTCCTCTCTCTTAGCATTTCACTTAAAAGTTGCTCAGTGGGTGCCATCCGATTGCCTTGGATGAGGATGTGCCACAGGAAGCTCTGCACTAGGCAGTCAGCCTTGTTGCTTGCATGGCTATGCCCTTACAAAAGTGTGAATAATAATAATAACAATAATCATAAGTACATAAGAAAAACATATAGCACAATATATAAACATAATTCAAAATATTCCCAAAATATAAAATACACAAATTACAAAATATTTAATTTGATAAATATTTCGACACATATTAAAAACAATATTCAATTAAAATAAATATTCACAGTCCTAACTCCAATAATACAGAAAGTGTTGAACTTTGGAGGAGTCAGATTTACCATTTTCACTCCACTTTTATCAGCAGTAAGGAATGTATTGGACTTTCAAGGTGTCAGATTTACTATTCCCAGTCCAACGTAAGCAAAAGTAAGGAATGTATTGTACATTGTATGGGTCCCACCCCAGTTTGAGCAATGGTAGGCAAAATGTTGGAGTTTTGAGGGGTCAAGTTTACTATTCCCACTTCAAAGTAAGCAAAGTAGGAAAAGTGATGGACTTTGGAGTGATCAAACTAACTATTTCCACTCCAACTTAGTACCAATTGCGAAAGTGTTGGACTTTCGAGGGTTCAAATTTACTATTCCCACTCCACCACACGCAAAAGGAGGAAAAGTGTTAGACTTCGTAGTGATCAGACAAATATTTAAATGTAAACAAAAAATAATTAAACATAGTTAAAATATTAGATTTCTTCATTAAATATAAAATATATACAATGATATTTAAAAAAGTAAAATCTTTATATTACAAATAAAAAGTAGAAATGTAAAAAATGTAGTAAAAATATTTTAACTTAAAACACCTTCTTCTCCACTGCCCTAAAAAACAGTGACAAACGATAAAAATTCATAAACAATAAATTAATAATATTATATAATGCCAACGTTATTAATATGAACTATTAAATAAAGCAATTAAAATTAAAACAATGAATGAATATAGAGCACACCTAAATAATTAGATAAATGGATAAACCAATTAACAATTAATTAAAAACCAACAAATAATTAACAGAACAATTAAACAATTAATTTATCAAATTGATTATCAAATACAAATTACATGCAAAATAATTATAAATTAAAAACTACTATTTATATTTTGAAAAGTTTCCCATCCTAATCCTCTACAAACCCAACAACCCATTACTAAATTTACAATTTATAATACATTTAAAAACATACATTTCATATAAAAACTTACAAACTATACTAAAACAAATTAAACTCAAATATTATTCTAATAGTAATAATGTATGACTCTAAAATAATCAATATTTATCAAACTAATTAAAAAATGATATTTTATACAAGTATAATAAATAAAACAACATTATAGATCATTATATTAAAAAACAATATTATATACCTAAAAAGCGATATTATCTTCGATATTAAGTCCCACATTATTTTTATCATCACCATGTTCCTTTCACGATAATTATGACCCGCAATATTTTTGATTCGATATTTTGGTCAAGTACCCCTCAGCAGTAGGAAAGCACCCCGGCTCTAGCTTCTTTCTTTGATTGAGTTTGACAGACAGCTCGGTGAGTAGCTGATAGCGACAGAGAGGAAGCTGTTAATCAGCTGCTGCCTGTTGCTGCTACTAATCCTGATGTTGTCTCTTGCAGGACGTCTGCTCCCATCCCTGTGTGTTCTGGTATTGATGGTGAACCTCTCTCAACCTTTAGGGGCAGAGATCACCAGCTTTTTGTCTCTGAATTGCCAGTCAGGTTCAGAACTGTGTAGCATTGTGATTCAGGAGGCAATTGGTGACTGTGACAGTGTCAGAGAGCCCTTAGATTTGCCCAGCGATATTAGATCTTGTAACTCCCACTCACCTGTCAGAGACCATAGAGACAAGGGAGGAGCAGACCCCACCAGTGCCGTGAATGAGGGGAGGTTAGGGTATTAAAGGTATGTTTGTGTGAGGAGCAGGTGAAGCACAGTTTGTGGTGTTGCACTAACACAACAATCCACATGGTCTCTGCTTTACTGTTTATGGAGGGCCAGTAAGAGGGAGGTAGCACAACACTTGGACTGTCAGTCTGGCCATCCTCCCAATACACAGGTCCACTGTCCTTTGGGACCTGCCTGCTATGAAAATGTGCCTGCACATTTATGAGGAGTATTTTGTTTCGTGCAAATGAGGCAGTACATTTTCAGAAATAAAGCCTTAATCCCTAATAGTAAGGCATTATTTCTTTGGCCACACAGGGCACTTTTTTTGCTGCTGTAGGTTTATTTTACGACTCATCTAGAGGCATTTCATGATCTATCTTGACAGTTTATGGTGACATTATCATATATGGTGCTGTTCTATTGTTTCCTTTAATTCCTATTTGCAACATGCCGCTATAGGATATGACACTAAAGGTGAGTGAGCAAACACAAAGGGCCTGACTCACAAAGGTAAATATACACTTTTGTGTAAGTTTACCATTGTTTGGTATTCACAAAGGGATTTATGAGTAGTTTCTTTACGAGTGCGGAGTCCCAGCAAACAAAAAGATAGGACAGAACTATCTTTTTATGTGCGGAGACTCCACAGTCGTAAAGATACTACTCGCAAATCCTTTTGTGAATCAGGCCCAAAGTTTGTGAGTTACGACTGTGAGTGTTTATGACTTTACTAATGCCCCACTCCCGCCCTTGCATGTTCTCTGGGGAAAACCACAGTTGCACTCTTAACTCTACATGTTAAAACTTAGGGCCTCATTCACGAGGAATTGGTGTAGGGCAGCACTGCAAGTCTTCTTGCTGCGCTGCCCTACCCCAATGTGAAATGGCAGGAATGCACCATATTTATGAAATACGGTGCATTCCTGTCCTTTCCCTGCACAATTTGCTGCCTAGCACCAACGTAGACACCCTTGCACCATGGTGTTGGTGCAAGGGTGCCTCATTGCAAGCAGGATATTTTTGTGCAGGAAGGGACACCTTCTTGCACAAAAACCATCCTGAGAGGTGTTTTCCTTGTTATATGTGTGCTGCAGAATACAGAATGAATCTCAGCATGGCCAACTCATACTCCCTTCTTTCCATTGTTAGTTCATTGAGTGTCTTTATATGAGTAACAGTGACACTATTTACAGGGATTTCAAATGTCAGAAGTTCTTCTCTTAGCTCATACAAAGTCTGCATAACCCCAGATATTCTACATCACGTTTGAGAATGTGACATTGGTGCCATTTTTCACTTTCCTATGCTTCCCATTCAAAATATAGTGTCTGTTATATTACTAGAAGATAAACTACTTAACCCTTTCAGTGCTCATGACGGAATGGTTCCGTCATGAGCACAAGTTCCAGTGTGCTCATGACGGAACCATTCCGTCATGAGCACATGCTCAGAAAATCGGGATTTCCCTTTTTTTTTTTTTTGCCTTGGGAGGTGGGGAAGAGCTTCTCCAACCTCCCCAGGCTTCTTTTTGAATTTCGTTGCAATGACGATCGCGCGCATGGCGCGCAATCGTCATTGCAACAAAAACGAAACTGAAACTTAATTTCAGTTTCAGTGTTTCAGTGCTCGTGGGGCTATCTCAGCCCCCCGAGCACCGAAAAAGATGGGAGAGGTATCGATGGAAAGGGGAGAATCTCCCCTTTCCAATGGTACCCTTCCCTAGTGGATCCCTGCTTGGGGATCACCCCAGGGGGGCGATCCCCAAGCAGGGATCCACCCACTAGACACCAGGGAGGGGGGAGCGGCCTCTTAGGCAAGGGCCTTTGCTCCCCCCATATTTGTTTGGGCACCACAGTCTTTCTGCCCCCCCCTGGGGGGGCAGATGGGGGAAGTAGCCCCCAATCTGCCACCGGGGGGGGCGGAAAGCCCACTAGAAGCCAGGGATTTTTTTTTTTTATTGACGTTGGGGTGGGGGCTGCCCAAAAAGGGTATGGCAATGCCCCCACCCCCCCCAGAGAAATGTGAGTCGGGGGCAGAAAGCCCACTAGAAGCCAGGGATTTTTTTTTTATTGACGTTGGGGTGGGGGCTGCCCAAAAAGGGCATGGCAATGCCCCCCCCCAGAGAAATGTAAGTCTTTCTTCCCCCCCAGGGGGCAGATGGCGGCAGTAGCCCCCAATATGCCACCCGGGGGGGCAGAAAGCCCAGTAGAAACCAAGGATTTTTATTTTTTTTATTGACGTTGGGGTTGGGGCTGCCCAAACAAGGCATGGCAATTCCCCCACCCCTCCCCCCAGAGAAATGTCAGACTTTCTGCCCCCCCAGGGGGCAGATGGGGGCAGTAACCCCCAATCTGCCCCCCAGGGGGGGTAGAAAGCCCATTAGAAACCAGGGATTTATTTATTTTTTATGTTGGGGTGGGGGCTGCCCAAAAAGGGCATGGCAATGCCCCCACCCCCCTGGGAAATGTCAGTATTTCTGCCCCCCCAGGGGCAGATGGGGGCAATAGCCCCTGATCTGCCCCCGGGGGGGGCAGAAAGCCCACTAGGCACGAGGGATTTTTTTTATAATGTAGGGTTGGGGGCTGCCCAGAATGGGCATGATAATGCCCCACCCCAAAAACAATTACCACAGTCTTTCTGCCCCCCCCGAGAGGCGGATGGGGGCAGTGGCCCCTGATCTGCCCCCGGGGGGGCAGAAAGCCCACTAGGTGCCAGCGATTACGCTGGCTTTATTTATGCATGGGGTGGGGGCTGCCCAGAATGGGCATACCAATGCTCCCACCCCCCAAAATCATAGCCAGTCTTTATGCCCCCCTTGAGGGCATATCCGGGTAATCCCCCCGATTCCCCCTCAGGGCGGCAGAAAGCCCACTAGGCACAGACTTGTTTTTACGAATGTGCCTACCTGTGGATTTTGGGCCCTAGCGCAGCCGGCACATAGGGAAACCTGTCAAACCTATACATTTTTTAAAGCTAGACACGCAGGGGAATCCAGGATGGGGTGACTTGACTGGCTCTCACCAGGTTTTGTTACCCAGAATCCCTTGCAAACCTCAAAATTTGTAAAAAAAAAAACACATTTTCCTCACATTTCTGTGGTGGAAAGTTCTGGAATCTGTGTGGATCCACAAAATTCCACCCACCCCGCATTCCCCAAAGTCTTCTGAGAAAAATGGTACCTCACTTGTGTGGGTGGGTCAAGTACCCGAGACAGGCAAGGGACCAAAACCTATTGCGGGGACATCAAAATTACCTATCACAAAACAACCTGGTTTTGCAAGGGGGGTCCAATGAGTTTTTGGCCCCGGGCTCAGCGGCCATCTAGGGAAACCTACCAAACCCACACATTTCTGAAAACTAGACACCTGGGGGAGTCCAGCAAGGTATGGCTTGCGTGGGTCCCCCAACATTTTCCTACCCAGAATCCCCTGCAAACCTCAATTTTAGCTGAAAAAATCACTTTTTCCACACATTTTTGTGTGGGAAAGTTATGGCATCACCGGGCTGACACAAATTTCCTACCACCCAGAATTCCCCCAGGTCTCCCGATAAAAATGGTGCCTCACTCGTGTGGGAGGCCCAAGTACCCGGGACAGGCAAGGGCCCAAAATGTATTGAGGCGACATCAAAATTGCCTATCTCAAAACGACCTGGTTTTGCAAGGGGGTCACCTGGATTTTTGGCCCCGTGCTATGCGGCCAGCTAGGGAAATCTACCAAACCCACACATTTCTGAAAACTAGACAACCGGGGGGTTCCAGGGAGGTATGGCTTGCATGGATCCCCCAACGTTTTCTTACCCAGAATCCCCTGCAAACCTCAATTTTAGCTGAAAAAATCACTTTTTCCACACATTTTTGTGTGAGAAAGTTGTGGCATCACCGGGCTGACACAAATTTCCTACCACCCAGCGTTCCCCCAGGTCTCCCGATAAAAATGGTGCCTCACTCATGTGGGAGGCCCAAGTACCCGTGACAGGCAAGGGCCCAAAATGTATTGAGGCGACATCAAAATTGCCTATAACAAAACGACCTGGTTTTGCAAGAGGGGTCACCTGGGTTTTTGGCCCGAGCTCGGCGGCCAGCTAGGGAAACCTACCAAACCCACCATTTCTGAAAACTAGACGCCCGGGGGGTTCCAGGGAGGTATGGCTTGCGTGGATCCCCCAACGTTTTCTTACCCAGAATCCCCTACAAACCTCAATTTTAGCTGAAAAAAATCACTTTTTCCACACATTTTTGTGTGGGAAAGTTGTGGCATCACCGGGCTGACACAAATTTCCAACCACCCAGCGTTCCCGTAGGTCTCCAGATAAAAATGGTGCCTCACTCGTGTGGGAGGCCCAAGTACCCGCGACAGGCAAGGGCCCAAAATGTATTGAGGCGACATCAAAATTGCCTATCACAAAACGACCTGGTTTTGCAAGGGGGGTCACCTGGGTTTTTGGCCATGTGCTCGGCAGCCAGCTAGGGAAACCTGCCAAACCCACACATTTCTGAAAACTAGACACCCTGGGGGTTCCAGGGAGGTATGGCTTGCGTGGATCCCCCAAAGTATTCTTACCCAGAATCCCCTGCAAACCTCAATTTTAGCTGAAAAAATCACTTTTTCCACACATTTTTGTGTGGGAAATTTGTGGCATCACCGGGCTAACACAAATTTCCTACCACCCAGCGTTCCCCCAGGTCTCCCAATAAAAATGGTGCCTCACTGGTGTGGGAGGCCCAAGTACCCGCGACAGGCAAGGGCCCAAAACATATTGAGGCGACATCAAAATTGCCTATCACAAAATGATTTGGGCCCTTGCCTGTTGCGGGTACTTGGGCCTCCCACATGAGTCAGGCACCATTTTTATCGGGAGACCTGGGGGAACGCTGGGTGGTAGGAAATGTGTGTCAGCCCAGTGATGCCACAACTTTCCTTCACAAAAATGTGTGGAAAAAGTGATTTTTTCAGCTAAAATTAAGATTTGCAGGGGATTCTGGGTAAGAAAACATTGGGGGATCCACGCAAGCCATACCTCCCTGGAACACCCCGGTGTCTAGTTTTCAGAAATGTGTAGGTTTGGTAGGTTTCCCTAGCTGGCCACCGCGCACAGGGCCAAAAACCTAGGTGACCCCCCCTTGCAAAACCAGGTCGTTTTGTGATAGGCAATTTTGATGTCGCCTCAATACGTTTTGGGCCCTTGCCTGTCGCGGGTACTTGGGCCTCCCACACGAGTGAGGCACTATTTTTATAGGGAGACCTGGGGGTACGCTGGGTGGTAGGAAATTTGTGTCTGCCCGGTGATGCCACAACTTTCCAACACAAAAATGTGCGGAAAAAGTGATTTTTAAGCTAAAATTGAGGTTTGCAGGGAACCTGGGTAAGAAAACATTGGGGGAGCCACGCAAGCCATACCTCCCTGGAACCCCGAGTGTCTAGTTTTCAGAAATGTGTGGGTTTGGTAGGTTTCCCTAGCTGGCCACCGAGCACAGGGCCAAAACCCAGGTGACCCCCTTGCAAAACCAAGTCGTTTTGTGATAGGCAATTTTGATGTCGCCTCAATACATTTTGGGCCCTTGCCTGTCGCGAGTACTGGGCCTTCCACACGATTGAGGCACCATTTTTATCGGGAGACCTGGGGGAACGCTGGGTGGTAGGTGTGAGAAGTTGGCCTGGCATATGCTGTCCACTAATTATAGTGGGCACCTTGCACCAGTCCAAACAACCCCTTATTGGAGATAGGTTAAAGACAACCTTTATTGAAAGCTATCCTAGTGGTAGCTATGGAGAGCAGCCTTCAGGCTAAGTCTTGAAGGAATGTAAAGCAGCTTGTTTTACCAGTCTATAATCTCTTGAGTGACCAAATGAAAGAGGACCACACCAGGTATATATTCAAAATATATGTATTTATTGCTAAACACACCCCTCTAGTCTCTTTATGAGGCTAGAGTTTGAACTACATAAGTTATAAGTTAGTTATCTACAGTAATAGCACAAATACACGTTTGAGCCCTAGGGGCGTACCAAACCATATACCAATAAAGTGGTATAAGAACCATGACTGAGCTAGACACAGGGCCTAGAGCCTGTAGAAGTGCTTGGACCACAAGGAACCACCCAAGGTAGTGACACAGGGGACCCACGGGGGACGCGTGCAGTGTATGAACACAGCCGCGAATCGCCGTTGACTTCTATGGGGAAAGTCGCGGTTGGAATTTAAAAGAAAAGGGACACTTAGAGGAGGACTTGGAGCAAACCCTTTGAGAACTAGGCTGTTCTAGTGTCAATACCCACGGGAGCACCGGAGTACTCGAGTTACCTCACCCAGGGGAGCCGGGTGCATAGGTGTCTTTCGGGGTCGGGTTTCGTCGTCGTTTTCAATGGCGATCTGCTGCAAAGTGCTGCTGGCGGCCAAGTCGAAAGTGTTGGGGTGGATCCAAAGGTGGATCGAAGATTTGAAGAACCTGAAAGCAGAGGAGACAGAGTCTGGGTCACTAGCCAGTGACCAGGAAGGCGATGAGCAGATGCCCACCGATGTCGAGTGCTTCAGGTAGGTTGACAGTTGTCTTGACTCTTCAGCCACAAGGTCCAGGAGGCGTCGACGATGACCAGGAGCTGGATTCGAGCTGTCCCACGACGTCTGTCGATTGCAGGGGTGTCGGTGACCAGATTGGACCCAACAAGCCTTGGCAATGGCAAGTCTCATGGAAATGGAAGAAGGACGATGTTGCAGACCAGCACGGTCTGTGGGACTCACCCAGCGAGGGTAAGTCAGGGCACGCCTGGAGCAACCAGGGAGCCCAAGCAGAAGAAGATTGGCCTTCGGGAGGGCCTACTAGCCAACAGACTAGCGACTGCGAAGGAGCCTCGAGTCGACGCACGTGGAGCTGGCTCACAGGACACTCGTGGAGTGGAGGCCAGTGATCTTCGGTGCAGTCGGTGCTGGAAGCTGGGGCTACTCGGAGCCCAAAGCACAACTTCGTGGGAGACCCAGAAGAGGATGCACTTGCAAATGCGATCGGTGTCCAGGGGTCACGGTTCCACATTACCCACAACAGCTATGGGCCTCAGCTTTGCTGGGGACTCAGGGCAGCCTCGGGGAAGTCTGGAAATCCCCCTCTGGTGATGCAAAGACTTTGGCGTCCGGCGGGAGCTTCAGCGATGCAGACCGGACAATTGCTTCTTTGGTGCCTGCCAAGCAGGGGAGTCACTCCTTGACCCCAAGGGAGATTCTTCAGTCCTCTAATCTTGAAGTAGAGCGTCGAAGGTCCAGGATTCTGTGTCAGAGTTTCGTCCAGGTTAATCTAAAGTCCTAAGGACTGGGGTCCCATACTTATACTAAGGTAGGGGGTTGGACATTCTCTGTGGACCCACCTATGGGAGGGTCAGGGCAAAGGGGTGGTTACACCCCTTTCCCTTTGTCCAGTTTCGCACCAGAGCAGGGGCTGGAAGCCCCTGAGCCGGTTTGAACTGGGGTATGCACAGGGACACCAAATGTGCCCCCAGTGCAGGACTTCAAAGCACCAGAGAGTGCTCCCGCCCAGCCCCAATACACACTATCATGTTTGGGGAGGTGGTTACACCTCCCTGGGACAGGAAACCTATTGTCCAGGCCTCCCCTGCCGGAGTTTTGGTCAGCAGCAGGAGGCCAGACTCGTGTCTGTGGCAGCGGCATCCATTTTGTGATGCCAGGGCTCTGGAAAGTCAGTACCGGGTATACCGGTGTGTACATGTCTCTCCCTCTAGAAGGGTGGAATGCTACCCTCGCCGCCAGAACTGGCGAGGGGGTAGTATTCCAAGATGTTTGACACCAAACACGACATGTTTCCGTGCAGCCATCCCAAAGTTAGCATTTAACGCGAGGTTATAATGCGCTTAAGAGTATATGGTCGGGCTGCACTACAAACAGCATCAGAGAAGGGTCTCCGAACACTGCAGAGGGGCCCAGCTCATGCAGGGGCACCCTCTCACATAAGAACCATGCACTCTGCCTTCAGGATTGATAAGGCCTGCCATAGGAGTGACTTATAGGTTTATATGTGTGTATGTATGTAGTGATATAGGTAGCCTATATCACAGTAAGGAGTGCATGCACCACCTTACCCAGGCTGCAGTAGCAGACCTGTGGTGTCATTTTGGATGGCCTTCCAGGGGTGGCACAATACATGCTGCAGCCCCTGGTAGGCCTCTGAGGTACCTATGCCCTGGGTACATAGTATACCATATACTAGGGACTTATAAGGGCACTCCAGATTCCAATCAGAGATGTGCCTAAGGCACATGGAAACCATTTTAGAGAGGAAGCAGCTAGGCTGGGGTTCTGATTAGCAGGGCCCCAGCCAGACTAAAGTCGAAAAACAGTGAAGCATCAGCAAAAAGTGGGGGTACCCATGTGAAGCAGATCCTACTCTCCTACAGTAGGAAATTTGTGTCAGCCCGGTGATGCCACAACTTTCCCACACAAAAATGTGCGGAAAAAGTGATTTTTTAAGCTAAAATTGAGGTTTGCAGGGGATTCTGGGTAAGAAAACGTTGGGGGATCCACGCAAGCCATACCTCCCTGGAACCCCCCAGGTGTCTAGTTTTCAGAAATGTGTGGGCTTGGTAGGTTTTCCTAGCTGGCCGCCGAGCACAGGGCCAAAAACCCAGATGACCACCCTTGCAAAACCAGGTAGTTTTGTGATAGGCAGTTTTGATGTCTCCTCAATACGTTTTGGGGCCTTGCCTGTCGCGGATAGTTGGGCCTCCTACACGAGTGAGGCACCATTTTCATCGGGAGACGTGGGGGAACGCTGGGTGGTAGGAAATTTGTGTCAGCCCAGTGATGCCACAACTTTCCAACACAAAAATGTGTGGAAAAAGTGATTTGTTCAGCTAAAATTGAGGTTTGCAGGGGAATCTGGGTAAGAAAACATTAGGGGATCCACTCAAGCCATACCTCCCTGGAACCCCCCGGGTGTCTAGTTTTCAGAAATGTGTGGGTTTGGTAGGTTTCCCTAGCTGGCCACCGAGCACGGGGCCAAAAACCCAGGCGACCCCCCTTGCGAAACCAGGTCGTTTTGTGATAGGCAATTTTGATGTCGCCTCAATACGTTTTGGGCCCTTGCCTGTCGCGGCTACTTGGGCCTCCCACACGAGTGAGGCACCATTTTTATCGGGAGACCTGGGGGAATGCTGGGTGGTAGGAAATTTGTGTCAGCCCGGTGATCTCACAACTTTCCAACACAAAAATGTGTGGAAAAAGTGATTTTTCCAGCTAAAATTGAGGTTTGCAGGGGATTCTGGGTAAGAAAACATTGGGGGATCCACGCAAGCCATACCTCCCTGAAACCCCCTGGTGTCTAGTTTTCAGAAATGTGCAGGTTTGGTAGGTTTCCCTAGCTGGCCACCGAGCACAGGGCCAAAAACCCAGGTGACCCCCCTTGCAAAACCAAGTCGTTTTGTGATAGGCAATTTTGATGTCGCCTCAATACGTTTTGGGCCCTTGCCTGTCGCGGGTACTTGGGCCTCCCACACGAGTGAGGCACCATTTTTATCGGGAGACCTGGGGGAACGCTGGGAGGAAGGAAATTTGTGTCAGCCCGGTGATGTCACAACTTTCCCACACAAAAATGTGCGGAAAAAGAGATTTTTTAAGCTAAAATTGAGGTTTGCAGGGGATTCTGGGTAAGAAAACGTTGGGGGATCCACGCAAGCCATACCTCCCTGGAACCCCCCAGGTGTCTAGTTTTCAGAAATCTGTGGGTTTGGTAGGTTTTTCTAGCTGGCCGCCGAGCACAGGGCCAAAAACCCAGGTGACCACCCTTGCAAAACCAGGCCGTTTTGTGATAGGCAGTTTTGATGTCTCCTCAATACGTTTTGGGGCCTTGCCTGTCGCGGATAGTTGGGCCTCCTACACGAGTGAGCACCATTTTCATAGGGAGACCTAGGGGAACGCTGGGTGGTAGGAAATTTGTGTCAGCCCAGTGATGCCACAACTTTCCAACACAAAAATGTGTGGAAAAAGTGATTTTTTCAGCTAAAATTGAGGATTGCAGGGGATTCTGGGTAAGAAAACATTAGGGGATCCACGCAAGCCATACCTCCCTGGAACCCCCCGGGTGTCTAGTTTTCAGAAATGTGTGGGTTTGGTAGGTTTCCCTAGCTGGCCGCCGAGCACGTGGCCAAAAACCCAGGTGACCCCCCTTGCAAAACCAGGTCGTTTTGTGATAGGCAATTTTGATGACGCCTCAATACATTTTGGGCCCTTGCCTGTCGCGGGTACTTGGGCCTCCCACACAAGTGAGGAACCATTTTTATCGGGAGACCTGGGGGAACCCTGGGTGGTAGGAAATTTGTGTCAGCCCGGTGATGCCACAACTTTCCCACACAAAAATGTGCGGAAAAAGTGATTTTTAAGCTAAAATTGAGGTTTGCAGGGGATTCTGGGTAAGAAAACATTGGGGGATCACGCAAGCCATACATCCCTGGAACCCCCCGGGTGTCTAGTTTTCAGAAATGTATGGGTTTGGTAGGTTTCCCTAGCTGGCCACCGAGCACAGGGCCAAAAACCCAGGTGACCCCCCTTGCAAAACCAGGTCGTTTTGTGATAGGCAATTTTGATGTCGCCTCAATACGTTTTGGGCCCTTGCCTGTCACGGGTACTTAGGCCTCCCACACGAGTGAGGCACCATTTTTATCGGGAGACCTGGGGGAACGCTGGGTGGTAGGAAATTTGTGTCAGCCCTGTGATGCCACAACTTTCCCACACAAAAATGTGTGGAAAAAGTGATTTGTTCAGCTAAAATTGAGGTTTGCAGGGGATTCTGGGTAAGAAAACGTTGGGGGATCCATGCAAGCCATATCTCAGTGGAACCCCCCGGGTGTCTAGTTTTCAGAAATGTGTGGGTTTGGTAGGTTTCCTTAGCTGGCCGCCGAGCACGGGCCAAAAACCCAGGTGACCATCCTTGCAAAACCAGGTCGTTTTGTGATAGGGAATTTTGATGTCGTCTCAATATGTTTTGGGCCCTTGCCTGTTGTGGGTACTTGGGCCTCCCACACGAGTGAGGCACCATTTTTATCGGGAGACCTGGGGGAACGCTGGGTGGTAGGAAATTTGTGTCAGCCCAGTGATGCCACAACTTTCCCACACATAAATGTGTGGAAAAAGCGATTTTTTCAGCTAAGTTTGAGGTTTGCAGGGGATTCTGGGTAAGAAACCGTTGGGGAGTCCACGTAAGCCATACCTCCCTGGCATCCCCTGGGTGTCTAGTTTTTAAAAATGTATAGGTTTGCTAGGTTTCCCTAGGTGCTGGCAGAGCTAGGGTTCAAAAACTACAGCTAGGCACTTTGCAAAAAAAGGGTCATTTTTCACTGTGAAAATGTGATGTGCCCACGTTGCGTTTTGGGCCGTTTACTGTCGCGGGCACTAGCCCTACCCACACAAGTGAGGTACCATTTTTGTCAGAACACTTTGGGGAACACAGGGTGTGTGGAATTTTGTGGATCCACGCAGATTCCAGAACTTTCCACCACAGAAATGTGAGGAAAATGTGTTTTTTTGACAATTGTTTAGGTTTGCAAGGGATTCTGGGTAACAGAACCTGGTGAGAGCCAGTCAAGTCACCCCATCCTGGATTCCCCTGGGTGTCTAGTTTTTAAAAATGTATAGGTTTGCTAGGTTTCCCTAGGTGCGGGCAGAGCTAGGGTTAAAAAACTACAGCTAGGCACTTTGTAAAAAAAGGGTCATTTTTCACTGTGAAAATGTGGTGCGTCCACCTTGCGTTTTTGGCCGTTTCCTGTCGCTGGCACTAGGCCTACCCACACAAGTGAGGTACCATTTTTATCGGGAGACTTAGGGTAACACAGAATTGTAGAGCAACTGTTTTTACCGATTGACTTTCGATGCATTTCTGCCTTCCAAATGAAAGACAATGTGTAAAAAAGAAGTCATTTTGAAAAATGACCTATAATTCTCATGCTAGTATGGGCACTCCCAATTTCGGAAATGTGCAAATATCTACTGTTTCTAAACTCTATATTTTGTTCCCATTTCAGAAATACATAGGTGTCTTTCATACTGATTCTTCCATGTATACATTTTCCCAAATGAATTGCTATATACCCGGTACATAATAAAAAACCATTGCAAGATGCTGCTCAGTTATTGGCTCTGGGTTCGTCGGGTTCTTGGTGAACCTACAAGTCCTATATATCCCCACAACCAGAAAGTTCTAGCGGATGTAATGGTATATTGTTTTCAAACAACTGTCATAATTAGAAGAAGTTACAGGTGAAAATGTTGACACAAATGGCTGTTTTGTTCAACTAATTTTTAATTTTTCCTATATTTAACTGTTAGTTTCTATGAAGAAACCTTGAAGGATCTACACAAATGACCCCTTGCTGAATTCAGAATTTTGTCTACGTTTCTAAAATGTATAGCTTATGAGGATCAATTATTGCTTTCATACCCATTTCTACCATTAACTGGAAAGAGGTTGAAAGCACAAAAAATAGCAAAAATAGGCTATGTCCCAGAAAAATGCCAAAACTGTGTAAAAAATGTTGGTTTTCTGACAAAAGTCTGCTTGTCCCTGAAAGCTGGGAAGATGGTGATTTCAGCACCACAACCCCTTTTTTATACCATTTGCAGGGAAAAAACCAGACGATTTAATCTGTAGCCCTTTTTAAAAAAAAAAATCAAAACTTTGCTGTATTTTGGCTAATTTCTGGGTCCCCTCCAGGGAAATCCACAAACCCTGGGTACCTTTAGAATCCCCATGATGTTGGAAAAAAAGGACGCAGAATTTAGCGTGGATACCTTATGTGGTCAAAAAGTTACTGGGGCCTAAGCGCAAACTACCCCAAATAGCCAAAAAAAGGCTTAGCACAGGGGGGGGAGGCCTAGCAGCGAAGGGGTTAAAACAGCCTGGGTGGGAAAATGATTGGAAGTTGGAGAGAAACATTATACATGTGGAATTTGATAGGGTGTCAGATAACATACCTGTAATACGTTTGGCTTTATAGCCAATCTCACTGGGGCATTGAGAGGTAAAGTGCATTGTGGCTAAGTTTCTTAAAAACCTCTTTTGGGGTGGATCCTCCAGACACCTCTGTGGAGGGTGAATCTTGCTGTGTAAACCATACATCATTGCAATATTTTATCTTTATCTCTTTAAAACAGTGCTTAATTTGTAAAAATGTAAGTGCCAAGGTCCCTCTCAGGACACCACTGCAACGTGTGCCACCCTTTGCCCCTGTTAGCACTGCCAATGACAGTACCAACACATGTACTAACCATCACACTCCTACAAGTGTGACTATTCAAACTATTCCAGATGACTCAAAGCTAAAACAGTGGCCTGGGTGACAGGATCTATTTATTTTTAATGTATATTGAATAATAAATCACTGTTGTTGTGTTCATCTTAAAATTAGACAGACAGCACCAACATGCAGTGGTCATTACTGCCATTGTTGAGAATCAAGTGCCAGTGCTGAGCACCAGAAACCACTGGTCAAATTAAGCACTGCTTCAGAGCTGCCTACAAAACCTACATAATTTTAGCCAATTTATATGGAAATTTGTCGACCCAATCTTTCAAAAAAATTTGAAGTAAGAAGTACGATACAGTCCACCACTTTCCTCCCTCATGTTGGATGGAAAAGTTGTTTCCAGGCCCAGACAAGCCAAACAAATTCTGCCACTCTGTTGTAAGATATTGGGTGACTGGTGGAGGGAGATGAAACCCTTCTGAAGTGGCAACCACAATTCTTCTCAGACTGAAGTCACATGTAAACCCTAAACTAGCTTGTGCTCAACTCTCGGGTAACCTGGCACAGAGCAGTCAGGCTTAACTCAGAGGCAATGTGTAAAGTATTTGTGCAACACTTCAAACAGTAATTGTAGGGAAGTGCCTTTGATATGGTTAGCCCACACTTTTTGCCTGATGTCTGATGTAATTTCAAACTGTAAGTGCACTGGGTCCCTGCTAACCAGGTGCCCAGTGCCAGATCTCTTTCTCCAAAACTACCACGACTGGCACAACGTCAGTGGCCCCTGAAGCCCCGAATAAATGGTACCCCTGGTACCCAGGGCATGGGTACTAAAGAGGGTCCTCTGGGGCAGCAGCACTGATTGTGCCACCCCAGGGACCTCTCACTAAGGCTAGGCACACAGCCCTGTGTGCCATGCCACCCATGCACTGCAAAAGATATAGGTAAGTCACCCTTACTGCAGGCCTTTAGCCCTAAGGCAGGGTGCACTATATCCTATGTTTGGGCACACCTGCAAGAGCAGATATGCCCCTACATTGTCCAGTCTATTCTGGGATGTTGTAAGTAAAAAGGGAAGCCATGAAGAGTACATGGGCTGGATACTTGTTAACACGAGTTTCCTAGCTGCAGGATGGCTTCATTGATTTCTGAGATGTTTGGTATCAAACATCTTGTCTTAATAAATCCTCAATGATGCCAGTGATGGATTTATTAATACATTCACACCTCTTCCAGGACAGGATGGCCTTCCTGGGCGGGAAGCTTCAAAGGCAATGCCACCTTTAAAATCCAACCCAGGAACCTCCAGATAGTGGGGGAGGTCAAGGCCTCTCTCCTGCTCCACTTTTTGGCAGGAGGAAAGAAAGGAAAATTAGTTAGAGGAGGAGGAGGGTCCCCACTTAGCGTACACCACCCCTAGGGCGGGGCAGGCTATGTGAACCCCTCACCTGAAATTCCACCATCTTAGAATGGTGGCAAAACTCACAATCAGGGCTAAGGTAGTGCCCCTTTGCACAGGAAGAGGTCACTAGAGGGTGTAGACAGCTTAAAGGTAAGTAGCCCATTGGCTAGTACCTGTTTCCCCTTGTAACACCCCTGAATTCCGTATTTAGATGGCACCCCGAGAACTGAACATCATATTCGACAGACAAGAGAAGACCAGGACAAAGAAGACCCGCTGTTTGAGAAATGAAGCCCTGCTGCAGAAGAAAAAGGCGCCAAACCCTGTCTGCTACTCCTAGGACTCGACAATCGCTTCTGATGTATAGCCCTGAAAACTAAAAGAACTCCAAGAACCCCGGACCACCTCCAGCCTTCAAGAAATCACCATGAATCTCCCATGGAGTGAAGGTATCACTCGCCTGTACACCGCAGGCACCGATCCCATGAAGTCTAGTTTTTCAACTTGCTGATCCCCAATGACCTCGATGCAGCACCAAAGCAGAAAGACGCACAACAGCTCCAGACAGTCAGATCTGCCTCCCCATCAAGTTTGGAGGCACCAGGGCCTACTGGAGCCTCAGCATACCAATACCTGGTGTACAGAAACCCCCAATAGTAAAAACCAAGAAAAAGAGTCAACATCAGACTACCGAAGCACCAGAAGCAAGCAACCATAAAGGGGCATCAAGACACCCAAAGTCCACTTTCTGAGTGACTCAGCTGTCCAGAGATCGCCTTTCCAAGTTGCCTGCTCCTGACCGCGAGGAACTCAAGACACATGATGCCCAGCTGACCTGTTCGCCCTGCACCCGGCCCCACTGGCCCCAGCACCAACCAGCCATCCCAGCTCTCATGGTTCCCTGTTCCTATCGACCTTGTAACACTAAAGAGACTCATCGGACTTGAATGTAAGTCCCTCTGTGCAGTGCTTTTTCATGTGGCCCCCTTCGTCTTTGAGCACCAGCTTGCAAGACCTCAGCACCACCGATGCGGGCGCTCCAGATCTTCTCCTGCTGGAACTTTGGACCTGGTCCCAACATTGACCTAAAAAGAGAAGGTGAACTTCGTGAAAGCATTGCCGAAATGTCTACGCATTGTTCTGCTTTTTCCCCATTGTTTTCTATGGTGCGTAATTGCGCAACGATGCAATATATTTTCTGAACTTTAAAAATCGTAACTCTGAAAGTATTTACTGTGGAACTGTGTTTATGGTCTTAAAAATTATATAAGAATCAATGCTATTTTTGAAAATTCGTCTCGGATTTATTCTTGAGTGTGTGTCTCATTTATTGTCTCTGTGAGTACCACAAATGCCTAACACTACCCTCTGATAAGCCTAACTGCCTAACACTACCACAAATAGAGAGTTAGTATTATCTACTTTTACTTCTACCTGCCTGTTAGGGATCTCTTGCACTCTCTACATAGTGTACTTCATTTTAGTACACTGTACAGAGAGACAGTTTCCTACAGTAATACAGTGAAAATATGCCACAAAAGCATCCTACACCAGTTTAGAAAAATAGAGACATTTTTAATGAAAAAAACAAGACCAAAATGACAAAAATCCAATCAGTTGATACGCAGATACATGGATCCAGTTAGGCCCACTGAACAAAGTATCTTAAATCCTGAATTGCAGAGTGTTGCGCGGGTCTGCTTTGAGGAGGCGTCATGCAGCCAAAGTGGTGTGTCAGTTCTGAGGAGGGGTGAGGCTGTGATGCGAGGCTGTGATGTTGAGGATCCCATTGACAAGGGCTTGTGATGCGAAGCCAGGCGTTGAGGATGCATCACGCAGTCGGGGTAATGCATTGGTTCGACAGGGCTGTGATGCGGAGTCCGGCGTCATCATCGAGACTGCCGTCAACAATGAATGCAAGGGCCTGCACCGAGGATGCATCACGCAGCAGTGGTTCTGATTCTGATGCGACAACAGGTTGCAATGCAATGAAGGCCTCTGGGACGGTGTCGATCAAAGCAGCTGCTGCGATGCTTTGGTTTTTCTTAGGGTTGTGCCGCACAGCAGAGGAGATGTGTCAGTTCCATTGCATCCACAGAGGCGGGCAGAGCACCTTAAACACATTTCCAAGGGTCCAGGACTGGGGTGGCACCACATGGCAGGTTAGACTCACAGATGACATAGTCCATGTACAAGATCGTTGGAAGCTTGTTGTGTCCCTGAGGCCAAGATCAAGAGGCCAGCCAACTAGCCCTTGGAGTCACTCTGGGGTTCTGGGTTCAGGATATGCAGATCCAGTCCTCCTCACCCAGTCAAGAGGGCAGCAGGCAGCAGGTCAGCACAGAAAAGCAGCAGTCAAGTAAGGCAGCAGTCCAGCAGAATGGCAGTCCTTCCCAAGCACTGCAGTCCTTCTTCCTGACAGAGTACCCACAGGTCCAGAAGTGTGCTGAAGAGTTGGTGTCTGAGGTCCGGTATTTATACCCAGTTGTGCCTTTGAAGTAGAGGAGTAGCTTCTAGAAGTTTTACTTTAAGTTTCCAGGCATCCTGCCTTCTCTGTGTTGGCTCCAGACTAACTACAGTGGGTATGTAGCCCTTTGTGTGGAGGCAAGACACTCCCTATTCAGTTGCAAACAGGGCTGTGCCCAGCTCCTCCCTGCATCCTGCCAGTGATGAACATTCCAGGCACATCTAAGCTCCCAATTGTGTGTGGCTGTCTAGGAGGAATACACAAAGCCCAACTGTCAACTAAACCCAGTCACATGACCCAAGGACAGGCTGTATAGTCACTAAGGGCCCAATTATGCCACCGCCACGCTCCAGCTGTGCCAAAGCTGAGGTCTGGCCACCCACCAGTTGAGGCGTTTCTTCCTGTCTGACAGGCTGGTTTTTGGCATTCCCACAGTGGTGTCTCTAAAAATGGCAACCACAACGGGAACGCAAAAAACAGTTCCTGCACAGCATGGACTATAAAGTCCATGCCGTGCTGGAACCAGGGCACATGCACACAGGGGGCACATGCTGTGCCCCCTGCATGCAACCCCATGCACATGGGGGACACTTTGTTTCAGGACCGCCAGCCTTTTCATGGAGTAAAGACCTCCATGACACTGCTGGCAGTCCTGAAACTAGTAATATACATGGCGGTACAGCAGTGGCTCCACCTGCATATTACATAGGCCCTTACCACTGTGCTGCCAACAGGGAATGATGGTTACCTGGTGGCTCCGGCGGTGCAATGGCAGTCCGACTGCTGAAGTCACAATTGGGTGGTCGGACAGCATGTGCGGCGGTGGCTGGAGCACCACCACCACGCCAACACAAGTCTAGTGGTTCTTGGACCGCCAGACTTATAATCAGGCCCTAAATGGCTAAGGCAGGAAAATGCCAACTTTCTACAAGTGCAAAAGGAACAAATGATGGATGGAATACTGAACAATGCAAACATTCACCCCCAGTCACAAAGAACTGGGTTTAATCCATTGTTCTTTTGCTCACCAGGCCACCCCTGTTTGGAGCCAGCCATATGCAAATCAGTCTTGACTGTAACCAAGCATCCTGGGACCGGGTTCGGGGCATCACCCCTCATCAGCCAGGCTAGCTTGAATCCAGTGGTGCAGTGAGCATGGGAACCAGGTCTGGGCATACCCTTCCCACTTAGGGTCCAAACTGGGGTGGCTTGGTGAGCAAAAGAATGATGGATTAAACCCAGATCCTTGTGACTAGGGTGTGAATGTTTGCATTGCTCAGCATTCTGTCCATCAATTGTTCCTTTTGCTTTTGTCGCTCTAAGTGGGAAGGGTGTGCCCAGCTGTGAGTCCCATGCTCACTGCACCACCCGCAGCACAAGAGGGCGCTGCTTCTTTCTGCTGCTCGAGTAGATATTCTACTCTAGCTGCAGCTACCTCAACACAAATGGAAGGTTTCTCAATGTGAGCGGTAGTGACTATACGCGAACGCCCGCATTGAGTAATCTCACTGGAAGGTGGTCTGGTGTAAGATTTTCCTCACACGCTCTCACCAACTTAACGTTGGCGAGCTCGAGTGAGGAAAAACTACACTCCCCTGAATTTTTTAGAAATCTGCGCTCTACGCGGAATGGAAAAAACTCCGCAAGCAGAGCAGAATTTCACGCCCAGGACCGGTTTCTGGCTCTTTGCCTTCAACTGAATCCAGGAACTAACAGAGGTTTGTAGGTGAAATACTCCTCTGCTAAATCAAGGAAAGTCTTCCACTTGCCTACAGGTCCAAGGAATACCCAATTTCAGGTGGTCCATCTGACGCCATGTCGGACAGCTGTTTTGCTGTCCTGGTGTGCCCGCGGTGAAACCATAAGGGGGTGGAGCTGATGTGGTTCTACTCATATGCGTGGGAATCACGCCTGATCGTGAATCTAGCACAGCTCTGACTTTGGGAAAGGGTCATAGCTTTGTCCTTCCTTTGTGACAACAGTGTGGGGAGTGGCCTCTGAGCTCAGTCGCCATAGACTTTTCTGCATTCGTGGGGATCTCTTGCAGAGAAACTGTGACCCCTATTTCTTATTGCTATGGGTGCTCAAATTAGCACGGTAGGTGTCTTGGAAGGGAGGACGCCTCATAGCATTTATATGCTGACTCTGCTGAGCTAGATTCTGAGCAACGAACACCCAACCGTGGTTTACACAGGTGTAGTTTCAAGAGTGCATCCCGGCAGGGCTTTCTTCACAATCATGTGTGTTTATCATCTACTCCAATGGCCCCTTGGGGGCCAGCAGGGCACCGGTCTGTTTACACCATAGGGGTGAGCACTGAGCCCCACTAAAATTCTGCCACGAGGCTGAGTTTTTGCTGGACTCCGCACTCCGCTTGGTGTGACAAAACTCCGCAAACTTCGCCAGTGGAGCGGAGTTTACCACCCCCTAGTGGTAAAACCTTGGATCGTAGGCATTTCCCTCTTTAAAAATAGGTACAGCTACATGTACACCAAGAAGGTCGAGCCCCACCCGACATGCAGAATTAAACACACTAGTAAGAACAGGAAACCAGAACCCGGGGTTCACGTTTCCTGCATGAACACAATGTCATAATCATTAATAAAGGTCTGCCAACTCTCAATTTGTAGCTTCGAGGCCAGAGCAACAACATTCTAACTAAGGAATTTAAAAATTTTGCTGTCACCACCCAAGGGGGCACCAATCCCACCCTCCTTTATTACTTCCAAGGCCAGATTAGTAGGGTGTGAATCAAAGTTGTCCTGACAGATATATCTTGGCCCAGCCAAGGAGATGAATAATCACAACTAGAGTCAGGCAACCCCCATAAATAGAATCTTTCACACCCATCAAATTTTGTCCTCCAGGGGCACAGTCATTATTTCCATCTTGAACAGCCACTGTAATGGATATGCACCCAGATATTCTAGTAGGCGAAGTTACCCGGCTTCCATCTAAATTCAGAGAGCCCTGAGGTACCGGCAACAGGAGGGTGGTCACACAACTTAAAGGGCTATGAGTCAGATGGATATTTACCCCATGTTTTGCAGTGACAACAGCGCAATCACTCTCCCTTGCATTATGTCATTAATTAACTTTCAAGCCAGAGAGGTGGATAAAAATCGGGTTGCAGTCTGCTGAGAAATTGGTTAGAAGATTGAACCCAAGTACTCTTCGAGGTAACTGGAGCTGGTGCTTATAAAAGAAACCCAGCAGCAGAATCTGTCTAGGACTTGATTTTACCATGCCACCTCTTGCTAGCAGCAGGACTTACCAGCGACCAAGGGGTTGCAAACATTTATGATTATGATATCACCAGGACATTGCCTAGCCTGGGGTCCAATACCTCCCACATGACACACAAAGAGGATCTCGTTGTGGAAGTCCCACCCTCGACGCACATTGTTGTTTAGCCAATAAATCGCTTTTTTTCTTGAGAGCCCATGTTGTTTCAGAAGAGCCAGCAGTCAAACTGGGCAGATTGGCTGAAACAATTACGGAAGGACAAGAAACGGGGTGAAGGTCAATCACAGGGAGAGAATACAAACTTATATGTTTTCTGTCAAGCTGGCTTTCAAGACATGACAAAGGGGCATGAGGCCCGCCCCCCTGTGATGTTAAATTTGGAGCTGCTCCTGAAGTTGCAGCCAAGGTTTGAGTGTTAGCACCACATCTCTCCCTTGATTCCCTATTATTAGTTGAAGGTTGCGCAACAGATATTTTAGGGGTTGATGAGGGGATTATTCCAGCTGTAGGTGGCTGTGTTTTCTGTGAGCCCAGATTTTGCCAGTTTGCTTAGGCTGGCCTCAATGGCAGCAAGCCAATCATACACCAGGCGTAGTTTATCATCCAACAGTTTGCCAAGATGCCCACGTCTGATGTCCCAGGGGTCAATAACTGGAGGTGGCAAACTCACTGAGTCTTTCAGCTTTCGTATCACCAATGTCTGTTTAGAATTGGGCGGCTTTGATTTCTGCATTCTTTTCCTGTGTTTGGCCTCCAGCTCTGGTTCAGGTGAACAAACATTAATTACAGAGCCATTATTTAGATCAGTCTCATCCACCTGGGCAGCACAAGCAGAGCCACTGACTCCAAAACTGTCCTCTTCAGGTAGGTTTGACACGCTAGTGGGATAAACTGTAGGGGCAGGGGAAGTATCATTGATTGGAAACGAGGCATAGACAATAGAGATGTATCAATGTCCTTGGTCATGAGAGAGAGCCACTGCTCCGCCAGCTTTATCTCATTTGAAACAAGGTCCACAGCTCTCACCAAAAAGCTATCAATTGTTGTGCGTGGATGTAACTGAGGACCCCTGGTGGCCACAGAAATAATCTTTCTCTTCCCCATATCAACAACAAGATCCACAGTGAGAGGGAGAGGTGATTTAAACACACAATACCTTATAAGGAGGCAAGCAGATGGTCTATCAAGAAGCAATGGGTGGGAACTTATAAACCAGCAGAAAAGGCCCAGCCTGGCCTCCTTCGGTCTATGACGGGCTAAGATGGGCCTGTCTTGGCTCAGTCTTGCCCGAGAGCATGCCCGGGTGACACCTACGCTGCGGGAGGCTAGAGGCAGTTATGTCTTTTTCATGAGGCCCCTCCCAGCCTCAATGAATGCTGGGGGGCGAAGTGCCACCCCAGCGGTGCAGAATGAAACAATGTTGCCAAAAACGCAGACAGGTGACCATCGATGGAAGCAGACTTATAGTATTAAAAAGAAAGGTTTGGGCCTGGCAAAAGGTTTATTTTACCAGTTTGAAATTGCAGTTCAAAACTGCACACACAGGCTGCAATTGCAGGATGAGGTGTGTTTAAAGTGCTACTTAAGTGAGTGGCACAACCAGTGCTGCAGGCCCACTAATAGCATTTAATTTACAGGCACTGGTTACATGGGTGTCACTTTACTAGGGACATATAAGTAAATAAAATATGCCAATTGGGCATGTTCCAAAGTTACCATGTTTTAAGGAGTGAGCACATGCGCTTTAGCATTGGTTAGCAGTGGTAAAGTGTGCAGAGTCCTGAGGCCATCAAAAACAAGATAAGCAAAAAGTGGGGGAGGAAGGCAAAAAGCTTAAGGGAAGATCACCCTAAGCCTGACAGGTCTAACAAGTTCCTCCCCAGCTGCAAGTGAGGAGAATTATCCAACATCTTTCTACTTCTCATCACTAAAGCAGAAGAACCTGGATTGACCATCAGTATTTGCGTGGGCTGATACAGGATGACGTTCCACCATAAAGTCCTTTCCCTGTAGGGAGATTGACCACTTCAACAGCTTGGGATTTTCACCCCTCATCTGCATGAGCCATTTGAGGGGCCAGTGGTCTGTCTGGACCAGGACATAAGTCCCAAACCAGTATGGTTTCAGCGTCTTCAGTGGCCAGACCACATGAAAGGCCTCCCTTTCCACCACACTGTACCTCTGTTCGAATGGAAGTAAAATCCTGCTAATGAAGGCTACCATTGGTCTAGGCCCTTCTCGTTTAACTGTGCTAAGACAGACCCTATGCCAGGCTCTGAAGCATCTGGCTGCTCTATGAACTCCTTGGAGAAGTCAGGAGCCTGTAGTACTGGTGCTGTACACATGGCCTCCTTGAGGGCATCGAAGGCTTTCTGGCAGGCCTCTGTCCAGATCACCTTTTTGGGCTACTTCTTTGAAGTCAGCTTTGTTAATGGGGCAACAATGGTGCCTTATCCCTTAACAAACCTCCTATAGTATCCTGTGAGGCCCAAGAAGGCCCTCACCTCAGTCTGTGCTTAAGGGGGTTGCCAGGCCAGGATAGTTTCAATCTTGGCCTGTGTTATATTCTGTTATACATAAACATATTCTATTAACATAAACATGTATGTGATGAGTTTTACCCAGTGATGGCCTAGTGTAACTAGGCAACCAGTGTGCTTCTACTCCTAGAATCCTGAGTTGGATCTTGGAAGCAGGAGGACACAGTTGCTGAGGATCTTGCCTGATCAGTGGTTATTTAAACATGCTCAATAAACGCCTTGTTAAATGAAGTACTCAGCCTCATCTTTCCAAAATTGGCGATGAGGATGGGATGGACCATCGTGGAGGAGGCTTTTAATCAAGAGAACACGTTTTTCTGAGGAGCATTTTGCAGAACCACAATTCAGCAGACCTCTCTTTTTCCCCCACAGTCAGGGCAATCTGCCAGTACCCTGATGTGAGATCAAAGATGTTCAGGAAATTGGCAGCCCCAGCCTGTTGATGAGCTCATCAGCTAAGGGGATGGGGTGTGCATCAGTCTTCATGACGGAATTGAGTCCCCTGTAGTTCACACAGAACCTAACTTCTGGAGTGGTGCCTGGTGGGGCAGCCTTGGGTACCAGCACTACAGGGCTGGACCAGGGACTGCTGGAGGGCCCAATCACCCCTAACACCAGCATTTTGGAGACCCCCTTCGTGATACTGGCCCTCACCTTGTCTGACAGCCTGTAAATCTTATTTTTAACAGGCTGACTGTCTCCAGTGTCAATGTCCTGGACACACAGGTGTGTGAGTTCAGGGGTGAGGGAGAACAGAGGTGAAACTGCCCCAGCAGCTGGCGAAAGTCACTCTGCTGTTCTGGGGTCAGAGTAGGGGAGAGGTTGACACCCTCAAGTGACCCATCATGCTCTTGGGCAGATGGAAGGTCATGGAAAAGCTCGCTCCCCTCTTTGACCCCTTCATCTGTCACCAGCAGCATGCTGACTTTGGACCTCTCAAAGTGTGGTTTAAGGTGGTTCACGTGAAGCACTCTTAAGGGGTTTCTAGGGGTCTAGAGATCGACCAGATTGTTAAACTCCCCCTTCTGCTTCTTCACCTCATATGAGCCTGTCCAGCAGTCCTTGAGAGTGCAGGACTCCACGGGCTCCATAATAACCTGCACCTTCTGGCCAGGTTGAAACTCTACCAGAGTGGCCTTCTGGTCTAATCAGAGTTTCATTACTTCTTGACTGGCTTATGATTGCTTTTTGCCTTCTTCCAGAAGTGGTACACCTGGCTGCAGAGGGCCGACATGACGCTGAGCACATCCTGAGGGGTATTTCTGGGAGCTTGCTTCCACCTCTCTCTGAAAAGGCTGAGATGTCCCCTAACAGGGTGGCACATTCCTGTAGGCAAAGAGAAGGCCTGGCAGGAGAAAGTCTCACTTACATGTCATGGGCTCAAGCAGGCCCATTATCATGCCTTCGATGGGCTTGTTGAATCTCTCCACAAGACTATTTGTTTGGGGGTGATAGGTTGTGGAGAACTTATAAGTTACTCCACTCTCATCCCACATGCACATCATGTACACTGACATGAAGTTAGTGCCTCTATTAGATACTTCTGCTTTGGGCAACCTTACATGGGTAAAAACCACCATCAGGGGCCTGGCCCCAACAGGTGTAGCCACTGACCTCAGAGCAATTGCCTCTGGGTAGCAGTGGCATGGTCCACCAACACCATAATGAACCAGTTGCCTAAATCTGTCTTGTGGCCCAATCTTCCAACATTGTTGATGCCAACCCTCTCAAAAAGAGTGCCAACTACAGGTAATGGGTTCAGTGGAGCCTTGAGATTTTTCCCTGACTTCCCACTGGACTGGCAGGTGGGACAGAACCTATAGAATGCATCTGAGGCTGTCTTCATGCAGGGCCAAAAGAAGTGGGCAACAAGCCTGATGAAGGTCTTGTCTTGCCCCAGTAGTCCTGCCAGGGGAATGTCATTAGCCAATCCCAATAAGATGGTCCTGTAACACTGGGGGACCACTAGCACGCGGGCTGCCCCAGGTCCAGGAACCTTTTTATTTTTTAATTCTGTTAATTAAAGTTTACATGCAATAACAGAAGAGAACAAGTACAATTACATGTGATTGTCAGTAGCACAGTACAGCAAGTCAAATCAGTAACATCACCAGCTTAAGTACTTGAGTCACATGATAATTGGGGAATAAGAAAGAAAGGGAAAGAAGGGAAACCACTAAGAAGGGATCATCAGAACATACAGCTAGTGTAGTATCTTCACACGGCGTGTCAGGGCTTGTGTTAGCAGGGACAATCAGCACAATTACCCCTGAGACCCTATGTGATCTTGGTCACAGCAAAGAGAGGCTTCCGGCCGCACCCCTGCTGCCAGGTTTGTGTCAGTGTTGCTCACTTCCTCTGCAGCCTGTGCATTCAAGTAGCGCTCTAAGGGGGACCAAATATCCTGGGGGCGGGATCTTGCAGAAATCAGCTCCCAATACACAGTGAGCTGTTCGTGGCAATAGGTTGGATCCCAAAGCCATGCAGCAGTTTGCGGTGTCAGATGTCGTCCCCAGTGCATTGCCCCCTGCCGCTTCACCAGAAGGGTGAGCATGGTCGTCAATTTACTCATGTCAGAGGGGGCTTCTTTTCCATATCCCAAAAGCACAACCTCCGGCAAGTGCTCAGTCGCATACCCAATCATATCATCTATAGCTTCAAATACCTCAATCCAAAAGTACTGTGCTGCTGGGCATTCCCATGCCAGGTGCAAGAAGCCAGTGCTAGGGATCACACAGCATATACATCATGCATCTTCTATTAGTCCTATGGGAAATAACTTATCTGGAGTGCGATATAGACTATTTAAATACTTGAAATGTACCAGACGGAGCCTGTAGTGGGACGACAGTGCCCAAGATTGAATGCAACAGTATTTCCACCGATCATCTGTGAAGTGGGCCCCCTGATCCACCTCTCATGCACTGCGATCACTGGGGACACGAATTGGCGCAGTCTCCTGCATCCCAGCATAAAGTCTTGTTACTAGCTTGCACGGGGATGGTGATGTGAGGATAATTTCTAGCACAGGGAGTGCAAGAGAAGCCTCTGGAAAAGAACAATGCAGCGCCTGGATCACAGCTGATAATATGTCTAGGAAGTCACCATAATTCTGCAAAGAACCAGGGGTCGTCTATGTATTTGGGCGATACACTGAGATTAGTCTGATCGGGTGTCCATGTAGTGTCTCTGAGAGTAGCACATATGTACCCTGTTTGTCACAAAGGACGCAGTGCATGTGCCAAGGTAGCCGTTTTGCGAATGAGAATTGCCACTCTCCGAGTGTAGTTGGAATAACATGCAATGTGGGATTCTCTGATCCAGCCGACTCGCAGGTGTATCTAGGTGCCCTCAGCGAGATGAAACTCTTGCAGCATGCAAATATCTTTCTGATGTCGCTGAAGATATGCTAGCACATGGCGTGCCTTATGCCTGTCATTAAGGCCATGGATATTCCAGTTCATGCATTTAGTTTGCTGCATACATCCACAAGGTAAAGACATACATGCCTGCCGTGCTTGTAGGAGGCATCTAAGTAAAGGCTAAAACGCGTAGCCCTGAGTGGTTAGGGAAGGAAGGAAGAACATGTAAACTTTAAGCAGGCGATGGACTGCCAACTTTCTCACCAACTCATGTGACCCCCCACCTCACACTCTGATCTCCCAATTAGGCCAAATGCTGCTATCTCTCCCATAATAGAGGCCAAAGGTAAACATCAAAGAAGAAAACAACCAGGGAATCATCCCCAGGGGCGGTGCAGAGGCCTAACACACTTCCAGCTTGCAACAGCTGGGTGGCCGGAGGTGCAGTAGCTGAGCATCCAGGACCCACCCAGGTGGACCCCACAACCGCCATCAGCAGCTCAACAAAATTACAATGGGCATCATTGGAATCTCATGGGCTGTCTCTGATGGTCATCTCACCATATTACCCTGCCGGACCAGCAATGATTACCTGTTCCCTTAGTCATTGTCATGCCCCATGTCCAAGTCTGGGGTGGCAGTGGATGAACGTTGTGAAGTCTTGGACATGTGCTTGACAAATTTGGCTGTGACTTTTGGGTCTGTAAAGTAATGAGTCTTGCCTTGATATTGAATTTGAAGTTTAGCGGGGTAGATGAGAGAAAATTTAGCTTCAATTTTTTGCAAGGAGCATTTGATTGGCAAAAAGTCCTGCCTGGCAGCCTGCATGGTGACAGTAAAGTTTGGGAAGGTAGATATTTCATTGCCCTGAGAGTGGAGGGTCTTCTGATCCCTGGCGAGGCACAAGACCGTTTCCCGATCTCTGTAGTTTAGCAGTCTTGCAATTATTGTGTGTGCCAGCGTGTCGAGTGGGGTCTCTGTCCAAGTGACCTGTGTGCTTGCTCTATAATGAACATGGCCAAGAGTGCATTGCCAAACAGCGTGCAGAGCACAGTCTCGACATAGTCCTTCATACGGCCCATCTTTGTTGACTCTGGCACTTCAATGACGCACAGATTATTTCTTCTCGAGTGCGCCTCCAGGTCTTCATTCTTTCTGTGGATTACCTGCAGGATTTTTTCCATCTGAAGCAATTTCTCATCAGCCACATGATGTTCGTCCTCAGCCTCCAAGGCACAGCGCTCCAGGTGATCAAGTTGTAAATCGTGCTTATCAACCTTGTCTTATAACCGATCACATCTGTCAACTAGCAGATCAATTTTGGTATCAATCCCCATGAAGCTGTGCTCAAGCTCCAGGAACATAGTACAAATGTTTGGTTCCTGAGAGGGGCCACTGTCATCATCCTGACTTGCCTGCAGATCTTCAGGGGACAGTACTGCTGCTCTCATTTGCCTGCGCTGTTCAAAAGAGAGTTTTGATTGCTTGGAATCCCACCTCCCCATGGCGGAGCCAGAGGAAAGTGGCGTGATTTAGGAAATCACCTGGGATTGAAAAGTAGGCCACTCAATAGTCCACAGCGCCCAGAGGGCCCGCCTCACCTCTGGCCTGGGACAGCTGGGGGGGACAAGTAGACCCACTGCAACAAATCTCGACAAAGCGTGATAATGGATGAGTGAAGCATCTGACGGAGCTAGTATGCTCTCAGGCAGTTATAGACAGTCAATGCAAGGCTGTGTGATGACAGTCCCAGAGGCGATGACAGTAGGCCCCCTCTCACCCTGGGGAGACAAGAGCAGGTGTCACAAGCAGGCCAATATTCCACCCGGCATGCAAGGCAGGACTTCAGACGAGGGTCAGACAGAGTAGCAATTCACAAATACCAAGCGGCAGGTGCTAAGGGTCAATGACGGGCTCCCCATCTATTGTTGAGGCTTCATTTCCATAGCCCCAGGTTTGCGTGTGGCCAGCAATGCACAGTCCCCCTTGGAAGGCTATTGAGTAAATAGCAAAGTAATAGCTTCAAGTAGCCAGAGTTTCCAGCTGGCAAGCACATGGGGGGCAGGGGCAGCAATCTCTTGTCCCCTTGGCCCAAACCAGGCAGTTTCTGTAATACTCGTTCTCTCAGCAAGGCTTCAGGGCCTTTCTGCCGCATTCACAGGTAACACTATTAACGGCGGCCTGCCCAATGCACAGGCAGGGGAACAAGGAGCCTCATGTCCGCTGTATATAGCGCTAATGAGACCTGAATTGCACAGCCCAGGGAACCCTCAAAGTGGTGAATTTCAACAGTTTAGGCATCTCATATTGCCTCCGACAAGGCCTTTTCCTTGCGGCCAGCCATCAGACCAGCAGGGCTTTCCAGATATCTCTCCAGGGTCTACGCTAGTAGCAGATGTCTTCCTGCCCAGGGGACAATACCTCAGGTCAATAAATGCCCTACCTTACTTTGTGGCCACCGGATAGTAGCTACCCTCTCACCGCCACTGCGCTGGGCCTCCACCTCTTGAGGCCCGCAGCTCACGTCAGCGCAGCCGGCAGGCCCGGCCTCTCGTCTCTGTTGCCAGCAGGGGGGAGAGCAGCGCGGCGGCGGCGTCACCCTCAGCCAGCACAGACCAGAGAACCGCCGTGATGCACGACGACCAGGTGCAATTCCAATGCTCTCCCCCGATGTGTCTCGGCTAGCGGTCCCTGTGCTGCTCGTACGCCACCGAGACTTGCGCCTGGGCTCCACTCACAGGGTATGCCCGGGCCAGGCCCTGCTGCTCATCCAGTGGCAATCGGCTGCCCCATGGCTTTCAGCCTCGAGTAATTAGGGAGCTCCAGCATCAGTCCAGTTAGCAGCACTCAGGCACTCACAGACAGACCCTGATGCTTCAGCCACAGTCGGATAAACAATGGATAAAAGAATCCGACCAGCAGAGCCTCACCCAATGGCAGCTATCTTGCGGTCGGGTTCTCTAGCCCTCCCCCCCCCAATTCAGAACCCTTAGGCTTACTATATAGGAGGTCATTCTCCCAGCAGATAAGGTGATTTCCAGAGGTGTCACTTGCTGCTTGGACTTTAGGTTGCTGCTTCAAGCCCTCTAGAGTGAGGCACTCTTTATGTGCCTTGCAGAATTCCTCCCTGGTGGGCCCACCCTCAATTTGCCATCCAGTAAGATCAGGCAGGTCACCAAGGGCAACAATAACCTCCCCAGTAGGCTCAGGGACATCCTCCTCAGGTACCCCGTCAACATTGAGCGAGGGGAAGTTCAAGGGCTGGCTTCTCATGCCCCTTGCCCTCACTCTTCTTGGCAGCTGCCTGGGCCATTATTCCAGGATCCAAGTGCCCTGGACTCCCTTACCAGGCAGCCATGGGCCTACCCATTCAGGGAATCCTCACATCTCCAACCAGAGCCCTCCAATAGATGACTCTCATATTTGTCCGCAACTATGACTTAGTGGAATATGTTAGGGAGAACCTGCTTTGTGCACACCATCTAACTCCTTACAGTAGTCATGCTGGCTCCTGTGACCCTCAGAGCCTCCACCCTTTGCCCATTGATGGTGACCCACTGCCTATACTTAGAAGTATTTGCAGGCTTATGGGCTTTTGGCACCATCTACTTATCTCCCAGGGACACTAGGATCATCTCTGTGTGCTCCGTAAAGCTAACTGGGACCACCTCCTCCCCGCACTTGTCAACCCAGGTGTCAGCCCACCGGTGGGGAACTGTGCCCTTTCGGAACATTTTATGTCTCCTGAGGAATGTCCATGCTTGTAACACTCTGTGCATTTGGGAACAAACCTCACTGTCTCCTTGTCATAGAATCCTTCTTCGTGATTTCGGACTGGGACTAGTTACCACTGTTCCCTTGGGAATTATTTTGGAGGCCTTTTGAGTACTCCTTACTTTTAAGTTTTTCTCCCTGCTCTATCGTCTGGTGGGGTCCCTGACCACCCTTTTGAGAGTGCCCCCAGATGCATTTTGGGACACTGGTGCTGACCCTGAGGTCAGCGTCCTTAGCAAGCTTCCTGGAGTCAGACAGCGTCCTGTCCTCTAGGTACTAGAGCAGCTCTGGAAAAAACTTATTGAGCATGTGCTCCCTAAGGATCAAGTTGTACAGCCCACTGTAATCATTAACTTTGCTGCTCTCACTCAGCCATTTAGCTCCTTGTTATAATGTCCAGGAAATTCAGCAAAGACTGATTAGGGATTTTGTGGCTTTCCCTAAACTCTGGAGATTCTTTTCAAAGTTCAGCCCAAATTACACTAAAAGGATGGCTTTCATAGGGGTGTACCTTGTTTGGTCCTCTACTTCTAGGGTCAGACGAGTGTCCCTCCTCGGTGGAGGCATGTGCTGTCACAGACCACCACCCTAGTGCTCTTCTGGGATCTTGTCTACTCTCAGGATCAACTCATAACTGAAAACCATTTATAAATGTCATCTCCCTTCACATAATTGGGTACCAGGTCATTGGGTAGCCAGACCTACTTGTCTCCTTCAGACACTGAGGGCCAGATTTATCAAGGTTTGGCATCACACTTGTACCAAGCAAGGGGACGCAAGAGTGACGCAAAACCTAAGTGAGATTTATCCAGCCTCGCAAGGCCACCTTGCGTGGCCCTACATGGCTTGATAAATCTGGAGTAACGCAAGGCAGCGCAAATTGCTGCCTTGTGTTACTCTGCCCCAGGGAGGTGTTTCATGGGTGGAGCATGGGTGTTCCCACTTATACATCCATGGATTTTGGCGCATTCCCAGATTTACCATTCGTGGTAGAGCTGGGAATGCGTCAAAATGTTTAGCCTCCCAAGGTGAGGCGTAACAAGGAGAATTATCTTTATTTCTTCTTGTTTTTTCCTCTTTCTACGTGTGCCACATTTTGCAGCACACTGAGAAAGAGGAAAATGCCTCTGAGGATTGTGTGTGTTCAGGACAGTGTCCCTTACTGCACAAAAACAATCCCGCCTACCATGCAGGTACCCTTGCACAATGATCCAAGGGTGCCTGCCTTGGCGCTAGGCAGCCAAAAGTGTGCCAGCACTAGGAAAGGACAGGACTGTGCCGTATCATTTTAAATACCGCGCATTCCTGCCCTTCCCTTTTCGTGCAGTGTTATGTTATGTTATGTTAGCGTGATTTCTAAAGCGCACGAATACCCGGAGGTGTCTTGGCGCTGGACCTTAATATAGCCTTGACAGAAGAGAAGAAAAGAGTTTAGGCAGAAGTTAGTTAAACAACCAAGTTTTCAGATTTTTTCTGAAGGAGATGAGGGAATTGGCCGCTCTTGTACTTGCTGGGAGAGTATTCCAGAGTTTGGCTGTACAGTAGCTTATACTTCGACCTCCCCAGTTCGCAGTTCGAATTCTTGGAACCAGCATCAACCTGGCGTTAGTAGACCTTAGACATCTACCTGGATGGTATCAGGGAAAAAAACTTTTTAGTGATGCTGGTCCAATATTGTTCAGTGCCTTATAGGCCAGGCACAGTACTTTAAACTTAATGCGTTGTGCCACTGGTAACCAATGGAGTTTCCGAATGGCTTCCGAGATGGATTGATATTTTGGTAAATTCAGCAAGAGCCTAGCAGCGGCATTCTGTACCATTTGTAATTTTTTCAGGTGTTGCTTCTGTAACCCAGGGTAGAGGCCGTTACAGTAATATAATTTTGATAACACTAACATTGTTACCACCGTCCTCCTAAGGTTTAGGGGAATGTAGGGTGTTATCTTCTTCAGTTTTCTTATCAAGTAGAATGCAGCTGCGACTGGGGCATTGGTTTTCTGGGAATAGATAAGTTTGTTGTCGATCAACACCCCAAGGTTTTTAGCCTTTTCTACTGGCTTTGGAAGTTCTCCGATTTCCGCCGGACACCATACGTCATCCCACATAGGTCGGGGATTGCCAAAAATAACCACCTCGGTTTTATCCGAATTTAGTTTGAGGCAATGCCTTCCCATCCAATGACTAATTTCCCTCATGCAATTCTGAAATTGTGTGGCAGGCGAGACTCGGTTTTTATGCACCTCTACCACAATCTGAGTATCATCGGCATATGATGTCAAATTGAAGCCGAAATGTTGAACCAAGGGAGCCAGTTCAGACACATAAATGTTGAACAAAGATGGGCTCAATGATGAACCTTGAGGAACCCCGCACGGGAGTACGTACGGAGCAGCTTGAAACTGATCTAAGGTCACAGTCTGTTTCCTATTTTTCAAGAATGATGCTATTAGGGATAGGGCTAGGTTCTTTACCCTTAATTCTTCCAGACGCTGGAGCAATGTGTCATGGTGCACAGTATCGAAGGCAGCTGACAAATCGAGGAGAATCAGAACAGCTGCACCCCCTTGGTCCATTGCTGCTCTGATCTCCTCGGTAGCCTTGATAAGTGCTGTTTCTGTGCTATGCCCTGAGCGGAAACCGAATTGGGAGGGGTCAAGTAATTCTTTTTCTTGAATGAACTGTGTTAGTTGATTGTTCATTATTTTCTCAACTATTTTTGCCGGGAAAGGTAGCCTAGCAATTGGACGATAGTTGCTTGTCATAGTTATATCCAAGTTCGCTTTCTTTATCAAAGGAAGAATGGCTGCATCTTTCCAGATGGCCGGGAATGTGCCTGATAAAAACATATTATTAAAAATGTTTGTCAATATAGGACTCCCCTCCTTTGCTATGCTTTTTAATACTACAGGGGGGCAGGGATCCAACGGAGAGCCTAATTTTGTTTCCTGAATAAGTTTTTCCACAAGCTCACTTGGCACCTGTGAAAACCTAAAAGCACCATTCTCTTCTGTCTTGGTGATAGGGGAAACTTTGTTTAATGTATTGGGGATAGCGGAGAAATTATTATATATGTCATAGACTTTATTCCTGAAAGCAGTTGCTATGTTGTCCCAAAGGAGTTGACTACTCCCTGAAGTTGTTTTATTCGATATAGCCGTTAGCTTTTCTACCACCCCAAATAATTCTTTAGTTGAGTTTTTGGCTTGCTCAATTTGTCGAGTGAAGAAAGTCCTTTTTTCAGTAATCAAAAGGGATTTATAGTTAGCTAGTGCGCATTTGTAGCTGTTTTTATCATCTCCCTCGTATTTTGTTCTCCAGCGTCTTTCTAATCGACGACAGTTTTGTTTCTCTTGTCGCAAAGCTTCAGTAAACCATGGGGCTGATGGTTGAGTGCGATTCCCGGAGTTTTTCCCGGTTGGTACTGTAGTCTTGAAGGCGTCATTAAGCCAGTTTGTATATTCCTTCGCAGCCTGATCCACCTGTGTGCTCACAGTCGGCCGTGTCTGCTCCAGTTGGAATTCCAACATGCTTTTATCTATCTTGTTCCATGCTTTATATGTGCTTTGCTGTATTTTATCAGCCCAAGCTTCCGGAACAGTTTGAACTGGGTAGTCGAATGTGATTAAAAAATGGTTTGACCAGACGAGAGGGTAAATTTCCTTCACTATTAATCCTGGTACTGAGGAAAATACCCCGTCAAGTGTATGGCCTGCCTCATGAGTGGGTTTATGTACTATCTGAGTTAACCTCAGCATACTTAGAGTTTCTATTAGAGTAGTTGTGTCCTTGTCTGACTTCATCTCAAGGTGTAAATTAAAATCACCCAAGATGGTAAATGTCTTTGTAGTGAGGCATGGTTCTAGTAGTGAGTCTAAATTTGCAGTAAAGCTAGATCTTGAACCGGGGGGGCGGTATACCAACATGCCCTTGAAGGTGTTTTTTGGATTCAATTCTAATTGAAAATTAAGCCCTTCATAATGAGGGTCAGATGCTGGAGAAAATGTGCCTTTAAAGTGTTCACGATATATTACCGCTAGCCCTCCACCTCTCTTAATGGGTCTGTCCAGTCTAGATAAGACAAACCATTGTGGGACTGCAACTACAAAATCTGGGTCTGATGCTGGGTCTGCCCATGTTTCTGTAAGAAATAGCACCTCCAGTTTTTGTTGTAGGATGATATCTGCTGTTTCATATTTATGTTTACCAAGTGACCTTACATTAATCAGGCCACAATGTATTTCAGCACATTTTTTAGAACTTAGCTGCTTTGTTTTTGAATTAAAATTTAAAATCTGGCAAGATTTAATCATTTGTTGACCTGGAAGTAAAAAGCCACATACACATTTAAACTGAATAGGGTAGCTTCCAGTGTCTAGGATGCATCTTTTGCAGTCTGGACTGGCGTCTGATTTATTTAGTCCATAAAGGTCTTCACTTGTGTATTGGATTGAAACTGATGTGGCTGGACCAGGGTTTATGGCACTAGGCGCGGGCCAGGCGCGGACGGGCTTGCCTTAGGCGCGCCTTTGGCGCGCCAGCGGCGCGCCCGCTGAGCGCACGCTTCATGGAGTTTTTTAAGTATCGTGGTGTCGGTAAACTAGAACGCGCACCAGCGGAAGTGGGAATAATGGCCTAACCGGAAGAGTGTGAATAATTACCCCGCCCTCCGCACAAACGGCACTCAGCCACGGCGGACCAGGGCGCAATTGATAAAAGATGTAAAAGCAGTATGCAGTGTACAATTGGCAGCAATTCTTAAAAGGCAGCAAGTATTTAGCACAAAGAAAACATCATTATGAGTTAAAAGATTGCTTTAAAAAACACACAAGATAAAAACAACACTAAAGTGCAAGTGCTACACTAAAGTGCGAGTGCTAAAGTCCTGAGAGATCTCAGCAGTTTAAAAGCAACAAGATAGAGCATTAGCAACGAGAGGACAGTCAGTAAGGCTTACTCAATCCGCTGCGCGTTCGCTTCATGGAGCTTTTTAAGTACCGTGGTGTTGGTAAACTAGACCGCGCACCAGCGGAAGTGGGAATAATGGCCTAACTGGAAGAGTGTGAATAATTACCCCGCCCTCCGCACAAACGGCACTCAGCCGCGGCGGACCAGGGCGCAATTGATAAAAGATGTAAAAGCAGTATGCAGTGTACAATTGGCAGCAATTCTTAAAAGGCAGCAAGTATTTAGCACAAAGAAAACATCATTATGAGTTAAAAGATTGCTTTAAAAACAACAGTTTAAGTTCAGCAACATTGTAACTTTCCAAGTTGGCAAACTCAAACTCCATTAATGCAGGTAGTTTCAGACAGTCCAGTAGTAGGCATGACATTAGATTTGGAATAACAAAATGAAACCAATCAGGAAGAATTTAAAAACTCAAATTCCTCTTAAGTTATTTATGTGGTGTGGTAGTGTAACACAAAATTACTGTATGGTACTGTGCAAACACAAGTCAAAATCCTCACTGCTGAACACTAGTATAAGCAATTGGTTTAAATTCACAACTGCGACAAAAGCCGACTCGTATAGGAGGAGGTGAGGAAGGTAACTTTTTCTTGATCAGAAGAATAAAGTCCTCTGCCATGCATTTGACACGTGAAGAGAGCTGCTGCCGATGGAGAGGTAGGTGTAGTTCATCATGGTGCGGTTCAAAGGTTTGAATACTTTATAAAAATGGTTTATCAACTGTAAAAGACAGTCTCTTGATGCTTGCAGTTGTGAAAGCTGCTCCTGACGTTCATTAAAATTAACCCTGGGCAAAGCACTACGCTACGCTCGCGTAGTTTGCGCTACTTCGCACTACGCGAATTGCGCGTAGCACAGTGCAAACACGCGTAGCATAGCGTAGTGCAGCGGTCATTTTTTGCTTCCTCGCGGTCCTCAACGTCAAGTTGGCGACCGCGAGCAAGCAAAATGACATCCCGGCGAGACTTACCTCGTTCGCGATCAGCAACATCAAGTTGCCGATCGCGAGCGTGGAAAATAAACCTCCTGGCGAGATTCTCAACGCGGGGAGGTCAGGTTTCTCATTGCGAGTGGTCGCGTATGCTCGCGACCGCTCGCGATGAGAAACTACCAGTCCGCGTTGAGAAAGCTGCCGCTCGAGTAAAAATCTACTCAAGCGGCAGTAAAGACAGCTCGCACTGTGCAAGATGCCGTTTTCAATGATTGCACAGTGCGGACAAGCCTCCGGCACTGTGCAATCATCGCGAACAGCGCACTACGCAGTTCGCGTAGTGCTACGCGTAGCTCGCGTAGTGCGAAGTGCACTTCGCATAGCTTTGCGTAGCGCTACTTCGCGAACTACGCCCAGGGTTAATAAAATGTCACCTATTTCATGAAACGCAGATAATATTAACAATAATAACAATAATAATAATAATAAGAAGAAGAAGATAAAGAAACACTATCTGCGTGAATGGATTGACCCCAGCCAAATGCTTAGCTCTTAAAACCAATATCACAAAGGTATCTTTTTAATCTTTTTGGAAACTTTTCTTTTTAATTCTTTTAACTTTTTTTGTAAGTGCTAATAGTAGATGAGTGTTGGATGCCATGCTCTCCGTTTTCCCACTGTTAGGTCTGCACACTCCATCATGGGTCTAGTCAATGCCTTAACTGGACACCAGGCATATCTCTTGGCCTATCCTGTTTACTGATGCTTCTGTTACAAGCACTGCTATGGCATTAATTTATACATCAAATACACCAGAATAGATCAAGACTATTTTATTGGGCCACAATAACAAACTAAGGGGCTGATTACGATGGTGGGCGGAGGCCCATCCGCCGTGCTGGCGGTGGCGGAAAATGCCCTTTTCCGCACTCCATCTGCGGTCTTTGCGTCCGCCGTATTATGATGGGCATAGAAAGCCCATTTCCCGTCCGCTGCGGTGTTCCGGGTTCCGCCGAAAATCTCCATCCGCACCGGTAGCGGACGGAGCCAAAAGAGAGGTACCGCCGTGCGGAATGCGGTCACGACCACCGGTCAAATCACGATGCCTCAAACAGTCCACCACACCGCTGCGGAGAATCCAGCCATTCGAGGATGGCGGTGGCAATACTGTGGATAGCTCCATGTGTTCCAGTCCGCTGAAGAAATGGCGGTCTTTGGCCTTTCCGCAGCAAATCCGACCGCCGCGGACGGATTTTCAGCCTTTCCGCCGCTGAATCCTGGAATCTGACCGCCGCGGTAGGGAGTTTCTGGCTGTGCATCCTAATCTGGCCGGCAGTTATGCCGCGGTACCTGCGGCCGGAAATTTCCCGCTAGAACGGCGGTCGGAATGCTTTTCCGCCCGCCATCGTAATCAGCCCCTAAATGAGGTTAACTTGGGAGCTAATATGTTGTGCTTAGGGATCAACGTTGTATGCTTGCTGAATTACGTGTCATTCCATATGCAGGCACATTCCATTGTGCCATACAGGCGGTTTTGAAGCCCACTATGCTTGCAATTGTTTTTAAATCCTCAGTGCATTGTCTCAAGCAGAAAATAAACAGTTTTTAACCATGTGCTTACAACATATTATTTTGCCTCTGTTTCATCTGGACAATATGTTATGTACTTGGGGTGTCACGTTGTGCATCTACATAACTAAACACTATGCATGGCACTCAACTGTACTGAGGGCACCACTAATATTGAATTATTGGTCCAATTTGAGCTACTATTGAACAGCACTGGAATTGATGATTCCTAATTGAGAGCCACATGGAGAAACGGCGGAACAAACCACAAAATCATATCTATGAGGTCAGGCAAAGTCACTATGCGTGGCTTTGAATGGCCTCATGCATATGGAGTAAGGCAAGGCAGTGCAAATTGCTGCGTTGCCTTACTCTGAGCCCGGGAGGCATTATATGGGCGATGCAGGGTTTTTTTCCATTCAGCACCCATGGATGTTGACACTTCCCCAGATTTACAAGAGCATGTAAACCTGAGGAAGTGCCAAAACCTCACACCTCCCAAGGTGAGGTGTAATGAGGAGTAATAACTTTATTTCTTCCTGGTTTTCCTCTTTCTATGTCAGCACACATAGAAAGAGGAAAACGCCTCTATGGATTGTTTTTGTGTAGGAAGGTACCCCTTCCTGCACAAAAATAGTCCTACCGACAACACAGGCACCATTGCAGCATGGTGCAAGGGTGCCTGCATTGGCGCTAGGCTGTCGAAACGGCGCCAGCAGGGGGAAAGGTCAGGAATGTACTCTATTTCATAAATGTGGTGCATTCCTGCCCTTTCACTTTGGCGTAGGGCACGCCAAATCCCCATAAATGAGGACTCGAGTTCACAGTCGGCCAGAATTACATTAAAATGCACCAGTCATGAATACAGTGACAGCACATGCTGACAGCAAGTCAGATATTATGTGATGTCATTATCAGTTATTTCATTGGGTTAACCGTCCTGTGCTGTCATTTCCTGTGATGTTATCGATAGGTCAAAGGACATGTGATGTCTCTTCTGCTGCCCCTGGCATTTTGGTAAATCAGAAATCCATACTTCCCTGTTTTTTTGCTTTGTTAGCTCTCTCTCTGCAATTGAGGTAGGGTATTGTGTCTTCAGTATTTCCCTGATTTCCTTTTATTTTTTTCAAATATATGGACTCTTAGGTTAAAAAGAACATGTCTTCCCATATTTCCTCTCACCACACACCCACTGCATGTATTAGCCAGAAGGACGACATGCTAATAATATGCACGAGCACATCGCTGCCGCGAGCAGAGACGCCACTTTGATAATGCAACTGGGGCTTAATAAATTGGCTTGAGTGAGCACAATTTCCACAGAAGCTATTGCAGTAGTGCACTGGGCCAAATAAATGAGGCTGTAAAGCTGCATCATTTATTAAAGCCAATACGGATTGCAGCGGATGTAGGCCTCTTTATTATTGTTTGAAGGGCTTATTAAAAAATGCTTAATAGTGAAATAGGATATCAGAGAGCAGAATATTGGAGCCTGTTGGAAAGAACATGCCGTAGGCAAAACAAAACTCATTGCCCACTGCTTTTTGTTCCTTCCTCTTGAGGTGTAGGAATGATTCATAAACTATTATGTGAAATGCTTCCATCATCACTGCAAGCTGGAGTTTCTGACAGCTCCACGGCAAAGTGTGAGGACTAGGAATGCACATTTCAATCATGTTTCTCAATTTAAGATTAGAGAACATTAGCTGATCAGATTTGCAGTTGTTATAGCATTTGAGGACACATATTTGAAAAGGTCACATTTCATAACATGTGGCACAGAAAGTATTTCCTTTGTATCAAAATGCATTTACAATTATTCAGACGTGTTAAGAATTCTAATTTTTATTGGAATGGAGGACCACTGCATGATATGTACCTGGCACTCCTTCACTCGCCACCGCTTTCACAGTTTTACCACTTTCTCAGTTTTCATACTTGCCAAAACCCCAGCAGTTATGTACTCTGTATATGATTCCGTCTACTGAGACCTTCATTTTACGGTGCCCGTAATAATATTCCCATAGAAGAATTCCCTCTGGGCAATTACAAGTGGTCTTTTGTTTCCACGCAGTAAAATATCAGGGGGCAGATTTGTTATTGAGCTGCATCGTCCTTGTGCCACAAAATGGGGCGCAAGGGCAACGCAACTACAAAGTCCGATCAAGCTACACAAGGCCAACCTTGCGTGGCTTGATAAATCTAGAGTAGTGCAACGCAGCACAAATCACTACATTGTGTCACTCTGTCCCAGGGAAGTGTTCCATGGGAGGAGTGCGGGTGTTCCATCGCATCCACCAATGGATTTTGGCGCATTCACAAATTTACTGTTACTGGTAGACCTGGGAATGCGTCAACATACTACGCCTTCCCCAGGTGAGGCGAAACGAGGAGAAATATCTTTATTCCTCCACTTTTTTTACTCTTTCTATGTGTGCTGCATTCTGCAGCAGACATAGAAAGAAGAAAATGCCTCAGAGAATTGTTTTTGTGAAGGAACCCCAGCACCACGGTGCAGCGATGCCTGCGTTGGCGCTAGGCAGCACATTGTGTATCAGCGCAAGGAAAGGACAGGAATGTGCTGCATCATGTTAAATACTGCGCTTTCTTGCCCTTTCTCTGTCACACAGCACAGCAAGGCATGTAGAGAGATGGCCTCCTTGCCCCCAGACCCGTACTTCCTGATACGTTCTGGCCCACCCTTGTCATTAAGCACCTGCTCAGAGGAGGTGGTAAATGGCAAGCAAAACTCTCTGGAATGAGGAGAAACCACTGGAATATCATTCTCAGACTTTTATTTTACAGGAGCATCCTAAATCGATTTTGTTTAAAAATATCGCACTAATGGAGTAAAATTATAGAAAATCAACACCCAATGTGACAATATTTCTGTTACTCATATTTAGGACACAATATTTATGGCAGACAACATCTCTGTACATGATATTCCTACATATAATGGCTTATTCTGGGTGTGGCATGTGATTCCCCTTCTAGGGAGTTTAACTCATGATTCTAGTTAAATTATTGGGAGATACCAACTCGAAAAAATAATTCCAGCTCTGGTGCCTCCCTTTGGAATAAACGAAGATTGAGTGGTAATGAGGCCCAAGCGGAAATAAACAGGAATGCAACGCTAGGAATTGGTATGAAAGCTCCACATCCAGTGCTTGAGACTACAATGTTTCCTCTTATGCACTGACTTAGGCAATTTGACCTATGTTGCCGTCAGTTACTCATGATAACACCTGCTGAATCCATCAAGGTGGACTAGCCTGTCGCCGGAACCAAGGTTGTGCGGCCAAGGCAAAGATTTCCTGCTCTTGATCAGCATCGCAGCTACAGTCAATAAAGGACTGACCTTTGGGACTCCCCAAGCTCCTGTTGCAGGTTTGTACAAGGAATCTTATGTACTAATCAGAGCTCCAGTGCCACATCTTCATGATGTCTTCCCAGGAAATACACAGCTGCTGCTTCAGCTGCAGCACTGATTGCAAAGAAAATCCTAGTGTACTGCATGTAGCCCAAGCTTCTTTTCTGCAACACTTTCTTCAGGACTGTGCTCAGGTGGTAAAGTGTCATGATGGAGCAATCCACAAGAGGCAAAAAGGCTCCAACCTCCTGCATCCGAACCAGAATAAAGGATCTTACAGTGTTTACTGGACAAAGCCTCCCCTTGCATTGGCTACTAACATCACCCAACCACCTTTGCCTGCCTGGTTTGCTTTTGATTTTGAAATTCTAAAACATTGTGTCCTGCTCCAACCATGATGATTTCACCATCACTATATTGCTGCTATCCTCGTCTTTTGTGATCACCACCAACTCGGACATCCATATGGCCCTAAGTACATCAGTGCGCATGAGTATGGACAAACCCATTCTCATACTTCCCATACATATGTCTACTATTTTCGGTATCAGTGCACCCAAGACCGGCACTGTAATGGCTTCCCTCTTATCTGGCCAGGCTTTTTCTCCTTTAACCCAACCAAAACAACATCCCCTGTCAAGAAATCCAGTGGAGTATCAATCACATTTCTTGTATTGGTGATAAAGGTTCATTCTGAGATCTGATAAGCTCAAGACTGTCTTCCCTTGTGCCTTTTCCTACTCTAGAACATCAGACATGCACTCTTATGACAGCAAATGATTTCCTACCATGGAACATTTGTCCCAGTTCCTATAGTCATTGAGATCTTTTTTATATTTAGCCACTGTTTATTAGGTGAGCGATTGGATAGCCACCTCTCTCATCCCAGGCCCCCAAAAGTCTAGCATGCATGTAGAAATTCTAAGATTTTCTCTTCTGTCTCTTGTTTCAGATCCCAAAACGTCTTTGTCTTAAAAATAGAAAGCACATCACCATCCCATTTGTACCTACTAGGGCACATTTTGCAGTCATGACAATATGAGTGTCCTTAGCAGTCTCCATATGCAAAGAAAATTAGCAGAAAGCTTGTTCTCCACTTACACAATAAATCAGCTCTTAGACCATAATAGAATTGCTCTGTTAGCCGGCTCTTCACCAACATTATGATTTTAACCACAACTGTGAACAGTCAACAACAATAAAGTTTAGTGATGAGTGTGCTGTTTCCCCACCAATCAGGCCACTTCATGGCACACCACTCATGGCACCGCGAACACTGTTACATTTGAGTTGTTCCGCTCGGAGGGGACCTCCTGCCTAAATATGCCCATAATAGTAGCCTGGATTTTCTTCTTTTCTGGGGCCACTGACACAGGCAACTTTCGAGAAGTAAATGGTGGTAGTAGACTCAATGTGGGCTGTGGTGGGGCAGTCACTGTATGTCGTGGTGTCTCCATCTCACTCTGAGTCTTCTTGTGCCATTGTGAATTCGCCGAGGTGGGTGATTCTGCTGGCACACTGCTGGGGACAGGGCTGATTTGCATGAGGATGTCACCCTCCTCTTCCTCATCATCACCTCCCACCGTAATTTAGACTTGTAGCTGATGTTCCCCGGCTCTCCTCACCACCACGAACATGTTCAGCAATTTTTTTAAGGTGCTCCTCTCACCGGATTACGTGGCGTTTTTTCATATGGGTTGTCTGGCCTCCAGTACCATAGTGTGAACCAGGTTTACCTTGAAGAACATGCATTTCACAAATGCTGCATACTGCAGTGTGCTCCCCCTGTGTGCTAACCGTAAAAAAGTCCCAAACTGGGGAGAAGTACTTTTTTACTGTGCCACTGCCAATGCCTGAAGAAGAACTGGAGGTTGGTGGGTGTGTCGTCGATTGCCTCTCTGCAGTGAATACTTCTCCTGAGGTAGGGGTTGTGCAGGTCTTGGCTGGGGCTTTGCAAATATGGGAGCTGGCGGTGTCACCTGTGCCACATCCCTTGGAGCAGGCTGAACAGCAATGCCAGACTCCTCTGTGTCACCTTCCACAATGACTGCCTCGTCATCCTCCTAATCATCCCCTTCCATAAGTCTAAGACTTCCAGGAACTTTTTTTTTCCCTTGCCTCTCCTATTGCCTCTTGGACTCTGCTGGGGTACACTCCATGTCCCTATCATCATCATCAGAAGTGGTGCTTGGTGAAGATGGTGGAGAAGTTCCCTTCCTTTTCCTTGCTGGAGATCGGGAGCCAATGATTGTAAAACAGGAGGTTCTTGCTCGGAAGGAAGCTCAACCTCCTGTTCTGCTCCAGCATCAGGAAAATGTACTGTTGCTGGCTGCGGCTGCTGTCCACTTTGCTCTGTTTCCTGAAATGACGGAGTACTACTTTGCGAAAGGGACAAATCTAATTCAGTGTCACTGCTCGTCGGTGTCACCATGATTGCAGTGGCCGCCTCACTGTTGGGGTGCTGCTGTTGATGCAGGGGTGCTGCTCTCAGCTGGGTCCCCTGAGGCCAGTGCGGTATGCCAACACACGACATGGTGGTCAAAAAAAGATTTGGGGTTGCATGCCACTGGTGGAAGGCTGCTGCTTCTCACTGACTACTTTCTTGGAAGCATCTTCTTTGGGGCCATCTTAAAGCTCTCAGTTGGCAGTTGCACTAGGCTGCACAAGCAGAAGAGATTGGAGGACTGACTTGTGACTGCACAGGCCTTCTGTTTGGCAGTTCTGCGGGTGATGTCTATTCTCTTGTGCACCTAAAAGCAAATAAGCAAGAAAAACATTTAGTATGAAACGTCACGTGGCATTGTTTGCAGTTTGAATTAGTACAAACAAAGGCAATATTAGTGTGATTGTTTACTTAGGTAATAAATAATAGCCACTTTAAAGTCAAACCACACCACTGATGGAGCAAGGTCTCGTAAGAAAGAGACTTGCTTGGAGGCAATTCGCTCGTTTAACTCATTAACAAAGTTACTAACCATGTTTTGTGAGTAATTAATACGCACCACATGAACACGCGGGTTAGCGAAGCTTGCTTATGTGCATACTGACGCGGATAACAATGAAAATGGACTAATACCGCTTTAAACAGGGAAACTGTTGTGCGCATGCGTCAACTGCATCTACGCAATATGACGAGCTAACGCTTGGAGGGAAATTCTAGCGCATGAGCAGAAGACACTAAAATGGCGTCTTGAAGACTCGCGTGCATGTCATCTGCTTAGCTGAAACTAAAACAGGCTATTTTACTAATGCGGGGAAAGTATTAATAAGAGAACGGGAGTAGAGTAGAGGTGGGAGGTATACAGTGAGACCATTTATTTTGTGAAAATAACATTTGTCTTTTGACTTTATTATTAGTGCGCATTTGGGCCTCTCTCGTATAACCGGACTAGATGAAATGACGCAACGCCTGCGCATGCCTATTGAGTGAAGCTATGAAGGTCAATGACGAAGCACTTGAATGGAGGCCAAATTGGAGCGCCATGTCCTGGGAACGGATGGTAAAAAGTTCAGCGATGTGATGTTCTATTCTTCATAGTGTCATTAATGATGCAAATTTGATACTTGTAGTGGATGGGAATAAAGTTTTGAATAAAAATTAAGGGGATGGGTTTGCGAACAATGGTTTAACAGAATATAGTGACATGTAAGCATGGTGTGATGATCATCTCCCCTTGCCTGACCAATTAGATTTCGTACTTTTACGATATTGTAACTTTAGTGGGTGGAACATGAGAAAACGAAGGTATAATTAAGGTAGCTTTAGGTAGTTAAAGAAGAAGGAGTTGCAGAGCTCGGGATGCTGTCTGGGAGTCGGGGATGCTGTTGCTGGAGAGATGCTGTGAGGTGCTGACGAAGACTCGAATGCAGACGCTGAAGAAGAACTTTCTATCCTAACTTAATTGGGTTAGATCAGAAGATCGCGGAAGAATCTCGAGGAGGAAGAGAGTGTCAGAGAGGGGTGCGACGCAATTGTCGGTATTCTAGAGAGGTCATCTATCCTGTCCTGAATCCTGTCCTGAAGTCTTTGTCTCCTGACCTATCCTGGGGACCCTTACCAGCCCTTTTGGCCAGGGGTTGGTCTTTCACACCATTCTTGGTAAATATAATTTCACGTTATTTGCAAATGTTCTTTTCTCTCTGTCCTCTCCCTTTCTGAGCATTAATTATTGTATGAGTCCGAAGTATATGTTTTGATGTTTAATCAATTGAATTCCTCTCCTAAGAAAGAGGGTGACTACACTGTATTTTTGAAATGGTTCACATGCATTTAATTTAGATAAAGATTTTAAAACTTTCCTGAGTCTGTGATCATTTACTTCAAACGGAAGAATAGTTAAGAGTTAAGTAAATTATCACCTTCAACTAGTTCAACTAATGGTCCATCGACCAGAGGAAAGAACTTTTTGATCAGTGAGAGGTTAGTTAGGAGAATTAAATAACTAAACCTGAACATTGTGAAGTACAAATATAAAACTTTAACCACTCCAGCGGTTTACTCAATGTGTGTGTTTTTATGGACCCAGGTGAGTATATGGTAGTGGAGTATCTGTTGTTGGTTTACCGCTGGATCAGTTTTCTGGTAGCAGAGCTATGGTTATTATTGACTAGTTTGGTGATAAATATTGATTATTGATTATTGATTTATGTTTAACAAAAGAGTTAGCGTCTTGTTTTATGTTGTCCAGAATCCCGGGAAATGAATAGCGGGTGGTGACAGAAGCCACACTGCAGTGAGGTTACTCGTCTGTTGGAGTAATACTGAGAAGCTACGCAGGGCTGGCAGTATTAAATTAGAGACTATTTCGTATAAAAGTAGAGTGCGGATGATAGCGAAAGGGGTTCGCTGGTGAAACTTTGGTCTCATTTCCCAATACGGGTGACACTGGAGAAGTCACAGGTTCTCCTGAGCTTGAATGAAGAGTAAACAGGGGTTTTACTCGCAGTAGAAGAAGAGTAATTTCTGAAACTCAAGAATAAATTGAAATCTATCCTTTTGTTTAGTGGAACAGACAGAGTAGCAAATGTTTTTATGTTGTTATTAACGAAGAATTTTAATGAAAAATATTAAGAAATACGTTTTCGTATTACCTTGTGAAGGGAGGGTCAGTCGCTGGAGTTATACTGACGTTACAGAGAGCCGCGCTGGGATTGGTTGAAACAGCGGGCGTGAAACAGAAGCAGATTGTAAAGGAGGGGTCAGTAGTGAGGAGTAATACTGACGTCACAAAAGGCCGCGCTGGCATTGGTCAGTCTACGAGCGTGAGCCTGAGTCTGATTGGTTGATAGATAGAAGTCGCGCTAGGATTTGTCAGAAAAGAATTGTATGTTGAGTCCTGATTTGACTGCGGGTGTGAGTCGTGCTGAAATAGGACGCAACGTAGGTAATAGAGCTAGAAGATATACGGAAGACTCTTTCCTATATCGAACCTCTGAAATGTTCGGAAGACCAAAGAAAATGACATTAATCAAGAAAATAAAAATGTCTTTTAGAAAGACAAGCCTGTAATGACTAGAGAGGGAATTCCTATTCCACCACCCAAAACACCTGCTTCCTTTATGATGATGGAGAAAGGATATCACACGTGTGTATGGTTGGAGAATTGGGTGGAATATACTAAAGGTGATGGTGTTTTGGCTTTTCCGGAGCATGGTACTTTTAATTTAAAAATACTTCAGAATTTGAGAGATCGAATGAATATGCTAGAACCGAATCCTAGAATGACACAGTATGAAGCTTTGGAAGAATGGGAAATTGAGGCATTAGGGGGTTGATTCCGATCTCGGCCGGAAGCGCACCTAACACCATTCATCCGGGAAAAAACCAAGCCGAACGCGTGTTTCCTGACCGATTCGAACAGTCGTCCTAACGACCAAGTACGATGCGCATAACAGCACAGATTCCGAGCGAGCCGTACTTACCCATTTCAGCTCCTGTTCCCCGCCCGAGCCGGATCCGTAAACGCCGAATCGAGTCGCACGGAACCAAATACACAGCACCTTCCGGACGGACTAGTAAGATGCGCCTTCCGTACGCGCCGAACCCGTCGCTACGTCCGGCACGTCAGAGCATCCGGGAGAGCTGTACATAAGCTCTGATTCGTGCCACAAGACGATCCACGGCGACGAGACGAACAAGCCAGCGACGAGTACGAGTCGAAGCCACGAGAAACCCGAACGAGACGAACCAACCATGAATCCCATCGCACAGGTCCTACCAATACTCTACATCTATTACCGGGACCAGTACGGACGCGTACGGCGCAGACGGTAAGTCAAACACCCACAACACAAACAAAACGACACGTACCCGAAATATGTCACACACAGATAGGGATACAGAAATGACGTACACTAGCAACAGCAGAACCATAAGGGCGGGATGGCTATCACCAATGCCATACACACCCATAGGGGGATGGATGCCTACCACTAACACCACCCCTACTCATGGGGGCCTGGATGCCTACCACTACCACCACCCCTACTCAGGGGGGCCTGGATGCCTGTCACTACTACCATCCCCACTCATAGGGGGATGGATGCCTACCACTACCACCACCCCTACCCAGGGGGGCCTGGATGCCTGTCACTACTACCATCCCCACTCATAGGGGGATGTATGCCTACCACTACCACCACCCCTACTCATGGGGGCCTGGATGCCTACCACTACCACCACCCCTACTCATGGGGGCCTGGATACCTACCACTACCACCACCCCTACTCATGGGGGCCTGGATGCCTGTCACTACTACCATCCCCACTCATCGGGGGATGGATGCCTACCACTACCACCACCCCTACTCATGGGGGCCTGGATGCCTACCACTATCACCACCCCTACTCATGGGGCCTGGATGCCTGTCACTACTACCATCCCCACTCATAGGGGGATGGATGCCTACCACTACCACCACCCCTACTCAGGGGGGCTTGGATGCCTACCACTACCACCACCCCTACTCATGGGGGCCTGGATGCCTGTCACTACTACCATCCCCACTCATAGGGGGATGGATGTCTACCACTACCACCACCCCTACTCAGGGGGGCCTGGATGCCTGTCACTACTACTACCATCCCCACTCATAGGGGGACAGATGCCTACCACTACCACCACCCCTACTCATGGGGGCCTGGATGCCTGTCACTACTACCATCCCCACTGATAGGGGGATGGATGCCTACCACTACCACCACCCCTACTCATGGGGGCCTGGATGCTTGTCACTACTACCATACCCACTCATAGGGGGATGTATGCCTACCACTACCACCACCCCTACTCAGGGGGGCCTGGATGCCTGTCACTACTACCATCCCCACTCATAGGGGATGTATGCCTACCACTACCACCACCCCTACTCATGGGGGCCTCGATGCCTACCACTACCACCACCCCTACTCATGGGGGCCTGGATGCCTGTCACTACTACCATCCCCACTCATACAGGGATGTATGCCTACCACTACCACCACCCCTACTCATGGGGGCCTGGTTGCCTACCACTACCACCACCCCTACTCATGGGGGCCTGGATGCCTGTCACTACTACCATCCCCACTCATAGGGGGATGTATGCCTACCACTAACACCACCCCTACTCATGGGGGCCTGGATTCCTACCACTACCACCACCCCTACCCAGGGGGGCCTGGATGCCTGTCACTACTACCATCCCCACTCATAGGGGGATGGATGCCTACCACTACCACCACCCCTACTCAGGGGGCCTGGATGCCTGTCACTACTACCATCCCCACTCATAGGGGGATGGATGCCTACCACTACCACCACCCCTACTCATGGGGGCCTGGATGCCTGTCACTACTACCCTCCCCACTCATAGGGGGATGTATGCCTACCACTACTACCACCCCTACTCATGGGGGCCTGGATGCCTACCACTACCACCACCCCTACTCATGGGGGCCTGGATGCCTGTCACTACTACCATCCCCACTCATAGGGGGATGTATGCCTACCACTAACACCACCCCTACTCATGGGGGCCTGGATGCCTACCACTACCACCACCCCTACGCAGGGGGTCTGGATGCCTACCACCACTACCATCCCCACTCATAGGACGGGTAATGCAAGACACAACCAGCATACTCAAACATAAGGAATGTCAGAAAAAGAGATCACCCCAACATCATGACAAGCGTGTGTAGTCTGTGTCACATGCCAACACTGAACATGACAATGAACATACAATGTGACCCCCTATCACATGTGTTACACATAAATGTGTGTGGCCTCCACAATGCAATCAGACCATGACCACTGTGCCAATGGGGTCTAAACCCCCATCATCACAGTGACCAAAATGTAAGTGTGGGGTCCATAGCTGAAGCACATTTTGAACATTGTGGCAATGGGGTCTAAAGCCCCATCATCACAGTGACCAAAATGTAAGTGTGGGGTCCATAGCTGAAGCACATTTTGAACATTGTGGCAATGGGGTCTAAAGCCCCATCATCACAGTGACCAAAATGTAAGTGTGGGGTCCATAGCTGAAGCACATTTTGAATATTGTGGCAATGGGGTCTAAAGCACCATCATCACAGTGACCAAAATGTAAGTGTGGGGTCCATAGCTGAAGCACATTTTGAACATTGTGGCAATGGGGTCTAAAGCCCCATCATCACAGTGACCAAAAGGTAAGTGTTGTCATGGAAAAAGCTGCAAATGCCAAACAGCATGGATGATTCCTGGTCACACAACAACAACACATCAGTGGCAAAGTAATGCTTGTGTCCCATAGCAACATAGATTGGGTGAGGCAAACAGTGCAGTGCAAATAAGACATACCTTTGGCCATGTGCAGACAAACATCACCCATGGGGGCTGACATTGTCAACATTTATCAATTACACAATGACAGAAGTGACCATCATAATGCAGACCCACATATCTGCACCAATGGACACACAAAGGTAGATATCCTGTGGAGACTGTAGATGTGAGGTGAACAAATACCATACCATGGCAGCCATGGGACATACAAACCATGATTATTGTGCTGACTGATGAACTAGGAGTCCCAGGGACAGCAGGGGAAATCCACCAAACAACATACAGCCAATGCAACACTAAAGAAATGCCAATGCAGTGGTGCAGATGCACAAACACAAACAGGCAGCCTCACACTGCATATCAAACACAACAGGTGATGGGGGGGTGTGCCAGTGTCCCCAGGCAACCCCACAACACACGAGGAGGCCTGAATCCCAATTACACTGATGTGTATACAGTGCCACACAAAAGTAACTCATGGATCGGATTTCACTATGTGGGCAATCAGGCATTGTGAGATAAGAGGGAGCCCAAATTACACATGTCACACAAGCTTGTAGGAACAGCAACTAACACAGCAAGAGACAGACCCACCACAGCACTACTCCCAGGGACACCGCATTGTGGTGACACTAGCCTGCATGATAATCCCACTGTGATGACAAAGGTAGATGTCGTTCACACTGTGAACCACAGCCATGTGTCCAGAGCAACTAACTACCATCACACCTACACAAGCACAAATCAATCAGCACGGCCTGTCAGCCAAGGCCAATATGGAGGTAGGGGTCTAGCCGTGCAACAACTCACATTTGCACACACTCAACACCACACACCTTGATCTCCACCAATGTGCATCTGTGAAGCTCACATGGACTGGTGACATTGCACATGCACCCATGACAATCCCAGGGGTGGTGGTGGGAACTAAGGTGTGAAACCCATCACACATGGCCAGTCAACAAGACTCGTGAATGTCTGACACACTGCACAGTACGCCGTACATGGGGATGACGTGAAATCCACCCCAATCAATGGGATCCCGGCCACAGTCACACACCAATGAAGAAGCCAAGGTGACCCACAAAGAACACACATAGACAACTTCCAACATTGCAGCTCTGACCCTGAGGAGTGGCAGCAGTCACACACACAACGTGTCACAATCACTGAAAGCTACCACAAACTATAAATTACATGACTTGTGTAACCCACAAGTGCCAAGGGGAATCCTGACTGTGTCCCATCTGCGTTTGCCCACATCCCCAGCCCTGACAACAAAGACAACTAGGGATGACAACCTCATGAACATTAGTTTACCATGCATCCACATTCCGGAGAAACCAGGTCCAAGATGCTGGATGAACACAAGACAACTCAGCAAGCATCACAAACAGGAACATCCCTAGGGACACAGCCTGTGTAGGAAAAGGGAAGGGAACACACACAGACATTCTCACACAACACACAACACGGGCCCAGCCAATGTCACGGGATTACACACTGCCATGAGGGCACTCCACTCCTGTGGAAGGTCCGCTGTGCCAAACCTTGTCTGTGAACGACTCAAACATGTCAGCAGAACACTCGGTCAGTGAGTCAACAACTACAACACACTGAAGGCTCTGCTCACATCAGTCATCTGCATACACCCTAAACACGTGTCAAGCAAGTTGCACTGTATACACAGATGAGTCCTTCAACATTGATGTGCAAAACTGCATGTCCAGTGGAGATGGGCACACAGTCAGGGAAATAGAAACATTGAACAGTGGTAAGCACACCAGATGTGCATCAGTGTAAGCCAAAGATGGTAATTTACTAATGCAAAACGTACATCCATGTGTCAAATGCTGAACATTACACCCTCAGACTGCAGCAAAGGATGCTATAGATCCAGACTACATTAGGACACATATCCCATGGACCACATGGAGTCCATCACAGCAACACTTCATTTTCCTGATCTGAACACTATTACAACTGCAAATGCATGATGATACTCATCTACATCATGTACATCCAAAGAAAAACCACACTTAAACAAAAAGAGGCTTTATTCAGCAAATGTTAAATTAAAAGTTGAAGTCCAAAAGAAACTAAGGCCAATGGCCAGTCCAAATACACAGTCCCAACAGGGTGATACGTGACAACTTGTCACCCATTGCTTGCCTGCACTGCTACGGACAGGGGACATCCCCCTCGGAGGGGCATACAAGGGGCAGGCCAGGCACCGCAGGGACAGGATCAGGGATGCCAGAAGGAGGCACTGAAGGGGTGGTGGGTGCAGGAGTGTCACCGGCAAATGCAGTGGAGGTGTCTGACTCAGTGGGGGCTGGCACCACTGTAGGGCACAACTCAGATGTTGTGGGTGCTGCAACCACTGCAGTGGGCCGGTCAGATGGAGTGGACTGGGTCCCCACTGCAGTGCCTGAGTCAGACGGGGTGGTTGTGGACTCCACTGCAGTGCACAACTCCAAGGGAGTGGAAGGGTGGCAGATGAGGTGGGCAGGACAGAGGGGGGACCCGGTCTCCACACCAGTGGCACAAACAGGCAGAGCGTCTGGTTTGGGGGTGGAAGAGCAAGTGGTAGGGGGAGGGCCTAAGCAGTTTGGGGATGTGGTATCAGTGTGTGGGGGAACCTGGGGCAGGGTGTGGTGCTGGAACCTGTGCAGTGGTAGCCTGGGGGATGGAGGAGAGAGACTGTGTGGTGGAGCTGCGTGGTGGTGGTGGTGGGGTCTTGCCCTTCCTGGTCCGTGGGGACTTACGAATGGGGTCCTCTGTCTGCCTGTGCCTGGGGGAGGGTGTCCGGGTGTGAGGGGCACTCCCCTCTGTGTGTGGTGGTCGCCTCTTCCGCCTGGACTTCGTGTCAGGTGTATCTGTGGGGAAGAGGCCAAGCTCACAGAGGAAGAGCTTCTGGGAGGGGGTTGCAGGTGAGGCAAGGGAAGGGCTTTTGGAGGGAGAGGCATCTGAGGACTGCGCAGTGCTCGTGGATGCGTGTGTGTGTGTCTGGGCCCCAGCCCCTGTGAGTGAGGTATCAGTCCCCTGACTGTGCGTGCGTGTGCGTCTGGATTTTGGTGTGTGTGTCTGTGTGCTGCCTGTGTCTGTGCTGGTGCGTGCCGGTGCCGGTGTGTGTGTGCTTGGGACAGGTAGGGTGCTGGGTATTGTGGATGGGGCAGAGGTAGGAGGGGCGAGGGACTGTTGCAGGAGGGGCACTGCTGCCGTCAGTGAGGAGGCCATGGACTGATTGGTCCGATGTAGGGCAGACATGCCAGATGACATGCCCTCCATGAATGACACCAGTTGTGTCAAAAGACCCGTGTGTGCATGGAGGACAATCAGAATTGATGTCTGCCCTACATGGATCTGCTTAAGCAAGTCCACAGACTCCACTCTCAGGGCAGCAGGGGGGACAGAGGCAGGGGGTGCGGTGCCTGGCATGAAGGAGACATGCTCCCCTACACAGGAGCCTCACGGACATGTGGGATGGGAGCAGATGGGAGGGTGGAGATGGTGGTGGAGGCGGGGACAGACTTGCTTGATGTTGCCTCTGGTCTGCTGACACCCGCCTCCACAAGGGAGTCCTCACTGGAGATGCTATTTTCCCCAGCCGAGGTGGTCGTAGCTGAGGTATCCTCAGTGTGGCTCCCCTCACCCTCCATGCCACTGGGTCCCTCGGTCTCCCATGCAGTGGACCCAGTCTGGCTCTGCCGCTCCTCTTGGTCCATGGAGCTGTCTCCTCCTGTGGCCGTGGATGTATCTGCAAACAATCAGGATAAACAGAGCAACATTAGTCACCTGTACTGACCACACACACCACAGTAAGTACAGCACATCACAGAGCAAGCCCTGCCATCATTTGCTAGACATTGCAATTCGTGCTGACACTGATTTCAAGAAGCCCATTGTCTGCCTGACAGTCAGTCATGCCACACATATCCTACCTGTTCATGCACCCATCTGTCTGCTGCCTGTTGTATGCGACTAATCATATGTGCACACATGCACCACATACACAGTTGTTGGACATCCAAGAGTATATATGGAAATGTGTCACTCCAAACACATGCCATCTACTGCCACTGACACAGTACATGTGTCAGGAAAAGTGATGGGCAGAGTCTCTGTTGAGAATGTGGGTTTTGCTTCCATCACCAGGCACAATGATGTCCTCATGTCCTGATAGACAATGCAACAATGGTGTGCATGCAGGACATATCACACCACTGCTGGATCACCCTTTGCGATTTGAATGTCATGGCACAGGCCTGTCTGGCAAGTCAGTCATAACTGTCTCCTGTCACAGGGGCAGTGCATACACACAACACCAGTCTGCACTGTGTCACAATCAGGGGAGTTTCGGAAATGTAAGCCCTGTAGCTGACAGGTGCACATGTGCACCCCTGGCCACCCACATCATGAGGACTGAGATGATCCCACGTCAATCAAATGAGACATTTAAGTGACTGCAAACACAAATCCATACACATGAGCACTTCACCGTCTGATGAGAATGAACCAAAGCTGCCGGCACCTCAATGTTTCATACAACATTGTGCACAGTCAAGGGATCAGAGACCTATGCATTGACCTATGTGCAGATCCCATAGTCATAACTCAGATGGCTGGCCACCCCAAATTGTTAAACACTCCAGGAGTCCAAATAGCAAGACCACACCACGGTGACACAGAGGCACACACCTGAGTGCACTCTTCACAATGCCCAATATGTATGCTGACACACGGGAGTGGGAGAACAGAGTGCCTTCGATGTACGGAGTAGGCATTACAGTCCTGGTCCATGTGCAACATGGTATTACCCTGAACACTAGGCAGGTGGCTATGCATGTGTCACACACATGATGTACATACTTCTGAGGCCCCTACCTTGGTATCTGCAGCAGGATGGGTGTGTGGCACATACCCCAGACATGTGGTGAGTCAGAGCAGCAATTGGAACACATATTAAAGCCATACCCAGAGTACTTGTCAGATCACAGGCAATGTGAGCAATTGTACCACCCATGCAGCCCACCACAAAGTTCCTGTAACTGATGCTGTCCCCAACTTGAACCATAGGTAACTGCAAGTACACAGTACCCAAGTGACCTAAGTCACAGACTGTAAGGGCCACACCTGTGTATCAGATGAGGAGGGGGCATGACACAAGTGAGGGACATGAGTCCAGGACGACATGACAGTTGTACTGTGGAAGTGGAATCAGGCTAAAGGAGTGCATAGAGCATGTCAGTCATAGTACACAGTTGAGGCTAGCACTTACCCCCTCCTTGCTGCTGTCTGGCCTTCAGCTGCCCATCCAGGTCAGGGAAGACCACCGCCAGGATCCGAAGCATGTGGGGGGTCAGGGTCCGGTGTCCGCCCCTCCTGAGAGGAGGCGACAGCTTCAGCTGGACCCTTGCGATCCTCCGGGTCCAGCCCCGAAGGTCCTGCCACCTCTTCTGGCAGTTGCGGATCCTGCGCCTGTAGACCCCCACGGATCGTACTGCCCGGACGATGGTCAGCCAGATCTCCTGCTTCTGGTGGGCATCAACCTGTGAGGATGACAAAGTGAAAAGGCCATTACTACACATGCCACATTTCCGTGCATCACACAGTTGGATATACATGTCTCAATCACAGGGGCATATGATCTACACAGGTAGTGCAACTATGGCTATGAACAGTTTGCCAGCAGTTACTAAATGGTATCATTGCCTGGGAAGTAAAACCTTGTTGGAATGCACTGTTACTGCACTATACCTGTTCAGTGCATGTGACTACACACTTTGGGGGGTGACAACTACTCAGTGAGCATGCTACCCACTGGTGTACACACTGTACGTCTTGCTAGTCAGACAACATGCACAATTAGTAAGGCAGTGGACAGCACACTCACCTGCTCCCCTGGTTTCCCATACAGCTTGCTGTACTGTGGAAGGAGGCTGTCCAGCAGGGCCTGGTTCTCCTCAGTGCTGAAGGCTGGGGCTCTAGCCACAGTACGTGCCATTGCAGTAGCCAGAGGATGCAGAGACAGCAGCAGTGGTAGTAGCAGATGTCGTCCTGGAGCATGTAGTGCCAGCAAGTGAGCTCTCAGGGGAACAGCCAGCATTATATGTGTGCTGCAGAGGCAGATACTGTCCCATGTGTCCAAAGTGATAGGTCCAAGTCGCTTGCATCTTCTGAATCTGGCCAATCCATGGAATTGCACCACTTATACATGCCCACAGCATCCTTCAAAACTTCAACTTCATGACACCCATTAATTTGCAACATTGTTGTGGGTGGCCAACTGAATTCACTGCATCCGACTCGTTAAAGCTTTGAAAACGCGTCCTTTACCATGTCAGGCCATAGCCAATGCGTGCGCACCGATCGGTCCATTTCTGTACAACGCGTATTTCGAAAAACAACACGTATCCGTTCACATCATATGCAATGTCCAATGCGTGCGCACCGATCGGTCCATTGCTGTACAAAGCGTATTCGCTCACATCATATGCAATGGCCAATGCGTGCGCACCGATCGGTCCATTGCTGTACAACGCGTATCCGCTCACATCATATGCAATGTCCAATGCGTGCGCACCGATCGGCCCATTGCTGTACAACGCGTATCCGCTCACATCATATGCAATGTCCAATGCGTGCGCACCGATCGGTCCATTGCTGTACAAAGCGTCTCCGCTCACATCATATGCAATGTCCAATGCGTGTGCACCGATCGGTCCATTGCTGTACAACGCGTATCCGCTCACATCATATGCAATGTCCAATGCGTGCGCACCGATCGGTCCATTGCTGTACAACGCGTATCCGCTCACATCATATGCAATGTCCAATGCGTGCGCACCGTTCGGTCCATTGCTGTACAACGCGTCTCCGCTCACATCATATGCAATGTCCAATGCGTGCGCACCGATCGGTCCATTGCTGTACAACGCGTATCCGCTCACATCATATGCAATGGCCAATGCGTGCACACGGATCGGTCCATTGCTGTACGACGCGTCCCTGTACAAGTCACTCGCATATGTCACCATGCTTGTCACTGGTGAACGTATGCCAGCCACATTTACTTGCCAGGGACTCAGGGGCACACCTACGACACCACATCCTGTCCACACTGTATCCTAAGGCATGTAAGGCTACATTACCTTTTCTGTGTATGGGGGTCAACATGTGGTTTTGTGGGTGGCACTTGGGGGTTGCCACTCCCAGGCTGTGCACGTGTTCATGGGGACAGAATCCTTTGTGTGTTGTGCACATGACCACTGTGATGTGCAACTGTTCATTTCAGAGCATGTGGCATGGTCACATTTCCAGGTTGTGTATGTGTATGTCATGTCACATACCCCCTGAGTCACATGTGGGAAGGTATGTACGTCACAGGGTGACCCATTGCCACAATAGGGATGGCCCTCCACAGTCTGTGTGCATGTTGTGTTTCCAATGTCTCTGATTCCATGTGCACAATGGGAGACAGTCTCCACATCCACGTTGTTTGTGCATGGACTTGGATGTTGTGCGTGTGTGTGTCACAGACGTCCATGTCTGTCCTGCAGAGGCAACAGGGGCCACTACCTGTGGGAGTCATGGTTGTTTTGCTGATGTGTACATGATACGCCATGTCATGCCAGTGTCCATGTGGCAATACAGGGTCCCTGGGAATCTACCTGTCAATGAGCTGTGATGCCTGTGGCACATCTGTCCTGACATGTCATTGTGGTGTGTGTTTGGAACGTGACAGCAGTAAATGGGTACTGTGACACAGCCTAATGATTTCCCATGGCACAACCTGGAACTTGTTGTCAACACATGTTGAACTGTGATGTTAGATGTTGGCCATGTAGGTGCCATAAATGTCCATACAGAACGGCACACACATCAGGTACTTGTGTCTCGTAATAATGTGTTATGTGATATTGAGTATGGTCAATGGCACATATGTGGGGTGACTGACAATCTTTCTTTCTTCACCTATGCACTGCAGGGCACCAGCTGTCCATAGACCATTCCCTGACTTTGCAACAATGGTGGAACGTGACTGCATCCGACGGTACCGCTTCAACAGGGCGCTGATTGAGGAATTGGCGGTGCGGTTGGCCCAACATTTGCAACCTGGCTGGCCATACCCTACAGCACTGACCCCCAAGGTGAAGGTGATGGCAGCCCTACACTTCTTTGCCACTGGTACCTTTCAACACACTGTGACGACTGCTGGTGGGATGTCACAGACCATGTTCAGCCGTGTGCTACGCGATGTTTTGGAGGCAATGTTGAGATACCTGAACCAGTACATCTATTTCCCTAAACGTCAACAACTCACTGATGTCAAGAGTGACTTCTATGCCCTGAGGAGGATGCCACATGTCATTGGCTCCATTGATGGGACACATGTGGCTTTGGTACCACCACAGGCACATGAGCAGGCATACAGGAACTGGAAACATTATCATTCGATCAATGCTCTGGTGGTATGTCTTGCAGATATGAGCATCTCACATGTGTGTGCCCGTTTCCCCGGTTCGGCACACGATGCCTACGTGATGAGGAGTAGTCGCATCCCGAGGATGATGTCACAGATGCAGAACCAGCGTGCCTGGCTTGTCGGTGTGTACTGAATTTGTCCCATTGTGTGTGTTCTGCTATGTTGTATTCCGCCCTCTTTTCCAACTCAGCTAATGTGCAATTGTCTGTCTGTAGGTGACTCCGGATACCCCAACATGCCGTGGTTGCTGACACCCCTCAGGACCCCTATGACACCAGCCCAGATGTGCTACAATGAGGCACATGGTCGGACCAGAAGAGTGATCGAGCGGACATTTGGTCTCCTGAAGAGCCGCTTCCGCTGCCTAGACAAGACAGGAGGGGCCCTCCCATACGCCCAGCAAAGGTGTGCAAGATTGTCATTGTCTGCTGCATGCTACACAACCTGGCAGTGCGGAAGGAGTTGCCTCTCATCCTGGATGACGATGACCAACATCCGCCACCTGTGGAGGATCCTGGCCTGAATGTTAAGTCTTCTACGGTATTAGGTCTGCAGATGAGGGTTTTTGCAGTTTGTAAATAACTTTATGGAGAGCACAATGTGAACAACAATAGGCACTAAACAAAGGTGTTGACTAAACAAAGGGTTGCCTATACAAAGAAGCTATGATTTATCTGCAGTAAACAGTTTATGTCTCTGTTTTTTGTCTGATTGTCTTTACAGATTTATAATGGCTTTCAGAAGTTCTGAAGGTCTGAACAAGTAAACCGTGAGTTTATTTGTTATACCCCCACAGGTTAGGGTGTGCCTTAGCGTGCACATACCGCCGTGGTGGGTTGGTCCTGACGAAAGCTTACGCTATTCGCACCTTGAAGCAGAAACATGTTGACCATCTTTTTATACACTTCACACATTGGATGTGCTTGGACAAATTAGCCGGGCAGTGACCATCCAATACACTTGTTGTTTTTAACTGTTGCCTGGTTTTCCACCATTAAAATTTTTCTGGGAATAAACCGAGGCATCTTTTAATTCTCACTATCACTTACACCAATCACAGCAAACCAGCTCCGCTGTAATCAGGCGTCGTAGCACACCGGAGAGGTCTCTGGTGGGGACCCAATGATGAAGCATGTCACCAACTAGGTTGGTGAGTGAGGGTTCTTTTAAACACTAATGGTTTTCCTTGTGTTCTCTTTTTTGCTCTTTTTTGTTCTTTTTTGTTTCTTTTGAGTTCACTCTTTAGTTGTTGTTTGATGGATCCTGGCCTGGGCCACGATGCCAGTGATGATGAGGGTGATGTCCGCACACAGCTCATCACCAACTTCTTCAGCTGAATGTGAGTATCCAGAGATGTCATGGCAATGATGTGAGTTTGCATGATATGTGTGGGTGGTGCTCTGGTGCTGTTTGAGTGTGGCCATATGCTACTTGACTGGATGCGTGCAGCGATGTGTCCTTACAGGTAGTCTGTACTCCCCAACAGTGTTGACATGCTAACTTGGTTTTGTGTAGGTATCTTGTGACATGTATTGGGCATGAGTATTGCAGTTCTGTCCTGTTCTTCAGTGCTTTTGACTGTGTGTCATGTCTGTCCTTCACAGGGTGCTTTCAGTGTTGTTTGGTCAACTTGGATCCCCCGACACCATGATTCAGCTTTCAGGGTGGCAGCAGTCGTTTCCCTACAGGTGATGTGCCACACACCCCTGGACTTTATTTCTTCTACACTTTTTGACTGTGTGGCCACTGCCACGTGGGATTACCTTGCATTTGTAGTGGAAACAACATGTTACAAATGTGTAATAAACCTGTGCTTCACTTTGGGATGTGCGTTGTCTGTGGTCACACATCTGACTGACATTTGATTACTGCACCTGTGGGCTAGTTAACACAGACTCTGAATAGGTGTGGTGTCTGTGCATTCCACTGTATTTCCTGGCAACATCAGTGTAGGCGATGAGTCAGATGGCCCTGGTGTCTATGTGTTGTGTAGCCCTAGTGGTGTGTCTCCCTCATATGTGTCACGTCGCCATGACTCACATGACGGTGTTGAACTTGCTGTGGCAGTTAGCATGCACAGTGTCATTTAGCAGATCATCATCTCCATGACAAAAACAACGTTGGAATCACAACAGAGGCAAGTATGGTGTATTAGTGAGTTTATTTACATACATGTGTGAGGATAGTGCACAGGATGGTGGGTGCTGTACATTGGTATTGGAATCCAAAGTTCCCAGATGAGTTGGAAGTGTTGGTAGCAGAAATGTCCTGAGTTAAGTCCACAGTCATCTGATACATTAGTCCAACTTAAACTCCCCATGTCATGTGGGAGAGTTGTGTTGCATTCGACAGGGTGAACAGTTTGCACACAAAGGAGAATTTCCAGAACAGGTGTTGGGTTCCTGGGGGATGTACATGGCCATCGGCCTCTCAGTTGTCCTTCCTCGGACGACCCCTCTTCTTTCTGGGGGACCCTCACGTGCAGGCCGCTGCGGTGCAGAGGACTCTCCACCAGAGTCATCCTCCCTCCCTGTGGCAGTTGTAGTTGTTGCGGCACCAGATGTTGTGGGCACACAGGGAGGTGTGGACATGTTGGTGCTAATCTGGCAGAGGCATGTCAATATGTCCCTCTGCACCGCTGTCAGTTCTTCCAATGTGTCCCACTTGGACTCCATACCAGACATGTGTGTCTCCACACGGGACATGTGTGTCTCCACATGGGACATGTGGGAGTCCAAGCGGGCATGATGGGCAGCCTGCTGCTGTTGAATGTCCTTGAGGATCCCCACTACCTGGCTGACCTCTCCGGTGCTATTCTGGTACGCATCAGCAATGCGTGCCAGTTGTGGGTCATCATGCAGTCCAGACCCCTCTGCAAACAGCGACCTCTGCCTACCACCCCTCCCACCACCCCTGGACACACGTGTGGGAGATGCTGTGGCACGCACAGGTGACCCTCGGCCCCCTTGGGGGTTGGTACTGGGGTTGTTGTCCGTTGCTTCACGGTGGGCTGTGGTCCCTGTGCTGTTGTCATTGAGTGTCCTTGGTCTGTCCGTGTCGGCGGGGGTGGTCTGTGTGTTGGCAGATGTTGGAGGAATGGGTGCAGGGGGTGCAGATGGTGGTCCTGCTGGTGCTGCATGATGACTCCCACCGGAGATGCCAGGTTGGTCTTCGCCATCCGATGAGGGCAGAGGCTGTTCCACACCAGAGAGCTCAGGGTCCCCGGAGCCTGGGACAGGGACTCCTCCTCATCTGCTGCTGTGTCCCCATCATCACCTGTTTTTGGAAGAGACACACAATGTATGTTATGTTTCTGCAGGCATCAATGGTTCAAACACATGACAGTTGTGACTGTACCTCTGGATGTGGCCCTGTACATTGCATTGTCCTAAGTTGTCACAGTCAGAGGTTGATATTGGTGTGGCTCATTGTCCTGCCAACCTGATGCATTTCAATGTGGATGTTGAGGTGTGTGCTTGACCAGCATTGGTGGTATTTGGTTGACATCCGGACCTCCTTCTCCCCCCAGCCCAGTTATCCCACCATGAAGCATGCCACACTTGCAGTGGGTGCAGGTTGACTCTCAGGATGTCAGTCAGTGGTGTCCTGCTGTTGGTTGGTGCACAGTTCCCAGCAAGGCCTTGTGCTCCCCACAGCAGTACCCAGTGTCAGCCATCTTGTCAGTTGTTTTCCACTCCTGTGATGTGAGCATGGTTCAGAGTGGTGTTGATGGGCCAATTGTGAGGGTGACCAATACCTGTGACTACCACTCCCATCATGCTATTGCCTACACCCCCTTCCCAGCATGCCCATACTTCCTTCCTTTTGAGTCGACTTCACTGTGTGTGAGTGTGACAGCAATGGCAAGATGGCTGACAGTGGTGTCCTGCTGTTGGTTGGTGCACAGTTCCCAGCAAGGCCTTGTGCTCCCCACAGCAGTACCCAGTGTCAGCCATCTTGTCAGTTGTTTTCCACTCCCTGTGATGTGAGCATGGTTCAGAGTGGTGTTGATGGGCCAATTGTGAGGGTAACCAATATCTGTGACTACAACTCCCATCATGCTGTTGGCTACACTGACTTCACCAGCATACACAGAATTCCTTCCTTTCAGTGAGCTTCCTGTGAGGTGGTGTTCTGGTGGTGGCAAAATATCTGACTGTGTTTGTTGGTTATATTTGTGCCACTGCCTTGCACTATTTGTTGTTAGGTTTGTACATGTCATGACACAGTTACATATCACTATGAGATGGCATGTATTGTGTTTATCTAACTAACATACACATCTTGGGATGATTATCTTTTGGTTGCTGTGGATTTGCTAAGGGTGAATGGTTTGACTATCCCCTTGACAGTGATGTGTGTGTATTGTCACACAATATTGTGTATATTTGTTTTGTACTCACCAGGCTCTGGGATGTTTGATAGTCCATATACACTCACTGGTGGTAGGATGGCCTGCACCTTCTCCTCCCAGGGCCTGAGGTATAGTGGTTTGGCAGGAGGGCCACTGCCGGTGCGCTGACTCAAGACGTAATCCTTCTTTAGTAGGTCCTTGACCCTCCTGCGCACATCATACCACCTGTTCTGGATGTCTTCCTTTGTGCGCAAACATGGTGATTGTGCGTTCACCCTGTCGACGATCCTCTCCCACATCTTGGTTTTCTGTGACATGGGGGTCTGTTGGACCAATGTACCAAACAACTGTGGCTCTACCCTGAGGATCTCATCTACCAGGACTTCCAATTCACTGTCTAGGAACTTTGGATTCTTCTTTGGGGGCATGGTGATGGGTGGTGGTGGTGATTGATGTGTGTGTGTGTGCAAGTGAGGGTGGGTGAGTGTAGGTTTTGCTGGGTGTATGTGAGGGTGCTATTTGTGAGGTGCTAATGGTGTGTGGCTTGTGTGATGGATGAGCTGTGAGTGTGTCTGTGGTTGCTGTCTGATGGTGTTCTGTGCTGGCAGGTCAGTTGAATTTGCAAAGGATCATGGTAGGGATTTGTGGCCTTTATATGGGTGGAGTTGTGGGTGTGTCTTTGTTCCATGTTTTCCCCCCCAGTATTTATTGGCTTTGTCATTGCTTGTTTGGCCCTTTTTTGTATTTTTTCCTTTGTATTTTTTGGGCATGTAGGAGACGTTCTTCTGACCGAGTAGGATGCTGCAGTTGTTTCGTGCGAGCTTCTCCGAGTCGTTCACGCTGTGTTTCTGCTAGGTTTCATGTGCGGCGTACGCGTCGGTCGCAGAGTATTGGGTTGCTTCGGCTGGGTTTTGTATGCGTGTCGGTCGTACGGCCTGGGCTCCGTGCGACTCGGTCTGGTTTTCCACGCATTGCATCGTACTGCGCGGGTCGGAGTTCGCGGGTATGTTTCGGTCGGGTTCATTCCTGGTGTGTGTCGGTCGGTTCGATTCGCGTAGTTTCCCGGCCGGATAGCTTGTTTCCGTGCGGTTCGGTCGTTCGGCTTGTGTTCCGTACGAGTCGGTCGGGATTCACATGCATTTCATCATACTACGCAGGTCGGGCAGCGCCGGCATGTGTCGGTCGGACTATATTCCCGTACCGAGTCGGTCGGTATGTTTTCCGGCCCGAATCGGAATCGGCCCCTTGATCGTGAAAAATACAGAAGTGGTCGGAGATTTAGAAGATTTTTACCTAGATATCCGTATGAGTCAAGTGGAGAACAAATGAAGCGTTGGAGGAGAGCTGTGGTGACCGAGGGTTTATATCCAGTATTAATGGCTGAAGAACAGTTAGGAGGAAAATGTAAAGAAAAAACGAAACACATGAATACGACAGGTTATGGTGAATCAGATGATGAACTGTTAGAGGATATTTTGATTAAAAACCCTCCACCGTATCAAGAAGCACCTAGCAAGGTTACCCCAAGTGCTCCAGTGATAGGAATGCCTTTAACCCCACAAATCTTACATGATGTATCACTTAATAGAGTGTTGCAGGATAATGAGAGAGAAGCTTTAAATAAAAATAGAGAAGAATTAGTTCAAAAAGTAAACCAATTGAATTTAAATGCTGAAGCTTTGACAGTACCAGTGACTATTGGTCCTGTAATCCCATTATTTGGAGATAAAAAGACTTGCCAGAAACCTCAAACTGTGACAATTCCGTTAATAAGTCCCAGAAGAGAAGTAATAATTACGGATGATCAGACTAGTGAGAGTGAATCAGTTATTTCATTAATGGATCTCCCGAATGTAGAACCTTTAACTGAAACTCCGAAGAGAATTATACCTGCAAATTTGAGAGAAAAGAGATCTCTGGTTCCTATAGGAACTGGATGTTCAACAGTAGTTACCCCTGAAGATATAGAAAGATGGGCACAGGAAATAGACAATCAAAATACACAACCAAAGATTCTAGATATCAGTAAATTGGGAAAAAATATAGAATGCCAGAATATCGAATTCCTATCTACAAACAGGTAAGTACAAAAATATCGAATCCAAAATATCGTTGTAAAAAATATAGGGGGTCATTACGATGGCGGGCGGAAGCACAACCGCCGTGCTGGCGGATGCAAAAACCACCAGTTACCGCCGGCACGCAGCAGTCCACACGCCCGCCCCATTACGATGCGAAAAGTCGGCCAAACACCGCCGGCAAGCCAGCGACACCGTCCGCCATCAAAGTGCGTCCGTACACGTAGCGGCGCAGCACAATTGACACACACCGTCTGGCGAAATCACGTCCCGCCCGGCGTACAAATTACGATGCCGCAAACAAACGGCTCCCACGGCTAAGAGACACCGTACGACAAACCGAAGCGGTAACACGGACGCCGAGCACGGACACCGAAGAAGCGGCTCCCCCGATCATGAATCCAGCACTGCAGGCCCTCCCCATGCTCTTGCTGATGCACCACCAAGGACGCAAAGTACCGCGGAGACGCAGGTAGGCACACACACAACAAGTGCACGCAAACAGCGCACACAGTGCAAGGGCGGAAAAAGCGGACAACCCCCACCCCGCGTGTACACTACACATCCACCATTGCATCCACATATGACACACAGGCCAAATCGTAACATCTCGTAACACATGTGTACACACCACCTGGGACTAGGAACCAACGACCCCGTCACGGCCCCAAAGCGGCGATGACGCCGCCACACATGCGCACAACGCAGAGGCCAACCGCAGCGCCATGCATGCGTCGCACACAGACACAGGGACACAACCAAGCAGCACACACATCAGCCCCACCCCGAACGCACATGACACGTGACAGGCCTGCCACAGACATGTCCCCAACGCCCAATTCACGGTCAACACCCAACGTCACACAACCGACGCACACATGTCAGTGAAGTCACGCAACAGCAGGACACACCCCAGTGTAACAAACATGGCGTAGCACACAGCGGCGGCAACACCAACTAGGAGAAGCAGGGCCCCTTCGGGAAGAGGAACGCCAGTACCACACTGAAACACCCATACCACCCTGCACATATGAACAAGACATATAAAACGGAACACCAAAGAGCCCGGGGACCGACAACAGGTGGCCCAAGAATAACATTCACACACAAGGCCCAACGCAGAGCGGAAAGGCAGCCTGCCGCCCACACAAGGGAGAGCAGACAGCACTGAATGACCTTCCATTCCAACTCCGAAACCACAGCCCTACGAAAGAAGCCGGTGAATACAGCCATTGTCCAAGAAAAAGACCAACACAGGCATGCCGAGGAGACCGACCACAGGGCAGATAGCGCATATCACAGAAGAACACAACGGACGGGAAAGAAAAAAGAAAACACTCCCCATGTCGGCCACATGCAAGTTAATTGGAAGGAGTCACACATCACTGACCTTGAACTGTCTGAGAAGCATGTGGGATGAGGGCCCGTGTCCTCCGCACAAGCCAACAGAACACAAGTCCTGTCTCCCTACGACTACACAGAGCTCACAGCAACCTCGGAGCGTGCACATTGCAGACTGCACACACAGCCGGAGCACGCCACCACAACTCACCGCTGCAAAATGGCAACCGCAACACACCTACCCAACTACGCCGGACAGGTCAAGCTGTACAAAACCAACCTGATACATATATTGGGATGCGATCTCCTGTCCCTGCTGAACGTAAGTTACCGACTGACTTACCGCATCACATTGTTCAGCTGCGTCATGCCCGTCTTCTACTGTCGGAGGTGTCCCTACCAGCATCCCGTGGAGATGTGCCTCTCCAACCCGGCATGTCTAAAGGCGGACCTGCTACCACTACTCCTCCCTCTGGACGCACACGACAGGGCCTGCTCTGCCTATGGGGGCATGGCGTATGTGGCCAACATCGCACCCGCACTGAAATGGGACCACTGTGCCTCCACACGACGGATCATCGAGAACAGCTACATCGAATGTCACCCAGCATGCCCCATCATGGTCCTCCAAGGGACAACTTACGAACAACACCTTGACAGCCACCATCCGCTACATTGGCTGGCAAACATGTACACCACCAATGACATGGAAGCCCTGCTGGGCGGCATTGCATACCTGACAACCTGTAAATTCGTCGGACCACAACGCAGGTTCCCCGATTGACCTATGATGTCCAACCCCGCACCCATGCTTAGCTTCCGCACGGATCTGGCCAGTCACCACCACAACAGCCATACCAAACGACCGGCAACTGTTACCACACCATCAACGACATCGCCATGACATCGGATATGACCGGGACATGCACACTGTTCCCCATCACATCCAGGAACACCGCATGCATCGTGGGAGGCAGTGGCATGGGGTCTGTGTATCGCACCCACATGGACGGAACTGCACGAACAACCAGGACACGACATGGATCCAGCGCCCATGGACACACACACCGCTCAGTGGACATGAATAGGTCGCCTGGAGTCTGTGGGTGCTGCACCCCTCCCACCCCCGCCCGGGAATCCCATACCAGGACCTTTGCATGGACGACAAGTGCATACAACAACAACACGACCCCAGTGACTGTGACATGTCCAGTAACCACCACATTGCAACAACAAGTGGCACGCCGCTGCATGCACGCAAGCACATGCCCTGATGTCATCTCACATGCACGCGTGCATGAGGAACAACCGCAGCAAACCTGTCACATGGAACTGAGATGGACTGTGCCCATGATGCCAAGCGGTCTGGTAGGCTACATGTATACCGTCTGTGTCAAAGTCCGCAGCTCCGCAGCTATACGTAAATGTACATTAGCACAGCCTTGGCCAAGCAGATGTAACTCTGAAGCCCACATCCCACATGCAACAGCCAATCACATGTAACCCCACACCCTATCCCATTTGTAATCATGCTCAGTATATCCTCAACATGTATTCCGCTGCCAGTAGTGTCCACTATACTGCATCACAGAGGACAGAAGACTCAATATAATGTTTGAAACCAAAACTGTCTCCGCTGACTCATTTCACAAGTACGAATGAGAGAGGATGAGAGTATGTGAAGTACACGGCAGTCGTGACATGACCATGTAGTCCACTGGTATTGGATGTCAACGCAAATGAGTAGCACAACTGTGGAAGACACACATGTGTCGTGTGAAGTCGTATGGACGCAGTGCTCAGGTGGGTGGGTGTGACGGGTAGATGCGCACATGCCAAGTTGGAGCACGCCGTGTTGGGAGTGGTCATGAACAGTACACCACCGCTTCCCTGGGCATTGTGAGAGGACACCTGTCGGGGGGAGTGAACACGTGTGTGCACAGCAGCCGGGCACACGAACAATGCGGTACCAGGCGCACACGTCAGCCCACCCTCCGTGGACAAGCTGGATCCTGTTGTGCGCACGCCATGCCCCCTTGACAAGGCACACACAGCCCCAGTCGACCAGGTGTAACCCCAACATAGTCAATCCGCACAGGCGATACAGGGCACGGGATGGCAGTGGAGCATGGTGTGTGAGAGGTCTCCTCGCGCTCCTCCTGGTCATATCACGCAGGCAATAGAACCTCAACGTGTAGCATGGCACAAGTCAAATGGAAGTGTAGGGGGACGCACCACAGCACGAGCAGCACTGACGTCACGGGAGGTGGCTCGCACCATTCCATCCATTGCCCATCATACCAACCACGCCACATGCCATTGCGACTAAGTGCAAGCGCGTGCGCCACCACCCCCGAGCCCTCCCCAGAGAGGCCAAAGAGTGAATGTGTGGGCCATCAGCCACAGACGGACGCGGCATGGCCGCAAGGGCAGCCACAGCCACTGGGTGTCGCAGGTGGCGGATCCGGAAGGCGAAGACTGTGATGCATAGTCCATGCAGGCCGGGTCTCCATTTGGGGCACCACGCAGGTGGACGGCGTCCCGCCACACATCATACCCTGAGACAGCCCACTCGTGCAACTGGACCCACACATACACTCCTTGCCCTCTCTGGTGCGAGCTTGGGGCTGCCTGTGCAAGCGCTAGCCTCGCAGGTGCACATGCATATTGGGGGAGCAAGGGGAGGACATGAGGGCTGGGGCGAAGATGACTGTATCACTGTCAGTTAGTACAAGGGATGACCCAGATGTGGAAAGGAAGAGACGTGTCCCGTGTGTACTGCAACTAGTCGCCAATCCAACTACCCCCATGTCCGGAATGTAAGCCCGCACCTAGGCCCGCCCATCCGCCACATCGAATATGCCACCAGCACGACAACCTTCCCATTCGAAACACTGACTGGGGGTGGCGACCAGTGAACAATCATGTGTAGCCTACCCACGCGTACATGTGGGCCCTCCATGATCCATGTCACCTGCGGCAAAGTCATGACATGCGCAATGAGGGAAGTGAGGAGAGCTGTCTGCCCCACGCACAGAAGGTGCATCAGCTCCACAGACCCAGCAGCGAGTCCAGCAGGGGTCACATGTGCAGGGGCAGCTGTGCCTGGTGTGAAGGCACATGCATATAGACAGCACATCGACCAATGTGTAGTCTGCCCACATCTACAGTCCATCATCATGCGGACATAGGAATTGAACACAGGGCAACACATCTTAGTTGGTGCACCCACCGTGACCAACAATGCGCAATCATCGACGTACCCGCCCTGTGCATGGCCCCCACCCAACGGAGGCACATCCAGTGCCACCATCCCACACACACAAGCCTTCCACGGAACATGCTGTGTCCAATGGTCAGTACAGAGTCAGCGCCCATCTGGTGGATCCTGAACAGGAGACACATGCACACACATGCCAGTTCCCACTATGTACGTCTGCCACCTGGCACGTGCAATGTAACCTCTCACCTGTGACGTGTGACTGCAAGCACACAGCCGTCTTGGCATGGGGCTGTCAATGTGGACACCTGTCAATGTTTCGGGAGGTGTGATCCGTACAGTGCTGTACATAGGGTGCAGTGCTGACACCTACTACTGTCTCATATCCCCTCGTGCCACAGGTCCCACTTGTTTTGGCCGCTCAGCCTGTGCCCACATCGTCGTCGTCGTGTGCCATACTCATCCAGCCTCGGAAGCAGTGCCATGCTCAGCAGACATTCATGTTGCCGTGGCGTTGCTGCTTGACGAATATGCAGTCAGTCCCCATCAGCACGCCCCGCAAGTCATTGGGGCCTAGATCCCCATGTGCATGCACATGGCAGTGGTTTGTATCACTAGCCATTGCCATTGGTGGGAGACCTGTGTAAGTGTATTGTGGCCGTGCCGTCCCTGCTTGACAGCTGGGCTGTGACTCATGTGCTTGCTCAGTCATGTCAGTGATGTGTATGCGGAATTGCTATGTGTTGTGTTGCTTTGACATGTGTCCACTGCCATTTTCCCTAGGCGGAGACCGAACATTGACCGCCCATACCAATTGCTGGCGGACATGGACGATACTGAGGTCATTAGGAAGTTTCGGCTGGACAGGCCAACCCTGCATCGACTGTGTGCCATGTTGGAACCCCATCTCCGTCCCCGCAGGGTGTATCCGACAGCAGTCACCCCCACAGCTAAGGTGATGGCCGCCATGCATTTCTTCGCCACTGGGTCATTCCAGCACACAGTGGGCAGTGGAGGAGGGATGTCCCAGCCCATGTTCAGCAAGGTGCTGAGGGATGTACTGGCAGCCATGATGCTGTGCCGAAACAGGTACATCCGCTTCCCCAGGGCTCGTGAATTGGCGGCAGTGAAGGGTGCATTCTATGCCCTTGGCAGGATCCCACACGTCGTTGGAGCCATTGACTGCACACATGTTGGCCTTGTTCCACCACAGGCCACTGAGCACCTGTACCGCAACAGGAAGCACACGCACTCCTGAATGTGCAAGTGGTGTGCCTTGCGGACATGGTGATAACCCACGTGTGTGCAAAGTTCCCAGGCTCGGCCCATGACGCACACGTCATGCGCAACAGCATCTTGCCACGACTGATGTCCAATCTGCAACAGGATCGTGGCTGTATTGTCGGTGAGTATGTGGAGTGGTGTAGCGTGCTGGCTGTGCGATGCTGTCCCCTGTCCAGTTGGATTAGCAACAGTTCTCTGTGTCCCTCACACCCAGGTGACTCTGCGTACCCGAATGGGGCATGGCTGCTCAGTCCATTGAGGAATCCTCGCACCCCAGCAGACGATCGCTACAATGAGGCACATGGGAGGACCAGACGTGTGGTCGAGCGTACCTTTGGCCTCCTCAAGTCCAGGTTCAGGTGCCTGGACCGCACCGAGGGTGCGCTGGCGTACTCCCCACAGAAGGTGTGCCAGATAGTGGTGGCGTGCTGCATGCTGCACAATCTGGCCATTCGGAAGCAGATCCCCCTCATCGTGGATGACGGAGATCAACCAGGGCCCCAGCCCGCAGACCAGGACAGCTCGAGTGAGGAGGACAGCGGAGAGGAGGAAGCTGGTAATGTGCGGCAGCAGCTCATCGCCCGCTACTTCACTTGACGGTGAGTGTCCATGTACGACGGCTGATGTGGCTGTATCTGTGCAGGTGTGTGTGTGCTGTGTCAGGGTGGCCGTTTGTTCACTGCGTGCTGTGTGTCAACGCTCCATGGCCAGGGTAGTATGCCACTGTTGGTGGCTGTGGCATTGTGCCCTATTGCTCTGTGCGATGTGTGTACATTGCTTGTAGTTGTTGACATGTACTGTGTGATGGGTGTGTGACACACTCATTGAATGTGCTCCTGTTCTGTCTCCCACCCCTAGGTCCCTACAGGCCCTCCGGTTCCATTGCCATGCCACGCATCAGGTGCCTTTCCGCCCAAGGTGGCCGTTGTATTCCGTACAAATAAAACACAGGGCACAAACAGCAGTTTGTGTAAGAGGTGCATTTATTTCAAACTGTGACATGTGATTGTGTGCGAGGTGATGACAAAAGTGGTGCGTGCAGTGACAATGAGCTGTCGGTCACGGCTGCGTGATGCTCAGGGTGTACCCACTTGTTCCATGTCCATGGTCCAACAGACACATGCCATCCAGATGGCTGTGTGGAGTGGGATCGTAGTCCAAGTCAATGCAGTGGGTGGTCAAGGAAGGCTGGCTGGCTGCCTCACTTGCGTCTGGAGCGTGCGTAGTCCTCCCGGGAGATCTGTTTGTACTTCGGACGGCCCCTTCCACGTTTGGGAGGGGGTGTGTAGTGGCGACCTGCTGGTGGGGGGTGAGGTGTGCTCACTGGCTGTGGACGCAGGGGAACTGGACACTGCTGCTCGACCCTGCGCCCCGGCAGGTGGTGGCGGTGGTGGAGCTGCTGTCCCTGGCTGTTACCTCACCACCAGCTGGCCCATGAGGTCCACGAGTTGGCCCATACGGGCGTCCATGGACCTCAGCACCCCCAGCACCTCCCGCGTGTCTGCAGCAGACCTGGCCCATTGTCCTTGGGCCTCTTCATAGGCCCCAAGGACTCTGGCCATTTGAGGCAGGGCATGGCTCTCAGGGGAGACTGGCGTTTCCCTGACCCTGCTCCTCCTACCAGTACTGCTGCCACCGGCCTGCCCACTAGCCACATTGCCCACCACGGTCCTCGCCCTGGCTCCCAGGGTGGATCCAGTCGGCCGGGCCACCACCTGCGCTGGGGCTGGTGCCAGCGAAGACGTGGTGGTGGTGGCGGCGGTGGTGGTCGGTGCGGCGATGGTGGCGGTTGCGGCAGTGGTAGTGGCCGCAATGACCGTGGGTGTGGCCGCAATGACCGTGGGTGTGGCCGCAACGACAGTGGCAGCAGGGGGCTGGGAATGTTCAGCAGCCCTGGATGATGGGTTGGTGGGTAGGAGGGGTCCTGGGGAGCGGCTGGGCCCTGCCACACCAGATGGGCCTGCTTGGTGGTCCGTGTCCGAAGAGGAGGACAGATCCTCCACATCCGTGTGTCCTCGTTGGGGGCTTGTAGGCTGGCTGTGCTGGCTGCTGTCTCCATCCCCAGCATCCAGCAGTTCGTCACCTGTGGAGAGAATGAGATTTGTTATTGTGTTGCACCTGGCGAAGTATGTATTTGTCGTCTGACATTAACAGTTCGTGCAATCTCGTACATGGGTTTCCCGGAGGCGTGTGTGTGGCTGTACCATTTGTAGTTGTGTGTGCTTGGCAATGGGACTGTGTGCTGTGCACATGTGGCATGGGACGGATTGGCCATGCCGATGGGTGTGTTGCTGTGCCCCTACTTATTGTGACTCTGGTGTATGCGGGCTCCTGGCCCATCCTGGGTCTGGTTTGTACTTTGCTTTTGGTGTTCAAATGGGACGCTTAGGAACGCATATGGCAACATGGGGGCCATGCCCCAGATTCGCATTTGGGATGGAATATGCTTTTGGGGTACATGCTGTGAGCCATGGGTGCCGAACGTGACATGTGTTGTGGCAGCATGACAGTGCATGGTCTGAGGTGTGTGCATGCCTGACATGGCCTGCATATTTGCTGTCTGTTGTGATTACTGGACATGGCATTGGACGCATCGTTATGAGTGAGTGATGGTTGTGTGCCAGCCAACGTGTTGCAGTTGTCCCATCTCCTTGGTGTGCGTGCTGCCCTGTGCCATGTGCATCACTGCAGTGCTCGGGGGTGGTGTGGCCCATGTTGTGTGTTGTTGCTCACAGTGTGGCGTGCGCTTCATTGACTTCTGGCACATGGTTGGTCATGGGCATGTATCTTAGCGTGACTGCTGTATGTGTGGCAGCTGTGCGGATGACATGCCTTTCATGAGACTGGGGCTGACGGATGGGATGGATGGTATGTTGTATGTGCATGGTGTGTCTGTGTGTTTGATGGGTTCAGTGGTGTTCGTGTGCATTTATGTTGTTCCGCTCTGTTGCGTCTAGTGTTGTTTGTCTTACATAGGCGTAGTTGTGGGGTGTGTGGTTGACAGGCAGTAGGGGCTACATGGACAGGACTTCAATGGTGTTTCGGTTGTGTGTGATGGGTTGCACAGTGGCTGCCGTGTGGTACTATATTCAGTGTGGCTTGTGCATGCAGACGTGGCTCCTTGGGTGTTGCTGTGTCTGTGATGGGTCATGTGAGGTGTGAGTCTGTGGTTCATGTCCGTGTGCACATTGTTCACTTGTTCGTGACGGTGGGCGGTGCTGCGTGTTCGTCTGCTACGTGACATGTCCCATGTGTTGGTCGTGTTACGGTCCTCATGCCTCCAGTAATCCAGCCCTGTCCAGTTTCCCACCTGCAGGTTGTTCGGGCGTGCACTGTACTGGATGCCACATGGTTCTAAGCGGGGGTGCTCCATGTTGCAGGTCTGTGGGGGTGGGGGGGTGTTGTGGGTCGTGGTGGTGGCTGGACACCCACTGACACCGATTGTTGTGGACCGTGATGTCTACCTTTCGGCTGTCGGTGTGCACTGCGGTGGCTGACACGTGGCTGTGGGGTGTGGGGGATGCTCCTCCTTGCTGTGCTGTGGGACTAGGGGCCTGGTGTGTGTTGTACTTGGGCTGTCCACCCTCCCACCCACTGCACTTTGTGTTCCTGCCACTTACCTGTTACTTGTCGGTTAGTGCAGCTATGGCGGACACATGGGTGTGGTGGGTGCTCGTTGTGGCGCTTCTGGCATACTTGGGGACCTGTTGGTGGTTACGTGGCTGGCTGAGTGTACACATGTCCCCACGTATCTTACAGTTGTTCGGTTTGGGCTGTGTGTGGTGGTGTCTGTTGCATGTGTGTGTGATGTGTTGTGTATTGTGTGCTGGACATGGGGGTGTTTGTCCCTGGGAGCTGTGGCATGGTGGTAGTGCATGTGAGTACATAGCGGTGTGCTGGTATACATTAGTTTGTACTTACCAGCCTCCACTCCCCCTGCTAATCCGGCGAGGATCTCCGGATGTATAATGACTCGCACCTTCTCCTCCCACGCTTTGAAGGTCTTGAAGAGCGCGGGATTCCCTCCGCCAGTGACGGCAGCCAGCTCTCTGTTCTTGCTCTCCTTCTTCTTGACCAGGCTCTTGACGTCATTCCACCGTTTGTTGATTTCAACTCTGTTCCTGGGCAGGGTCCCGACTGCATTGACCTGGTCTACGATCCGGTTCCACATTCTGTTTCTGGTGGCTAGTGGTGTGTGCTGGACCAGGTTCCCATAGATTTGTGGGTGCACCTTGATAATCTCGTCGACCATGACCGTCAGCTCCATGGGCGTGAACTTGGGCATTCTTTGTGGTGCCATGGTGTTTGTGGTGCTGGTGCGGTGTGTGTTGTGTAATGTGCAGGGGTTTGTGGTGCCGGTGTTTGGTGGTGGTGGTGGTGGTGGTGGTTGTGATGTGTGCGTTTCTGTGGTGTGCTGCTGTCCTTGCTGTGTCACTGTGTCCTCTTCTCTCCTCTCTAGTTTGCAATGTTGCAAGGGGTTGTGGTCTGTGGGAGTGCTGCTTTTGTACTTACCTATGTGGGTGTGTCCTCATGGTCTGTTGTTTTCAGGTGTGTTGTGTCTGGGGTTCTGGCCTTTGTAGTTTTTGTTTGTCCAGGGGGTGTTTTCGGGATGTGTACTGTGCTTGTGTATTTGTGCGTGCCTTGCTGTGTGGACTTGTTGGCCATGTTGTGTGCAATTGTTTTTGTCAGCGGATGGTTTCTGTGCAGGGACGTGGGCGCCATGGCTTCTGCTGTGTCGATTCTCATCGGCGTTGTTTGCGCTGACGGGCGGTATATTTGTAGTTTTCCCGCGCTCATGGCGGTGCGATCGTAATCTCACGTGCGGTGTGTCGGCCGTGAGGGCGGGCGGTTTTGTGTTGTCGTGCGTGTTTCCGTCCGTGGCGGGCGGTTTGACTCCGACTCGGACGATGGCGGGCGGTATCTTGTGTGATTTTTCAGCCGATGGCGGTTTTCGGTTTGTGTCATCATAATGGCGTGGTCGGTGTTCAGACGGTGTGTGCGGGCGGATTTTTGCCGCTTTCATGCCTGGCGGATTTTTTTACGCCGGGTATCGTAATGGCCCCCATAGTTAGTCAAAATATCGAATTTTTTAAATGTCTTAAAAGTAATGTAAAATTAATAAAATAAAAAATATAATTAACTAAAACATACTTAAAAATACTTAAATAACCTTAATATTAATAAATAATTAATGAAAGTAAAAATAAAATAAACATGCATTTTTATTTTTTAATACATATATATATTAACGTAATATTAATAACAAATATTCAATATTTTTCGCGTAGGATAGCGGGAGGGTAAAATTTACTATTCCCACTGCAGTGAGTGCAACAGTAGGGCAAGCGTTGGATAGCGGGAGGGTAAAAATTACTATTCCCACTCCAGAGAGTGCAACAGTAGGGAAAGCGTTGGATAGCGTAGGGGTAAAAATTACTATTCCCACTCCAGTGAGTGCAACAGTAGGGAAAGCGTTGGATAGCGGGAGGGTAAAAATTGCTATTCCCACTCCAGAGAGTGCAACAGTAGGGAAAGCATTGGATAGCGTAGGGGTAAAAATTACTATTCCCACTCCAGAGAGTGCAACAGTAGGGAAAGCGTTGGATAGCGGGAGGGTAAAAATTACTATTCCCACTCCAGAGAGTGCAACAGTAGGGAAAGCATTGGATAGCGGGAGGGTAAAAATTACTATTCCCACTCCAAAGAGTGCAACAGTAGGGAAAGCATTGGATAGCGTAGGGGTAAAAATTACTATTCCCACTCCAGAGAGTGCAACAGTAGGGAAAGCGTTGGCTAGCGTAGGGGTAAAAATTACTATTCCCACTCCAGAGAGTGCAACAGTAGGGAAAGCGTTGGATAGCGTAGGGGTAACAATTACTATTCCCACTCCAGAGAGTGCAACAGTAGGGAAAGCGTTGGATAGCGGGAGGGTAAAAATTACTATTCCCACTCCAGTGAGTGCAACAGTAGGGAAAGCTTTGGATAGCGGGAGGGTAAAAATTACTATTCCCACTCCAGAGAGTGCAACAGTAGGGAAAGCGTTGGATAGCGGGAGGGTAAAAATTACTATTCCCACTCCAGAGAGTGCAACAGTAGGGAAAGCGTTGGATAGCGTAGGGGTAAAATTACTATTCCCACTCCAGAGAGTGCAACAGTAGGGAAAGCGTTGGATAGCGTAGGGGTAAAAATTACTATTCCCACTCCAGAGAGTGCAACAGTAGGGAAGCGTTGGATAGCGGGAGGGTAAAATTACTATTCCCACTCCAGTGAGTGCAACAGTAGGGAAAGTAATGATTTAATATTTAAATTTAAAAAAATTAATTATCAATACCAATAAAAAATTAATTAAAATTAATTACCAATTACAACATATTTAATAATTAATTAATTATAAATACCAATAAATATTATTTATTAAAAATTAATTACCTATTAATAATTAATTAACAACCAATTAATTTTCAATACCAAAAATTAATATGTAATACAAAAAATACCAATTAATAATTAATTAACAGTAAATTAATTATCAATACACAAAAATAATTTCAATAATTACTTAATTACAATTAAATTACTTCCCACCCTTCCCTTATAAACACACAACCCTCTCCAAATAATAAATTAATACAATTAGTATAATGATCAATTAATCATTTAATAAAAATTAATTACCAATTAATAAAAATTAATTACCAATTAATAAAAATTAATTACCAATTAATAATTAATTAACAATAAATTATTTATCAATACCAATAAATAAAAATAAAGTATTACATATTTACAATTAAATTACTTCCCACCCTATTCCCCTATAAACCCACAACCCGCTCCGAATAATAAATTAATACAATTAATATAATTATCAATTAATCAATTAATAAAAATTAATTACCAATTAATAATTAATTAACAATAAATTAATTATCAATACCAATAAATAAAAATAAATATTTACTTAATTACAATTAAATTACTTCCCACCCTATTCCCCTATAAACCCACAACCCGCTACAGAACTAAAACGCAAAATTAAATTAAAAATAATTAATAATTCCTAAAAATTTATATTTAATTTACTATAATTAAATTACTGCCCACCCTATTACCCTATAAACCCACAACCCGCTACAGAATTAAATTACGCAAAATGTAAATAACATAAAATTCTTTACTTTAAAAAATTCAAACATACATTACAAAAATAATACATACTTTTAACACATATACTAACACTTAAAACACTATAAAAAAATTCGATATTTTTAACTATATTATGACTGTTGATATTACTAACTTCGATATTATTAAAATCGATATTTCTTACCTGAATTTCGATATTCTGCACCACTATATTTTTGCAATTCGATATTCTGTCCATTCTATATAAAAAACTCGATATTCTGTCCAGTCGATATTTTTTTTCGATATTATGACTAGTTACCAGTAAATTGAAAGTAGAGTTGGAAGAAATGATAACTGGCAATGTGAGCATAGAAAGATTGAATGTTTACAATGATGAGGAGTTATTATTCTTATGTAAGAGTATAACTAGAAGAGCAAGAGAATTTCATGAGAAATTAACAGAGGTTGCCTCAGAGATTGGAATAGATATAGGGAAATCGAAACTGTTGCAGAAACCATATAGAGTGGATTTTACTGACAAAGATTTAGAAAGTGTAAATGCTTCTGGTAAGAGACTACAGATAAAAGAGTTGATGAATATTTTGCGAAAATGGGGAGACATTGACAAATGGAGAATTAGGTGGATAAGAAAGAAAGAGGAAGTACAAGCAAGAGAAGCATCATCTGCATTTCCAGTAAGAGAATCAGATAAGGTTGAGAACTTGTGTCCAATGAAAGAAGTTCCTGGTGGTGGATATGTTAATGTTCCCTGGAGTAGCCAGGATATTTTGTCATTTACGAATGATTTTCCCAGGTTGAGAGAATAGCCAGTTGAATGGTATAAACAGGTAGAAAGATTTGTGAAGGTTTCAAAGGTTTTGTTGAAGGATCTGGATGGATTATTTGATAGACAGGAGCACCCTCAGAAGAGGTGATGAAGAAATATCACCAAGTAATTACTTACCTGAAAGGGAAAATCCCTCCTAAAGAAACAGATTGGGTAAAAATAGATAGAACAACCCAAGAGCCAAATGAGTCCGTACATGCGTACTATGAACGGTTACTACAAGTGTTTAAGCAGTATAGTGGTTTTGAGAACATTGGTGATAAGGATATGGGACATTTTGTGTATCGGTTTGTGTATGGTCTGAAACCGGAGATTAGTCAGATGATTCAGCAGCACATGTTGTGCTGGCAGAGTAAGTCGATAGATGAAATTCTGAAATATGCAAAGTATTGTGGCGATGATATTGAGGCAAGGCGTAGGAAGCTAAAAGAGAAAATGATGTGGGCAGAAGTAAAATTGGCAGAACAGCAGGAGAATAAAGTCAATACCCAGACTGAAAATCAGATAAAAGAGCAGAGTCAGAATGATCAAGCGGCGAATGGTGGTAAATTAAGAGGCCGAATGAATAGAGAGGAAGCGAAGAAGAAGTTTCCTTGTCATGCGTGCGGAAAGCTTGGACATTGGAAGAACGAGTGTAAGAGTATTCAGAATAATAATGGGCCAAATCCAAATTTTATTCCACAGATGCAGAATGAAGTACTTATGAGTCAGCCGCAGCAGGTAGTTACTCCACAGTATCAGGTGCCACCAACTCCTGTGCCAAACTTTGTGAGTCCTCAAAAATACAGTGCGAACACCGGATTTCACGGCGAAAGTGGTAAGAATAACAGAGTGGTTACACAATATTTTTTGCAGAATGATGAAGAAAATTCGGACTTTGTGCAATGACGGTGCCTGAGGGGGAAGGAAGAGGAGTGCGTGCTTGGCGCATCCTTGCCGGTAGATCAGTCAGGTCCATTTGTTGATGGGAAAGTTGAAGTTAACAACATCACTTTTCTATTGGATACTGGTGCTACCCGGTCTACTGTGAGAACAGCAGACATCCCAAACCTACCCCTCTCGGGAGAAACAATCCAAGTTGTAGGAGTGTCAAATCAGCAGATTAGAACCCCAATTACAAAACCAACGGAGGTACATATTGGAAATTTTAAAGAAATGCATCGGTTTGTAATTTGTTATTCCAGTCCCATAAATCTGTTGGGAATAGATCTACTGTGCAAGATGAATTGCACGATCTATTGTACACCAGATGGTGTCACTTTCCAAACCCCTGACGAAGATGTCATCTACAAAATGATGTTAGTCAAGCAAGGTACAGAAGTAGACGAGATGTTTTCATTGATAACTGAGAGTGAATTACCTGAAGAGTTGAGAACCACTGTAAATCCAGAAGTGTGTGATTTTACAGGAAAGGATATTGGGCTAATGTCAAATGTAGATCCAGTTAAAGTAACGGTGAAAGAAGGTGCAGCTTACCCAAACACACAACAGTACAAAATGAGTCCAGAAGTGAAAGGAGGAATTGCTCCAGAAATTGACCGAATGATTAAACAAGGCACATTAAAATAATGGGACTTAAATAATGGGACTTAAAAAGCCTAGCGGAAAATACAGGATAGTGCAGGATTTGAAAAAAATTAACAAAATTGTAGTGCCTTGCTGCCCAATAGTGCCAAACCCAGCGGTGATCCTTTATCAGATACCCTGGAACGCAGGTTGGTTTACAGTAATTGATTTGTGCCAAGCATTCTTTTCTATTCCTTTGCACCCAGACAGCCAGTATCTTTTCGCCTTCCGGTTTGAGGATCGTATTTTGGCATGGTGCCGAGTTCCTCAAGGGTACATAGAGCGTCCCTCAATTTTCAATCAGATACTGAAGAAGTGTCTGGAGTCATTGATTAGGCCCGGGATTCTGGTTCAGTATATTGATGACCTATTGGTGGCCTCAAAAACACGAGAGGATTGTGTCACTGACACAATTGCATTACTGAACCATTTGGCCGAAGGAGGACACAAAGGGGCCGATTCCGATTCGGAGAGATTTCCGACCGAACCGGACTCTAGCAGTCTGACCGAACGAGTACAATGCGGACGCATGCTATCGGACTCGATTTGGTCGGACTCCCATTGAAGTCAATGGGAGCCGGTCGTACGACGCGTACACGGGCTCCCATTGAGTCAATGGGTGCGTCCGCGAACAAGGCGCCCCCTACAGCGGGTGCGCGTCAGTGCGACTCGCGCTCATACATGCATGTGTAGGGGGACCCATGGGTCCCCCTGTGTGCGACTCGCACGGCTACGCATACAGGGGGTCCGACACGGACCCCGAAGTCCGGCTCCGACTGCTCTTTCGAGCCGGACGGCGTGAGTCGGTCGGACTGTTCGAGGAGCGCATCGTACTTACCCGGTCGGGGAACGTCTCCATTGTGTGGTGCGAGTCGAGTCCGTACGAGTCGGTCAGAGCGGTTCGGAGCCGGGAACGAGTCGGTCGGGGATTTCATGTACGCTCGCATCGTACTTGCTCGCGCGGATGGGTGTTCGAGTCGGTCGGAAACAGGGCGTCCGAATCGGATCCGGTAAAGCCGAATCCGATTCGGTGCCCTACCGGCCAAGATCGGAATCGGCCCCAAAGTGTCTCCAGAAAAATTACAGTTCTGTCAACAAGAAGTTAGACATTTAGGGCATAAAATAGAAAGAGGAGTTAGAAAAGTGACACCAGAAAGAATAAAAAGAATCAAAGAAATGCAGCTACCTCAGACACAGAAGGAGATGAGAATGTTTCTGGGAGTGGTTGGGTACTGTAGGCAGTGGATCAATGGTTTCTCCATGTTAGCAAAACCATTGATACAATTAACTCGGAAAAGAGCGAAAGATCCCATTGATTGGAATGATGAATGTTTGGAAGACTTTTTGAAACTGCAAAATTGTTTATGTGAGGCCCCAGCCTTGGGCATGCCTGATTATTCAAAAGGCTTTGCATTGTTTTGTTGTGAGAGAGAAAATTGTGCACTTTCAGTTTTAACACAGAGACATGGACTGAGTCGACATCCAGTGGCGTATTTTTCTGCCACCTTGGATCCAGTGGCTTCAGCCTTACCTGGCTGCTTAAAAGCAGTAGCTGCTACTTGTATGAGTCTGGAACAAAGTGAGTCCATAGTGATGAGACATCCCGTAAAGGTTTACGTTCCACACTCAGTTGAGATTCTTTTGACAAGAACAAGAACACAACATCTCACTCCCAGTCGGCTGACTAAGTATGAAAGGGTGATTCTGGGAACAGAAAATGTGACAGTGATAAGATGTACGATAATTAATCCTGCCACATTATTGCCAGATTCATGTTGTGAAGAAGTGAAAAATGAGATTGATCATGATTGTCTGGATGTGACTGAATTGTGTACTAAGCCCCGCCCAGTTATAAAAGAAACACCATTGAAGGAAGCTGATCATGAATTATTCGTGGATGGGTCTTGCTTAAGAACTGAAGGAGGAGGATTAAGTGCTGCATATGCTGTATGTAAAATAACAGGGGTGGTTGAAGCATCCTGTTTACCGGGAGTCAAATCTGCACAAGTAGCTGAATTGGTGGCCTTAACAAAGGCATGCAAAAGTGGGAAAAATTGGAGAATAACCATATTTAAGGACAGTCAATATGGTTTCGGGGTTGTGCATGATTTTGGCCAACTCTGGATGCAGAGGGGATTTCTGACTTCTTCAGGATCTCCTATCAGAACCAGTAAAAATATAAAGGATTTGTTGGAAGCATTACAATTGCCAAAAGAAGTAGCAGTTGTTAAATGCGCTGCACATCAGTCAGGAAATGACTATGTGGCGGCCGGTAATAGATATGCCGACCAAATTGCTCGATACTGTGCAAGAAATACAATGTCAATTAACAGATAAATTGAAACGGGTGAAACCAGCTGCCAACTTATGTTCATTTCAGTTCCAGAAACATGGGATGAGGTCAGACAGTTACAGGAAGAAGTTGAGGAAAAAGAAAAGGAGATTTGGATAAAATCAAGTTGTACAAGAAGGACAGAAGATGAAGTGTGGGTGTACTTAGATGGCAGACCAGTCATGCCAGACTGTCTACTCTCTCAAATGGCAAGAGTATACCATGGGACAACACACATTGGCAGGGATTCAATGATCAGATTATTCAGACAAAGTTGGTACAATCCAAAGTCAAGGGTAGTCGCAGAGAGCCTTTGCCAAAGATGCTTAATCTGTCAGCAGCAGAACCCAGGTAGGAAGACAGTGGTTAGTTGGGGAAAGATTGGGAAGTTAGATTTCATTGAGAAATATGTACTCAAGATGGGTAGAGGCATACCCCACTAGAATAAATGACAGTCTCACAGTTGCTAAACTACTATTGAGGGAGTTAGTTCCTCGTTTCGGTTTTCCAGTCACTTTGGAATCAGATAGAGGACCTCATTTTAATAATGAGATATTTCTATTAATCTGTGCTGCATTTAACATTGAACAAATGCTGCACTGTGCTTATCGTCCAGAGGCTTCTGAAATAGTTGAACAGCTAAATGGCACAATCAAGTCAAGATGAGGGAAAGTGTGTGCATCCACAATGCTGAAATGGCCAGATGCATTGCCTCTTGTACTGACAGAAAAACGGGATTGAGTCCACACGAGGTGCTCATGGGAAGGGCAATGAGACAAGCATATATTCCTGGAAATAAATTAATGAATATAACTGATGATCTGGTATTGGACTATTGCAAAGGATTGGCTGAAATGGTGCGTTCTGTCTCTCATCAGGTTGGAGAAGACGCAGTTGAAAGACAGCCAGACCAAGCGCATGATTTGAATCATGGAGATTGGGTGTTAGTGAAGAAACATGCAAGGAAGTTGTGTCTAGCACCCAGGTGAGATAAATCACGTCAAGTCATACTAGTCCCTACCACAGCAGTGAAGTGTGCAGGTTTACCTAATTGGATTCATGCTAGTCATACCAGAAGAGTTCCAAGCCCATCTGAACAACAAGAGCAGCCACTGACTGAACAAGCTGAGACGTCAGAAGTTGAAAGCTGTGACGCTGAAGAATCTAGGGTGATATATTCTGAAAGACAACTATATGACGAACAGCCAAATGCAAGTCAGGAAGAGTGGATACCAGTGATTGAAATACCTGATGGTGTTGTTGAAACAAGAAGAAGAACTGAACTAAGAAGACAGGAAGGTAGCAAGGAAAAGACAGGGAAAGAAGAACACACTCAGGTAAAAATAAACAAAGCCATTCAGAAACCTGAGCAGGGAAAAGTAGATCTAGAAGAACAAGTTCAGGCAGAAGAAGAACAAATTGAAATAAGACCTGAACAGGATCAGATAGATTTAGAAGACCAAGTTCAGGCTGCAGAAGAACAAACTGTAATAAGACCTGAACAGGTGCAAATAGAGGAAGATCCAAATACAGAAAATACAGAACAAAGACAATCAGAAAGAGAAGAGGAACAAGAACAGATTGTGCCTAGATTAAGCGAATATAAAAGAACTTTAGAAGGAGACGGAGAAGGTGAAAGTGCAGTTCAGGTCAAAAGATTTAGAAAAGTAGACAATTGGCCTGTAGGAGTGAAGAGACTAAAATATCATCTAAGAAGACCAGAAAAGAAACCAGAGCAAGTAAATGAGATAACGAGTCAGACACAATCTAAACAAACATTAGTAAAACTTACAAGAAGAAGCCCAAGATTAAGAATTCTGAACAGAAAATACAAGGCCCCTGAGTGGACCTATGTTATTCTTGAAGAATTTGAAAACCTAGATTTATGTGAAGAATCAGAAAGAGTTCATGTTGCACAGATTGATGAAAGCAAATTAAGACCTCCTTAAAATAAAAGACTGGATTTTAAGTAAATTTAGACAAAGAAAGAGAAAAGAAACTTTCTCTGATTAAAGATGGCAGAAATTGAAAATACTGAAAGACCGAAACGAAGTTTAAAAAGAAAATGTTTAAGATTCTGTTTATGTAGTATTATATTAGTAGTATTAGTATGGTTATTCCTAACAGTACGAGTACCTTTGTTGATGGAAACAAGTAACAAGAATAGTACAATTACTAATGAGAAGGTAGATAGAATAAAGGGAACTAAAATAGAAATAGGGGTAGAAGATGAGATAAACTATCATAATGAATCAGACAATGATTTGTCTTTAAATGTGTTTACTAAATTGTTATTTCAGTATGTCAATACGATGGAAATTAGTAATTGTTATGTTTGTATGAAGTTACCCTCATCAGTGTCAGAAGGGGTGACGTATCACCATATACCTCTAACATATGGTGTATCATGTAGTGTTTTATCAAGTTTATTTTACGTAACAGGGAAACTTCAGTATTTGTATTCAAACTTAGATGTAGTATTTTCAGAATTGCCTATTAGAAAGAATATGAATCCAGTAGTTAGTAGTAAAGATGCACAGTTCATGGGTGAATTCTTTTTAACAATGAGTTCAATAGATATAGTTCAAGCCCACAAGGATAACCTAACATGTATATTACATGAAGAAGAAAAATAATTTTTGAATTTAGTAGAAGAAAGGAGACAGGATTTAACAAAGAAAGCTGCTGAACAGAAAACCCATGTACCTCTGTGGACTGAGAAAGAGGGAATTTATGCAAAGGGTGAAGCTCATGCTGCGATGTCCCTAGACTTTGTGAAAAGGGGAAAATTCTGCCTCCATAGGTTAAAGACAGATTATAATAACAATTTCATTGGTTCCAGTGAGTGTGAACACAACTTCCTAATTCTAGGAGGGTGGGGACTAAAAGGGGGAAATGACCCTGTATTTCCAGGAGTTTATTATATATGTGGGAATAATGCCTATTATAGGTTACCTGCAAGATGGTACGGGAGCTGTTATTTTGGAATAGTTTTTCCAAAAATCTACCATGTGGACAGAATCAATGGAAGAACTAATGGACTAATACGGAGAAGAAGAGCTAGTTTTTCTGAAATAGTAGGTGATATTTTTAGTGCATTGATACCCTCAGTTGGAGTCATTCTAAATTCTCGCAAAATTAGCAAATTATCAACCATAGTTGATCGTCTTTCTACAGATACTGCAGGAGGATTCTTAATGATTAACACAGAAATGGTTGCGATAAGGTCTATGGTTTTACAAAATCGTCTTGCTCTTGATATTCTATTGGCAAAAGAGGGCGGAGTCTGTGGTATGTTGAAAATTCAACATTGCTGCACTTATATTCCGGACAAAAGTAAAGAAATTAAAGGGTATATTAGAAATATTACAAGAATGCATAATGACTTGACCCAACTGGAGGTTGACAGTGTATGGGGAAGATTAACAAAGAGTATAACAATGATAGGGAATTGGTTTACTGATTTTGGGAAAAGTTTTCTAGGTCAAATAATCTTACCAGTAGTTGTGATAATGACATTAGTTATGATAGTAATGATCACATGTAAATGTTGCAGAAGCAAAGGAAATGGAAGAATACATTTAGAAAGTGAAGGGAGAGGAAAGAAACAAAAGAGAGAATATGATGAAATTCAACTAGAAGAAATGAAAGGAGAACTATACAAAAAGATGAAAGATTTAGAAGGAAAAGAAGTAACCGATGAAATAAAGAGAGAAAAGGAGAAAATTGAGATTTGCTAAAGTTGGCACCTGGGAAGGGATGGGTAATTTTGTGATGGCTCAAAATGCCATCAGAAAGGGGATTCATGGAGCAAGGTCTCGTAAGAAAGAGACTTGCTCGGAGACAATCCGCTTGTTTAACTCATTAACAAAGTTACTAACCATGTTTTGTGAGTAATTAATATGCACCACATGAACACGCGGGTTAGCGAAGCTTGCTTATGTGTGTACTAACACGGATAACAATGAAAACGGACTAATACCGCTTTAAACAGGGAAACTGTTGTGCGCATGTGTCAACTGCATCTATGCAATATGACGAGCTAACGCTTGGAGGGAAATTCTAGCGCATGAGCAGAAGACACTAAAATGGCGTCTTGAGGACTCGCGTGCATGGCATCTGCTTAGCTGAAACTAAAACAGGCTATTTTACTAATGCTAATGCGGGGAAAATATTAATAAGAGAATGGGACTAGAGTAGAGGTGGGAGGTATACAGTGAAACAATTTATTTTGTGAAAATAACATTTGTCTTTTGACTTTATTATTAGTGTGCATTTGGGCCTCTCTCGTATAACCAGACTAGATGAAATGACGCAACGCCTGTGCATGCCTATTGAGTGAAGCTATGAAGGTCAATGACGAAGCACTTGAATGGAGGCCAAATTGGAGCGCCATGTCCTGGGAACGGATGGAGAAAAGTTCAGCGATGTGATGTTCTATTCTTCATAGTGTCATTAATGTTAAATTTGATACATGTAGTGGATGGGAATAAAGTTTTGAATAAAAATTAAGGGGATGGGTTTGCGAACAATGGTTTAACAGAATATAGTGACATGTAAGCATGGTGTGATGATCATCCCCCCTTGCCTGACCAATTAGATTTCATACTTTTACGATATTGTAACTTTAGTGGGTGGAACATGAGAAAACGAAGGTATAATTAAGGTACCTTTAGTTAGTTAAAGAAGAAGGAGTTGCAGAGCTCGGGATGCTGTCTGGGAGTCGGGGATGCTGTTGCTGGAGAGATGCTGTGAGGTGCTGACAAAGACTCAAATGCAGACGCTGAAGAAGAACTTTCCATCCTAACTTAATTGGGTTAGATCAGAAGATTGCGGAAGAATCTCGAGGAGGAAGAGAGTGTCAGAGAGGGGTGCGACGCAATTCGTCGGTATTCTAGAGAGGTCATCTATCCTTTCCTAAATCCTGTCCTGAAGTCTTTGTCTCCTGACCTATCCTGGGGACCCTTACCAGCCCTTTTGGCCAGGGGGTTGGTCTTTCACACCATTCTTGGTAAATATAATTTCACGTTATTTGCAAATGTTCTTTTCTCTTTGTCCTCTCCCTTTCTGAGCATTAATTATTGTATGAGTCCGAAGTATATGTTTTGATGTTTAATCAATTGAATTCCCCTCTTAAGAATGAGGGTGACTACACTGTATTTTTGAAATGGTTCACATGCATTTAATTTAGATAAAGATTTTAAAACTTTCCTGAGTCTGTGATCATTTACTTCAAACGGAAGAATAGTTAAGAGTTAAGTTAATTATCACCATCAACTAGTCCAACTAATGGTCCATCGACCAGAGGAAAGAACTTTTTTGATCAGTGAGAGGTTAGTTAGGAGAATTAAATAACTAAACCTGAACATTGTGAAGTACAAATATAAAACTTTAACCACTCCAGCGGTTTACTCAATGTGTGTGTTTTTATGGGCCCAGGTGAGTATATGGTAGTGGAGTATCTGTTGTTGGTTTACCGCTGGATCACCACCATACCATAAAACTTAATTCTCCTTCAGAATAACATGCATAATATACAGAATGATGGAGCTCCTTCCTTTATGTATATCATATATTCTAAAAGAGACACCTGTGGCACTCAGGGAACTGCATGGGTAAATGGAATACTAATCTTTTAATAAAATGGAGGTTAGTGTGTGCCTATGGCAGGCAGTGTGGTCCAGGGGGAAATGGAATAATCATCATTGCACAAATGGATGATGCCGATGTGTCTAAACATGCACCGCAGCCAGGGTGTCCAGGAGGAAATAGAATTATATATCTAAAAAACGGAATGCTGTTGCATGGCTGTGCGCCTCTGGCAGATGGATGGATGGATCGCCCAAGGCAAAATGGGGGGAATGTAAAAAGAAATACATTTAAATTTAAAAAAATAACAATTTAAAAAATCAAATTGTTGAAAAAATAAAGAAAAATAAAATTATAAAAAACAAAATTACAAAAATACAAATTAAAATGTAAAAAACCCTGAGAAATTCAAAATTGCAAAAAATTAAAATAAAATAAAATAAATTAATTAAAATAAAAAATTTAAGAATAAATAAGTGAAATTAAAAAAAGTAAAATTAAAAATTAAAAAAGACAAAATAAAAATGATAATTAAAATAAATGACCATAACAAAGAAGAACACATGCAGGCCTATGGCAAAAGCACACTGGCTGCCTGCAAAAAATGGCAGCCAGCCACATGGCCAAACAACAAGCAGGAGGCATAAAAAACAAACTCATGCATGCCTATGGCAAAAGCACACTGGCTGCCTACACAAATTGGCCGCCAGCCACATGGTCACGACAACAACAACCAGCAAGGAGGCATGGCCAAGACAAAGAAGAACACATACAGGCCTAAGGCAAAAGCACACTGGCTGCCTACACAAAATGGCCGCCAGCCACATGATCACAACAACAACAACCAGCAAAGAGGCATGGCCACAACATAGAACACATGCAGCCCTATGGCAATAGCACACTGGCTGCCTGCACAAAATGGCCGCCATCCACATGGTCACAACAACAAAAACTAGCAAGGAGGCATGGCCACAACAAAGAACACATGCAGGCCTATGACAAAAGCACACTGGCTGCCTAGACAAAATGGCCACCAGCCACATGGTCAAACAACAAGCAGGAGTCAAGGAGAACAAAGAACACATGCAGGCCTATGGCAAAAGCACACTGGCTGCGTAGACAAAATGGTCACCAGACACATAGTCAAGCAGGAGGCATGGAAAACAAAGAACACATGCAGGCCTATGGCAAAAGCACACTGGCTGCCTAGACAAAATTGCCACCAGCCACATGGTCGAACAACAAGCAGGAGGCATGGAACACAAACACATGCAGGCCTATGGCAAAAGCATACTGGATGCCTAGACAAAATGGCCACCAGCCTTGTGGTCAAACAACAAGCAGAAGACATGGAAAACAAAGAATACATACAGGCCTATGGACACTGACTATACAAACAAATGGCCCCTGGCAACATGGCATGGGGAACAAAGACAAATGGTGGCCTATGGTAAACACACTCTCACACTGACCAAACAAAGGAGGCATGGTAACACAGGAGAAAACAGCATTAATTCAGCAATGCCAAAAATTTAAATTAACTTGGCTAAACATTTTTACAGCAACACACATCCTCCAAAGACATCAAATATAATTACCCCACCTATAAACTGTGTGCAGAAACAAAACGTGAAAAGCCCCCAAAAAAACACATTTTGTAATTTAATCCAATGCCATCCATTGTCTAAATGATGTTTCAATTCAACAGACACCACAGAAACAGTTGTTTCATGCACCCATGACTAGTACTGGGCATAGAGGCTGGAAGGCTCATTGACAGACTAGACCGCATACTGAATTAAATGAATATTGCAAATTTATTAAACAAACATGGAGAAAATGTATTAAACTGTGCAACATTTTTCCTTTACAAAGCAAGAAAATTTACGTTCAAAACAATGACAAGACCCCTACTGAAACTGGAGGCCACCCATCACAACAAATTTTCAAAATTTAATAAAAGTACAAATAAATCCAGGTGCATGCCCCAAATCAAACAAACAACAGTCTTATAGAACAACATTTTTTTAACTTACTTCTGAAATCTCAAAAACAAAGTCCTTAAATCCAATGGTATATATGCAGCAGAAAAGGAGTGTGATCCTTCCAGCTCCAAATCCCAATGAAAAGTGACCAGGAGATGGACAAAGCACTTGGCGGAGCCTGCTGGACAGGAAGAGAAAGTTGGTGTCTCTGGGGCACTTTCTTCCTGTTGGAAAAAAAAGGCTTCTCGGACAAAAAACAACTCCAACGGAGAAGAAATTCCACTCGAAAAGCCTCTCAGCTGCTTCTCAAGCACAAAAGCTGCTTGAGCGGTGTGTTCGCGATCAGCAATACATTGGCGCCGTACAAACTCGCTAGCAGGCAGAGATTATTGTGGCGGATGCAAGTGCCAAGACAAATCTAAAGCGCACGAACATAAAAAAAATGTTACTTCACGCCCTGGAAGGTGGAATTCAGGAACCCCGCTCTCCGCCATGGCGATCCTGAATTCCACAAACTCTGCAAGTGAGGCGGAGTTTACCGCCCGGGCCTAGTGTGTAACCCAGGAAATTACTGGGGTCCTGACTTAAAAAAAAATAAGAATTTAGAGAGATTAAAGAAGAAATTGGTGCTTGACAAGTAATTTGTTTCAGTTATATTTTAAAGGATTATAAAGAAGGATAGTGCAGACAAAGGTGGAATGCAATTCCAAACTTTTGTTTCACAGCCAGAGAGCATTGATTCAGAGTGCGTTTTTTTTAACAAGGAGCTCTCTGGTAAGCGCGTTTCAAACTGCAGAGATGAAGGAAACCCTCAAGAACTTAACCTATTTTGCCAGTTTGTGAGTGCGGTCAAATGTATGAGTTTATGTGTTAAGCATGCTAGTTTGTATGTAGATCTCTCTTCAAGCAGAGTATTCTGTGGGTAATGTGGTTGAACCAGTCAGTCAATAGCAGCATGAAGAGTACATTTAAGGGAGTGAGGGGGGGAATTACTGGTTCACCATAGAGAACAGAATTATGGTAGTTTAATCTGGAAGAATAAAAGCCTTGACCACTTTCTTTTTGTCTTTGTCAAGTATAAAGATTTAAAGTTTGTATGATCTGGTGATTGTTATTTCTGGCCATATAGATGATTTGTTTATGGAGATTCATTAGATTATCAAGAGTGAATACAATTGATTTGTCACTTTCAATAATGGATGGTGTGCAGTCCAGACTATTAGTTATGCCCAACCAGTCTGGAACTAGTGCGGCGGAAAATTGAGGCGAAGTAAGTATGAACTCAGGTTTTTTTTCTCCATTGTTTGACAGTCAGCTTGCCACCCCAAGGGTGGGGAAGGTCATAATGTCTGCCACCCTGGTGTATTACCGCCTGTCATTTTTAGAGGTCTCTATCTGCCTGACAGAGATCTCAGTGTCGGTAAAGAAGATCATCCTGGCCCCCACAGCAGCTCCTTTGAAGGCACTGTAGGTTTGCCAAGTGGCTACCATGGTTTTTTTTGCAGCCACAAAACAAACTTTTTGTTCTTCAGAAACAATCTTCCAAATTGGGAGTTTGTTTTAGAAAGACAAAACAAAAAATCAACCTGACACCCTGGGTGTTATCTCTGAAGGTCATTTAAATTTTTTCTGTTTGGGCCCATAAGACTATTTCTAGTGGTCCAAAACAGAAAACACAGAACTCCAGAATATCTTCCCTAAAGAGGGTGGATATCTGAGGTACTTAGACCGATGGTATAATGTCCGTGGGCCATCAGTCTTAGGTTTTTGCTGGTGGATCCAGTGGGCTCTCAAACTGGCAGAAACATGATGGTTTGTGCAACTCTAAATAAAGCAAATAAGCCAACCGTTTGGGGGCCAGGGTACTCTCTAAATATCCCCTTTAGTCTTATGTGGATTGCATTCATGGTGATGAGCGGTCATTCAAGATAGTGTGTTATCCATGGCTTGATCAAACAAGGAGAGCGGAAACCCTCAAATGCAGTGGGATTCCATCTTAATATTGGTTATATAATATTCGGGAATCTATAATGATATATTCTAGAGGTTGAAGCGTGGATATGCTAGAGCAGATCCTTGAGAAACTCTTTGAGGTACAGCACATGGTTAAAGATTTAGATGATTGTTTTAATCTCTTGCAAATGATTAGCAAAATGGGATTTGAACCAATCCAAAATCTTATCTTTCAAGCCAATGAAATCATTTAAAGTATGAATGAGAATGTAGAAGGCAGCCTATTGAGCAGTATCAACAGGCAGGCCTTATCATTGATTGGGATGCACATCAGTGATGTGCAGGAGTACTATATCCTGATCTGAAGCTAGATTGCAGAGCTCCAAGAAAGTTATTAACATTGACAAACTACTTTATTTAATTGATTTTTTTTTTTTAAACAGACTTTATTGAGTTTTCAAGTTACACATCCAAATGGATCTCAGGAAGTATCAGCGCTACATAAGAAATGCCCGCAGGCGTAAGCAAGCAAGTGGTCACAAAAAAAACCAATCCCTTCAATGACAATTGTCCAGTACTCCCGCGTGTGGGACAGGAGAATAGTGTTCGTCATACCCCCGATCCACCCCCATCCCGCAACCCTTTGCTTAGTGACTACGTAATATGATATTTATCAATGCTCTAGGATCTCTTCATACAATCGATGTGCTCCCTTTACAACTCCAGTCCACCCCTACTTTATTTGATTGATGACAGACTTTTTAAGCATTTTGGTGAGGAAAGGTAGACCAGAGAGTAGCTATAAGTTGTTAGTAGCGCCAGTTTTGTAGTTATTTTTTGTACATAAAGGGTACACTGGTCCAAACTTAAACCATCCATGTGTGAGTGAAAAATTTATAAAGTTGGAGGCGTATATCACAAGGTGTGTACTCATTTCTTTAGCTAGATTGACATTTATCGGATCTGTGAAATAGTTGGAGGATTTGAGTTTGGAAATGGAATTAAGATGGTTCTATCAGGCATACCTCTTGAAAAAAGAGACAAGTTATTAGGTGATTTTCTACATAAGGCAGGGTAGGGAATATTAGTAGGCATCTTAATTGAGGCCTCAACTATTTTAAATTTGTTGTCAAAATAACTGGTCAATTCCTTAAATTTCTTCTCAAGGTTTCATCCATGTATATAAGAGGGGTTTGGTGATTGCTTTTACTATCTCAAGTAGCGTCTCAGTCTGTTTTTTTGCCACGTGAATTGGGAACCTAATGGACAAGGACTTTGCTGTGAACATATGTTTCTTATAAGCTGTTCTAATAGCACAAATGTGTTCTATACTGGTTATAGAAGGACTGTGGCAGTAGGAGCATTCTGTCACTCTAAAACCTATCTTTTCCTCATTGAGTTCCTTGGAGAAACCAGGAACAAATGGTTTTCTTTATATTCTTATCTCCATTGAAAGAGAGAAATCATTTATAACTTTGGTCAAGATTCCATTTGAAGAGGTAGTTGTATCATTTATAGCCTAATTCTCTGAAAAACAAAGGAGACTGGCTGAAAGGCATGCAGTAATGATATTTTTATTAACATTCTTGCTCTGACAAGACCATGGGGCATATTCTCAAGGAACTATCGCCGAGTTATCGGCACTTTATCGCAGTCAAAGTCACGCTAAATTTATCGCCCCATTCACAAGCTGGTGCTAACAGCCCATAACACGAGTTTTCCTGCGAAAGCAGTCGCAAAAAACATCGCCACAGATGACCCCGGCAACTAACGCTAATGAGATGCAGAGTAGGCGTTTCCGAGCAAAAACCCGCGACAACACCACACCTCAACATTCTCAACGACCAGCAAAATCGGCGATATGACCACAAAACAGGCGATAAGGCGCGTTAGCAGCAGGAAACTAACACCTGCTCTGACCTGGTGCAAAGTCGGACGACAAGCTGCACCATCAAAGGGAGCCCAGCCCAGAGCCACACATGAAGAACAACAGAGCCACTCACCATGCACCCCGGAGCCCCGAGGGGGCAACAACACCTACCGCCACCACCCCCAGGACCGCCACCCCCCCAACGGACCCACCCCCCCCGGACCACCACAGAGGCAGAGCAGACAAAGACAGCGGACATTCAGGAAATACACCAGCCCTACAGACCTAACACAAGACAATGCCAATGCCCACTACAGGCCCAAAAGGACAACCATCCTCCGCATCCTGAACATCATTGCCCACAGGCTGATGGTACCAACACAACGGACAACCAACATCCCTCCGCAGACAAAGCTGCTGGCTGTGCTGCACCTGCTGGCCTATGGTATCCTCCCAAACAACAACCGCCAGAGTCGGAGGAGTCTCACAGCCAGCCCCATCCAAGTTCCTCACACCTGTCCTGGATGCCCTCACCAGCTAGGGACCCCAGCACCCATACGTCCCCCACAATGCGCAGGAACAGCTGGAGACCAAGCAAGGACTATACGCCATAGCTGGATCCCCGCACGTGTCAGGGGCAATCGACTGCACACTTGTCCCACTTGTGCCCCCTGCCAACACCGTACACAATTACCGCAGCAGAAAGCACACGCATCCCATCAACGTGCAGGCAATAGTGGACCACAGGGGACTCCTCACCAATGTCATAGCCAACTACCCAGGCAGTGTGCATGATCCCTTCATCTTCCGACAGTCCAACATCAACCAGCGCTTCCAGGATGGCACCTATGGAAATGCACTGCAAATTGGCAAGTACCAAATGAACACACCACACACCTCAACTCCACAATCATGCAACTCACAACTCTGGCACTGCACACGTCACAAAATCACATACAACATGCCAAACAACATGCCCCCCCACCAGACACGACAGCACAACTTACTGTGGCAACCTTGGTTAGCCATGTACATGAGCCATCAACAGCATGGCACCTCAGCCACACAATACCGGAATGTGGGGAGAGGTGGGAACCAGGCATGTGCGAAGGAGGCAAGAGACCCATGAATGAGAATGTACACAATGCCAAGTGTGGCGGTGATGTGCTGGACAGACTGCAGTATGCAGACCACAGACATAGCCATGTCTACATGCACTGCTGGTGTTTGGAGTGAAGTGGACAGTAGACGCAACCATGTCACCCCAGCCAGTGGGTAAGATCGCGGAAATCTAGCTTGTGACGTCCCCCCCTGTAAGCATGTGTGAAGTGGGCTGGCCTGGAGGACGCCAGGCCAGCGTAGGGGTATGAATAAAAAGCACATTTCCCCGGACGTGGTTCTCTTCCGGAATGCCCAATGTGTCTGCCAGGGCGGCGCCTCCCACCCCGCCACGAGGCCGACGCAGTCGCCGTGAGCGGTGTGGCCTGCGATCCTGTGTGCCTGCTGCACCCCGGGCCGCTGGTCCCCGAACCCGTCATGCCCGCCCCTGCGCAGCCAGGCCTCATTGCTCACCTGCCGACACTGGCGTGTGTCGAAGAGGGCCCACCACATGCCGGTGCAAGCTCCAAGCCCGAAGCCTGCAACCTTGGCAGCCTCCTCAGACCATCATGGCCTCCGCGACACAGGCCCGCATTACTCCTTTCTCGTTGATGTACTCCACCGCTGCCTCCGGCCTACACTACTGTCAAGAAGGTCACACATTTGAAACTGAGTCTTGATTATGCAATGGCAGAGTACACACCTTATGGCTGAGTTTATATCACTGTACTCCCTTCGATGTGGTGCCACCAACTCTGTGCATAGCATTCGAACTACACCTGTATGTGCTGGGCATCCCAACCACACGTGTCTGTGGGCCCTTGATGTCTACGCCTTCGGACTACACTGCAGTCCTGCAGGCCCCACACAGATCCATGCCAGTCAGTACCAGGCAGGACACGGCATCGTCGCTGGCTAAACACCCGCTCAGCTCTGTCGCTACTGCCTCGGTCAACCACGAGTCATCCCCACATGCCATTTCAACTCTGTGTGTCAGTGTTCCAGGAGGAGCTCGCTGAATAGCGGTTAGCCCGCGCTGGCCGACGCCTCCGGACTGCACATTGGTCGAGTAGGGCACACATTGGGAACTCAGTCATGATTCATTTATGGCAGACCTGATATCATTGTACTGGCCTCGTCGCAGACTGCACCCCATTCCAGCTCCGGGGCCACTAAGTCTGTTCCCTGACAACCATGGACACTTTCTTCTTGAGATTTGTTGGCGACCGAGTCCATGGACTGGGTGTTGTCTTCATCATCATGTCGGTGATACTGACTATGTGGCCAAAACGAGGCAGTAGCATTCCACTCCTCCATTTGCCGCTTCCGGCCGGCTCCTGCCCTCTGCATCGTGCCCTGGAGGACACCTTCCACTGTCCCCCGCAAACCTCCTCTACATTCACCTTCGACATCGACGAGGACCCGCTCACCTCGCGTGGCCCTATCTCACTGCACCGCAAGTCACCATCCCATGGCGGTGTGCCTGTGCCGGCCGCAGTGCATCCGGGGCCACGAACTCCATGCAGCTCAAACCATGGCCCCAGTCTGATGGCATGTTGAATGGCCTCTGGGTCGATGGGCTGGGGGTCATCAACACCATGTGTCTGTGGCCCTGCGCTGTCCGCTGCCTCCGGCCTCAACTGCGGTCCACCTTGGCTCACACATCAAATCAAGTCCTGACCTGCCCGGACGTCGCATCACCGCAGGATGCACACGCCACCACCGCCAGGACCAACTCCAAACGACAGGTGCCAGAGTCGTAAGTGTCTTACTGCCAGACTGTCAGAGTTGCTCACACCTGTCGTGGGGGCCATCATCAGCTTGATACCCTGCTCAGCTCTTCAGGTGCCACTAACTCAGTGCACCACAAATCAGGGAACATTCTGCTTGCATGTTGGGTGAAAACTGTACTCCCTCCGGCTACCACCATGATGCTTCACAGTTGTTTCTGTTGTGCTGGTGTTTTATGTTTCTGCTTCAATTGTGATCACTGTTCAAGTTGTTGCCAGCACCAACGACTCCATGAGGGCAGGCTTACACTCACCCCACACACATCCAGCACATGCGTCACTGTACATGTGACCATGCCAATAAAGGTGTCGGGCGCAAGTGCCCGTGGCCAGTTCAACGAACTATCTGTGTGTGTCCCTGTGCTCATGATGTATGCATTTGTGCCCCGGGCACTACAACATTACATTGTGCCATGTACAGATGACGCAGCCATGTCACCGCAGGCAGCTGGTGGGACATTGCACATGTAGCTTTGTCCTCCCCCACTCAATGCATAAAAGAAGTGAACTGGGCCGGCGTACGCCAGTCCGGCATGGGGGTGTGGATGATCATCCCGTGGCGCTGGGTGTGGTTCAGTACTGGAAATGTGCAACGGCATGTGTCTCTGTCGCAGTGTGGATCTCCGTTGGGGAGTGTTGGTGGGCCCTGATGGGACTTAGACACCCACGTATGTGATCTGGTTTGGCTTCCATGAGGTAGTACCCCACCCGCACATGTTCGGCCACCCCCTTCTGGCAGTCTGACACCTGGCCTTGGAATGCGATGTGTGCCCGGGTGGGCTGCTGGGAGCCAGCCGGGGTGGTGGGTGCATCCAGCTGTATTGTCTGTGCAGGGGGTTGGGTATCCTCGATGCAGCGGTGCTGCCCTGCTCCTGGACGGTGATTGCCTAAGATGTCCATGGACTGTTGTGGGGCGTAGCTGTCGGAAGTGTGGTGGTCCTCTTCAGCATCACTGTGGAGTTGTCTGGTCTGTTCTGCTGGAGGTGTTGTTTGTCCCTCTGCAATGTGAATGGGAGATGCTTGTTGACATTGTGTTGGCATGTATGTTGCCGTATTGTTCAAGTTTTCATTCAGACCTCATGACAATGTACATTGTGACTGTTTGGGAGGGGCGGACTATTTGATGCGGGACAGTGGACATTTGGACTACATGAGGTAGGTGAGGTTGTACACGTACATTTGCATCTCACAGTTTCCTGCTATGTCAGATGTGATTGGCCCTTTTCTACGCACAGGCGGACCCAGTTGTGTCCTCTGTTCTGCAGTGTAGGTGTTGGGCTGTGTACCACATTGTCGTCCATGTGGGTGTGCTGTAATTACTATGTGTGTGTGCTTCTTTGTGTGGGAGTCGCACCTGCAGCTGTGATTTTGCTGCCCCTGATCCCTTGGAGGCGGTGTGCCTTTGGCTTTTGTGCTTTTGAGGTGCTGTGATGTTGGCGACTTGGGTCATTTGTGCTCTTGGACGGTTTTTGTACTCTTGTGCATTGTTTGTCTGCAGATGTGTTGTTGACGTCAGTGGTTGTTTGTGCAGGTGGATGTGTCAGAGTGTGACCTGCTCCTTTCCGGATGTGGTCCACACTCAGCCACCTCAGTCTCGTGGCGTGCACAGTGTCATGGTGATTGTACTCCAGCCATGCTGCTGGTCATGTGGTGTCACTTGCATTGTCAGTGTGGCTCTCACATACGCATCTATTCTGTGTTTCACACAGGTGCATGTGTGTGTTGTGTAATTTGTGTTGTGTGGGGTGGGGTGGGACCCCTTTGGGCACATGGTGAACGGGGGCCTACTTGATGTTTGTATGTGTGCTGCAGTGTGCCACAGGGATCAGGGACATGACCCAGGGTTATTGTAGGTGTGCGGTGTGCTACACGTCGTTGTGCATGTGTGCCATTGTGCCCGTCCCCCCCGTCCCCACAGTCCCTGTTCATTACTCACCCTGTTGCTGTTGTGTCAGGTCATCTGGAGCAGTGTCCGGACTCCCGACTCCTTGCACCGTCTCCACACTGATGACTGTGGGCGCCATTTGCTCCAGCTCCTCCTGTGGCACAGGACTCCCACTTCCATTTGCCGTTGCTGCCTTCCTGTTGGCAGGGGGTTTCTGCTTGGTTTGGCTTTTCACATTGTGCCGGCGCATCTTGGCCTCCTCGGCACTCCGACTGCATTCACGATGGGATGCCATTTTTCCGTCTGTATTGCCAATGACACGGTGTTGGTGACGGACAGTTGTTGTTGGCGCTCTGTCACCTCCGTGACGACGATGGGGTTTTCCTGCGGACTGTACCCCGTCTTCCTCTTCCTCTTCTCCTTGGCCTTCCCCGCACCCGAGGTTCATTGCTGGTGTTCTGTGGGGCTTGTGGGGCTTGTGGGGTTCGCGTTGACCTGGGCACTGGTTCCGGGTGCATCCATGTTGCTGCGCAGTTTGATTTGTTTATGGTGTGTTTTTCTTGTTCAGCTTTTATGGTGCATTTTCCCGCCAGACGTGTGGGGATTGCAGGCCTGTCGCTGGTTGTCGCAGGTTTTTTTTTTCGTGGTTGGCCTCATCGCAACTTTATTCGCGTTGATGTTTCTCATTTATTTGGGTTCGCGTTGTTTTTAACGCGGTCATTTGACGTGTTATCATGGGATTATCGCATGGTGACGCCAGGTTGAAAATGCTACATTAACACGGCGTTGTTTTCCCACGATGGACTGCGATGTGAGAAGTTGCGTTAAGCTAAACTTGCGGTGGTTATCACACGTTCTTGAGAATATGCCCCCATGTATTTAGTCTTTTAGGTTGTCCAAAAGTCATGGGTTGAGAGGTGGACATTAAAAAAGGAATTTGGTGGTGACCTAACCAGTGAAAATGGATAGGATAATCCACTCGTATAGAATCAAAGTCAGTTGTTCTTCTTAGTGATGACATCTAGAGTGGCCTCTTTGATGTGCATTTATTTATTTAGTAGTTTTATATAGTGCCAAGCCCCCAACAGGTATCCAAGTACTTTGCAAAGAACAATGGCCTGAGCACACCAAAGCATGTTTAAAAACAGGGGGAACTTTCAGAGTATTGTCTTGAAAAAAAGGGGTGCACACGGCGGCTGACCAGAGCGCAGCACTTCAATCCCTGTTGCTTATTAGTAAGTGTCCTGTGCATCTACTCCCGTCGTTGGGTGCCACTGTGATGAAAAGATACTTTTGGAATGGAAGGAGCATCAGAAGAATATTCAGGAGAACAGTATAAGTCCATAAATCTTCTTTATTCAAAAATATATTAAAACCGACACAAAAGCTGAGTGACGGTTTTAATATATGTTTTTGAATACGGGAAGATTTACAGACTTATACTGTTCTCCTGAATATTCTTCTGGTGCTCCTTCCATTCCAAAAGTGAACTTTCAGTGTGCTGGGAATTAAAAGGATAAGGGGAAGCAGGAATAGGGTTCAGAGATGGAGCAAGGGAGAAGCTGTAACCTCATAACTCAAATATCAAGATCTATGTATCAATCTCTAAATTCCTGCTCTTGGGGGATGACCTGTATGTGGCCTCTATGAGAGCCTCCATTCAGAACTTAAGATCTTAGGTCCAAGGTCTCCAAAGGAGGTTACCTCAGAGAAAGGATATGAAGTCTGCACTAATCTCAAAGCTGCCCTGTGTGGCTTTGAGTGGCCTCATAAATCATGAGTAAGGTGACAGCGCAAAGCTGCTTAGCCTTACTCTGTGCCTGGGAGGCATTGCAGTGGGTTTTCCCACGCAACAGCCATGGAATTTGATGCTGCCTCAGATTTACAAAGTGATGTAAACCTGGGGAAATGCCAAATCCATACGCCTCCAGTGGTGAGGCGTAACGAGGAGAAATACATTTATTTGTCCTCGTTTTTTCCTCTATCCCTGTGTGCTGGGTTCTGCAGCACACATAGAAAGAGGAAAACGCCTTAGGATTGTTTTTGTGCAGGAAGGTGCCCCTTCCTGCACAAAAACAATCCTGCCAGTAAAAGAAGCACCCTTGCACCATGGTGCAAGGGGGCCTACGTTGGCGCTAGGTTGCCAAAACGGCACCAGTGCAGGCAGAAAGGACTGGAATGTGGTGCTACAATTGATTTGAGTAGTGTCCCTTCTTGTATTGTGAGGGTGTGTGTGTGTGATTGGCATATAGTGTCTGAGCTGTTGATGAGTGGTAAAATCATAATTGTTGATTACCTTACCACTTACACTGACTGTTGTGCAGAAGGATTATTTTCTATGTATGTTTAATGTTGTATGCTTCTGTGTGTCAGTTTTGATTTGTTAGTGTATTGCTGTTGGATGGAGTAAGGTCCCCCTGCATGGAAGAACGTGCACCTCTGCCCCAAGTTCACCATAGCAAGGTGTAGTATTTGTGATCCAACCTCAGCGCACATGACAACAAGTTTGTCTACTGTTGCCTTGCTGGGCTGTAGAAGACTAACAGTTTTAGCACAGGTACCTGAATTCACTAAACAGGGCAGGCCTTTTTACCTGTTGCCTTCTAGGAGAGGGCACACCAGCATCTCCCACCTTTTTTCTCAAATTGTCTGCTAGTCCTCGACAACCAGATCCATTGCCCATGAATTTGCAATTTGAGTGGTGCATGGGTGAGGTGCCCATGTAACAGGAGTGTGTGGAGGATGTGTGGTGCATGTGGTCATGGGCACAGGGGATTCTATTTTGCACGTAGTGAAATCCAGTGGTACCGAAGATGGAGGGAGAGAAAGAGAGCCCAGACAGCTGGTGTGAAATGAAGGGGTCTTTTCAGACATTCAAGATCTCATGATGGGCTAGAGTAGAGATTGTTTTTAGAGAGGATGCAATGGGGTTTCTTCGAAGTCACAGTTTCCCTCTGCCCTTTCTTGGTCTTTGTTCTCTGGGAGGGTGATCTCCCTGCTGGCTAACAGGTAGCTGATAGGAACAGTCCATATAATTTTTTGTGTTCATCCTGAGCGGGGACACCCAGCTCCACTCACCTCCCTTCTCATACGTTTGACAAAAATCGTGTCTGGACCAGTCAGAGGTGAAATCATAAAAGTACAGAACAGGTCACAGAAGTTAAGGGCTGCAAGACACAAAATATGTCTGCTACTTTGGTAAAAAGATGGGACAGAAGCTTCCAATTAGTGTATCAAAATTTCCGGACCAGAAGCTTGGGGGTCCCACAGCAGCGGAAACTGGGAGAATTCTTAGAGCAAACACCAGGAGATGATGGACGGAGCGCTGAAACTTTTCACACACTCACCCCCAGTCACAGATCTGGGTTGAATCCATGATCGTTCTTTAGCTCACTTCGCCACCCCAGTTCAGACACAGCTATATGCAAATCAGTCTTGACCCTGTGCCTCATGGGAACAGTCCAGCCCGAACTGCCAAGCCGTGTCTTCCCTGGACCGGAAACAAGCATCCTGGGACCAGTTTTGGGCTAACAGCCCTCATCAGCCAGGATAGCTTGAATCCAGTGGCAAAGTGAGCAAGGGTCCCACGTCTGGGCATACCCTGCATACTTAGGGCGAACAAAGCAAACACAAAGAGATGATGGACGGAACGCTGAAACTTTTCAGACACTCACCCCCGGTCACAGATCTGGGTTGAATCCATCATCGTTCTTTAGCTCACTTCGCCACCCCAGTTCAGACACAGCTATATGCAAATCAGTCTTGACCCTGTGCCTCATGGGAACAGTCCAGCCCGAACTGCCAAGCCATGTCTTCTCTGGACCGGAAACAAGCATCCTGGGACCAGTTTCGGGCTAACAGCCCTCATCAGCCAAGCTAGCTTGAATCCAGTGGCAATGTGAGCAAGGGACCCACGTCTGGGCATACCCTGCCAACTTAGGGCAAACAAAGCAAACGCAAGGAGATGATGGACGGAGTGCTGAAACTTTTCAGACACTCACCTCCAGTCACAGATCTGGGTTGAATCCATCATCGTTCTTTAGCTCACTTCGCCACCCCAGTTCAGACACAGCTATATGCAAATCAGTCTTGACCCTGTGCCTCATGGGAACAGTCCAGCCCAAAATGCCAAGCCATGTCTTCCCTGGACTGGAAACAAGCATTCTGGGACCGGATTGGGGCTAACAGCCCTCATCAGCCAGGCTAGCTTTTTATAGGTGTATACATATCATGGGTGTGCTGAGTTTAGGTTTCTGCATTTATTTTATGAATTGTCATGTTCCCCTTTGCTCAGGTAAAGTTATTCCCTGCTTCTATTGTTTTGTATTTGATTTACATGCAGTACCTGTATCGGACATCCTCCAAAGCTTGGAGTGGATTTGAGCCTGTTTGAAATGTAGTTGTATCTGAGTAGATATGAGTGTTACTTTACTGAATTAGAGTTGACTTACCCTTTTGTAGGTTTTGTTTTGTATCTGCATGTCCCTTCTGTGCCCCTCCTTAATTTCCCCTTTTCTTCTCCCACTTTGTAGTATACATTTCCAATTTTCTAGCTACTCCCCTGTGCCACACCAAAATTTACTCTAAATGGGCAGAGTCCAGCTTATTAAACTGTTTTATCGAGTGTAGTCACACTCCAGCTGTTTAGGTAAGGGCTAAGACAAAAGACAAAATGTCGCTGAGATCGGTAAAGGTGAAAGCAGACAAAACCCCAAACAGAGGCAGTTACCTAGTTCGGCTGACAAACCTAACAAACTTGTGAAGCTTACTCCAGCAAAGAGCCGTAAGAAAAATAAGAACTTAGTCCCTATAAAGGTAGCCCCCTCACTTAGGTCTTATTTTATGGCCAACTCACAGGGCAACATAGACTCCGCAAAACAGTCCGACTCTACAGCCATACTAGAGGAAAACAGGGAGGTGGACCCCTCTATTACACTCTCTAATCGTTATGCCCCTTTAAGCATTATGTCCGTATCGACTGGGGATGACAGACAAGAAGAGCTTGAAGAGGCGGGGTCTACGCCGGTGGAGGAGGTTGCTCAAAGTGCTGAATTAGTACAGGGGCTGTTAAAACAGCTGACTCTGGAAATTGGGGCTCGCTTTTCTACTTCGGAAAGGAACCAGAAAAAAATACGAGATACCTGTACTGGTTTAGAAGAAAAATTTCTGGCACTTACACACAGGATGGAAGACCTAGAACAAAAAGTAGGGGAACTGGGGCAGGAGGTAAAGGACAATGCTCAAGAGGTACTAATTCTTAAAGAACGAGAGCGGGATATGGCAGAGAGATTGGAGAGACTGGAAAATATGTCAAGAAGGAACAACATCCGGATTTTAGATTTAAAAGAAGGGTTGGAAGGAGATAAGCTAAAATCTTATGTTATTGATATTTTGACCAAAGCTTTCCCCCAGATTGCATCAGCTCCGGTTTGGGAAACCGAAATTCAACGGATTCACAGAGACCCCTTTAGGTTAAATCCGGCTCGGAAAAAACCTAGAAAGATCCTGGTCTATATACAGTCTTATACTCTAAAGGAGCATTTATTGGGGGCAGCTCTTAAACTTAAAACTATTCAGGTCCAAGATGCTTCCTTTAGAATCCGTTCTGATATCTCCCGGGTCACGGAGGACAGGAGATGGGAACTGGGAAAGCGGATGGACGCTTTAAGGGATTTAGGAACCCAGGTGCAGTTGCGGTTTCCTGCCTTCTTGAAAGTGGTCCTAGCAAACAAAATGCATAACTTTAGGTCCCCGGAGGAGGTTGACAGTTTTCTTGCACAATGTAACGCCACAGTGTAAGGTTAGGGGTAGGTAAATCAGCATCCAAGTCATTGCTAACATCTTATATATAAGAAGCTAAGCTAGGGGCCTTCGGCTCAAAAGGCAATATTCATTGCCTATAGGTAGTTTGGGAGGGTTCCCGCGAGGGGGGCTAGTTGGGTGGTGATGGGGGGTAATGGGGGTCTTCACGGTGTTTGGTGGGGAGCATTGGGAAAAAACAAAAAAATATATATATTAAAGTCATGTGACATTACAACTTCCAGTAGCTACTGTGGAGGGTGGAGTACGTTTTATGATGGGGGATAGGTTTGTCCAGGATGGGAATCAATATCTTGAGTGTCTTAGATGGAATGTTAATGGTCTGAGAGTTAAAAGAAGACAACACCTGATTCTTCAATATTTAAGGAATAGTTCAGCTAGATTGTTCTTGATTCAGGAGACCCATCTTTTGCAAGCAGAGTGCAAGGCACTATTTGGTAAACAAAAATGGGTGGATAAAATTATTGCTTCGGATCAGCAATGCTGTTCTAAAGGGGTTGCGATAATATTAAAAATGAACTCGGGAGTTGAGATTACTAAGTCTCAGGTAGACATTGAGGACGTTGGGTTATCGTCGAAATTAAATTTAAAGGGATTAAATATACCCTAGTAAGCTATTACGGGCCTAACGAAGATGATATTTTCCCTTTGAATAACCTCTGTTTGGCCCTTGCAGACTTTGATGCTCCTTTGATCCTGGCTGGCGATTTCAACGTACTCTTAGATAATAAGCTTGATAGGTTTTCTCCCCGTACTCAGATAGCAGCCCCCCGTGTTAAAGCACATCTTTTGAATATTTTGAAAAATGTTAACTTATGTGATGTGTGGAGGAAAAAACATGGTGAGGTTAGGGAGTACTCTTTTTATAGTAAAAAGAACTCCCACTATTCCAGGATAGACTATGTATTTATGGATTACGCGGAAACCCATAAGGTGAGCCTAATTAAATATCTGCCTATCCATTTATCGGACCATGGAGCGATGGTCTTTAAATTGGATTTTCCTCCGGACTATTCTTTAAGGAGATGGACATTAAATAGGAGGGGTTCTCCTTCTATCTTCTACTCCGGGCCTTTTGAAGTTTGAAACTGACACTTTTTCCATAATAACCTGGGGTCTGCCCCCTACATATCGTCTGGGATGCCTTTAAGGCATGGCTGAGGGGATATTAAAAGGGGCGGTAATTGGGTGGGCTAGGTCAGAGAGGGAAGAATTGGCTAATTTAGAACAACAGATAGCGGGGGCTGAAGCGGACTTGAAGGCGAGACCTCCCGATGACCCCGAGAAAGAACGATGGGTAAAGAGAGTGGAGGAGTGTCAGCTAAAATTTAAACTTAAGACAGAAGAAATTTTACACCAAAAGTGGGAGATAAGTAAAATGAGGGAGTTTGATCAAGGGGAGAATTGTGGTAAGCTCCTGGCCATGAAGTCAAGGATTGATAGAGCTAATATGTATATTAGCAAGATTAAAGTGGGCACACAATTTAATGAGGAGAAAGATAAAATAGAACAGGCCTTTACAGGGTTCTTTCAAGATCTTTATCATGAAGATCTTCAGGGGGAGGAGGAGCTTATTGATAGTTGGCTGGAACAAAAACAGCTTCCGAGGTTAACCGAGGCTAGTCAACAATTTCTCTCTTTAGAAATATCAGGGACTGAGATATTGGAAGTGTTAGACACAGCTAAAAAGGGGAAAGCTGCAGGCCCAGATGCAATCCTGACTGAGGTCTATTCTATGTTGAAGGATGAAATCATTCCGGTCTGGTTAAAACTGTTTAATGAAATACTAAAGGGTATATCTCCTCTGCCGGATTCATGGTCCGATGCAGTTATTACTCTGATTTTGAAACCCGGTAAGGATCCTTTTCAGTGTCAATCATACCGTCCAATCTCCTTATTAAATGTTGACTATAAGGTTTTTGCAGGTATTTTGAATAAACGGCTTTGTAAAATCGCAGCCCAAATAATCCATGAAGATCAAAAGGGTTTTCTTCCGGGTAGACAAATGTCAGACTTGGTATATACTTTAGTTGGCACAGTGGATATGGCATCATCAAGGGGTCTTCCTTTGTCAATCATCACGGTCGACGCGGCTAAAGCCTTCGATCGTGTGAACTGGCATTTCCTAGATAGGACCTTGAATGTTGTGGGTTTTACTTCCGGCTTCAGAGATGTTATTAAAAAAATTATAGTTCTCCTCGGGCTCGGATTTTAGTCAATGGAAATCTTTCCCCCATTGTTAACATAGAACGAGGTACTAGGCAAGGTTGCCCTTTGTCCCCTATTCTATTTGATATTTACATGGAGCCCCTGGCTCAGAGTTTAAGATCAAACAAAAAAATTGTTCCTTTTGAACTCGGTGGGTTTGTTAGGAAGATAGCTCTATATGCGGACGATTTAGTCGTCTTTTCATCTAATGTGGATATCACATTACATGAACTTATACTTGAAACTCAAACTTTTGGGAATTTTTCGAGTTACTGAAATAAACAAAGATAAGACTGAGGTTATGGCTTGGAATATTGTTAATCAGGTTGAGCCATATGCGACAGAACTTAGATACCTCGGAATCATAATAACTCAAGATCCCAGAAAAATCCCAAAGGTTAATTTAGATAGAGTATCAAAGGAAGTTGAGCTCCTTTTAAAAGATGGCAGAACATTCCTTTATCTCACTACGGCCGGGTCAACTTGATTAAAATGTGTGTCCTTCCGAAATACACTTATCTTTTTAATAACATACCATTAGAATTCGCAAGAGCTGATATTCTTAAAATTCAGGGCAGGATTTCCTCTTTTATTTGGGCAGGAAAAGGGATTAGGTTGTCCTGGAAAAAACTTAGGCGCAAACTGACACAGGGTGGTATGGGTTTACCAGACTTTCAGCTCTACTGTTGGGCCTATCAACTGAAAAATGCCAGGATGCTATTGCATACCCCGGATAATTCATTAATTGGTAATATGTTTAAAGCCATGCTGGAGGGGGTAGGGGAGCACGGTTTTATGTATAAATTTGTCTCTCCTAAATTTTATAAAAAGGTTCGTTTGAAGACGCTGGGCATGGCGGCCAAGCTTGGTCGGACTGTCGAAACTGTTTGGGGCTCTCCTATTATAGTGAATGGGCGCCGGTGTGGGATTCGCCTGGAACTCCGGAGTGCCTTTTGGACGCTCTAGCTCAGCCACTGATAGCGGCAGGAGTTCTACATTGGGGGGACTTGGTACTGGATAGCACATGTCATCCTTGGGAATTTTGGAATCATACTACAAATGGAACCTTGTCTAGATTTAAACACTATCAGCTCACATCATGGTGTAAATTTCAAAGTTGGTCGTGTTGTGAAGATAATATCATGGAAAGTGACTTGCAAAATCAGGCTCCAAGGAGGAAAGAAGTTGCTTTATGGTACAATTATCTTCTGGCTGCAGCAGAACGAAGGATTGGAAAAGCCCCATCAGGTCTGGGAGAACTACTTGCCCAGCGAAGAACGGAAAGAGTTATGGCAAGTATCTAATGACCTGCTTTATTCTGTGGTTAAATCTGCTGCACTCAGAAGAAACCATTTTTTCACACTCCATAGGATATACTGGACCCCTCTTAAAGTTTCTAAATTGAAGGGTGGAGGAAAAGCCAAATGCTAGAGGTGTGGATTCCAGAATGCGGATGATGTCCACATATTCGCGTCTTGCCCCAAGATCCACGAATTTTGGTCGGATGTTGGTAAGACTATTTCCAGGGTCATGGATGCGGAGGTGGAGGTAAGCCCAACTCTTAGCTTATTTGGTTTTGTGCCTAGGCCGGGTGGGATACGAGATCAGTTTGGACCCCAATACAAACTGGTATTTTACCTGATTTTGTTGGCCAGGAGAGAGATTTGTATGTTGTGGCGCCAGGAAACCTCTCCTAGTTGGAATGCCTGGTGGAATTCTGTTAAGTATTATCGAGCTGTAGATCAGAGGGTAAATGTTTTCAGGGAAAGGCCTGACATTGGGTTGTTTTGGAACAGGTTGGATGACCCTTCTTGAGAGATCTTGGGTCACCTTATGTTAGATTTGGGTATAGGATACTTCCAATGATTAAAGCCTCTGGGTCAGCTCAAGTTGAGTATAAACGGGTATTCCCCGTTTGGCATATCAGCTGAGACTAAGTACCACCAAAAAGTTATCTGCGCCAGTGGTGGGACAGGTCGAGAGGCGGCAGTAGCTACGGAGGTCATATGAGGAAAAAAAGACAAAATGGTTGGTTGCCTCCGCTCGAGGGGTAAAGGCTACACGTTGCTGCACTGGCAATTGACAAAGAAGAGCGGATAGAGTGCCCTGCATCAAGAGTGCTGCTCTATTTCCTAAATGGGTGAGAAGATACGGATCTGGTGAGAGCGGATCAAGCCTGGAGTACCCTAAGTCTAATGTTAGCGAAATGTAACATAGCCCGTCACTGGGGGGCAGACACCCCACCAACGCTTCGGGATTGGAAGAGGGATATGGACTGGTGTATGGTGGCTGAAAAGTCAGTCTATGTGAATAGAGGGTGCCCAAGAAAATGGGGGAAAATATGGGGCATATGGAATGAATATAGAGGGAACCCATGCACGGTTCCTGTGGGAGAGACAATACATTCCCTGATACATCCAGGGGCCGATTGAATGTGATACAAGATTACGTGATGGCGAACAGTGTCGGGGCCAGAAGTTGACAAACGAAGGTTAACCTATGACTCACTGTAATCATCTTTGGTCATGTTTTCAACAACTGTAATGTAAGGCGTGTTTTAATGCTCTGCTACAATAAAAAGCTAAATCAAAAAAAGCATGTATTTGCTATGGGTTGTCTAAAAAAAAGAGTGCTGCTTTATTCAGCTCGGAGCACAGCTCACCATTCCAGAGTGTGACAAGGAGTAGTTCGGGAGGACAAAGACTGCTGATACTGCAAGCCTGCGACCACTGCCCAGCTTAACCCTTACTTTCCTCTTGTGAGTTATGGCAGCAGTGGCATGCCACACCTTATATTACACGTATGTAACAAGACACAGTGGGGCATATTCTCAAGGAGTCATCGCCGATTTATCGGCACTTTAGCGCCGCAAAAGTGGCGATAGACTTATTGCCCTATTCTCAAGCTGGTGCAAACTGCCGATATTGCCAGTTTCCCAGCGATATCCTCCTCAAAAAACATCGCCACGGATGAGAGCGACAACTAACACTAATGATATGCAGAGTAGGCGTTCCCGTGCAAAAACACACGAAAACACCACTTCGCGATATTCTCAACGACCAGCCAGATCCGCGATGCGACCCAAAAACAGGCGATAAGGCGCGTTAGCAGCAGGAATTTAACACCTGCCTTTTACTGGTGTAAAGCAGGATGACAACCTGCAGCATAAAAGGGAGCCCAGCCCAGAGCCACACCTGAAGACCAACACCTGTCTTGGAGCTACTGACCATGCAGCTCGGAGACCCAAGAGGGCCACAACAGCCACCACCCCCAGGACCCCCCCGGACTACCACAGAGGCAGCGCAGAACAAGACAGCTGACCTTCCCAAAACGGCATGGCCCCTCAGCCACACAATTGCAGAATGTGGGGAGAGGTGGGAACCAAGTATGTGTGAAGGAGGCAAGTCACCCATGAATAAGAATGTACACAATGCCAAGTGTGGCGGTGATGTGCTGGACAGACTACAGTATGCAGAGTACAGACATGTCCATATGGACATATACTGCTGGTGTTTGTAGTGTTGTGGACAGTGGACGCAACCATGTTACCTCAGGCAGTGGGGAAGACCCCGGTCATGTATCCGTGTCGTCCCCCCCTGTAAGCGTAAGTGGAGTGGGCTGGGCCAGCGTACACCAGGCCAGCGTAGGAGTGTGAATAAATAGGCCGGGGCTCTGGGCGTGGTTCACTTCCCGGATGGCCAACGCATCTGCCAGGGAGGCGCCCCCCACCCTGCCACGAGTCAGCCGCCATTACCACCAGCCTCCTCAGCCGATTGCTGGCATCCGCGACACAGGCCCCCAGCGCACCCAGCGACACAGCACCGCAGAGTTATGTGTGTGCTGACTACTGTCTGCGGCCTACTCTGCGGTCAGCAGGGCCCTCAAATCTAATCCAATCCTGACCTGCGAGGACACGCCATCATCTCTGGCTGCACACCCGCTGAGCGCTTCAGGTGCCACCAACTCAGTGCACCACAAGTCATCTCCACGTGGCTGTGGGCCCTTTCTGACCACTGCCTCCGGCCTACACTGCAGTCAGCAGGGCTCACAATTCAAATTGAGTCTTGATTTATTAATGGCGCAGTCCAGTAGGCAACAGACATTGCTTCCAGTGTGGCCCCCCGGACGACGCATCATCGCAGGCTGCACACCCGATGAGCGCTTCAGGTGCCACCAACTTAGTGCACCACAAGTCATCGCCACGTGGCTGTGGGCCCTTGCTGACCGCTGCCTATGGCCTACACTGCGGTCAGCAGGGCTCAGAAATCAAATCCAATCCTGACCTGTGAGGACACGCCATCATCTGTGGCTGCACACCCGCTGAGCGCTTCAGGTGTCACCAACTCAGTGCACCACAAGTCATCACCACGTGGCTGTGGGCCCTTGCTGACCGCTGCCTCCGGCCTACACTGCAGTCAGCAGGGCTCTCAAATCAAATCCAATCCTGATATGCGAGGACACACCATCATCTCTGGCTGCACACCCGCTGAGCGCTTCAGGTGCCACCAACTCAGTGCACCACAAGTCATCGCCACGTGGCTGTGGGCCCTTTCTGACCGCTGCCTCCGGCCTACACTACGGTCAGCAGGGCTCTCAAATCAAATCCAATCCTGACCTGCGAGGACACGCCATCATCTCTGGCTGCACACCCGCTGAGCGCTTCAGGTGCCACCAACTCAGTGCACCACAAGTCATCGCCACGTGGCTGTGGGCCCTTTCTGACCGCTGCCTACGGCCTACACTGTAGTCAGCAGGGCTCTCAAATCAAATCCAATCCTGACCTGCGAGGACACGCCATCATCTCGGGCTGCACACCCGCTGAGCGCTTCAGGTGCCACCAACTCAGTGCACCACAAGTCATCGCCACGTGGCTGTGGGCCCTTTCTGACCGCTGCCTCCGGCCTACACTGCAGTCAGCAGGGCTCACAATTCAAATTGAGACTTGATTTATTAATGGCACAGTCCAGTAGGCAACAGACATTGCTATCAGTGCAGCCCGCCCGGACGATGCATCAGCGCAGGCTGCGCCCCCGCTGAGTGCTTCAGGTGCCACCAACTCAGTGCACCACAACACATGTACCCTTTATGATTGAGTTTTGTGTTGTGGACAGCTGACGCGACAATGTCACCTCAGGCAGTGGGGCAGACCTGGGACAATGATGATGAAGATGAGGCAGGTGTACCACACCCCACTGCAGCTGCAGCGGGAATATCCCGAAGGGACACAATGATTAACAATCACTTCACATGAGCACGCTCATCTCTGGTGCCCCTACCTCAGTGCACCACAAGTCATGGACCCTTTATAATTGAATCTGTGTGTGTGATACGAAGATCACTGTTCTAGTTGTTGCCAGCACCAACCACTCCCTGAGTGCTGGCTTACTCTCAACCCCCATCCAGTACAGGCGTCACTGGACATGTGTCCCTGGCAATAAAAAGTGGCCGGGCGCCCGTGCCCGTAGCCAGTTCCACTATCTATCTAAGTGTGTCCTTGTGGTCATTATGTATGCATGATGGGCCAGGGCCCTACCACCTTACCTTGTGCTGTGGACTGCGGACGCAACCATGTCACCTCAGGCAGTGTCTAAGACCTTGGACACGTAGCTCTGTCCCCCCCGTAAGCGTAAGCAGAGTGGGCTGGGCCGGCGTATGCCAGGCCAGCGTAGGGGTGTGAAGGATTTGCCCGGGGCTCGGGCGTGGTTCGGTTCTGGCCTGGACAAGGAAGTAACTAATGCATGTGTCTCTGTTGTAGTGTCGGCGCCACCCTGCCCGCAATCGACAATGTTGCAATGTAGCATGCACCCTGAGGGCGGGCTCGCACGAACGGAGAAATGAAGGAGCGCAAGACCGCTCGGGGTCTTGGCTCATACATGCCAAGTGTTGTGTGTATCTGTAATGCCGCAGCAAGAGCAAAATGCCTAGACCTACTCGCAGCGCGAGTTCAGCCACGCATGGACTCTACATCGGTGTCCGCCCTATCCTTACCATAGGCCTACACTCACGTGGCCGCCCACCTTCAACGGACAACATCACAGTGTGGTTGTCAGGCTTCTGGACATGCGCAGACAGGCATGACAATGGTGTGCCGTAGGAGTGCAAGTGATGCATCCGCGCTGCGCGCACAAGTAAATAGGCTCGGGGGAGGGAGGAGCAGCTGTGAGGCAACGTAACACACAGTGATGCCGCACATTTGCCACATGCAAGACATGTCAAACATGAATCCCAAAGTCGCACACATCCCACCCCACCCCCAACAAGCCACTTCACATTTCCTGAATGCAAGCAGATGAGAAACTAACATAAGGGATGAAAGCTCCTTTGTCTGAACTATCAGGCGGAAGCACATCTGCACCTCCGACCTCGGAATTGCATGTGCCCGGCACCCCCGACAGATACTATAGCAGCTGATGTCGACTCCCACACTATGCACAGCCCGACGAAAGACCAACGTATACACACCCCACACACAGAAGTCCTTGTTCGAAGTTATCTTGCATGGAATGGCAAATTTTATAAAGAAGGAGCACCAATATCAAAACAATTAATTATTGTAGTCCTTTTAATGATTAATCTTTAGGCAGTAGATTCAGAATTCTTCTTCTTTATTGAAAATTTCACAAAAGTTCATTTCAAACACGTTTGATTTTCATTCCCAAATTCTGTTTATAACTCCATCATTAACATCAAAACTTCAGTTTATGAATCAGCCAACGCGCTTTCGTCCTATTTAGGACATCATCAGGGCTGAAATAATGAAACAAAAAATATAATTAAAAATATGTCAAAAAATACTATTTACAATATTACTTCATACTACCAAGGAAAATTAAGTAACATCTTTTCTTTAACTTAATTAAACAACATCTCCTGCCTATATCCATTCTATACTGTTCACAATCATCAAGATGGATGAAAAATACCAATTATCCACATTAATTATTCACACATAAGAAAATCTTATAAGACCTGCGTTAAAAACATTTAATAGTAACATATAATTCATGATCATTTCTAAACATGTAACTGTATAATATATACATATCTAATATTATCCTAATTTGATCTACCTGTTGCCCTCCTAATGGGAGTACCCAGAGTAACTAATGAAACGTAAACCATTTAAAGACATCTTGTCCAAACCAGTGTACCAATGTGCCACTAACCATAATAAAATGTCACTCACCAACATTAGAAATTCATATCAATTTATTTGATGTTCAGTTCAACAATTAATTATCTTCAAGAAAATTATTCTGAAAAGACCGAAAGAAAGCCACATCATTACCAATAAAATCCACTACAAACTTATATTTCTAGAGTCATGTCGCAAAAGAAACATCACTCACCAATCTCCAATTACAAACTTTGCATCATCAAGTCCTCCGTTTCAATTCTAAACTGCAAAAATAAAAGAATGTGCAAAATTACTTCTCAAAAAACTTTCTATGAGTTATCCTAACGGTATACAAACCATTCCCTTCATGACACTCACCTACATCGAGTCTATTCCATGTGTTACTGCTCAGCGCGGCCCGATAAATCCCGCTGGTGTTTGATGCCGTGTTGACCCATTCCTTTTAAATTGTTCATCAACCTATCACGGACTTACCATTATTTAATGCTCCAACCAATGAAGAGTCAGAATTTCAAGCCTACCTATTTAAAATTTCCAGTCCCCTCCGTGGTCCGCTATGACTTTCAACCAATCGCGAAAGTTGATTGTGAAATACGCTTCAGGAAACACTCAACCAATAGCGACCTGCCTATTAATGTTGCTCGTTTCCTCTCTGGTCCGCTGTACCTTTCGTCCAATTGCGAGAGTCCAATACAAAAAACACGCTTCAATAGCGACCAGCCCCACGTATAACAAAACAAAATAATTCACTATATAACATCCCTAATGAGTTCCGAAATGTTAGAATAAAGCTACGCAGGACGTCCGTCACCGTTCCTTTATACCTAGAAAGAAATAACACCAAGGGCTACTACGTTACGCATGTGCCCTCTACGGTCCACTTTCATTTTCGGAATTTCGAGTGGGCAGACAACCATCAATTTCCTGCTCCATACGCCCGACGCCGAGGGCTACTACGTTACGCATGTTCCCTCTACGGTCCGCTTATTATTTTCATCCAATAGCGAAAGGCTTTCTCAAAATGCACTGCAATAAGCTCTCAACCCAGGGCAGATAACCATCCATTTACTGCTTCCTGTTATCATACACCCGTCACCATTGCTTTCATTGAATAGATTTTAAAAAAACGATACTGTGTGATACACTTAAACATTGATAAATTATCAACATTACTACTTGCCTGAATATCTAATATTTCGAGATTTAGTCACTTTTAAGGTGCCCTGCTGCTGGAGGTGGGGTGCCGGAGCTGTCCATGAGCTTTTGGAGGGCGTCGGTGTAGATGTTGGTGTGGTCCTCTTCATCATCAGTGCTGTGTTGTTGGGTCATTATCAAGGAGTTTATTAATTGTAACAGCATAGGAGTAGTATATGCACTCATTTGTGAATGTTCCAAAATCTATATAGGAAGTACGAAGCGGACTCTAAAAATTAGAATACAGGAGCACAGAAGAGCTGTGCTCAATAAAGATGAGAGTTCGCCATTATATCAGCATATGCAGAATAATCATGCACTAAGAACAGGTTTTAAATTCCATGGTTTACAAAGAATTGTACCTCATGTCAGGGGTGGTGATTGGGAACGTACATTGAGGCAGCAAGAAGCTAAATGGATTAGCAGATGCAGGACAGTATCGCAGGGATTGAACAGTGATAATGAATTGCATTATTTTCTGTAAGTAGTAATATAATGTGCAAAATATAATTTATATGTGATGCCACACTTGTTTAATAATCTTAGGTGTTGGAACGATTTTAGTTATGATAGAAATCAGTAATTTATATAATTTTGGAAAATGAACTTAATGATTTCTGGTTTTTAACAATTGTTCTAGGGATGAGAGGATTGTAAAATTAGTACAGTACATGGTGCAGGGATGACGTAGATATAGAATATATTTCTCCCACTCTTGGTTGAATCAGATCGTCTCCTCGGGTTATGGAGGTCCAGTTGTTCTAATATGATATTTTTTATTTAAGAATCTTGTCTGGAAATAGACACCTTAAAAGTGACTAAATCTCGAAATATTAGATATTCAGGCAAGTAGTAATGTTGATAATTTATCAATGTTTAAGTGTATCACACAGTATCGTTTTTTTAAATCTATTCAATGAAAGCAATGGTGACGGGTGTATGATAACAGGAAGCAGTAAATGGATGGTTATCTGCCCTGGGTTGAGAGCTTATTGCAGTGCATTTTGAGAAAGCCTTTCGCTATTGGATGAAAATAATAAGCGGACCGTAGAGGGAACATGCGTAACGTAGTAGCCCTCGGCGTCGGGCGTATGGAGCAGGAAATTGATGGTTGTCTGCCCACTTCGAAATTCCGAAAATGAAAGTGGACCGTAGAGGGCACATGCGTAACGTAGTAGCCCTTGGTGTTATTTCTTTCTAGGTATAAAGGAACGGTGACGGACGTCCTGCGTAGCTTTATTCTAACATTTCGGAACTCATTAGGGATGTTATATAGTGAATTATTTTGTTTTGTTATACGTGGGGCTGGTCGCTATTGAAGCGTGTTTTTTGTATTGGACTCTCGCAATTGGACGAAAGGTACAGCGGACCAGAGAGGAAACAAGCAACATTAATAGGCAGGTCGCTATTGGTTGAGTGTTTCCTGAAGCGTATTTCACAATCAACTTTCGCGATTGGTTGAAAGTCATAGCGGACCACGGAGGGGACTGGAAATTTTAAATAGGTAGGCTTGAAATTCTGACTCTTCATTGGTTGGAGCATTAAATAATGGTAAGTCCGTGATAGGTTGATGAACAATTTAAAAGGAATGGGTCTACACGGCATCAAACACCAGCGGGATTTATCGGGCCGCGCTGAGCAGTAACACATGGAATAGACTCGATGTAGGTGAGTGTCATGAAGGGAATGGTTTGTATACCGTTAGGATAACTCATAGAAAGTTTTTTTGAGAAGTAATTTTGCACATTCTTTTATTTTTGCAGTTTAGAATTGAAACGGAGGACTTGATGATGCAAAGTTTGTAATTGGAGATTGGTGAGTGATGTTTCTTTTGCGACATGACTCTAGAAATATAAGTTTGTAGTGGATTTTATTGGTAATGATGTGGCTTTCTTTCGGTCTTTTCAGAATAATTTTCTTGAAGATAATTAATTGTTGAACTGAACATCAAATAAATTGATATGAATTTCTAATTTTGGTGAGTGACATTTTATTATGGTTAGTGGCACATTGGTACACTGGTTTGGACAAGATGTCTTTAAATGGTTTACGTTTCATTAGGTACTCTGGGTACTCCCATTAGGAGGGCAACAGGTAGATCAAATTAGGATAATATTAGATATGTATATATTATACAGTTACATGTTTAGAAATGATCATGAATTATATGTTACTATTCAATGTTTTTAACGCAGGTCTTATAAGATTTTCTTATGTGTGAATAATTAATGTGGATAATTGGTATTTTTCATCCATCTTGATGATTGTGAACAGTATAGAATGGATATAGGCAGGAGATGTTGTTTAATTAAGTTAAAGAAAAGATGTTACGTAATTTTCCTTGGTAGTATGAAGTAATATTGTAAATAGTATTTTTTGACATATTTTTTATTATATTTTTTGTTTCATTATTTCAGCCCTGATGATGTCCTAAATAGGACGAAACGCGTTGGCTGATTCATAAACTGAAGTTTTGATGTTAATGATGGAGTTATAAACAGAATTTGGGAATGAAAATCAAACGTGTTTGAAATGAACTTTTGTGAAATTTTCAATAAAGAAGAAGAATTCTGAATCTACTGCCTAAAGATTAATCATTACAAGGACTACAATAATTAATTGTTTTGATATTGGTGCTCCTTCTTTATAAAATGTATTATCTCTGTAAGGTTGGTTTTGATGCGGTGGACCATGAGGAGTGAGCACTAACATTCTTCAAAAGTAATTCAATATATACATTTTTTGAATCAACTAGTGCGCTGTGGTACTAAGCCCTCACCGCTGTGGCTGTATAAGGAGTATTTTGCATGGAATGGCCTTCACACTTACTCCCACACCATCCCAGGCGTTCAACCGTTGCACACTAAAACAACTCATTGATCCGAGCTGTGGCATTTCATCCACAGAACTGGCGCAGGTCAGAACAGTGTCGCTTCAACCAGAGCCACTAACGCAATGGCAGAACATCCCGGACACATGCACAACCCCTGTCACGTGGAACTGTACCGTGCACGTATGCTGCATTTACTGGGGGTACTGCCATTGGCAGTGCTGCGGATCAGTTACCGGCTAAGCTTATGCCTTGCCTACATCACCTGCATTCAGCCTGTGTTGCATTGTCGATTGTGCATATTCGAGTGGTCCATGGATGTCTGCCTATCCAACAGGACGGTAGCTGAACTGGATTTTGACATGTGTGTGCGCCCCCTGTTGGCCCACGTCCAGGAGAGTCACAGTGATACCCGTTTATGGGGTGCCTTGAAACTTGGCATACATGCTGGTAGCTGGACCTGGGAGATTGCACAGCTCCTCATGTGCAGTGACCACATTGAACCGCTCCCCTATTGGGCTGTAGTGCTAATTGGTGAAAGGGGGTGGACGCAGCACATCTGTCCGGACCTGCTAATGGATGGCCTTGCCGTCCTGTTTGATGAAGTCGACAACGAGCTCATGTTGGAAATGATAGCCTACGAAGCTGCAATCGCTTTTAAGGACGAGTAACTACGTACCTGCAGCCACAACCGATTGGAACCCATTGCATATGTCCCAACACCTTGTTGCATCTTGGCGATCTGGTCACATATCCCATGACAACAGTGGACATGGCTGCATTCGCCTGGACTCCGAATACATGAGCGGACAACAACGCCGAACAACACACACCTGTGAAAGGTGAGGCACTCCCCCCGAGTGGTCAGCGGCGCTTGGCAACGTTCCTCATTCTGACATACTGCTGCATTGGTCTGCATGTTGTGGCACTAATCTTGCCCGTACTGACATGCATATGCTAATAAAGTCTACGCACCTTCACTTGTATTCAACTGTGATGAGTGTTGGTTTGAATGACAATGTGTGTCTCACTGCCTATCTGGGTCACGGCCATACATGCGTACTGATAGCATTACCCAGGGAGTACCTTTTTTTGGAATCACTGTCCCTACATTCATCCATACTTTCATACTTGATTGAGCATAGCCATGACACATCTGTGTGAATTAGTATGGTTCATTCACATTCAGTGGAGTGTTGAAGCTGGAACAGTACAGGGCCATTCAAACCCCACTTTGCAATGTTGCCCCGTGGAGGGCCAGCAGGAGTCCTTTAGGGATTGACAAGTTCATCGGGAGTGAAAGACTTCAGTCCGCAGTGTGCTTGCTGTGTCATTGGTAACCAAAACAAATATGGCAGTCCATGTCGAGGTCCAAGGTGAGTGTCGCTGAGTGTATCGGGGGACAGTGGAAGGTGTTATTCCAGGGCATAATGCAGAGGGCAGAACCAAGCTGAAACAGGCCATATGGCGGAGATGAATGCTACCACTTCATTCTTACCACAAAGCCCGATTCATCATCATCTCCGTCCTCTGATGTGTCCGGTGCCTCACATGCGGGTGGTGGTGTTTTGTCTGCATCACTGAGGTGGAATGTCTGCCGCAGTGTGTGGCACTGACACTTCAGGGGGCGGAGATGTGGATGGAGTAGTAGCAGCAGCTTTCATCCGCGCCAGGCCTTGTGGTGGCAATGCCATGACAAGGATCTGCAGGGCATGGAGGATCACAGCTACATCTGACTGGTGTGCAGCCGTGGCAAACATTCTTTCCGCCTGCATCCGCTCCAAGCTCTCCATCATTCTCCTTATGTGTCCCAACTCCCGGCTGACATCGCTGGAGTCACTCTGACTAGCCAGCTGTTCTTGGCTCAGAGTCATGACTCCAGCGATGTCAGCCATGGATTGTTGGAGAGCATGGAGCGGACAGTGGGTGTCCGTTAGGAACTGTAAGTCGTCCCTGATGGGACTTAGACACCCACGTATGGCATCTAGTTTGGCTGGCATGAGTTCGGACCCCACCCGCAGCTGGTCAGCCATCTTCTCCTGGCACCCGAACACACGGTGTTGGTATGCCATATGTTGGTCGTGGGGGTCCTAGGAGACAGCCGTGGTGGTGGGTGCTTCCTGCTGTGTGGTCTGTGCAGGGGGTGGGGTCTCATCGATGCAGCTGGGCTGCCCTGCTGCTGGAGGTGGGGTGCCGGAGCTGTCCATGAGCTGTTGGAGGGCGTCGGTGTAGATGTTGGTGTGGTCCTCTTCATCATCAGTGCTGTGCTGTTGGGTCTGCTCTGCAGGAGGTGTTGATTCTCCCTCTGCAATGTGAAGGGGAGATGCAGATTGACATTGTGTTCACATGTATGTTCACGCATTGTACAAGTTTACATACAGACTGCATGACAATGTACATTGTGACTGTTTGTGAGGAGATGCCACTTTGATGCGAGACAGTTGACATTTCTGCACCATCAGGGATGTGAGGGTGTACTTGTACATTATCATCTCACAGTTTCCTGCTATGCCACATGCGAGTGGCCATTTTCTACACACAAGCGGCAGCAGTTGTGTCCTCTGTTCTGTTGTGTGAATGTTGCAGTTTGTACCACATTGTTGTCAACGTTGAGGTGCTCTGATTCTTATGTGTGTGTGCTGCATTGTGGGTGAGTTGCCCTTCAGCTCTGATTTGGCTGGCCCTTATCCCTTTCAGGCGGTGTGCCTTTCACTTCTGTGCTTATACAGTGCTGAGATGTTGCGGACTTGGGTAAATTGGTCTCTTGTTCGGAGTTGTGACTCTTGGGCATGGTTTGTCCGCAGATGTGCTATACTTAATTGTGCATGTGTGCCACTGTGCCCATCTCCCCCCGTCCCCCCAGTCCCTGGTCGTTACTCACCCTGTTGCTGTGGGGTCAAGTCATGTTGTGCAGTGTCCGGTCCCCCAAATCCTGCCACCGTCTCCCCAATGATGGCCCCAGGCTGGTCCTCCGTGGGGCTTGTGGGTTTCTGGTTGTCCTCTGTACTTGCTCCGGCTACCTCCATGGTGCTTTGCGGTTGTTTGTGTCTTGCTTGTGTTTTTTGTTTGCCGCTTTTATGGTGGTTTTTCCCACCTGACTTGTGTGACTTGCAGGCCTGGCGCTGCTTATCGCAGAATTTTTTATTGCAGTTGGGCACATCGCAACTTTTTTCACGTTCGGGTTTATATTTTTATCGCCGTCCAGGTAATTTTATCGCTGACATTTGACGCATTGTCGGGAGACTATCGCATGTTACCCCCGTGTTAGGAATACGACGTTGAAACAGAGTTATTTTCCTGCAATAGACGGCGATGTGAAAAATTGCGTTAACATATTTTGGCGAGGATTATCGCACGTTCTTGAGAATATCCCCCAGTGAGTTCAGCTTCAGAACATTGACGATTAGTAGACTTAACTTTTTTGATGGTAGGAGGCACCTTTTTCAGTTTCTTTGCATGAATTCTCTGCATGCTATGTGAATATGTATTCCTTGTGATGCTGCTATCCTTTTTTCTCGGGTTGTTGTGCAATCATTTTACTGATGGTTTTATCTTATGTATTATGCTGCACTGTATTGTATGGTGTATTTTTCTACGATGTACACGAATTGTGTTTGGTGTGTACACTTTAATGATTTTTATCTAAAAATCGAATAAAATGTATATGATATGAAATGACTAGTAGGCTAGTAGTGAGAACGGATTCAGCTGTTAAACAGTAGATTTTCTAGTGGTATATTTGTTATACCACCAATGGAAGGCGTTTCTCTTTCCTAGCGATGGACATATGAGTACCATGGTATTTCCAACTTGTGAATAAATTGTGAATGAAGAAAAGCCAAGTAAGTATCTATAAATTAGGCAGGTGTCTTTTTGGGGGCTATCTCTGCCGTGCTTCCACCAGAGTATGAATACTGCATGCCTCGCAGGGCTTGAGGTGAAATCTCTCCTGCATTCATAGGCGGAGAACACATAAGGCTTTTTCAACTTAGTCTAAAAGCAAACCCAGCTGTAATAATGGACACCACCAGCACTTTCTTCTTAGTCTAACGCAAGAACAGGCCCTGAATGCGAATTCCCCACAACAAAAGGAAAAGAATCAAATGGGGATTAACACAGCTGGGTATCTGAGCTGCCCGCCCCCCGATGCACCCTTGAATCACACAGCAGCCTGTACAAAGCTCGGCACTTAGTTCTGCCAGAGCTATTGAGTGTGACAGCAGAACTGCTCCTGCTCCTGGAAATGCAAGGCACTGACGAGCCCTCCCAATGAATTATTCATGGCAAGTGTCCTCAGCAAGAAACACAGTGCCTTTGATTCTGACAGCTTGCTGATGTCTCCAGTGTTTTAACAGACAGTGACATTATAATAATCTGCTGAAAGGAATGTCGTGCTTCAGGTGGCCGGACTACAATACAGGAAGCCGCCTTTTCGAGGCTAGTAAAATGATACAATTTGGGATAAAACACGAATATGTATACGTATATTTAAGGTGATGGGAACCATGCAAGAAATAGATTGGGCCTGATTCACAAAGGTAAACTTGCACTTTTGAATGTAAACGATTTTTTTCAATTCACAAAGTAATTTTACGAGTAGTATCTTTACGACTGCGAAGTCTCCGCACAGGTTGATTTACAAAAGTAAACTTACACTTTTGTGAAAGCTTACAATGTTTTGCAATTCACAAAGCAATTTTATGGGTAGTATATTTATGACTGCCTATCATTTTATGTGTGGAGCATCCACCTCAAGTGAGGAGACTTCGCAGATGTAATATACTACTCGGGAAATTACTTTGCGAATTAAAAAAAATTGTAAACTTACCCAAAAGTGTAAGTTTACCTTTGTGAATCAGGCCTGTACAGTGTTTTGGCAAGGAGAAGGGATATTCAGATGATGCGACCCCACCAAATTTACTGTACCATTTACACATTGACATGCTTTGAAATAATGTTACTATATTTAATGATATAGAACAGACTGCATGGAGTTAGCATTCGACAGGGTCCACTGAAAATCGTAACATAGTAAAGTTCAAAGGGTCTCACGTAACACAGTGCCTGTTATAAGGTTACATCAGAGGACTGTTTTTGCAACATTTTATGTATGACTCGAGGATATTTTTGTGCTAGGACAGTTGTACTTATCCTCCAAAGTGCAAAATGCCCATTTGATAGAATCTTCTTAAGTCCTGCCTTATATACATTCAGTAAACAGGCAGGATTCTCCCTGTGATATTCCAAAATAGCTGCAAATGCAGTGATGTAGGCCGGCAAGGGGCTGCAGATCTCTGTCACAGCATTCACAAATGAAATTATGACTGCAATCAAAGTAAAAACCTGCTATGATGCAAGAGAACATAGTGGAAGCAGGTCCCCGCCCACCACCCCTTGATCAGCAGCGGCCCGTGCAGGTAAGAGAGGTGGGGCTGGGTTGGGGAGGGATTCGACAGACGACCATGAGGGAAAATTAAATAAATAATTAATTTTCCCTCATCATCGTCTGTCAAAATCCCCCCCACCCGGCCCCACCGCTCTTACCTGCATGGGCTGCTGCTGCCTTTGATGTTCACAGCCCACATTCTCAAGGTGGGTACTGTCTCTGACAGACAGCTTCTTCTTTGCGAATGAACAGCACCCCTGCGAGAGTTGGTATCCCTTCAGGGGTAGTCGCCATTGCATCAACATTGGGCCTGACGCACAAAGCAAAAGTTACACTATTGTGTACGTTTACTTACTATTTGTTTTGTATTTACAAAATACGAGTTCAATGTTGCTAATAGTTTACCTATGTGAATCTGGCTCCTAGTTAGTTAATAAAAATACGTCTAAGCATCATCTTAGTGGTTTCTATACTGCCCCATCTAGTAAGGTATATAGGACACGATTGTAAGGTGCGACGTATGAGCTTTCCCATTGTATTCAAAACATCAATCTATCTGCTTTTCTTGAAAATTGATGTGAAAAGACCATCATATAGTTTTTTTAAGAAGCCCCTCACCGGCACATAAATCCATGTTAAACTGCTTTTCTTAACTTTAATCAAAACGCAAGTAAAACAAGCATTGGCAAAGCCAAATGGTCTAGCTTCCTTTTTGAATCCTGCAAAAATACTAAAAAGCCTGCTATTGGGGGGAAAAAAGATTGCTTTCTGCAGGCAATGCATCTATGAAATAAAGAATTTAGAGTGTGAGGAGTAATACGTTCGGGATGTAAAATAGAATACCAGACATTGCAATAACAACACTCCTTAAGAGGTGAAATGATACACCATAAAACCAACAGCATGAGGTGAGAGAGCATACTCATCTGGGCAGAACAAAGGCCCACCCTATCTATATTTTAAGGAATTGGTCAATCTAAACTTTCAGACAACTGTGGCGCCAAGCCAGATCTTAAATGAGTTGATAATTAAGAAGTCTCTCAAGTTGAAATCTGTTAAGTCAAAATATGCCAAATATTTCATCGGGATGGACACTATCAGCATTTGGTACATAATTTAATTATTTTGACAAAGTACAAAGTCAATCAGGTTCCTCCCCAAAAGAAAGCCAAGAGACAGAGGGGTATATTCACAAGAACGTGCGCTAAACATCTCCAAAAAAGGTTAACGCAACTTTACACATCGCAGCCTATCGCTGGAAAATAACCCTGTGTTAACGTGGAATTCACAACACTGCGGTACCATGCGATAGTTCCCCAAAAACGCGGCCAATGTCCGCGATACAACCACCGCGACAGAGATAAAAACACAAACCCCAAAACAAAAAAATGTGCGATGAGCCCATTCGCGATGAGGAAAGCAGCGATAAGCAGCGCCAGGCCCGCGATACACACACGGCAGGCGGGAATAAGCACAACAAAAGCAGGAAAAAGGAAGACAAACCAAACAGAAAACAACAGCGAAGCACAATGGAGGCAGTCGGAGCTATTACACAACCCCACAAGCACCATTGGCAACAAAACATTGTACATGGCAGTCCATCGTGGACAAGGTGAATGCAGCCGGAGTGCGGAGGAGGACAATGGAAGACAACCAGAACAGCTGGAATGATGCGAAACGCTAAAACAAGCAGAAACACGCCAACAACCAGAAGGCAGCAATGCACACCGGAGGTGGGAGTCCAGCGCCACACCAGGAGCTGGATGACATGGAGGAAATGGTGTCCACCACATCAGTCTGGAGATGGTGGCAGGAGTCGGGGCCCGGAAACTGCTCAAAATCCACAGACACAACAGCAACAGGGAGAGGAATGACCAGGGACTGGGGGGACGGGGGAGATGGGCACAATGGCACACATGCACAATTAAGCACAGCACAACTGCAGACAAACCATGCCCAAGAGTAACAACACCAACCAAGAGCACAAGTCACACAAGTCGGCAATATCACACCACTGAACAAGCACAGAAGTGAAAACCACACTGCCTGAAAGGGAGAAGGGTGAGCCAAATCAGAGCTGAAGGGCCAACTCACACACAATGCAGCACGCACACATAGGAAGCAGAGCACCCCAACATCGAACACAATGTGGTACAAACAGCAACATTTGCACAACCGAACACAGGACACAAGTGCACCCGCTTGTGGCCGGTAAATGGCCATACGCATCTGGCAAAGCACGAAACAGGGACATGATAATGCACAAGTACAAACCCACAGCCCTGATGGGGTAGCAATGCATGTATGGCAGGGACCCAGATAGGCCGTGACACACACATTGACATACAAATGAACCCTCATCACAGTTGGAGACAAGTGAAGGTGCGGAAACTTCATCAACAATTGCGTGTCAGTACGGCCAAGAGAAGTGCCACAACATGCAGACCAATGCAGCAGCATGTCTGAATGAGGAACATTGGAAAGCGACCATGTCCACCCCGGGGGAGTCCATCACCCACACAAGTGAGTGCCAACCCATGTTGGTTGTCCGCGCATGTATCCGGAGTCCAGGCCAAAGCAGCCATGTCCACTGTCGTCCCCAACATGCAACCAGGCGTCGGGACACGTGCAATGGGTCTCATTCAGTTGTGGCTGCAGGTACGTTGTCACTCGTCCATGAATGCGAGTGCAGCAGCGTAGGCCAACATTTCCAATATGAGCTCGTTGTCGACTAGATCTAACATGTCGGCGACGTAACCCATCAGCTGTCCCGGACAGATGTGCTGACTCCAACTCCTGGCCCCAATTGGCACTAAAGCCCAATAGGGGAGCGGCTCAATGTGGTCACCGCATACGACAAGTTGTGCAATCTCCCAGGTCCAGTTGCCAGCATGCATGCCAATCATCCAGGCATGCCATAAACGGGCATCACGGTGACACTCCTGGTCGTGGGCCAACAGGGGGCGCACACACACGTCGAAATCCAGTTCAGCTACTGTTACGTTGGAGAGGCAGACATCCATGGTCCACTCGAATATGCACTAGCGACAATGCAACACAGGCTGAACGCAGGTGACGTTGGCAAGGCGGAAGCTTAGCCGGTAACTGATCCGCAGCAGTGCTAATGGCAGTGCCCCCAATACATGCAGCAGACGTGCATGGTACCGGTCCACGTGACTGGGGTTGTGCATGTGTCCGGGATGGTCTGCCATTGCGTCAGTGGCTCTGCTTGAAGCGGCACTGTGCTGACCTGCGCCAGTCCTGTGGATGAAATGCCACAGCTCGGATCAATGAGCAGTGTCTGTGTGCAACGGGTGCAGGCCTGGGATGGGGTGGGAGTACGTGTGAAGGCCATTTCACGCACGATAACTACGACCAAGGACTTCTGTGTGTGGGATGTGTACACGTTGGTCTCACGTCGGGCAGTGCGTAGTGTGGGAGTCGTCAGCAAATGCTATCATATCTGTCAGGGGGTGCTGGGCACATGCAAGTCCCAGCTCGGAGCTGCAGATGTGCTTCTGCCTGATAGTCCAGACAAAGGACCTTTCGTCCCTACAGTCAGTTTACCATCTGCTTGCATACAGGAGATGTGCAGAGGCCTGTCGTGGGTGGGGTGGGATGTCTGCGACCTAGGGAATCATGGATGATATGCCGGGCACGTGGCACATGAGCGGCCTCACTGTGTGTTACGTTGCCTCACAGCTGCTCCTCCCTCCCCCGAGCCTTTACACTTGTGTGCGCTGCACGGTTGCATCACGTGCACTCCTACAGCACACCATTGTCATGCCTGTCTGCGCATGTCCAGCAGCATGCCAACAACACCGTGATGCTGGCCGTTGAGGGTGTGCGGCAACGTGAGTGGTAGGTCAATGGTATGGACAGGGCAGACACAGGTGTACAGTCCATGGCTGGCTGTGATCGCGCTGCGATTGAGGCTAGGCATCTGACTCATGCAGCCGCAGGACTGATACACACAACACTTGGCATGCATGAGCCAAGACCCCGAGCGGTCTTGCGCTCCTACATTTCCCCGTACGTGCGGGCCCGCCCTCCGGGTGCATGCTACATTGCAACATCGACGACTGTGGCCCTGGTGGCGACAACACTCCAACACAGAGACACACTTACCGCACTTCCTGCTCAAGGCCAGACCAGAGCCACGCCCTGAGCCCCCTGCCAAATCAGCACACCCCAGCGCTGACCTGACGTATGCCGGCACAGCACACGCCGCTTGTGCATGCAGGGGGGGCGGACGAAGCTACATGTCCAAGGTCTTAGCCACTGCTGAGGTGACATGGTATCATCCGCTGAACACACCACACTGTGATGTTGCAGGGCTCGAGCCCATCATGCTGACATAATGACCACACGGACACACTTGCTTAGATGGTGTGAATGGCTATGGGCACGTGCGCCCGGACACTTTTATTAGCAGGCTCACATGTCAAGTGACACCTGTGTTGGATGTGTGTGGGGTGTGTGTACACCAGCCGTCATGGAGTGCTTGGTGCAGTCAAAAAACTACAACAGTGTACATCGTAAAAGCCACAACCATTCAACCATAAAGGCTCCATGACTTGAGCTGCACAGAGTTAGTGGCCCTGGATGCACAGCGTCCGGCATGGGCCTACCGCCACGGGACGCTGACTTGCGGTGCACTGGGGCAGGGTCACGAGAGCAGAGCAGGTTCTCGTAGATGTCAAAGGGGGTTGTCGCAGAGTGTCTCAGTGGACAGTGGAAGGTGTACCCCCAGGGCATGATGCAGAGGGCAGAACCACGCTGAAACAGTCACTATGGTGGAGATGAATGGAACAGACACATGTCGAACACCAAGTCCGTCCCAGCCAGATGATGATGCAGACAACCCCCAGGCCAGGGACTCAGACACCACCAAAGTTCAACCAGAGAGTGCCCATGACTCATTGCCCACAGAGTTAGTGGTACCAGTGCTGATAGGGGATGCCGCCTGCGATGAGGCGTGTCCAATGGTGTGAACTCCTCCATAAATTACTCAAGACACAGTTCCACATGTGGGACCTACTGGACCGCAGTGTAGGCCTGAGGCAGCGGTCAGCAGGGGCCCTCATCCAAGTGTCGCCGGCTTACATTGGATGGTCCCACCGGCCTGCGTAGTTCAGGTTCAGTGGCACCACGTGTTGCCAGCTTGCGTTGAACAGGATTAGTGGCACCACGTGTCGCCAGCTTGCGTTGAACAGGTTTAGTGGCACCAGGTCAGTTGTTGCAAGTGTTTGGTCACCTCCGTTACGAGGATCCGGACTGAACCGCATCTTCCTCTTACTCCTCTCCGTGCGTTCACTGGTATGGACTCTGCCATTCATGAATAACGACTAAGTGCTGGATGTGGGACCTACTGGACCGCAGTGTAGGCCGGGGGCAGCGGTCAGCACGGGCCCACAGACACGTGTCGTGTGCTTGCGATGCAGAGTTTGGGACACTGATCGAAGGGAGTTCAGTGATATAAACGCGGCAATTAACATTTGGTCACTGCCATTCTTAACTCACGACTCAGTACAACATGTGCCAACAACTGGGCCAAAGAGTACGCCGGTGGGGTATGTCAACGAGAAAGGAGTACTGTGGGCCAGCGTCGTGGAGGCCAGCGATGGTCTGCGGAGGCTGCAAAGGTCGCGGGACTGGGGCTTGGAGCTTGCACCGGCACGTGGTGGGCCCTCTTTGACACACGCCGGTGTCGGCAGGTGAGCGGAGCCTCCTTGGTGCGCTGGTGCAGGTGAGACGGGTCTGGGGACCAGCAGCCTGGGGTGCAGCAGGCGCACGGGGTCGGAGGCCCCGCCGCTCACGGCGTCGGCCTCGTGGCGGGCTGAGAGGTGCCGCCCTGGCAGACACGTTGGCCATTCCGAGAGAGAACCACGCCCAGTGCGACAGGGTTTTTATTCACACCCCTACGCAGGCCTGGCGTACGCAGGGCCAACCCACTCTGCCCGCGCCTACAGGGGGGGACGTAACGAGCAACATTTCCGCGTTCTGCCCCACAGCCTGTGGTGACATGGTAGCGTTCAATGGCCACTACACTCCATGCACCAGCAGTTGATGTCCACATGGCCATTTCCGTGGTTTGCACACTGAAGTCTGTCCGGCACAGCCACGCCACACTTGGCATTGGGTGGGTTCTCATTCATTAGTCACTTGCCTCTCTCGCACATGCCTGCTCCAAGCCTCTCCTCACATTCTGCTATTGTGTGGCTGTGGTGCCATGCCGTGGCTGGGTTGTGTACATGGCAAGCCCAGGTTCCCAATGGAGTCGTGTTGTCGTGTCTGGTCGGTTGGCATTTTGTGTGGCATGTTGCATGTAGTTTTACTGCATGCCCATTGCCAGTGTCGTGAGTTGCATGACTGTGGAGTGGAGGTGTGTGATGTGTTCATTTGGTACTTACCAACGAGCAATGCATTTCCATAGGTGCCATCCTGGAAGTGCTGGTTGATGATGGACTGTCGGAAGATGTATGAATCATGCACACTGCCTGGGTAGTTGGCCACAACATTGGTGAGGAGTCCCCGGTGGTCCACTATTGCCTGCACATTGATGGAATGCGTGTGCTTTCTGTTGCGGTAGTTGTGTGCAGTGTCGGAAGGGGGCACGAGGAGTACATGTTTGCAGTTGATTGCCCCCAACACGTGAGGGAATCCAGCTATGGCGTAGAAGCCTTGCTTGGTCTCCAGCTGCTCCGGCGCAGTGTGGATGAAGTGGAGGTGCTGGGGTACCAGGCTGATGATGGCATCCAGGACAGGTGTGATGAACTTGGATAGGGCTGGCTGTGATACTCCTCCGACTCTGGCAGTTGTGGGTTGGAAGGTACCAGAGGCCAACATGTGCAGCACAGCCAGCAGCTTTGTCTGCGGAGGGATGTTGGTTGTCCGCTGTGTTGGTACCGTCAGCTTGTGGGCGATGTGGGTCAGTATGCGGAGGATGGTTGTCCTTTTGAGCCTGTTGTGGGCAATGCCCCCCTCTGGCGTTAGGTCTGTGCGGCTGGTGCGTTTATGGTGGGTCCGCTGTCTTTGTCTACGCTGCCTCTGTGGTGGTCCGGGGCGGGTCCTGGGGGTGGTGGCGGGCCTGGGGGTGGTGGCGGTGGGTGTTGTGGCCCTCATGGGTCTCCGAGCTGCATGATCATTGGCTTCATGGCATCTGTCGGTCTACAGATGTGGCTCTGGGCTGGGCTCCTTTCATACTGCAGGTAGTCGTCCTGCTTAACACCAGCAAAAGGCAGGTGTTAAATCCCTGCTGCTACCGCGGCTTATCGCCTGTTTTTGGTTCGCATCGCATATCTGGCAGTTTGTTGTGAAAGTGGTGTAGTGGTGTTTTCGTGAGTTTTTGCTCGGGAACGCCTACTCTGCATCTCATTAGGGTTAGTTGGTGGTGTCACCCATGGAGATAAATTTTGCGGCAGTTATCGCGGGAATACTGGCGATGTCTGCAGTTTGCACCCGCTTGTGAATGGGGCGATAAATTTATCTCCTCTTTTGATGCGCTAAAGTGCCGATAACTCGGCGATAAGTCCTTGTGAATATGCCCCAGAGATTTCATAAAGGCATTTCCATGTAAGGTAGCTGAGGCATATGGATCAGGACTTTGATTACATCACTGAATACTCTTGTGTTGTTACTTTCGTGAAGGGATACAATGTCACCAGGGTGAACCATTTTAGATATTAGTTTCAGATTTTGTTTTTACTTGACCAAGGTAATCGTAGTTCAACAATAGAACAGGTCTTCAGTTGAGTTGTAGTGTAATCGTCCTCTTGTTTGGAGATGATGGCAATCGTAGCAGCCACTAAATGCTTTGCTATTTTACCCTCATGACCTCGATACTATCATTAAGCCTGAGATATAAAATCTCAAACAAAGATATGTTAAAAGTAAATTTCCTACCCCTTAGGAGCCAGTTCTTTCACTTAATCATATTTCTATGCTTAATGATTACAAACCTATTGTTTTTCCTACCAGTAACATTTTATAAGTACAAGCACCGGTGTTAAGGCGCTTGGTGAAGAGGATTGAAACTGATAAAAGGTTTGAGAGTCATTTTCCCAGCTTTAGTTTTTGGTTGTGGGCAATCAGTGTCACCGTTATTGTACTATGTTGCTTGGTCTTTCGGGCACCCACTAGTATTCTTAATATACATTGTGTAGGTCTGCACCTGTGGTTTTTACATGCAATAGTCAGTCATTATTTACAATGGGCATAGTTTTCATTCTCATCATTTTATTTTTCTTGCTAGGAACATTTCTGGACTGTGGAACAATGATGCTAGTTATGTTCCCCATACTGTATCAAATCATTCTTTATTATCTAAGGAACCGTTACTTGCACTCTCTTGAATTGCTACTATCCTTTCTAAATTATTACTTAATAAGCAAGATAATTTAATACCTTTCCATTAAACATCCAGTGATTTCGGAGGAGGAGTGATGCGGGTCAATTGCTATCTCAGTCGGATACAATAGATCCTATGTAATGGATGTTTTGCAACTAGAATTTTTTTATATTCACTGTTCTCATGAAATATGTTATATTTTGTTTCTACTACAAACTTATGATGAACTGATCTCAAGCCTGGCAGGTATATCAGAAGCAAAATGGTGCCTTAGTTGCTGGAACACATTTCTTCTTATGCTAAATTGAAATATTGTCCCTCTGCACTGCTCCCTGTCTTCCATAGTTTTAAATTAATCTCTTTTACTGTGTCAAATCATTGGTAATACTTCATCATTCATTTGGTAATTATGCATCCAAAGGACATTTATCTAAATGTAATGCTTACTCAGCTATCACACTAACGTTTTGGGAGAGAACAAACTATAATAATTATAGGGGTAGTTCCACCCAATCCATTTTGGTCGGGCACAGAATAGCCCACAAGAAAACATCCCAGAATTACCCAGTCATTTTATGTTTTACAATGTAACTCTTGTCTTGCTTTTCCAATTTCAACAGCTCAAGCTTAACACTTGGGGGAGCCACCATCATTCTCCCTCCTTGATATTCTCTGACATAATTCCATTGGGAGAGAGCCAAGCTATATCAAAGGGACTAAAAGGGAAACGGAAAACCAATCCCCTAAAATCATGACCCAAAAATACTTTTGCAGCCAGGCTCACACTTGACATTGAATGTGCATCAGCATGACCTATAGAGAATACTGCCTCAACCTCCGTGCATACATGAATCAGTTAAAGCGTGATAGATTCGCTGTAAGCAGTAAAACACTAAGAAATGCCAAATTCAATCTTCTAATCCTCACAGAAACTTGGGGCCAGATGTACGCAGCTTTGGGTTTGCTATTCCTAATAGCGATTTTTTGTGATTCACTATTAGGTAATCATAAACAGCTAGGTACAAATGTGTTCACACATTTAGCGATTCCCAGTGGGTTGCAAATAGACCAACCTCATTAATATTTATGAGGTAGGTCTCGGTTTGCAACCCATTGGGAATCGCAAAAATCACAGGGATGGTGGCCTGCTGGGGTCAGCAGAGTACCATGTCTGTGATTGCTTTTAAATAAAGCAATGTTTTTTTTTTTTTTAAATGCAGCTCAGTTTCCTTAAAGGAAAACGGGATGCATACCAAATGAAAAATGAAAAATGAAAAGTTTTCTTTTTCTTTTTTAAGAGCAGGCAGTGGTCTGTGGGACCACTGCCTGCTCTTAAGAAATGTTTTCACCAACATTCACAAATGGGAAGGGGTCCCTTGGGGACCCCTTCCGATTTACAAATGGGCTATCACCAACTCAAAATTGGTGGTAAAATGTGAATTTTTTGCGACAGCATTTTGGTCGCAAAACATTCATGCATACCACTGTGGGTCTCTATTAAGAAAGGACGCCCTAAATAAGCCCCTTCCTAATACCGAATCGCAAACCTAATTTGCGATTCGGTAATAGGTTATCAAATCGCAAATTGGGCCTTTGTACATAAAAAAGGGCTTTTTTGCAGTCGCAACGGCCGAGTCTACTAATTGTGCCGTTAGCAACCTAAAAAAAACATTTTACATCTGGTCCTTGGTTCTCTAACAGGTCTGCCATAATCTTGAATCAATTACATCTGAGGAGTTTAGGAAAACGTTGTCATTTGCTTTCTTCTTTCACCTTCTCCGAAATCCATGCAAGATTCAGTGAAGTTCAGGGGTCCAATGTACTCACACCCGGCCCAGCTGTGCACTTAATTTTATATAACTGCATTGATTAAAAGGAAAGCATATGACTCAGAATATCTCACCATTAGGGAATGAGCTGCAGACAGCACCACTTGGCAGGGTCTGACTGTGACAGAAAATAGGTCACGGCACCAAAATAAAAGTGGCCCCCATTTTTGAATTAGATAGCTAAAACAGTGGCCCATGTTTTCAAATTGGGGCAGTTTGATCTTGTAAAGACATGCTGTATAAGTGTTTTTCAAGGAATACTGCATGATGTGAGCTTGCTGTAGGCAATACTTGTTTTAACATCAGGGAAATTAACAGTAAATAAAAAACGGCCCACCAGACTATAAAACAGACCCATAAACAGCCAATAAAAACGGCCCACACACTAACCTGATAGAGCAGCCCTGCCGGCACTGCCTATTGACCTTTAGGCCAGTCCGACCCTGCCACTTGGTAACGTAGTGACCAAAACATAGAACAGTGGTTGTCTCTATCTGTTTAAATGAAATATTCAGGTCGCTATACAATTTTAGTGAACCTACATCTTCTGAATCATGATACATCAAAGAAGGTCTATATAATTGTTGCAAAACATTTTGCGATTGTTTTACGATTCATTAAACCTTTGTACATCAGCCACAATACATTGCTTACTTTGATTCCATAAAAAAACTGAAAAGTGGTAATTTGGAGGGAAACTGTGTTGAGAAGATCAGATGTTTCAGCATATATTATCCCCATTTTGATCAAGAAATCTCCATTTATAAAATGAAATAAATCACACTTTTTTTGTAATAGTATATGGAAAGATGTGAGCCTGAACCAACCACATTTTTTCACTCAATCACTGCGTGTTTTGCACTAAAAATGAAGTATTGATGAATCTGGATGTGTTTTGTGGATTGCCTGTACAGTCCAACAGGATGCGGCGAAAGAAGGGTGATTACATATAAATCAAATAATTTTTTGTGAAAATTCCAGCCACCCACAAATAGATTGGCAAACTGAAAACTTCCACTGGTGTCATTGTCAATAGGTGTCTGGAATTCTGTGCTATTTTTTATAACCACACAGATTTTCTAATACTGATAAAATGGATTCCCAGGTTTGCTGAATTCAAACAAACAGTAGAAAGTAAGATTAATATCAACACAATCAGAGTTGCAATTAGATCTATAAAGGCTGGAATGGTTTGGTTTCCAGACAGGCTATCTTATGGTTTCAATAAGGCATTGCGGTGCATCAATGGTCACATTTTTTACAAGATCAATTTACCAGTGAGTGGGAGGTTTGTGGAACACCAATTCCAATTGTAAGCCCATTTATCTGTCAAATAGTGAAAGCTTAGTGCTAGAGTTTTAACTAATTCGTTGGTGATGGTACCACTATTATGCACCCTTCCTCTTCACACAGGTTTCCTTGTAGGCTGGTGGTTGCATCCACAGATTAATACAAGACCGGTCTATCCCATTATTGGCCACCACCTCCAAATTGAATGTACCTTATGATTTTCTAGCACTGGGCATTCAGAAGGTATTTGACAAAATTTTATGTGACTTTCAAACTCAGTGGTAAACTTTGGGCCCATCTTCATCATAATAGTGGGAGACCATTTTAAATGTACAAAGTCTTAATCTATGTAAGCTATCCTTCTTCACGACCTTATACGGTGTACCACCAAATAAAGCATGGTTTTTCTCTCTCCGCATTGTTATTCTTATTCATTCTTAAGCCACTCTTAATATTTTAGTAAGCAAATGAAAAATTCCAAATGATAATTACAGAGATTAGCATGAGGTCAATAGTTGGTTTATCGTGGCATATTATATAGTTCTTGAGAAACCTTTGTTTTTACAGGATTATGCACTGAATTGTGATTACCTCTAAAACCATGGAATGTGTAAATTCTAAATTTGCTCAGTGCAGAACACGATCACCGTTCCGATGAAGTGATTCACTGGGACCTGTTTGACCTGAACTTTTCATCTATGCTGAGAATAAACAGATTCAGCTGTGAATGGATTCATTAAACCAATAAACCAGAAACACATTGAAACCCTGCTTGGAAGCAGCGGTGCAATGGATGCACAGAACTTTTTTTTTTGTTGAACCTGTTTTTCTTAGTTTCCAGATAGGCATTCAATACATTTATGTCAGTGGAACAGTCTCCCAGAAAGATACATAGCTAATAGGAAACACAGTTTGTATGGCGTTAGAGCTGTCACCTTACATTGTCACGTTTTAAGGCCCGCTGTATAAACAAACAACTCAAGATACCCTTAAACCCTTCTCCTCCCCCTTAAAATCCCAAAAACGTAACCTTTGGTACATGGGTGCTGCGAAGCCTGTGTACTGGAGAGTCAGTTGTGTAGTTCCCTTCTGAAGGCCATAGAGGAGTAGAAAATCAGAAAGAGGTAGGGCTCTCCTTCTAAAGAATAAGCTCAGTTCATAATTGGAAAAGGTGTAGAGCCCTTGTGCGGGTGGGGCAGTGGAAAGATAACTCACCAACGAGCCCCAAATATATTCAAAATTCTTGTAGGAGTCTGTGGCAATATCAGTCATTTGTTCCTTTGTAACTGCACACCACAATCTAGCATGCCATTGTGTCAGGGAGGGTGCTGCTTTACATTTCCATGCTGCTGCTGCTGCTACTGCCATTTTCGTGGCACCCAGGCACAACCACATCACTGATTTGTCCCCACTCGTCTGATACCTAAGAGTTTTGTTTTTGCAACACCAGTAGCACGAATCCTGGGTCCTCGAGTATCGAGTACCCCAGTATGACTTTGATTTGGGTGAGGATTTCAGCCCAGAAGGGGCGGATAGTCGGGCAGTCCCACCATATGTGCTTAAAGTCGCCCAACATTCCGCAGCCCCTCCAGCACAGCTCTGAAGTCTGGGGAAAGATTCTCTTTAGTTTGCTGGGGTATAGGTACCAATTATATAGGAGTTGATAGTACACTGCTCTCATACTCATGGAGTTATTGAACAGCATAATATCTCGAATTCACACATCGAGGGCTGCGAGGAGATATTACGACCTGCGTGGGCCGTCTCCCCACTAAATTACAATCAAAACTCACAAAAATAGCCCACGGGTCCTACTTCTAAGTCTACTGTGCGTGTATAGACTGCTTCCCATGCTCGCAGGGGATCCCTTTTAAAGGACGGTTCCCCTCACACACCAGAGGTGTCATGCTTCATCATAGGGGTGCCTCCTCACGTCAAGAACCTAGTCGAGACGTGGGCTACAACCCCCTCGCTACGAGGGAGGAGCTCAGGGATGTTTTCGTAAGAGAGGATGGTCCTAAAACCCTACGTGAGCGTGGTGTGTTTAAGGTGAAGTGCAGTGCTGTGGTGAGTGGTGATTAAAACTGCCTACGGGGTTAGCTAAGGCGAACTTTATTCTACTACACTGTGACAGGATTAAAAACAAATAGCTTGTGATGTAGCTGCCGACATTAGAGACAGCTGCATCTGGAAACGATCGACATGTTTCGGCCTCTAGACCTCTAAAAGTGTTGCTGCCTTCGTCAGGATCAGTCAAAAGCTACTGCAAAAATGTGGAACGACAAATGTGAATAAAATACAATGGACACCGGTATGGGATACTACACCAGTTGTCCTGTTGTTCGGAAGATTCCTCGATGGAACCTGAAGTGAGACAGACAAATTGAGTTCCATACCTGTCACAATGTGAAAGAGAGCATATATCGCATGGTAATACAACGCCATAATAGACATGCCTCAATATGTTTAATTAAGAACAATAGAAAACACCAACCACTAATAATGAGTGGGTGTGAATGCAGGACTCACCTACAACTGTCAGGGAATATACCGCAACTGTCCTGGGCTTTGAGCCAAAGGTACGTACGCCGACCATCCTAGTAGATAAAGTGGTCGCGTTTAGGGTCAAAAGACAGGAAAATACAGACTAGAGAGGATAGCAGAGAATATGTAAACACAAGTTAAAGCTAGTAAAGCATGATGTGAGCTATCCTGCCAATGGCTAGGGAAAAGCGGGGGGCAAGGGGGAAGGAGGGCAAATGCTCCGTGTTAAGGGGTCAGTGCCGGAAAAATGAATTGCCACCCGAGGGAGGGTACAGTAATAAGGAGGTGTCATAACATAGGAAACAAGAAATTAAACCTGATTGAAGTTAAGTACTCAGGTAAAACTGGAAGTGGAGTAAATGAACCTGGTTGGAGTTTAGCACTGGAGTACATAGTGAGCACTATGGGAGAAGCATGGTAGTGTCTCACAAGGTCCAATCTAGGAGGGGGTTCTTGCAAGGAGTAAAGGAGAACCCGACCATGGTAAACAGAATTGTGCCAGAGGCACGACCACCACGGGGGCCATGGCTGGAGTGATGGACAAGGACTGCGCGTCAAAGGGCGCGTGTCTGCCGGCGCTCAAACGTATGCATTAGTTGCCGGCCCTAGAGTGCAAGTGGAAGTGATTAACATATTAGATCACAAGCGGCGGATGAGGGCGATGTGATGTATAGTTCGCACCGCACAAGCTTGTAAAGCATTGATGGCGGTACGTGCGAGCAACCCTTGCAGCAAGTACGCCTGTGTGGATGGACAGGGCTGAGAAGGAAACTGCACAAGTCGTCCTACGGAGGTGGATCGGGTGGCCAGGCGCTTAATGTAAGAAAGGTCGCTTGGCACACCTCGGGGATAAAAAGAGCCTAGTAAAGTGCTCCGATACCGCTGTAGAGCAGTCAGCTCCGAAGGGTAAACCTCCGGAGGGTATAAGGTCGCATGCGGGAACTTACCGCTCTCAGTATGCAGAGTGCTCCAGCACGTACGTCCGGCGGACAGGGGGGGCCGTGTGGAGCGCGGCCTGTTTAAAAAGGAAGTGGGCATGAGTCAATATCCGGACTAGAAGCAGGGCAGACTGGGTAATGTAGTCCGGCGGGACTATATGTCTAAAAGTGGCCCGGGGGTCACAGCAGTCTCTGAGCACTTTACTAGGCTCTTTTCATCCCCGAGGTGTGCCGAGCGACCTTTCTTACATTAATCGCCTGGCCGCCCGATCCACCTCTGTAGGACGACTTGTGCAGTTTCCTTCTCAGCCCTGTCCATCCACACTTGCTGCAAGGGTTGCTCGCACGTACCGCCATCAATGCTTTACAAGCTTGTGCGGTGCGCACTATACATCGCATTGCCCTCATCCGCCGCTAGTGATCTAATATGTTAATCACTTCCACTTGCACTCTAGGGCCGGCAACTAATGCATACGTTTGAGCACCGGCAGACACGCGCCCTTTGACACACAGTCCTTGTCCATCACTCCAGCCACGGCCCCCGTGGTGGTCGTCCCTCTGGCACAATTCTGTTTACCATGGTCGGGTTCTCCTTTACTCCTTGCAAGAGCCCCCTCCAAGATTGGACCTTGTGAGACACTACCATGCTTCTCCCATAGTGCTCACTATGTACTCCAGTGCTAAACTCCAACCAGGTTCATTTACTCCACTTCCAGTTTTACCTAAGTACTTAACTTCAACCAGGTTTAATTTCTTGTTTCCTATGTTATGACACCTCCTTATTACTGTACCCTCCCTCGGGTGGCAATTCATTTTTCCGGCACTGACCCCGTAACACGGAGCATTTGGCCTCCTTCCCCCTTGCCCCCCCCTTTTCCCTAGCCATTGGCAGGATAGCTCGCATCATGCTTTACTAGCTTTAACTTGTGTTTACATATTCTCTGCTATCCTCTCTAGTCTGTATTTTCCTGTCTTTTGACCCTAAACGCGACCACTTTATCTACTAGGATGGTCGTCATACGTACCTTTGGCTCAAAGCCCAGGACAGTTGTGGTATATGCCCTGACAGTTGTAGGTGAGTACTGCATTCACACCCACTCATTATTAGTGGTTGGTGTTTTCTATTGTTCTTAATTAAACATATTGAGGCATGTCTATTGTGGCGTTGAATTACCATGCGATATATGCTCTCTTCACATTGTGACAGGTATGGAACACAATTTGTTTGTCTTACTATAGGTTCCATCGAGGAATCTTCCGAACAACAGGACAACTGGTGTAGTATCCCATACCGGTGTCCATTGTTTTTATTCACATTTGTCGTTCCACATTTTCACCTTTTTGCAGTAGCTTTTGACTGATCCTGGACGAGGGCCGCAACACTTTTAGAGGTCTAGAGGCCAAAACATGTCGATCGTTTCCAGATGCAGCTGTCTCTAATGTCGGCAGCTACATCACAAGCTATTTGATTTTAATCCTGTCACAGGGTAGTAGAATAAAGTTCGCCTTAGCTAGCCCCGTAGGCAGTTTTAATCACCACTCACCAGCACTGCACTTCACCTTAAACACACCATGCTCACGTAGGGTTTTAGGTCCATCCTCTCTTACGAAAACATCCCTGAGCTCCTCCCTCATAGCGAGGGGGTTGTAGCCCACGTCTCAACTAGGTTCTTGACATGAGGAGGCACCCCTATGAAGAAGCATGACACCTCTGGTGTGTGAGGGGAACCGTCCTTTAAAAGGGATCCCCCGCGAGCATGGGAAGCAGTCTATACACGCACAGTACACTTAGAAGTAGGACCCGTGGGCTATTTTTGTGAGTTTTCAGCATAATATCTCACCACAGTCTAGACCAAGTGGGGTCTGAGATAGGTTCTCCCAGGATTTGTTCCCATCGTAGCATATGCTACGACCTAGGTGTGATTAGTGATTCTAATAAGTGTGTGTACAGGAAGGAGACACAGCCCTTCGTCCCACAGCCTCCCTTTGCGAATTGTTCTAGTGGGGTTAGGTCTCTAGTGGCTGCCTCCCTCATGTTCGACTGGAGGACCCAGTGTTTAAGTTGGTTATAGAGAAAGAGTTCTATGTCAGGGAGATGGAAGTCTCTTTTACACTGTTTGAAAGTTTTAATGTACTCAATATGAAAGAGGTCCAATATCGTCAGACAGTCCCCTAGTCGCCATGCCTCCAAGGGTCCCATTCAGAGTGCCGGGGAATGCAGGAATAAAGTGTATGGGAGTGAAGGGAGAAGGAAAAGTCATCCATCCCGTCTGCCTGTTTATGTCGTCCCGTACCCTGAGTGTGGTCCATGTGGGGTTGCTTAAATAAACGTTTGCCAGACAGTCACTCTTTGGCTTCCAAATCAGGTCCCGAATATATTTCCCCGCTACCTCTCTGTCCATGTGAAGCCAATGATTGTCTGATTCCCTTGCAGGCCATTCAGGGATCTGCCTTGTAGTATAGGTTGAAGTCCGGCAGTGCGAGGGCGCCAGCTGATTTAGGCAGACTCAGCACGTTAAACAATAGGCAAGCTCTCCGACCTTGCAATATAAAGCGGATTACTAAAGAGCGCAAAGCTGAAAAGAACCCTTTTTACAGCTCAGTGGGAAGGCCTTGAAATACATATAGGAGCTTGGGCAATACTGTCATCTTAACTACCTGATTGCATCCGATCCAAGACAAGTACATTTAAAGTCTGTACTCAATTGGTGCAGTAATTAAATTAAATGAAAATAAAATGTATAAAGCGCGACAATCACCCGGGGCTATCTAGGCACTAAGCGGATACTGACAGGCTAGAAAGATCCAGAGGATGCCAGACATATTTGCTAAAAAGCCAAGTTTTTAGAATCTTCCTGAACTCCAATAGATTTGTCTTAAGTTTTAGTTCTATCGGAAGTGAGTTCCACAGTCTCGATGTGCATGAAATGAAGCCTCTGCCACCCCAGTTGGCTTTCTTAAATCTGGGGATTACATGATTTCCACTTGTGGATGAGTGCAGGGAGAGTGCTGGGATATATCGCTGAAAACATTGCATCAGGTAGTCAGGACCGACAGCTTGTTGTGCACTGAAGGCAATGCAGAGTGCCTTTTACTGAATACGTTTATCTATGGGGAGCCAGTGTAGTTGGATCAATGCTTGAGAAGCAGATTTATGTTTCGGAATGCCCAGCAGTAACCTTGCTGCAGCATTTTGTAGCGTTTGTAACTTATGTAAAAAAGGCTTTTGAATATTAAAAAAGAGTGCATTACCATAATCTACTTTGGAAGAGATAATAGTCGTAACTACCCTCTTCTGCAGGCTCGATGGAATGAAAGGTAGCACTTTCCTTAGAGTTTTCAGAATGAAGAAACATGAGGAGGTAATGTGATTTATTTTTCCTTCAAAAGAAAACTTGGTATCAATAATCACCCCAAGGATTTTTGGTTTGTCACTGGGGGTAGGCAAAGACCCTAGTTCCTGGGGCCACCAGTTGTTTGACCAGAAAGAGGGATTGTTACCAAACAACAGGACCTCAGTCTTTGAGGAGTTTGATTTCAAACAATGGCTGCTCATCCACTTCCCGATATGAAGCATACAATCGTGAAACTGAGCTGCGGTAGCTCCGGGGTTATCAGTGACAGATACAACAATCTGCGTATCGTCCGCATATGGGACTAAAGAGAAGCCAAATCTAATTAAAGCTGCAAGTGGGGTAACATAAAGATTGAATAAAGTGGGGCTCAGAGATGAGCCCTGAGGGACCCCACAGGGCAATGAAAAGGCTGGTGAGGTAAAATCACCGAGAGAGACCGTCTGAATGCGGTGCACCAGAAAAGAAGTAATAAACTTAAGTGCATTGTCTTTGATCCCAATTGATTCAAGGCGACCAATTAAAAGAGCATGATTGACCATATCAAATGCAGCTGAAAGATCTAAAAGGATCAGAGCCGCATTTCCCTCACTGTCTATCATCTGCCTGATTTCTTCCGTAGCTGTAATCAGTGCCAGCTCGGAACTATGGTGACTTTGAAAACCGAACTGTGTAGAATCCAGACTCTTGGTTTTGTCTAGAAAGATGGTCAGTTCCTTGTTGACGATTTTTTCGACTAATTTGGTGGAAATGGTAGTCGAGGTATTGGTCAATAATTGTTGGGATCACCGGTGTCTAAGTTGGTCTTTTTTAATAATGGCAGAACAGACCCTACCTTCCAGTCTTTTGAAAGTATAGCCCACATAGGCGAGGGGTAATCTTTATTCCCAGATATGTAATGTCTTTCTTGGCCCATTGGAAGGGGTGGTCTTTTCCACGGAGTCCCTCTCCACTGGTGGTAGAGTTAAACTGAGCAAGAAGGACTTTCTTAAGTTGATTCAAAACCCCGCTACCTGCTCAAATCAATTTAATTCCCCCATGAGGGATGTCAACGAAGTCCGGGAAGAGGTCATAGATAGCAGAATGTCATCTGCAAATAAAGAAATCTTATGCTCCATGGAGCCAAAATGGATACCCTGTATCTGTGCTGTGAAGCGTACTTTGATCGCCAACGGTTCAATGCTTAGCGCAAACAGAAGGGGTGACAACGGGCACCCCTGTCTAGTCCCCCGCCCCAACTGAAAGAACTTCAAGCTCACCCCATTAACCAGTACTCTGGCTCTAGGAGCCATATAGTTAGCCTTAATCAGGGCAATAAATTGATCACAAAAGCCAAATTTCCATGGAGTGTGAAACAGAAAAGCCGAATCCACCCGGTCAAAAACTTTCGCAGCGCCAAGGGCTACCAGAACCAGCGGAACAGATTTCTTGGTTGTTTTCTCTACTGGGTGTATGACTCTCCAGATATCATCATGCATCTGGTGACCTTTAATAAATCCTGATTGATCCGGGTGGATCAATTCTGGGAGTAAAGTGTCTAGTCTAGTGGCTAGAATTTTTTTGTATAGTTTTGCGTCAAGGTTTAAAAGAGCTATCAGTCTATATAAGCCACAGGCTCTGGGGTCTTTGCCCTGTTTTGGTATCACCGAGATAATTGCTTCACTCATGGTTCTGGTGACCTCCCCCGCTATTGCCATATAGTTAAAAAGGGACACTAAGGGGCCGATTCCGATTCGGGCCGGAAATCTCTCCGACCGAGCCGGACCCGGAGAGATTTCCGACCGAATCGGACTCGGGCAGTCCGACCGATCGAGTACGATGCGCACGCATGCCATCGGACTCGAGTCGGTCGGACTCCTATTGAAGTCAATGGGAGCCTGTCGCACAACGCGTACGCGGGCTCCCATTGACTCAATGGGTGCGAGGCGGACAAGGGCGCCTTCTACAGCGTGTACGCGGCGAAGCGATTCGCGCCATACACGCACAGGTAGGGGACCCATGGGTCCCCCCTGTGTGCGACTCGCGCGCCTACGCGTACAGGGGGTCCGACGCGGACCCCCAAAGTCCGCTCCGACAGCCTTTTCGAGCCGGACGGCGCGAGTCGATCGGATTGCTCGCGGCGCGCATCGTACTTACCTCGGCCGGGAAACGCCTCCATAGCGCGGTGCGAGTCGTGTCCATGCGAGTCGGTCGGAGCGTGTTGAAGCCGCGTTCGAGTCGGTCGGAGTTTTCACGGGTGCCTGCATCGTACTCGCTCGGCCGGACCCACGTACGATTCGGTCGGGAAACAGGGCTCCGAATCGGATCCGGTAAATCCGAATCCGATTCGGAGCCCTACCGGCCGAGATCGGAATCGGCCCCTTAATGTGGAGTGAGTTCAGAGCTAAATGATTTATAAAACTGGGCAGTCAACCCATCTGGTCCGGGGCCCTTATGAAGTTTAAGAGTTCCTATCACTGCTCAGACCTCCTCTTCTGTAATCGGGCTCCCTAGCCTGTCACTCTGTGCTTTTGTCACTTGGGGGAGAGTGACCCCATCCAGGTAGTCGAACTGGGCTTGCTCCGCCATCTCCTCCAACATGTACAAGGTCTCATAAAAGCGACCAAATATGTGCGCCTTTTCGGTATCTGTCACTGTGACATTTCCCATGTCAATCCAAATTTCGGCAATATATTCCTTCTCTCTCTTAACCCTCAATTGCCCTGCCAAATGGGAGCCCACCTTGTTACCCTGGTCATCCCCATCCGTTAAAGATGCAAGAGGGTAATTAAGCCTGGTTGGTATAGATAGCGTTTAGCTTCCCGCTGAGTGCAGTTACTTTTCGTTGTTGGGCTAAAGTCAGATTCTCTTTGTGAGATTTTTCTGCCGTTATAAGTTCCGGCTGTAGTGTCTGTTGCTCTGCGGCTCTTTGCTTATTCAAAGAGGAGTTCGAGCCTATACATTGTCCCCTCAGCACAGCCTTATAGGTGTCCCAGGTGTTTGATGGGGAGGTGTTGTCTGGATTGGTAAGCTGGAAATATTCCCTAATTGAATTTCGCAAGTTATTTCGTAGGAGTCGATCCCGAATTAGAGATCTGGGGAAGAACCATTGACGATATTTGGTTATATACATCCATATTCTAAGACATTTCACAGGAGAATTCAGGCCCTTCACGTTCCACGTTAGTGTGGTAATCACCATACTTCAGCCCTGTAGTACAAGTGCCTATTAGGCCACAAACCTCTCCTTCTCCTCTATCTCCCCCCTGCAACCCACTTGGAATGTAAAAATATCTCCTGTCTCTCCCTCTTTACCTCCACTTCAAGTCGTGATGGTAAAATCCCATGTACAAGTGTTGAACAAAAATCAAACCCAAAAAAAGTAATATGTAAAATACAAATTTCCATACAAATTGAACTCTTCCATTGTAGTATAACTCTACTCGGGTACTGTGGTCAGAACCTGCTAAGGCAAATCAACATTGGCCTATGAGCATCAGGAATGATAATTGTTTCAGAGACATGTCTGAGATTATATCTAAGCCATACGTGTTCCTCTCAGTGCGTAATCCCCTAGTCACTGAGTTTAAGTCCGCCGTGTCACAGCCAGCTCATTGCAGTGCAGGGAGGGAGCATCGAAATATTTGTGTGTCTGGGGGTGCCTCTGATCTCCCTAACTGACTCAAATGGTCTGTTTCTCTTATAACTCTCAGCATTTCTTCTGTGATTTGGTGCACATATGGGTTTGCCATTGCCGTTTGTCCTTTGTCGGCTTTGAGGAGCTTGAGGATTCCCCAGTTCCGTTCTCAGTCTCTCGCTCCGGGCTAGGAGATATCCCCAGTATTTTTGTGTCCTCTTGGACTTCTGTGACGTGATGTGGTCTGTTACGGAGCTCGAATACTAGACCAAAAGGGTAGGTCCAGCAGTATCTAATACGATCCTGTCAAAGCTTATCCGTGATTGGCCTAAATTGTAGGCAGCGGGCCAGTGCAGCCGGAGCAATGTCCTGGAAGAGCGCGCAAGACGTCCCCTGAAAGGAGACCTCCTGTACTTTGCGTGCTGCTTGGAGAATGGCATCTTTCACCTTGAAAGAGTGAAGCTTAGCCAACACATCCCAGGGGCGTCTCTGTGTTCCCTCCTGAAACGGGCCCACTCGATGTACTCGCGCAATTTTCACCTTGTGATTCGTGGTACTGAGTAGCTCTACGAATGCCTACAGGCCCGGGCCTTCCACCCCTGCCGCCAAATTGCGGATTCTAATATTGTCTCTTTGGGACCTGTTTTCTAGGTCTTCGCACTTCAGGACGGTGGCTTGGAGCTGCAATTCAAGGAGGCTTGCTGTGTCCTCCATTTTATTCACTCGGTGTTCCAGCTCCTGCAACTTGGATTCCAGTTCTAGTGTCCTGGTGCCCACTGAATCAACGTCACTTGAATCATTACCAGGTGGTTATTGATGTCCATCTTAAGGGACTCAAGTGAGACAGTCAGGTCTGCCTTCAATTCTTCTCGGAGCTCCCTCTTAAAGTCCTCTAAGGATCCCAGGAGATTGTGTCCTCTGTGCAGTGGTCCAGGGAGCCGCTATGTGCTTCTGCTGGGGCAAAGTAGCTGGAAACTCTGTTCTGTTGGGCTTTCTTCTGTGGCATAGAGGTGTCAGATATGGGGTCATGATGTTGTCTGGGCTTCTGGACCTGCTGTGCCTTGTGTGCGAGACCACCTGGGCTTTTTTCACGGGGTGGTGGCAGATGTCGCCTTCTGATCTTGGCCTTGGCTCTTTATCTCTTCGGGGGTGTCTGGGTGTCTTTATATTGTGCTATTAGCCCTCATGCCATGAACCTCTGACCGCACTGCATAGGGTTTAGGCTCCCAGGAGAGTATCCACTGCTATGTTCCTTTCACTACCCCCTTGATGTCTGAGACGATCCTCTCCTATACGCTCAGCGCCAGGACATCAGAGCCTTGATGTTGTGTTTGCTGCTTTGGAGGGAGTAGGAGGTTAAACCCCGTCTCTTTCAGGAAGTATGCAGCAGGAGTAGGGGCAAGTCTGCACTATATGCCTGGAAGTAGAATGAGTATGCGGCTGGTAGTGGTAATATGGACGGAGTTGTTTTTACCAGGCCTTAGAGTCAGGCACCTGCTGCAGTAATCATAGGTATCTTCTGGGGTAGATTCCTCAGTCGGAGCTTTGCCAGCCTCCCTCCGCATGCCCCCAACGGTCTCGTCACATACCTCATCTCCTGAAGGACATCTCGTCAGGTATGTCTCCCGCCCTCCCGGTCTGGATTGTGCGCTCTGCTGCTCCTCTCTTCCCCTCATTTATCCTCTCACTGCGTTAGCCAGTCTTTCTACGGGCGGGAGCCGCACAGCTTTGGTGCCTGACCAGTCGCCTCTTGGGGGGGCTCTGCTTATCAGCTAGTAACCTCTGGTACTCACGCCGTGGTCCCCCGTTCTCTCTGGTACCTTCCGCTGTGTTCCTCCCGCAGCCCGTACGGGATTGAGGTTGCTCAGGCCCTCTCACTGCCACAGCTAAGGAGCCAGCCATTCAGAATCCACTGGCATCCGTCGGGTTATGAATATGGTTGTATGCCATTTCTGGCTCCCTTCGCATGTGGAACACAGTGTGTCCCTTCCATGTCGCTGGGGGTACAGAAAGTCAGTATTTTCCAGATGAATTACTGCATTTGCCGCAGAGTCCTCGTGGATCACATCCACTCGGACATCTTGGTTGGCCACGCCCCGCACAGAACGTTCCTTAAGCTTTTTTTAAGCTGTATCAATGTAGGGCTTAGCTTGTCATTTTTGTTGAAATTCTGCTGGATCACAAATATTTAGGCAGTTAATCTAGTGAATGAAGCCTGGTCAATCACCAAAAGTCACTGGCAAAACCATATGGTCTGTGCTGAAGCAGCTTCATTGGCTGATAGTGGAACAACATGAGAAGTGCAAAGTATTTTGGGCCTGATTCACGAAGGTAACTTGCATTTTTGAGTAATTTAGACTTTTGAGTAAGTTTACTACTTTTGGCAATTCACAAAATTCGAGTGTTCAGTAACTACAAAAATAAAACCACAGTATTTTCATCACCACACATGGCCAAAACCCCATAGGAAATAATGTTGAGCATGGGGGCTTTAAAGGGTGGGGACACCTGCAAAAGTTGGGGAATAATCACTAAGTGAGGGCAAAATTGAATGCCAAATCATGTGAAATAAACTAAACAGCACACCGAGTGGCCCCATTGTCTACAGATTCAAAAGTCTATGCATATTATGTAGGGATTTCACTCTTAACCAATCACCGTAATTTAGAATTGTCAAGTTTGTATGTAAAACACACATATGTGTGAAAGTTATATACTATATTGATTGTGAGTGCATGACTTGGAGCAGAGTAAATTATAACTGTCAATCGGTTTTGGTGTTACAGAATGATAGCTCAAGATATTACAGTATCACATGGCATGCAACAAGCCAATTTACCTCTAAATATATATCTATTTCATCATAAACACATCAGTAGTGGACATCACTAAAGCAATAATTTTATAAAAAATATCACAGGGCTGGGGGTTAGGGGGCTCTTTAAAGTACTTTTTGCAAGTTAACACATTTAGGCGTTGCCTCTGTTTTCTGACATGAAACACTTCCTCTGATTTTTTTCTGTGTAAATTGATTGCACTGTGGCAGTACCTACACTGAGATACTCCACTGAAGCAATCCCAGTCTGCAATGTAGGTAAGATTTCCATATTATAATGCATGCAGGTAGTTTTAGGTTGTTTCGATTGTAAGACATTGTGAGAATCATATCTTTTTCAGGGGCATTGTCACTGTTTCAATTAAGGTATTAATATTAACACAAACCTCTTGTGTACTCGTGCTACAGGCCACAATGCGTACAATGATAGCTCATCACTGTTGAACTGAAATAATATTAACCATGAAGGCCTGTGCAGGTCCCCAGTCTGCTTAAAATGTTAAGCTTTTATTGCAATTCGTGGGAAAAGGAAAGCTAAACATGTCCGACAGACTGACACAAAAACCGATGGCTGGCCACATCTTGCTGCATGTCCTACTCTACTTGCTTTCTTGCATCCCACTCTGTGAACCCTGTGCCACTGAATGAATTAATGAATTGATATATGAAAAGACTTGTATAGGAGCACTCTCTCTGGACGATATGTCCATGAAGGCTAGGTAGATAGTGCCAGAACAAGCGACGGTGTACTTATTCACAATCATGTAAAGATTTAAACTCTGGTCCACCGTAGAACAACCAGGGCGAAAACCCTATTGGACATCGGCAAGAATATTGTTATCATCTACCCAGCTTGAAAGCCTGTCTAATACCATACGTCCCACCACCTTAACCACTGAATCCGAAAGGGAGATGGGCCTATAAAAGTGAGTACTGTCCCAATCTCCCTTTTTGAAAACAGGGACGATGGTGGATAGTGCCCAGGAAACCGGGCGGCATTTCATGACCACGGCATTGATAATAGAAGTGAGGGCAGGAACCCAAATATCCAATTTCGAAATGTAAATGTCTGCGACCCCTGACCTTGACTGGTAGGTCGCTCCCCCACCACACAGCTCCGTCTGTGTGCCCTGCTGCTGGCCCTGATTGTGCTCGCTTTTCCTTTCTGTGCCCCTTGCTGCCCCTGATTGTGCTCGTTTTTTCCTTTCTGTGCCCCCCTTGCTGCCCCTGGATTGTGCTCGTTTTTTCCTTTCTGTGCCCCCTTGCTGCCCCTGATTGTGCTCGTTTTTTTCCTTTCTGTGCCCCCTTGCTGCCCCTGATTGTGCTCGTTTTCCTTTCTGTGCCCCCTTGCTGCCCCTGATTGTGCTCGCTTTTTTTTCCCTTTCTGTGCCCCCTGCTGCCCCTGATTGTGCTCGTTTTTTCCTTTCTGTGCCCCCTTGCTGCCCCTGATTGTGCTCTGCTTTTCCTTTCTGTGCCCCCTTGCTGCCCCTCATTGTGCTCGTTTTATTTCCTTTCTGTGCCCCCTGATGCCCTGATTGTGCTCGCTTTCCCTTCTGTGCCTGTTTCCGCCGCTGCGCCCCTGCGGCCCCGCCCTCACTGCCCATTCGCTGCCCCATTCCCTGCTCCTCCCTCCCACCTCCCCATTTATGGCGGCCGCTGTGCGGCCGCGCCGCTGGCGCGCCGAAGGCACGCCTAAGGCAAGCCCGTCTGCGCCCGTCCGCACCGTGACCGCGCCCAGCACCAGACCCCTTGGTCCGGGCATCCCCCGCGCCCGCCACATCAACAGACGCCGATACGACGCCAGCACCCTCCACGCACTCAACCCCGGAAAAGATCACGCCTGCTACCAGGCCACCCCGAAGCGCACCCAAGGGACCTTCACCTGCCGGAACTGCAGCTTCGCCAGCACCCGCCCCGCCAAACCACCGCCCAGGAAAGAACCCAACTACCTCAGATGCATCCTCCTCAACACCCGCTCCGCCCGCAAACACGCCATCGAACTCTGGGACCTTCTCGACTCAACCTCCCCAGACGTCGCATTCCTGACGGAGACCTGGCTGAATCCCGCCTCAGCCCCCGACATCGCCATTGCCATCCCGGACGGATACAAGATCACCCGCAGGGACCGCACCAACGGAGTCGGAGGAGGCATCGCCATCGTCCACAGGAACACCCTCAGAGTCTCAACCAACACCGACGACACCCTCAGCACCGCCGAACACATGCACTTCTAGATCCACACCGATCCCAACACCACCCTCAGAGGAACCCTCATCTACAGACCCCCGGACCCCGACCACAGTTCAGCGATTCCATCGCTGACTTCGTCAGCACACACGCCATCGCCTCCACGGACTACATCCTCCTCGGGACCTGAACTTCCACCTCGAGAACAACAAGGACACCAACTCCACCACCCTGATCGACAACCTCGCCACCCTCGGACTCAGACAGCTCGTGACTACACCCACCCACGCCCGCCGGCCACACGCTCGACTCCATCTTTTCCGCAAGCCCACACGTCTCCTTCAACCACACCTCCGAACCCCACTGGACTGACCACCACTGCATCCACTTCACCTACAGGAAGCCCACCACGCACCACTGCACCGAACAAATGCCTCGCCGCTGCTGGAGCAGAGTCACGGAAGACCAGCTAACCACAACCTCGCCCTGAGCCCACCCGCCGAACCCTCCGACTCCCGACACCGCCGCCCGCAACCTCAGACAGTGGATCGACGACTGCGCCAACACCTCGCCCCGCTCAAGAATCCGCCCAACAGCCACACCAGCAAGAAAGCCACCTGGTTCACCGAAGACCTCCAGGCCTCCAAACGAACATGCCGAAAACTGGAGAAGAGCTGGCTCCACGAACGGACAGCGGACAGCTACGCCGCCCACAAAAGCGCCACCCGCAGTCACCATCACCTCATCAGATCCGCCAAAAGGGCCTCACTCAAAGACCGCCTAGACAACAACGCACACAACAGCAAAGAGCTCTTCAACATCGTGAAGGAACTCTCCAACCCCAGCTCCAACACCAACGACATCCAGCCGTCGCGAGACCTGTGCGACTCACTGGCCACCTTCTTCCACCGCAAAATCGCCGACATCCACGACAGCTTCAACACCACGACCGCCCGGCAACCACCGAGACCACTGCCCCCACAACCACCAACCGCCTGCTCTCCTGGACCAACATCAACGACGAGGACACCAGCGAGATCATGAACACCATCCACTCCGGTTCACCGCTAGACCCGTGCCCTCACCACATCTTCAACAAAGCCAGTACAGCCATCGCGCCCCATCTCCGGAAAATAATCAACATCTCCTTCGAGACAGCAACCTTCCCGGAAAGCTGGAAGCACGCCGAGATCACCGCCTTACTCAAGAAACCCAAGGCAGACCCCAAGGACCTCAAGAACTTCCGACCCATCTCTCTGCTCCCGTTCCCCGCGAAGGTCACCGGAGAAAATCGTCAACAAACAACTGACCCGCTACTCGAGGAGAACAACATCCTGGACCCTTCCCAGTCCGGCTTCCGCAGCAACCACAGCACCGAAACCGCCCTCATCGCCGCCACCGATGACATCAGGACCCTGCTAGACAACGGAGAAACAGCAGCCCTCATCCTCCTGGACCTATCAGCCGCCTTCGACACGGTCTGCCACCACACACTACGAACATGCCTTCACGACGCCGGGATCCAAGAGAAGGCCCTGGACTGGACCACATCCTTCCTTTCCGGCAGAACACAAAGCGTCCGCCTCGCCCCCTTCCGATCCAAGGCCACCAAGATCATCTGCGGCGTACCCCAAGGCTTCTCCCTCAGCCCAACGCTGTTCAACATCTACATGGCACCCTCGCCCACGCCGCCCGACAGCACAACCTCAACATCATCTCCTACGCCGACGACACCCAGCTGATCCTCTCCCTCACCAAAGACCCTCACACCGCCAAAGCCCACCTCCACGAAGGAATGAAGGCCGTCGCCGAATGGATGAGGACCAGCCGCCTGAAGCTGAACTCGGACAAGACGGAGGTCCTCATCCTTGGTTCCAACCCTTCAGCCTGGGACGACTCCTGGTGGCCAACATCACTGGAAACAGCCCCGCCACCCACCGACCACGTACGCAACCTAGGGGTCATCCTCGACCCCACCCTCTCCATGACTAAGCAGGTCAACGCCGCTTTCCTCATCCTGCTTCAACATCCTCCGAATGCTCCGCAGGATCTTCAAGTGGATCCCCACCGAAACAAGAAAAACAGTCACCCAGGCTCCTCGTCACCAGCAGGCTGGACTACGGAAACGCCCTCTACGCAGGAACGACGGCTAAGCTTCCTGAGACGGCTGCAACGCATCCAGAACGCTCTGCACGTCTTATCCTCGACATCCCCCGACGCAGCCACATCACACCCCACCTGAGAGACCTGCACTGGCTCCCTGTCAACAAGAGGATAACCTTCAAGCTCCTCACCCACGCACACAAAGCACTCCACAACTCCGGACCAGCCTACCTCAACAGACGACTCAGCTTCTACACCCCCACCCGCCAGCTCCGCTCGACCAGCCTCGCCTCGCCACAGTCCCCCGCATCCGGAAAACGACCGCCGGCTGCAGATCCTTCTCCCACCTCGCCGCCAAGACCTGGAACACCCTCCCCACCAACCTCCGACAGACCCAAGACCTACTGGCCTTCAGAAGACTCCTCAAGACCTGGCTCTTCGATCAGTAGCAGCACCACCCCCCTCTTCCCCCAGCGCCTTGAGACCCTCGCGGGTATGTAGTGCGCTTTATAAGTGACATGATTGATTGATTGATTGATTGATTGATTGCAGGAATCCCGTCAGGTTCTAGGGCCGTGCAAGTCACCCTACAACTAAAACAAAACTGCTGCATCAACTCCCCTTCCTAGTTCCCCAAGGGAGAGAGACACAAACATCACTATGTGGCTCTACCAAGACATAGCTCTTTAATTTAAAAAATCCCAAGAAGGAATGAAAACGGCAGTAAAATAGGCATTGGATATGAGAATAAAAGGAAGCAAATATACATCCCCCACAGGGGAAAGCACGTGGTGCCAACGATAGATGTCCACCTCCCCCCCCCCCCCCAAGGATACCTGCGGAAATCCTGTCATCAACATCCACTGAATGCAAACTTCCCCTCTGTCTCCCAGAGGATGTGGAATACACGCAGTCTAATCCTAAATGTACAACACCAAGACACCAAATAAAGCTCTGTCCCTGCAGGGACACCTATCACCAGGCGAAGTCCCCTTTCATCATCCAATCCAGCCAACTCAGGGTAGGGAAGAAAGGTCCAGGACTACCAGCAGATCAGGCCCCTCTCCTGCCAGCCCTGTGTCCCCAAAATCAGCACCCTAACAAGGGGACAGAATCAGCACACCAGTCCAATGTTTTCTCTTCTGCTTCAGAATCTACCATTTCTCTAGGGACGGGTGGGTGGCTGTCTTTTCTGAGATGCCGCTCCTGCTGCAGGTTCCCTGGTCTGCAAAGAGTACCTATAAGGTGCGTGGTCGAGGAAGGAAAAAGCCGACCACTCACCTCATTGCTGTTTAAATGCACAGCTGTGGCGCCCACTGATGACCTCACTCTATGCTCGCAAGAGTCCTCAGCTACCGGCCACCTCATGCTTAGCTCCTGCCCCGTGGCGTGACTAATGGCGCCCCGCTGCTATGTGCAGGGTGCGCCCGACCAGTAATCTTCTGTGTGATCACAAGGACTTTTGGAGAAATGAGAATAGCCCTACATTTGGAATGTAGTTTAAAACTTAGAGTTTGATAATCAGATAACTTTCAACAAACGTGCAGTGGCAGATACAGTATTTTTGTTAATAATTTTAACACTTTATGCAGGTGAGTTCATGCTTTTTAGGCCAGGTGCAAGTACACAGGCGTGAGCTAGGCCCCTTGTCCTCCAATTACGACTCTCTTCTGCTACCAAACAAGAGGGAAGGGAGGCCCATTTTCATTGCTTGAATTAGAGTCAATGGCATCCTTGCTACGCATGCACAATATTTATGGGATATACAATACCGCCATGACAGTATGGCGCATGCAGACTGGAAGAGTTGAGAACACATTTGAAGTGGAACATATGCTGCGCCGCACTATTAGGAGATTTACGGAATTCTCTCAGGTGTACGTGCTCTACAATCACTCATACACAGCAGAGCGAGCTGCGCTTACCTCATGGGAAATCATTTGCTGCCATACATAAATGCACACGATGAGACATATAATTCAATTTCAAGCCACAGTGGTGAAGAGGAGCCTTTTTATGTTGTTACTAAAATGATGATGCCGCGCGGAGCAGAATTGGAGTCGCAGTGCTCAGCATACATTTGCTTAGAGGGAAATCTACTAACAGAAGTAGTTAATCTCCGTTCCCAGCAAAGCCCACTGGCATTAGAAATGATTACAATGACACCACAAATTAGAATTGGTTTTGTCACTACTTTCAGAGATTTGACAAATTGTGGCGCACATGTACTATTAAGACTTGGGAGGGACTGGCTGATCTCATTGTCTTCACCAGGTCTGCTATGAAAGTCTTTGCACGACGAGCGAATTGTTTTTATGTGCCACCGGGTTTTTGTATGGAAACCATCTCCTCCCAGCTGTATGAACCTTGTAAAGTACACGGTTTGTGCGTTTGATTAAAATCCATCAAGAGAGAAAATGAAAGCATGTAGTGGAATTTAATTTTCACCCTAATATAAAACAGTCCGAAATCACAGCTTATCCAGCAGGCTGTTCAAGTGATCACCGAAGTTTTGGTCGAAGGTTCACACCAAAGCTCTCAACAACTGTGCTGTTGATAGTTTTCCAGGAGTTGTGTATATTGTAGCGGCCAGGCGACTGTCTCATGTTTCTCAAAGATTGTCTGAGCCCATACAAAGGGGATTGGTATCGTGCTGGTTCATTTGGACCTACCCTGAATGACAGGGTATCTATCTGAGGTAGATGGATGTAGCTACCTACCTCACTCATACCATGCAGGTCTTGTGCACATTGCAAATTGCCGTATTATAAGTAACCTACATCACAGCCAGATTATTTTATTGTAATCAATAGGTTTGTGAGCTGGCACCTGAAATTACATTTGAAAACTTTACGTTCAGACCTGACCCTGACGGCATATAAACATTGAACACTCACATTAATCTCAATGGGAATTTCAGTGGCACAACATTCCAAGTGCTTTGAGTTTTTATCTATTGGATTACCACTGGATTTCTGGTTATGTATTAAGTTCATATTTGTTGTGTACAGGCTGCCATGCCACAGGTGTAAAGTCCAGGACATTCAGCTACCAGCTGATGCCAGTGAGGGACTAGCCTATAGGGCAATTAGGCAGTGCCTGACGGGCTGATCAGACAGGTTAGTGTGTGGTCCGGTTTTATGGCTGTTTGTGGGCCTGTTTTATTGTCTGGTGGGCCAGTTTTTACTATTAATTTCCCTGATATTGCCACAGATATTGCTTGCAGCAAACACAAATGCAAAACACCTATACAGCGTGTCTTTACAAGTTCAAGACTGACCCAATTTTCAAATGTGGGCCGCTTTTTTAGTTATTTTATCACTAATTGGGGGGCACTTTTATTTTATCGCTCAGGCCTATTTTGTGCCCAAGTCGACACTGGCTGAAGTTCCTGAAAGCCAAAAAACAAAGCATAAGAACACTGTCATGATGCCATGTCAGGAGGACACTGGCATCATGGGGATGCCAGTGGAGAAGTGTAATTTTCATCCCATCCTGAGGTTCTGGAGGAGTGCAGCATAATCATGCGTAGTCATCACTCGGATATATTCTGTGTGATCAATGTTACTAAGGAAAGTGGAGTATTGCATATTTAAAGTACTCCACATGAAGTATTTTGTGTATAGAATGTGGCTAATAGAAGTCTATGTAACATTTACATATTAATGTGACAGGAGAAGTTAATGTAAAATGTGTTCCATTGTGCAGTTAATAAAATAGAATGTGATGTGAACTTATTCTGTAACCCTTTGCATTGCTAAAGTGGACTAGAGTGGGCCTCAAGAAACCCGTTCAGTTCTAGCTCACATTTAAAGTCTAACATGTAATTGGTATTTAACCTTCAACATAGAATGTATTTGCTTGTTTTTTTGTTTCGTCTGCAGTTGTGGACAACGCCTCATTAGTTAGCATAGAAGGGTTTTGTTTTCATTAGATAGCAAGGTAGGAGAACACAAAGTTTGGCAAGGAGAAGGGCGGTAATGAGCAAAGCGATGAGTTCTCATGGAGGAAGAGAAGAATGACAAAGGACGAATGAAGTTGCAACTTATCAGTGTGGGAAAGGTGGTGCAAGTATCCAGTTGGACCGGAGTCCAGAAAAAGTACTAACAAAAGTCACGTGGGATTGTCTACCTTTAATACAATTGGTATTTTATGCTGTAACTTAGTGAGAGACATTTTAGGATTTCACAGGGAGCAGATCTATGTGTCTGCTTGTGTGGCTTTATGCTACATTACCCATGGTTGGAGTGCCTTCTAGTGAAGACTCCGACAGCTGACACCTTTCTAATTTCACCTTTACTAAATGCTTCTTAGTTTAGGGTTGCCCCTTTAAGGAAGTGTGGGGAGAGATATCTTGCTCATGCTTACTTTGGAGAACCATTTGATGCAGTTTATTACTCAATTCTTTTTCCTGATCATTTGCATTGTCATCATAAAGTTATTTGTCTCCTTTTTATTTATACAAGGTAAATCTCTTCAGGAAATTCAGGCTTATTTTGGTTGTTCTTTATTTCTATATGATAATGTTGAGGCTGGTCTATATCGATTTGTTACTAAATTTATAATCAAACCTCACTAAACTCAGATTAAGTTGTCAAGTGGATTATTGTGTGACCCAATTGGTTACACTGTATTGCGATTTACCTGTGATTGTTTTCTCCCTTTTACCTCTCAAGCTGCTACCAAGACCATCTATCTGGAGATAAATGTTTAGGTTGGCCCAAGCTCTTGCAGCTGATAGTAGTATCCGATGGTTAGCTCATGAAGTAGAGGGAGATAGAATCTAACCTACAACAGTCTAGACCACTAACCCAGTGGCCTTAGTCCAGAATCCAGGATTGAGACATGTAGAATAGACGGAGTTCCAGTGACGTGCGATGAAACAGCGGCAGCGGAGGAGTGAGTATTAGTAGGGTTGTGTGTATAAGGATTAAGCTTAGCTTGTGGTACAATATTGATTGTGTGTCTGGTGGAGATGTTGTGAGGGTCATGTGAATGTGGTATTAAGCTGTCGAAGCTGAAGAAATTGTTGAAGTTGTTATAGGGTCCGAAGTGACCTAAGATCCCGGGATATATAATAAAGGTGCAAAAGACACTGTGTTGTAATTTCCTGCTAAGGTTTTGTGGGGTTTGTCATGAGATGTCGTCGACTGCCCAATTGAGATTGGGAACTTTTGTGGGCAAGGTTGAGTTGTAATTAGTATGGTGAACCTTTTGCCCAGAATGTAAACTATACTGATTGAAGTGATTCCCCGCTGGTCGAAGTTTCATTTGTGAATGCGTGTTCTTTGGGCGATTGAGTTCTATTGACTCTTCTAGTGGAGCAGAAAATTGTTATTTGTTGTATTAGTATAATCAAAAGTGAACGAGAGAGAAATTTTGGGGAAGATTGACATCAGAGTGTGCCATGCTGGGATCAGTCAAATGGTGTAACGCCATGCTGTGATTGGTTGAAATTGTCAATTGGATGCTGTGTTGTTATTGGTGATCGTATTGCTGCGGAACTTGAAATTCATTTAATTTGGTTTGAGTTGAAATTGCTGAAATAAAGGAATGAAAATGAGATGTTTTAAAGCATTAAGGGATATGATACGAGGAGATGTAGATGTACCTACAAGAATTGGCGAGGAAGCCAGCTCATTATATGGTAATGAATGTAGGGCTCCATACTATTATTTGGTTTAAGAATAGGCACAAGGTCACGGAGAAAGCAGGTGCATTAATGTTTCCATGCTACGGTACTTTAAATTTGAGAATAACGTCCATTTGAGAGGAATATTGTTTGCAATGAAACCAATGCCTAGACCCACACAGTTTGAAGCGCTTAATGCATAGGAACGTGCAGCGCGCGTAAAATAAAGAGACAAATATCAAGGGAGGATGAAGAAAGCACACGCAGACGCGAGATGGGATGAACAACAAAAGAGATGGTCGACGAGACACGATTGAGGGAGCAAGATTATACCCTGCCATAGAAGCGAGGGAAATGATGCTGAGAGAAGGAAAAAGGAAAAAAAAAGGAGGGAGAGGGGCATGCAGACAGTGACATTGATGCAAGTGACAGCCTTTTGGATGGACTGTTAGCTGATAGTCCACCCCCATATAATCAGACGCACTTTGGAGGTGGGGGAAATGCGAGTTTTACTGGTAGTTCCGGGAGTGCTTCAGCACTGGCTGCTTCTAGTCCTGGTGTTGTTGTGGTTATGTCAACTGGCACGACGCAGACTATGGCAGGAGGAAATATGGGAGCATGTGTCCGAGGCTCTTCAGGAAATTGTAACACCAGTTTGGCTTTGAAACTTCCAGATGCTCTTACAGTACCGGTTAATATTGGTCCTATAGTCGCTATGTACGATCCCAGTCCTGCTGGGATTGAACGTCAGAGAGTACCTGCTCCTACAGAAGTGAAAGTACCATTAAGATGAGCAGATAACCAGAGAATGCAATTTATCCCATTGGTTCAATAAATGCTAGCTCGCCGTGTGCAGCGAGTGCAGACCCTTCTGTAGTACAGAATGGATTCAGACTTATAAGGTCTTTTCCTGGATTGGCAGGTATGGATTCACCTGTATGGGAAACTCTCCCAAATGTACAAACTAGTATTCCCCAATACAGTACTGCACAAAAAAGGACTTCTGAGAGTCAACATCTATTTGATGTCCAAGATTTAGAGCAATGGTTGAAGGAGCATAGCAATAATAATTCAAATGAAAATCAGAGTACAGAGGTGAGCCATGGAACTATAAAATCAGCTGTAAAGGTAGATTTGATAGATGTGGTTAAATTAAAAACTGAGTTGGATGAAATGACAAATGGGAGCTTGGAGCTTAGTCAAATAGATACCTACCAACAGAATGAATTGTTGTTCATGAGTAAAGATGTCACTAGGAGCGCGAGACAGGCTCATGAAAAATTATCTGAATTGGCTCGGGGATATGAATGAACAAACGAAGGCTTTACAGAAAAATCATAGACTTGCATTTAGCAATCAGGATATAGAGAACCTGAGATTTACCAGGATTGAAGACCCAAATTAGAGAATTAATTCTAAACATTTGGATTTGGAGCACATTGGATAAATGGTAAGAAAGATAGGTGAAAAGAAAGGTTTCCAAAAGAACAATGGGAGAACCTCCCCCTTTGGGGGAAACGGGAATGGGTGTCAAGGTTTTCCCCTTGAGAGAAGTACTGAGTGGAGGTTATGTGGATGTACCTTGGTTATAGAGGTGACCTTTGGGGCATTTACCAATGGTTTCCTGAGGTTGAGAGAGAAACTTGTTGCGTGGTACAAACAGGTTGATCGATTTACGAAAATCTCAAAGGTGTTTTGAATCTATCTGAATACGTTGTTCGAAATTGTAGTCCCCAGTGATTTGTGGTCAGTATGTAAAATAGCTATAAAATGGCCCGAAGGTGAGTCTGAGAGTGATTCAGTGACACATGGTCCAACACCCTTAGTGATAAAGAAATACGAGCAGGTGATTTATTGGTTAAAAGCTAAAGTGCCACCGCAGGATATTGATTGGGTAAAGATTGATAGGATGACTCAAGAACCTAAGGAGACGATTCATGCATTTTATGAAAGATTGTTGCGGGCTTTCAAAAAGTATATTGGGATGGACACCATAGAACCCAAGGATATGGGACAGTTTGTGCCCCGATTTGGGACTGGGCTGAGACCTGAAAGTAGTATGATGATAGAACAACATTTGATTTGTTGGCAGAATAAGTCTATTAACGAAATCCTGCATTACGCCAAATATTGTGATGAGATTGAGATGAAGCACAAGAAGTTGAAGGAGAAGTTGATGGTAACACAGATGAAGGCTGTTTAAAGAGGTCAGGGACAGCCTTATGTAGGGAATACTGCCCCTTTGCCGGGAGTCTATCAGTCTGGGGCTCCAATGCAACAAGGTGGAGGGTTTTAGAAACAAGGAAACAAGGAAAGGGAAGAGGTGTTCCTATAGATACCAAGACTGGAGGTGATGTTGCCATTTTAAAGAAGTCAAATTCATGCCATTATTGTAACAAGTTAGGGCATTGGAAGCGCAAATGACGATTTAATCCCGCAAATCAAGAACACAATGGAGGGTTTAAACATCCCCAGGGTAATGTGATGCAACCCCAGAATGTGCCCAGATCGGGATTCCAAAATTCAGCTGGTTCCCAAGGGCCTATGATGCAAGTACCACAGCCCTTGATGCCACAGTAAGCTGTAAATAACGCCCAATTTAATCAGAACGCAGACATGAATGGGAATCAGAGTATGTCCTATCATTATGGCCTGTACCAACATTTTCACATATTTCATGCATCTAATTGGTACATCTCAGATCAGTCCTTATGACGGTGCCCGAGGGGGGAGTAAGAATGTGCACTTGGTGAAGTCTTAGAGGTAGACCAGACTGGACAGTACGTTGATGCTGAAGTAGATGGCCATAATGTCACTTTCTTGATTGACACTGGTGCTACCCGCTCTACTGTGAGAACGGCAGAGGTTCCAAACTTACCCCTCTCAGGTAAAACAATCCAAGTTGTAGGAGTTGCAAATAAAAGATTGTCAAACCCCCTTACTGAAGAAGTGCCTGTGAAGATAGGGACATTTGAAGATAATCATCAATTTGTAGTGTGCGATTCTAGTCCTGTGTGCCTATCAGGACACGATTTACTGTGCAAGTTAAATTGCACCATCTATTGCACACCAAAGGGCATTGAGCTTCACACAAACGATGAGGACATTGCCTTCAAACTGGCATAGCATAACTTGTGCATTTCATTGTTCTTCATGTTGACAGTAGAAGACTTACCATTGGATCTCAGGGATACAGTGAGAGACCTAGTTTCGGATTTTTCTGGAAAGGACATCGTAACCATCCGAGGGGTTGTGCCGGTTCGTATCCAAGCTAAGCCAAATGCCAAATACTCGACAACACCACAGTATAACCTGACGCCCGAGACAGTTGTTGAAATTATACCTGTGATTGAGACTATGATTGAGCAAGGTATTTTAAAAGAGATCCTGGAGAGTCCATGTAACTCACCCATTATGGGCTTGCAGAAGTTGAGCAGTAAGTTCCGTATTTTACAGGAAAATTTATAACATAGTGGTGCCTTGGTGTCCCGTAGTACCAAATCCATCTGTGATATTGTTTCAGATTTCATGTGAGACTAAATGGTTCACTGTCATTGAACTTTGCCAGGCCTTCTTTTCCATTCCCCTCCATGAGGAAAGACAATTCTTATTTGCTTTCCAGCTGGGGAATTGTGTTTTAACATGGTGCTGTGTCCCACAACCATATATGGTGAGTCCTTCCATCTTTAACCAGATCTTGAAGAAGAATCTGGAGTCGGGGGCGCTAGGTGGCGCACGAGCAAGATAGCCGCACTGATGTGAGGCTCCTGCAGCTCGGCTCATGAATCCGCCAATTAATCCTGCTCAGATATACATGGACGCTTAAAAACTAACGCCAGAAGGAGAGGGAAGCTACGGGCATCCTCGCTGAAAAATTGGGAGGTGCGGAGCGCTTTGAACCGCCGCTGCGACCACATCGAGAAACTGCCGCCGATTGTGCTAAACTCGTCTGGAGCCTCCGCTCGGCGAGAAGGGGCACGAGAGACCGAGGCGCCCACGTGGGGTGCAGGCCTCTACGAGGAGTGACAGCGGGAGAGAGTTACAGCGAAGGGAGGTGAGGCCGTGACTGCGCCACCCCGGATGACAATAGCTACACATAATATTGGGGCAGTAGAGAAAATAGCACATACTAGCCCTGGCACCACAGCGCACTGCCGCCGTTACGGCCCAGCTCTGAGAAGCCTGCAAGAGGCCGGTGACCAGAGGAGACGCGCGCTCACTGCTACGCTACTGAGGCCAAGCGTGGCGCGACAGAGAGATCGATGAGGGGATAATCATTGCGGAAGTGTGAGATATCGGGAGAGCATAGCACTACTCCCTGCTGACAGCCGCACATTAGGGAGTACCATCTGGGGGGACAAGATTTGGTGCCAATTGATAAGAGCAATTACCGCCATCAAAGTAGCGCCACAAGCCGCAGACTAGAGACAGTATTAAGCGCTGTGAACCTCACAAGGCTCATACTACCCCAGCGGATACACTGCGCTGCACCGACGCGCATAGTAGAAGGTGAAGAGGCTGGTGTCATTACACACAGCATAACTGAACTGAGACCCTACATCACATGAGAGAGGGGAACTGGATGGGTGAAAACGTGGGGCAGAAGGCACACCTAGCTCATATCCCTGGCGCGGACAAGACCTAAAACTGAAAGGAGGCCAATTGACCACACACGCAGCAGGTCACTATATAACAATCGTCACCAGCATATCGCAACCTAGTCTTCAAGTTGCAAGGGGTAACAAACTGAGCACTGCACACCTTCAACAGCGCACTAGCCCACAGCAACTAAACGGACAGATCATACGGCCCCAGTGCGACAAAACAGAACCGAGTGGGCTTGAAATTTTGCTGATTCCCTCCACAGACCTGAACAATCACACCGAACGGATGACAGGAGCGGGCTGGTAGGGGGAAACGGGCAAAGTGCGCACGCATAAAAAACCCCAGGCACTAACCAGCGACAACAACGAAAGAAGTGGCTCTCGCCTTTTACCACAAACGACACTACAAGCGGAGAAACGGCGAGGCACCACAAATAGTAAATCATGGGAAACCAGACGCAAGACAGCCACGGCTGACCTTCGATAACAAAAAGAGCACCAGAATGCATCAGGAGGAACAGAATATGGCGGGAACGGAGGCCACGCACAGCTCAGCGCAGGAACTCACTAACACATCAGGCGAGGATATGAAAACCATCCTGCAAGAGGTCAGACAAGGCATAGCTGCAATAGCTGACAAAATGGATGCCATGATGACGCGGATGGATGCCATAGTCCATAAACTGGACAGACATGAGGAACGCATCACGGAAGTCGAACGCCGCATCTCCGACACAGAAGACGCAACCTCTCAGACCCAAGCGCACGTGGGACAGATGGACAAACTGTTGAAAATAATAGCAGCCAAAAATGAAGACCTTGAAGCGCGCAGCAGGCGTAACAATATACGCGTTCTTGGGGTCCCAGAAAGCACCAACACCTGGAAAATGGAAGAATACATAGAGAAACTGCTGTTGGCGACTATTGGCGCGGAATCATTCTCACCACAATTCATAGTTGAAAGAGCACATCGCTCACTGGGCCCCCGCCCACCACCGGGCGGACCACCGCGCCCCATCATCGCGCGACTCCTGAATTATAGAGACCGCGATGTCGCACTTAAAATGGCCCGAGAAAAACGCCAACTGTGCTTCGACGGAGTCACATTCTCCATATATCCTGACTTCACGGCGACAGTGCAGGAGGAGAGATGGAAATTCATGAATGCCAAGCAGAAAGTGAGACAGGCCCAAATAGATTATGCACTACTGTACCCAGCATGCCTAAGAATAACGCACCAGGGGAAACAGTCATTCTTCACTAAACCCCAACAAGTGGAAGAATTCCTGAAACGCCTCAAACGGAGCAACACGTCCAACGACCCGCATGGCACATCATCGCGATCGCCATCCCCGTCTGCAGGGGCAGAAGTGCGCTGAACACGCAAAGACTACCTCAAACAGTACCAGGCGGTTGGCAAGACACGAAACCTTCGGGACATGGCCCAGAACGAACACTACAGTGCTCGAGAAAATGGCCGCTGCAGATCAGATAAGTGACATACTAGGCTTTCCTTTGTTTGCTTCCATCTTCCTGTTTTTCATCAACCACAAGGGAGAAACACGTATGCCGAGCACCCTCAGCCCTTCCCGAGAATGACAGTACCACCACCTCGGAGTATTAAGGGCGAGGGGACAAGTGCATACACCTAGGGGTATCCCCCACATGGGCATTCCCCTTACTGAACTTCGCTGCGAACACAGGCAGCATGTATTTACAGTTTTCGGGTGTTAGGGTGGTGTAGGGCATAGTGATACTGGCATGTTTGGGATGCTTCAGTGGGTGGGGGAGGGGTTATGCACTACGGAACCCAACATAGTAATGACACAGGGGATTGGACAGAAATATTGTTGCACTCTTGTTCTCACAAATGACTTGAGGCCACAGGGCCAATTACCACGAATCATATGGATTTATGGCTGACTCAACTTCACCTGAGAAATTGCAGATCATTACCTGGAATGTTAGAGGGTTGGGAGATCCGCAAAAAAGACGCCAAATATTGGCATATCTAGACAGGCATCAGATCCACATAGCTATGCTACAGGAAACGCACATTAACCCCAGGCACAACAATAATTTTGCGCACAGATGGGCTGAACATAGGATATTTTCATCATACTCCTCCTATGCCAGAGGGACAGCCATACTCATAAAAACGCACTCTTTCTGCATTAGCGGGCGCCTCTTGGGATACACAAGGGAGGTACTGCCTGGCATGGGGTAGGCTGGTACCTGACTCGGTCACGCTAGCATGCTGCTATGGACCCAATGTTGATACCCCTGAATTTTACACCTCACTCTGGGGTAAGATAGCGGAAATAGGCTCCAGTCACATAATCTGGGGGGGTGATTTTAATGTAACATATAACCCTACGGCAGACAGATCTAACCCAGCCCCTCATCACTACACTAAATCACGCGCAATAATCCATGACATAATGGAGGCCAACTAACTAATTGACGCTTAGCGTCATATGCATCCTCACCAAAAAGAAGGCACGCACTTCACTGCACAAGCTGCATCCTGGGCGTGGTTGGATTACTGGCTTTTGTCGAGGGGATTGGGACCTGTCATATCCAAAGCCACTCACTTGGCAAGAACATACTCTGATCACGCCCCAGTAAGACTCACACTAACCAAACTAGGATATGGCCCTCCCCGCAATATATGGAAATTACAACCCTCCACTTTATTAGATACAGTTTTTCAGACCGAACTGGGGGAGGAAATCCTAGATTTTTTCCAAAGAAATAAAGGTTCGTGGATGACGTAGAGATTATTTGGGAAGCCTTTAAAGCTACAATCTGCGGTTTCTGCATATCAAAAAGCTCGGGAGTGCTTAGAGATATAACTAACACACTGCGGAAACTAGAAGCAGAGCTCAAAACAATTGAGACACAGCTTTCATCAGGACAGGATAGCAGCACCCAACACAAATTTCGTGAGATGCTTACAGATTACACGGATACTGCTAAGCGCGAGGCACGATTCAGGGGTAGATTCTGGGTGGCTCGCCGGTATGGAGAAGGCGAGCGGCCGGGTAAAGCACTGGCAGAAACCATTCAGAAACCACGTTTTTCCAACTATGTTTTAGAATTGGATGGACCGGGGGATATACTCTATCGTGACACTGCAGACATACTAAACGCCTTCACTGGACACTATTCCCAGCTATACACATCCAGCAGGAATTACCAATTAGATCTTGATGAATATCTGGGGGACGTGGCATTGGGATGGCTGGGGGATTCACAAAGAGAGTTCTTGTGCGCTCCCTTCGAGCTGGATGAGGTAAGAGAGGCCATCATGCACATGCAATCTGGCAAAGCTGCTGGCATGGATGGCATACCCATAGAATTCTACAAAACGTACATAGATCACATGGCCCCCATCCTGCGCGAGGTGTATGAGGCTTCGCGGGATGCCGGCAGACTCCCGTCGTCTATGAGGGAGGCGCTCATTATTTCCCTACTCAAGCCGGGGAAGTCACCTCTCCAATGTGATTCATATAGACCACTATCCCTTCTCAACTGTGACACCAAAATACTGGCCAAGTTAATAGCAAACCGGCTTAGTCTCTTGATGGACAAGCTGATACTCCCTGACCAATCAGGGTTTGTACCAGGGAGGGCTACCTCACACAATTTAAGAACCCTTTTCACCATACTCAATAATGTAGCACCTGAGCTACCACTAGCGGCGATTTTTCTCGATGCCACTAAGGCATTCGACTCTGTCGAATGGGACTACATCATTGGGGTAATGCAACGCATGGGCTTCCCCCCTTTATTTCTTTCCTGGATTCAGCTTTTGTACCAATTGCCGACTGCTAAAGTCCTCATAAATGGGCACGTATCCCAAGCTTTCTCAATCACCAGAGGCACAAGACAAGGTTGTCTGCTATCCCCCCTCCTATTCGCCTTGGCGGTCGAACCACTGGCAGCCAAGCTACGACAACACCATCAAGACAAGGCGCTCCGCTGTAACATGCGCCAGATCCTAGTATCTCTCTACGCGGACGACATTACCCTATATGTCAGAGACCCACAGCAGAACTTGAACTCGATTCTCAGGGAGTTTATCGTATTCGGGAAATTGTCTGGAGTCCAGATTAATTGGGGGAAATCTCACATCTTTCCCCTAACGGCGGCAATGACCCGCTTCCCCCTGGACTATCCGCTGGAATGGTGTGACTCTGATCTGAGGTATTTGGGAATTCGCATTGCTAGGGACAGGGAGGAGATGATGCGCCTTAACTATGGCACTATAATAGATCGAATCAATGGATACGTCACCCGATGGATATCCTTGCCACTCTCAATGGCGGGAAGAGCATCTTTAATTAAGATGGTAATACTTCCCCAACTGCTGTATCTCTTCCTAAACATCCCATATCATCAGGGAGGGTATTTCTTCAAAACACTCCGGTCCGAAATGATCCGATTGGTGTGGGCGGGCAAACAGCCGAGACTGCAATGGAGCATACTTACCAGGCCATACTCCAGGGGAGGATTCGACATTCCCAATTTCGAGCTATACTACATGAGTGCACAAGCACATTAAGCCTACTACTGGGTACACCCTCCGCGGTATATGCCGCAGGTAGCGGCAGAGCATTGGTTAGCCGACCCCATACCTATAGACGGCATGCTATGCGCCACACCCTGCCCCAGAGACAAAAACCCAACCACAGTTACTTGCACCATAAACGCTTGGAATAGCATATGCCACTCTTACAAAGTTCCATGCTCTATTCACCGCTGCTCCCACTTACTTATCACCCCAACATGCCTCTCCTTCAGGAAACAGCATTCCACAAATTTAAGGAAAAGACTAAAGTTGCCACGTGGGGGGACCTTTATCATAGTGGACAATTTCGAACATCCGAGCAGATATTTCATGGGCTGCTGCCATCTCCCTTAGATGTCTTCTTATATATACGACTTCGGCAAGGCGTCCGTTCGGTTATCCCGGAGTTCCCCAGGAACCCCGGCTCTTACTCCCTTACAACTGATGTTAAGTGCAACAGCACCGGGCATCTAGTCTCCACCATATACCACTCAGTACACACACAAAGAGAAGAGCCTCCTACCACCTCACACGCGCACTGGAACTCGGAATTGGGCTATGAATTATCGGATGACCAATGGGAATACAGCTGCTCACAAACTGAGCAAATCTCTGCCAGTAGCAGACTACGTATAACACATTTTAAATTTCTCCACCGGCTATACTACACCCCAGTTAAGATGCATAAATACAAACTAAAGGATTGCGATAGGTGCAACACCCTCGGGGCTGACTTTTACACTTGGCTTGGGACTGCCCAGCGGTATATGAATACTGGAATCAAGTATTCGATGCCATAGCATTAATGACGATACCTAATATAGAGCACACCCCGCTGTTAGCCCTGTTGGGATATACCAAGTTAATTCCCGTGCCACACCGAAGATATATTGCTATTGCACTACTGATGGCTAAGCGACGCGTCGCCTGCCGATGGGGCAGGGGGAGAGCACCCAAATTTAAGGACTGGCTTAATGACTTGGTATTCTGCCAAGAGCAATTGACCATTTATGCAGAGTTGCTCCCGCACACTTCCCAACCTAAGGACATTTGGGGACCCCTTACAAGCTACCTCATTGCATATCCACGCGCTCTCCCAGATGATGACCCCGTAGCAAGCCAGGCTTGAAATCGCTATATCACAGCACTGCGGTCGAACAGCAGAGCTGAGGATCAAGCACCTTCTGAGGCCTGTCCCCTTATGCAAGCACTTTACACAGGTCATTGTTTTACCCTGACACTCACAAATCGAGGAGTAGCTGATGGGATGTGATATACTAAATGTCTGAGTGGAAGAGTGAAATGTGTATTTCGTAAGGAGCCTAAATTGCCATAAGAGATATCATAGAGTGTCATTAGAAGTAAAAAGAGCTGCAAGAGAAAGATAAACTGACTGTGTAACTTTCTGTATTGTCAAACAGAAAACAATCTCAGCAATGTAATTTTTTTGTCCATGTACTGTGCCCAAGCTGAAATGTCATTATTAATGATGTACCGTTCTATTGAAAATCAATAAAGAAACTGTTTAAAAAAAAAAAAAAGAAGAAGAATCTGGAGTCTCTGGCCATACCCTGTAATTCTGTCCTAGCCCAGTATATCAATGACCTTTTGGTTGCATCGAATACTCGAGAAGCATGTGAAACTGATAAAATTGCCCTGCTGAACTATTTGGCTGAGAATGGACATAAGTTGTCCCCAAGTAAATTACAGCACTGTATGACGGAAGCCCTTTAATTGGGACATCACATTTTGAAAGGTGCGAGAAAGGTGTCACAAGAAAGAATCTCGGCGATCATGCAAATGAATCTACCTCATACACAGAAAGAAGTCAGGATGTTTCTGGGAATGATGGGCTACTGTCGCCAGTGGAGACCCAACTTTTCCCTAGTGGCCAAACCTCTACACAAGTTGACACACAAAGATGTGTACAATCCGGTGCCCTGGGACAATGATAGCTTGACTGCATTACTGGAGCTAGGAGAAAGCCTTTGTTGCGCTCCTGAATTAGGAATGCCAGATTACAGCAAAGTGGTTTTGCTCTTTTGTAGTGAATGAGAAAGTTGTGCTCTCTCAGTATTGACAAAGAATCATTGAAGTGTCCATAGACCAGTTGCCTATTTTTCAGTTACTCTGGATCCAGTAGCATCAGCATTGCCCAGATGTCTCAGATCCATTGCTGCAACAGGTGTCAGCATAGAGAGATGTGAGAGCATTGTAATGGGTCACCCTTTGACTGTCGTGTACCACATTCAGTTGAAATATTATTGACTCAAACTTATAGTCAGCACCTTACCAATAGTAGGCTCACAAGGTCTGACCAGACTATTTTGGCCACTGAGAATGTTACCTTGAAAAGATGTTCAGTTCTGAACCCTGCTACTTTACTTCCTTTACCTAATTGTGATTCAGATGAGATCGAAGTAGAGCATGACTGTCTCAATGTCACTGAACTATGCACCAAACCCCATCCCAACATTTCTGATGAGCCATATGCTGAATCTGATTACACCATATTTGTAGATGGCTCTTGTCTCAGGGACAATGAGGGAAACCTGAGAACTGCTTATGCTGTCTGACCTGTTACAGGAGTAGTGGAAGATGCTTGGCTTCAAGGAGTATTCTCAGTGTAGGTGACAAAACTGATTGCTCTTACTAGTGCATGCTGCATTTCAGACCAGCTGAAAGTGACAATATTCACTGAAAATCAGTATGGGTTCGGTGTTGTTTACAACTTTGGACAGTTATGGTCTCAAAGGGGATTCATGACCTCATCAGGGTCCCTGATCCGCAATGGAGAAACGTGAGAAAACTGTTAGAGGCCCTACAGATACCAGCACAAGTTGCTGTCATTAAATGCTCTGCCCATTGTAAATAAAACAATTTTGTGACAATTGGAAATCACTTTGCAGACGAAGTTGCAAGTTACTGTAAACTAAACAATTGCACTTTCAATGGTTAAACTCACAAATGTGGGAGCAGATGAAGCCAATTTTAGCCTTTTGATGACAATTGCTGATACATTGGAGGAAGTAAAGTCATTGCAAGAGGAAGTTACTGAGGAGGAACAACAAGGTTGGATCAGAGCAGGATGTGTGAAATGAGATGATGACATTTGGGTTTCAGGAGATTTAAGACCAGTACTGTCTAATAGTTTGTTGCCACCAATGATGAGCTATTATCATGGGTCGATGCATATAGGAAGGGATGCCATGGTGAGATTGTTTAGGCAGACTTGGTTTAACCTGAAGTTTCGAGTGATGGCTGAGGCATTGTGTTAACGATGTGTGATTTTCCAGCAAATTAATGTGGGAAAGTGAACTGCTGTTACACTGAGTCACATAGGGAGATCTGGAGGTCCTTTCAACAGAATGCAGCTGAATTTCATTGAGATGCCAGTATGCAATGGATTGAGGTACATTCTAGTAGTGGTGCACATCTTTTCACATTAGGTGGAAGCCTACCCGACTAGGAGATGCAATAGCCTCAATGTAGCTAAGTTGTTCTAGAGGGAACTCATTCTCAAATTCGGATTTCCAACCTCTTTAAAGTCAAACCAAGGAACTCATTTCAATAATGAGATTTTGAGATTATTATGTGCAGCCTTACAAGTGGAGATGAGATTACATTTTGGTTATCGACCAGAAGCTTCAGGTATCACGGAGCAAGTCAACAGCACTTTGAAATCCAGGTTGGCTAAACTGTGTGCTTCAACATCTCTGAAATGGCCTGATGCTTGCCCCTTGCACTGATGAGTCTCTGGAATGTCCCAGATCGAAGAACAGGACTGTCACCATATGAGATAATCATGGTGAGGGTTATGCATTTGCCTGCTGTGCCTGCAAATGTGCTTGAGAATATCTCAGATGATTTAGTGCTCAATTACTGTAAAGGATTGGCTGACGTGGTTCATTCTGTGTCTCACCAGGTTGAAGCGGCAACAGCACCGCCACATCAGGAGCAGTGCCATGACCATAGTCCTGGTGACTGGATCGTGGTGAAGAAACATATGAGAAAGAACTGTCTTGGTCCTTGTTGGCGTGGTCCGTATCAGGTGAATTTGGTCATTATGACTGCTGGGAAGTGTGGTGGTCTTCCTAATTGGGTGCATGCATCCCACACTCGTAGAGTTCTGTGTCTCCTTGAACAGATAACAGCACCACTCCCAGAAGAGACACCAGCAGTGGTTGAAAGGCCACGGGAAGAGGGCAGCCAAGCAGAGCCTGAGACAGCACATGAACCATCGGAATGGGTGGGGGGACTTGACAAATCTAAAGCTGAATCTGAACTCGAAGAAGCTGATGCTACGCTGGTGACGAATCAGATTCTGACACCAAAGAAGAAGTCAGTGCTGTGGGGCCACAAGTAGTGGTAGAAGCATGTTGGCCAAGGAGTAAAGAAGGGAGAAGGTTGAAGTTATCCTCTGAGAGAACTCTTGCATCATATCCAAGGCATCTGGTGAATCAGAGCTGAGAGGAAATGAAGGTAAAGGATCAAATCTCAGAAGATCTAAAAGATCAAGGTTGCTTGAAAGAAGAATACCTAGGTCCGAGTGGAAGAAGAATGAAATTAGGGTTGACATTTAAAAGAACACAGAGTAGGGCTAGGGAAGCCTCACGAAGATTTTACATATTTTGTAAATAAAGTTAAGCACAAATAAAGGCTGTTTTGCTGTTTGCACAGGTGGAGACCAACAAAGAAGTTTCTGTTGCTGCTACTTCTCTACCCACTTGGTCTGAGTCTAAATAGTATGGAAAAAAATAATACTAGTCGTAGATGTAGGCACATAATAGGCACAATATTAATAATTGTAGTGTTAGGATTGATAGCGTCAATTGTAGGATTAAGTTTGAGCTCAATAAATATCAAAGACGAGAAACATACATCTGCACAGAAACCATCACACAAAGTAGATGGAGGGTTATATTCATTAGAAGGGCAGAATCTGCATGCTGATTTATCTAGATGAGATTACACATTAAATGCTTACACTAATTTTCTTTATGAGTACATTAATACAATGGAAGCAAGGGACTGTTATGTTTGCATGCAGTTACCTGCTTCAGTAGCCGAGGGCATCACATACCATCATATACCAATGACATATGGCATTATATGTAGTCTATTGTTTAGTATTTTCTATGGACAGGGTCATTTTCAGTATTACTATTCTAATGATGATCTGTTTTTTTCAGAAGTCCCATTGTTCAAACATTTAATTTGACATTCCTATGCTCAAGTTGCTGAAACTGTTAGTATATATTTTGCCCTGATTAACATGTTAGATACTACTTATGCAGCTAGGTATAATTTGACCTGTGTTCTTTCTGACATTGAAAAGAAATTCTTAGAGCAAGTAGGAGATAGATATAGAGCAGTAAAGACTAATGCAGCTAAAGGAGTTCGTGTTACGAGTTGGTCACAGGAAGAGGTAGATCATCAAGCTGAATGGAACACTGGAGCATTGAAATTAGATTGGCAACACAAAGGAAAATTGTACATACACAATGATAAGAATGAATACTATACTATTCCTGTAGGGGAAATTGAGTGTGATCATATCTTTGAGGTCCGAGGATCTTGGAAGTTGTTTCTGGATGGAACAAACCCTGAGATTCCTGGAGTTAATTTTATTTATGGCAAGAATGCTTTTTTAAGTGGCCGAATAAATGGTATGGAACATGTTAAGTAGGAGTAGTGTTTCAAAAGATTTATCATGTGGATAATTTTGATCATCCTGTTTGGGGGAGGAATCTAGGTCCAAATGAGGTGCCAGTGCTGGAGAGATCGTCAGAGATATTTTTGGCGCAATCATTCCAAATGGAGGGGTGATATTGAATAACATTAAGATTAAAAAAAATCCACTGTAGTTGATAAGTTGTCTACTAATACAGCTGGAGTGTTATTGCTTGTAAATACTGAGATAGTTGCTATTACAGCTATGGTTTTGCAGAACTGTCTTGCACTAGAAATTCTACTCGCAAAGGAGGGCGGACTCTGCCAGATGTTGAAGGTTCAACAGTGTTGTACTTATGTCCGAAACAAAAGTAAGGGCCTACAGAAGTTAATTAAGAATATTACTGACTTACATAATGAAGTGAGTGGATTGGCAGCAGAAGGTGTCTGGGATTCAGTTGGACATGGATTTAGTGCTGTAGGTAGGTGGTTCACGGGTTTTTGAGGTAGTATAGTTGCTTCCATTTTGAGACTGTTGTTGATTATTGCCCTTTGTGCAGTAATCTTGATTGTGGGTGTGAAGGAGTACTGCAGATGCAAAGTTAAGAAAGGAGTCTCTACAAAAAAATGGAAGACAAAGTTAGAGAGAGAACAGAATGAATATTACAATGAAATGAAGCATTTGGAGGAGTTCAGGCATACAGCATATGCCACGACAAGGGTTGAGCTTGGTTAATCTGAAAAGATCAAGAGATAATATTAAGAGATTTGTGTGATGGCTGGATACACCATCAGAGGGGGGATTGGAAAAGTGTAGTTTTGGTCCCATCGTGAGATACTGTAGGAGTGTATCATAATCATGCGTAGTCAGCACTCAGGTGTATTGTGTGTGATCAATGTTACTAAGGAAAATGGATTATTGCATATTTAAAGCACTTCATGTGAGGAATTTTGTCTATAGAACATGACTAATAAAGGTCTATATAACATTTACATATTAATGTGACAGGAGTAGTTAACGTAAAATGTGCTCCATTGTGATGTTAATAAAATAGAATGTGTGTGCATAGACTAATGTTTAAACATTTATATGTGTAACAAGAATTATTTCTATGCTGGTACATTTAGAATGACATCTTCATAATTCTTTACAATTTATTCATGTACTAAGAAGCTGCATTTTCTATATGTGTAGAAATATGCACGTATTCTGTAACCCTGTGCTTTGCTAAAGTAGTCTAGAGTGGGCCTCGAGAAACCTGTTCAGTTCAAGCCCACGTTTAAAGTCTAACATGTAATTCGGATTTAACCTTCAACGTAGAATGTATTTGCTTGTATTTTTCTTTCCACTGCAGGTGTGGACAGCGCCTCATTAGTTAGCATAGAAGGGTTTTGTTTTCATTAGATGGCAAGGTAGGAGAAAACGAAGTTTGGCAAGGAGAAGTGCGGTAACAAGCAAAGAGACGAGTTCTGATGCAGGAGGAGAAGAATGAGCAAGGACGAATACAGTTGCAACTTATCGATGTGGAAAAGGATGTCCCGGAGTCCTGGAAGAGTACTAGCAAAAGTCACATGGGATTGCCTACCTTGAATAAAATTGATATTTCATGCTGTAACTTAGTGAGAGACAGAGAGGCATCTTAGGACTTCATGGGAAGCAGATCTATGCGTCTACTTGTGTGGCTTTATGCTATGTGGCCCAGGGTTGGAGTGCCTTCTACTGAAGACTCCGACAGCTGACACCTTTCTAATTTCACCTTTACTAAATGCTTCTTAGTTTAGGGTTGCTCCTTTAAGGTAGTGTAGGGAGAGATTGCTTGCTCATGCTTACCTTGGAGAAAGATTTGATGCAGTTTAATTCTCAATTCTTTTTACTGATCATTTACATTATCATCAACGAGTTAGTTGTCTGCTTTGTATTATATAGGGTAAATCTCTTCAGGAGATTCAGACTTATTTTGTTTGTTCTGTATTTCTATATAATAATGTTGAGGCTGGTCTATATCAATTTTTTTCTAAATTTATAATTAAACCCTACTACACTCTGTTTAAGTTGTTGAGTGGATTAATGTGTGACCAAATTGGTTACACTGTATTGCAATTTAACTGTGATTGTTTTCTCCCTTTTACCTCTCAAGCTACTGCCAAGACCATCAGTATGAAGATAAATGTTTAGGTGGGCCCAAGCTTTTGCAGCGGTCTAGGCAGCTGGACAACGGATAGTACTTCAAGTAGAACAATAGGAAATGTACAGAAAGTGAAGGGGACAAAGGGGATTTCAGGCAGGGATATTGAAGGGACAGCATGGGTGGAGATTAGCTTCCCCAGCTGAAGAGGAACAAATGCGATAGGCAGGGCCATTGAAATAAATTACTGATAGTCTCAAAGTTAGCCATTTATACAGGAACGAAGGCACGACAACTGTTGATGAAGTAAAGAGACAAATTCACGAGTGATAAAGAATCCATTATATACACAATGACGGCAGACACTGCAGGTGAGTCCTGACAGAGAGATGAGTGAGTCAGAGAGTGAGTGGGAGACAGCACAGAGAAAGAGCCCTCATACTTAAATACAGGAGCAGAGAGTGGAAACCCCACAAGAGGCTCTCTCATTACAGTGTAGCCATTACTGTACCTAGCGCACTAGGAGACCTGGCATAATTAGCTGGTCTGAGCCGCCACAAAGCGCAACCACTGCGCGCCACAAACAGCTTCCAGTGGTGGGCTGAAATGCAAGGGTATTGTCCGCTCTTAGAAGGGAGTGAGCGGCATGAACGGTCACAACACAGACGCACAACTAGAGCGGTCAATAAAGGAAGCAGAAAAGATAAATAAACAGACTTCAACTAAATAACCACAGAAAACACACTTCATTAAAGAGATAACTGATGTGGAATCATAAATTGAGACAGCAAATCACATAAATGTAATTACAATTACATTTATACAGTGCAAACTACATCTGTCGAGGTGTTGAAATGTTTTACTAAGCCAACATTAAAATCCAAAATTGAACTTCAAGTAAGGTAGAGGAAGCACAACACAACCAGTCTGAGCAAACCCTTTCAAATCTTGGGAGAAGAAGAAAAGGAGTGTCAGAGACTTAATTAATTCCTGAGTAACAAATCCAAATCCCTGTAGGGCTCACTAACCATTCATCTGTTCAAGGACAGTGACCTGCACAACATGGAACCGAAGACAAAAGAAATGTGTAGCATGAACAGGCAAACAAAATCACTGATTAAGAGGGCAGATGACTAGATCTGAATGAAGGAACAACTGCTGATGATCAACACAGAAGCCATGAGTAACTGGTGTCTAATCAGCTAAACTTCAGTAAAACAAAGCATTCAGTACATAAGAAACTGACAAAACAGTAAACTCAGTGAGTAGCGCATTGCAGTGAACAAACCAGCTGCGTACTGTATAATTTAAACTACCCCAGCATGCTGCGACAGAGAGAAGCACCAGAGGGTACTGCCTACATCAAAGTGCCACCCACTGTCACACAGGTTGACACCCAAAGCCTGGGGCCCAAGTGGACAAGGTTGCTGGAGTCGCTGGATAATGTTCTTGTAGCAGCTGGTGCATGAATCAAGGGGCAAACAAAAGCAGCAGCTTCTGAATGGTCTGATTGGGAATGATGGGTGATGCCTGATTAAGTCATTTTCAACAAAGATGACAGAAACAAAAAAACTCAAAGTAGCACTGTGTGCACACTTCAACCCCAAAAAGAATGCTGACCAAGAATGTCACATTTTCAACACAGCACATCAAGATCTGGGTGAATCACAAGGGGCTTTTGCCACAAGGCTAGACATCCTTGCAGAGCACTGTGCCATCAACACATTCACAAAGGAAAACACTTTTGTCTTTAGATCATTGAGGGCTGTTTGTCATCAACTGCACAATGCAAGCTCCTCAAAAAATACTTTCTCACCAAAGAAAGTCCTTAAGAAAGTAAGAGCAAATGACGTAGTCAAAGACAAAGCATCACACTTCTGTGTTTTTTGGCAGTTCCTTGAGACTGAAGCTGGTGTGCAGAGTAAATCCAAGTTACTTAGCATTCTTTGAAAGTTGGGGTTAGAAGCTATGAAAGTTCATGTCAGTGAGCCAGGTTTGTCCTATTGCTTGTTTGTTGTTCTTTGAAAGGAAAGAGAAATTTGGGCCTTAGTTGGCTTGAGCTTCAGGTAGGTCCTGGAGATCCAGGTTTGCATGATGTGCAACCAGTCTTTGAGTCATTGGATTTCTGAAACCAAGGAGACTTTCAAATAGTGTATAATCGACATATCGGTGAATCTTGATGATGTTATCTGTGTGTAGAGCACCAAGCGGCGCCATATAGAGGCTAAAGATGACAGGAAAAAGTACGAAACCCTGGAGGACTCCACAAGTGATATGGATCTTTTTGTGACATGGTGGTGCCCTTATAAGCAAACTGGTGTTGGTTGGAAAGGTAGGTGGAGGACCAGTAGAGGACAGTGCAGGTGAATTCCATTAAAGACTTTATGGTGCATATGAGGGTGGGATGGCAGCTGAGAGGTCTAGTAATATCAGGAGGCAGGGGTTATCTGAAGCTGGACACATAGTCATGCAGGAGATAGGTTAGCATTGATGTGATGTTGGAGTGGAACATAGACTGCTTTTTCTATGATCTTGAAGATGCATGGTTTTTGCATGATGGGCCAGTAGTTGGTGAATTCAGTAGGGTCCAGTGTAGGTTTATTTAGAAGTAAGGGGGTCTGGCCTGTCTTGAGAGCTTCTGGGAAGATGCCTTGAGTGAGAGATTTACTGACAGTGGTTAGTAGGGTTGAGAGCGTCCCTAGAGAGAACTTTAACAAAGAATGATTGTAAGACATCTTCTGCATTAAAAAAAATGGCTTTGAATATGTTTAGTATGTCACCGAGATCTGGGGAGATAGAGCTTTGAAGGCTGACTACTGCAGGATTATGTAGGAAGGTGAGGGTGAAAGAGATTAAATAGGCTTGGTGTTGTTGATATGCTGTATGATCTTCTACATTCTTTGACTGTAGAAGAGGTTGAATTAATTCCACTTTTCTGTGGAGTGAAGAACAGGTGGGTCCAGCAGTTTGTTGAAGCAGTGCTTGATTGTCTTAAACAATGTTCTGCTTCTGTTGATGGCTTTTATGATGGTGCTGGTATAGTACTTTGCTTTGATTGATGTGATGAGCTGTTTGCATGTTGCAAGGAGGGACATCAGCATTAAGAGGTCATTGGGAGTTTTGGTATTTTCTTTTTTCTTTCCTGTCTGTGGATGGAAGGTTTATTGTCAGCAAGGTCTTTAGAGTACCAGGGTGCTGAAGGCTTTGGCTTGCACTTGCATATTATAATTGGGGCATGAATGTTTACATCATTTTCCAAAATATTGTTAAAGATGTTTAGAAGAGTGTTGACATCCAACATGGAGTTAGTAGGGTGAGAGATAAGTTAAAGCATTAGGTTGTCCAAAGAGAATTCTTAGAAGGATCTGAAGGTTTGGTCTTCTCTTTTACTTTGAGCTTGGTTTGTTGGTAGAATGCTGAGCAGGGAGATGGGAAAGTGGTCAGTTAAAACCAGGGGTGTGGGAGGTGTTCATGGGATTGTTGGTGTTTTTTTGTGTGAAAAACCTTTTATTGATTTTACAAAGAAAAGGAGTGGCAGTGCCACTCAGGCAGCAGAGGCACAAGACACAACAGCATAAATAGCACAGCAACCAAACATCTATACAACAATGTACAAAGAAATGGCATAAAAATATGCGAGATAAGTGGTGGAGCATAGCCAGCCTACCTATGAACCCGATGAGGGATTAGATGCACGGTTGAAATATCGGCATATACATATATATATAAAACAGGTTAACCTTTGCTTCGCCGCAAGTTTATTTCACTTAGAAACGGCGTATCATCAAGTGCCATTCACCAGACCTATGAAAAATACGTAGGAGAGTAGAAGATATAGCTTTTTTGTCCTGAAGAAGGTGGTCCTCATTCGTCTTAACCCACCAAAACGAGTCAACGCTTTATTTTGTTGTTAAATTTGTGTAGTACTGGAACCGCATTTTAACAAAGAAATTGTATTTTTGTTGTGTGTTATCTTTATGTACTTTCACAAATTAACACTTTGATGACAAATGTGATTGTCTTTTAAGAGTCTTCTCCGCTTTTTGATATTATCAAACCTGTTTTGATCTATGTTTTAAAGATTTTTTTAAGATATAATATGATGCATATTTGATTGAATATTTTTATTAAATTGACTTAATGAGTGTTTCGGTATCCTGCGTATCTGTGCTCCTGTTACATTTGTTTTCATGTATGTGAATGAATGTGGAGTGGTTGCATGATTAACGCATCCAAAGGGATTTATATTTTTATACATAATAATATTGAGCCACACAATAAGGACCCAAGCCCCTCAACCCATATGTAGCTCAAGAGTGGCAAGCCTATCAAGACGTGCACCTCCAGAAGTGGACCAAGGTCGATCCACACACGGTTCCAGCTGTATGCCCCAAAGTCTGGCCCCCTCCTTCCAAATTTTATAGTGTTTCTGGGAGCTTCCCCTCGCTAGACAGATCAGGTGCTCAAGCCCCATACATTAATTCATACCCTTAGCCCAAGCCTCAATGGAGGGGGCCATGGTGTCCTTCCAGTCCCTTGCAATATCTCTCTTGGCAATTATCAAGCCCAACCAAAGCAGTGCTCGTTGATATCTATTACCACCAATGTTGTCAGAAATATGTAACAGGATCAGCTTAGGGTACCTAGGGATAGGCCAGCCCAGCGCCTCCTCCAACCATCCCAAAACCCCATTCCAAATGTGAGAGAGTGGGTAGCAGAGCCAGAATGCTTGAGGGAGATCTACCTGTGGAGCATCACACCTCAGGCAGCTCCCTGTGGCTATCAGGCCCTTGTAATGTAATTGTGCTCTTGTGAAATAGACACGATGGAGCAGTTTCAACTGTATCAGGCTAAATTGGAGCTCTATCACCAACTCCCTAGGGGCCATCAATGCCTCCCCCAATCCTCATCATCCAACTGACCCAAATTCCCCTCCCATGCACTTCTCACTGCCACCATTGGATCCAGGAAGTTGCACGAAAGCATTTTATAAATCTCCGACAGTTGGTTGACCATTATGTCTGTGAGGAGAATTTTTGCTTCCAATGGGGAGAATTCAGGGACAGTCTCCACAGACAGTATGAGTGGTGAGAGTCTGTGGAGGAACTGTGAGTATCAAAAGTATTGTGTTCAGTGTAGCTAGTATTCCGCCTGTAAGTCCAGTAAGGGTGGAAATACCAATGATGTCCCAGGTGGAGAAGCCACATAAGGCCACAACCTGCGGGAGCAAAGTGCCCCGCCAAACTGGAGTCTCAAGCTTCAACCTACCAGCACACACTGTGGATTTCATGGCCAATCTCCAGACCCCAAGCACCACTCTTGTGGCTGACGGGAGGGTCCTCAGTGCTACCCACTATAGAGCAAATGTGAGAGATCCAAATGACCCATTGTCCATCCCTCCACTGCATATGCAAGGTTGGTGAATCCCCTAAACCACCAATCATTCACTACAAGCAGGTGCACCGCCCAGTAATATAAAAACAGATCTGGGGTGGTTATCCCCACTTTGTAGACCGATCAACAGCATTTACCCAGGTGGAGGTGGACCACCCCCCAATGTCAACGTTCTGAGTTGCCCGTTCACCTTGATGAAGAAGGTCTTATCTATTGGGAAGGGATAATTCTGTAGTTGGTAGAGAAGGCACAGCAGCAAGACCATTTTAAAAATGGGGGAGCACCCCAACAGGGAAAGGGGGGAGAGTGTACCAGAACTTAATGTCTCTCGCCAGACCCTAAAGCTGTGGTCTCAGATTCCGGTCATAGGAACTCTGAGCATCGTCTGTGATGAAGACCCCTAGATATTTAATCCCTAAAGGCAGTATTGAAAACCCTGATGCCCATGACATGTCCATCAGGCAAGAAGCGATGAGGCATATCGAAGACTTATTGATGTTCATAGGAAGCCCGGAGTAAGTCCCAAATATTCACAGAATATGGAGAGCTCTGGGTCCGAACGACTCTGGATCATCGAGGAACAGGGGGACATCATCCGCATAAGGCAAGATCTGTCACTCAACACTGAAGTCCATTGAAAACCCTGGATCTGTGCATCAACTCACACCTAGGCCGCTAGGAGCTCAATCACCATAGCAAAGAGCAAGGATGATAAAGGGCAACCCTGGTGGGTGCCACGTACCACCACCAGCCACTCAGAGGTCATCACACACGCGCACTCTAGCTGTATATTTAGTATGCAGAAGGCGCACCAAACCCATGAACCGTGGTCCAAACCCCATGTGAGGCAGGAGAGCAAATAAGTATTCCCAGCCCACCAAATTGAAAGCCTTCCAAAAGTCTATTGAAAGAAGAGACCTATGGCCCTGGTAGAGTTGTGCGGAGTGGCTCGATGGCGCATAAACCCGGACTGATCCGGGTGAATAAGGCAGGTGATAACCCCCGCTAAACGGGTGGCCAGCATCTTAGCCCAAATTTTCACATCCGAATTCACTAGCGAAATTGGCCGAAATTCTTCGCAAGGCATGCCCTCCGTACCGGGCTTCAGCATCATTTCCACAGATCTAAGGTCTGTGGGCAGTTCGCCCCTTTCTAGGGACTCTTGGAAGACCCCCAAGAGCAGAGGACCTGTCTGGGGCCACACCAGGTGCCATAACTATGCCGGAAAACCATTAGGTCCCGGCGCCTTACCCGCCTGCAACTGTACCAAAGAGGCACATAGCTTGTCACATGTAACGTCAGCCTCCAGCAAGTCACATTTCTCTGGGTTCAATTGAGGCATCGGCAGATCAAGCACAAATGCATGTAAAACTGCTCGAGGGCTTAGGGGGTCCGTGCTATATAACTCCTGGTAGAAGGAGGCAAAGGCCTGTGCAATGGGCTCACTACAAGTAACCCTCGAGCCATCCTCGCCCTCTAAGTAGGCTATTGGGGCCCTGGCTCTCTAGGAGCACACAACCAGTGGAGAATCTTACTGGCCTTGTCACCCCATTGATAAACTCAGCCACGGTTGGCCAACCATGCCTCCCGTACCTCATGAGTGAGCTCCTGCTTAAGCAGCACCTGCGTGTGCAACGAATTTCGCAGAAGGGCCTCTTGCATCGAAGCCACATCGATGACAGCATTTACAACGCAGTCATCGCATCTCAGTTCATTTACAACGCAGTCGTTACAACGACCGCGTTGTTACAACGCGATGCCATTACAACGCAAGTCATTACATCGACTTGCAGTAGATGGCGCTCTAACATAAGGAATAGTATAATGTACTATTCCAACACCTTCCCTACTGTTGCGTAGGCTGGAGTTGGAATAGTAAATTATACTATTCCTAATGTTAGAGCGCCATCTACTGCAAGTCGATGTAATGACTTGCGTTGTAATGGCATCGCATTCTAACAACGCAGTTGTTGTAACGAGCACATTGTAAAAGAACGCGATGTCATAGCATGCGTTGTAGCATGCTATATTCAGCCACATAGCAGCCCTCGAGATCGAGTATGCGTTCCTTAAGGTCTGCGACCTTCTGCCGTGTGCGGAACACTTGGTCTTTGTAGTAGCTAATGATATCTCCCAGGACATATCCCTCTGGGCCTCCCTTAGTGTACCCTGGGAGCTCACTGACCCCTTGCTTTCAGTAAGGGATCGTTGGCACGCTTGTTGACAAATGTCCCTAAATTGTTCATTTTGAAGGTGCCACCTATTCAGGCGTCAACCAGCCTCAGCCCTGTGTCTACCCCAAGCTAAATCGATCATCACCGGTGAGTGATCAGAGAGGCCTCAAGCCAGCAATCTTGCATCCAATCAATCAAGTTTAAGTTTGTGAAGAAAGGTGGAAAGCGTTGTCGATCTACAACCAGCAGCTGTGGAGGTCGAGGAATGATTGAGGCTCATGTCACACACCCCATTAAGATCCATGGGGCCTCTGGAAACTGCCGGATGAGGTCCCTGAGTATATTTAAAAGATTGGACATCAGGGGAGGGGGGACATAGACATATGACAGGGAGAGTGGCAGGCCACGTAAAGTGCCCGCTACCACCACATACCATCCCAACCCATCGTGCCATACCCTAGAAACCACCAGGGGCATGCATCGCCTGATGAGAATGGCCATACCCCAGGAGCCCGATAAAATCCTGAATGGTACACCGGAGTATAGCATTGACGAGCTAGAAAGGGACACCTATTGCTCAGTAGATGAGTTTCCGGTAGCATCACTATATGGGCATTGATCTGCGAGGACCTCCCCCTCTAAATTTTGTCCAGCATCCCATTTATATTCCAAGAGAGGATTTTAAGAGTACCTGAGCTGACTGTTGTGTACATCAGGACTCTGTGGGCAGACGAGTCAGCCATTATCTAACTGTGTCTGTAGAATGTATTGAAGTGTTGCGTGTGCCCGCCAAGCCTCCGCTCTCACTGCCACCCTCAAGGAAAGAAACAAAAACAATAATCCTAAACCCCCTCCCCTCTCATACCAATAACTAAGAACAGCAAATGGAGAAAACCTACAAACCATTCCCAACCACCAACCCCCTCCCACAACTCCCATCCCATTCTTCGTGAACTGGAAGTACCTGTTGCAGTGCAGCTAAAGACCTCAGCCAACAGGGCTAACTTGAGATGTACATCTCTCCTGCCATGTATACTCCCTCCCTACCCAAACCGACCTCAATCCCCAAAAAGAAAAAGTAAAAGAGAATAGGAGAGAAGGGAGGAAAGAAGAAGTGAGAGAAAGAGCAAAGGAAAGTCTTTAAATTATATCAACCACCACGCGTCTTCAGCAAACAGCACCAACACTCTGCATCCAAAGTTACATCATGGATCATCTGGGGAGCCCATGAGGAGTCCCCAGTAGCAGCCACCCCAGCCAAATCCTCCGTCGCCGCTGGAGAGTCATCTTGATGGAAGGAACGTGTTGGACCCAAGGCTGGGCTCTCCTGTCCCTGCGGCATGGCCGTTTCTGCAAGACGGTATGCCATTCCCTGGGAGGACCCCCCACCTACCCCCACCTTCCATCCATTCCCAAGCTGCCTCAGGAGTCTCAAAGAAGAATGTATTGCCTTGGAAAATGACCTTCAGGTGGGCTGGTAAAAAAAGCATATAAGTGATTCCCAAGGTTCTCAATTCTTTTTGTTTGGTTTCCTGAAATAATCTCCATTGCTGTTGGACCTTTAAAGTATAATCTGGGAAGATCATCACAGTAGAGGAGTGACACAATAGATATCCCATCTTGCATGCCGCCCTAAGGACAACATCACGTTCAGCATATTTTAGCACCCGCACAATGGCTGGGCAGCACCCCCTTTAGGGGCGTGACTATCAACGCCCTATGGGACTCGTTAAAATATGAAACAGTTCGACACATCATCCTTGGGAACCCAGCTCAGCAGCCAATCATGCATGAAAGTGGTAGGGGTTGTCCCCTCTACGCTCTCCGGAATGCATATGATGCACAGTTGTTGCGCCATGATCTTCCTTCTGCATCTTCGACACAGGCCTCCAATTGTTCTGCTTGGCATTGCAGGGTTACCAGGTGAGTGTCATGTGATTTGACTGTATCCTCCATCTCAGACACCCTGCTCTCTCCTTCCATGACCCTGTGAGTGATATTCCGTAAGTCTTGTTGGATCAGGGACAGATTGACCTTTAGTTCGCCCATCTTCCCCTCCAAAGTGACTTTAAGATCTTGAATTGCGTTCAGTGTGGAGGATGTTTGTGACCCCTCCTTGCTGCAGGACTGCCACTGGCCGCCCCGGCCCCCTTCCACACATGGGCAGTCTGCTTAGAAAATTTGTCAATCTTCTGTTGGGAAGCAGTGGCCACCAGTTTGTCCTTCACCGGGGCATGAGCAAATGGACACAGTACCCACAGGAGTGCAGTCACCAGCCACCGAGAGGGCGTTTACTACAGCCCGTCTCCTTTGCTGCATGCCCCGGGTTATTACCTTCTTAGTTCTGGGAGGGCTTGAGTTCCAGTACAACAAACCCCCTTCACCACAGACTTGAGGCTCCATTGTCAGTGCTCACCCTCTCAGTGCTAGGAGGCGGGTGCACCACAGCCTACTCCCCGGCTCAATTCGGATCCCCTTTGCTTCTTCTCGGATAAACACGTGGCAAGGCCAGCCCCACTGGGCCAGGTGAAGCTCGCACAGGCAATCCACGAGCATTCACCTGTGCCTCAAGGGGGAGGATCAGCCGACACACAGTGACCGTACTGTGGTTCCTGGGGCCAGCGGACCCAAGAGCGAAGCAGGGGCCCTGGCATGCAAGGCCACTCCCACTCCCCCAGCGCCTTCTGCAATGTGGGGCCACAGACGAAGACACCCAACAGCTCTGGCATTTCAGAATGTGACCAACAGTGCCCCAGGCCATAGACGGTCCCTCCTGTTATGAGGCCCAAAAGGAAGAAAGTCTGGCATGCAACCAGTGCATGTGGGCCTCGAGCAGTACCTTTCAGGCCAGGTCCCCAATCCATTTAAAAGAAGAACTCCTCTGCTGTAAGAAAAGTGGAAGAAGAGGTGCCCCCTCTGCTCCCCCTCCTTCTCCACAATCAGTCAGGGGCCCCGGCCCTGAACGGGACCCATCACGGCAGCTGACAGGAAGAGGACATCCGCCCACCAGCTGCCCCACGGCTCCACCGGTGCAGCCCATCTCTCTGTGTTCGTGAGGTGCCTGTACTCTATGGGGTCCAAGCCTCAGCCATTCAACATGTAGCCCTCAGCCCCGTCCGGCCCACAACTTCAGAGCGCCCACCACAGGTGCTGCCGTCAGCCGATGGAGTCCCCTCCCACAGCTCCAGCCCAGGAGAGTCAGTAGCCATCTGCAAGAGTCAAGGGGAAGCAGCCCCAGGTGCTGAGGAGGGTCACAGGCCACAGCCTCGAGCCTGACACAGCTCCAGCCCCAGTTGGACCTGCTCCTTAGCTCATCACTACTGAATGCAGGCACGTCTGCCCGGTCTCCAATGTTCCATCACCACACTCCACGGGCTAGATATTGGTGGGGGTTTTATGCTGGTTTCGGCTGCTGTAGCAGCTCAATCCAGGCAAACATGCCCCGGAGAGCAGCGGCTACGATGGATTTCCGACTCGGGTCAGCGGAGCTCCTCAAAAAGCGACCGCCATGTTCAGCCAATAAGCTATGCCTCCGGATTGTTCAAGACAAGATTGAGGATGTGGCTTTGGAGTGTGTTGGTTGTGTGACATGCTGTTCCATGTTCAGTATATCAATGAGGTTTCTGAAGGTGTCTCTTGTGTTTTTTTGAGCTTCTGTTGTCTGGGAAGTTGAAGTCACCTAAGAGGTTGGCATTGGCATGGCGGATGGACGAGGTGGTCAGGAGATCTGAGAATTCCCCAATGAGGTCCTTCTTCTGCCTAGGCCCAGCACAGTTTTAATTACTCCGGAACAATCAAAATAAATTTCTGTAATTTTGCGTTACTCTTGTATTATTATGGAATTATGCCTACCCAGGAGCACAGCAACAGAGCGTGAATGGCTGCGGGTTGCTGCTGTTACTGTTATGTTGCATTTAGCGCTATTTACTCAAAGCAAAATGCATCCTTGTGTTCATTTTGTGTTCATTTTGGATGCAAGGATGCATTTAGTGGTAAGACAAAAGCTAAACACAGGGTTTCACTTCTCTCATAATTCAGTGAAATCTTGCATAATATTGCTGCAATTTCCAGTAATTAAGCTATTGGAAATTACACAAGTTACGCCCAACCCTGGTTCTGCCTAGGAGATCTGTAGATGAGATGGAAGGTGGTGGTCTGAGTTGCAGAGAATGGAAAATGGCATGTTGGGAGCTCCATGGAGTTAAGTGTTACTTGCTTGCTTATAGTGCAGGACCAGGAGGACTTATGGATGTCAGCAAGGTCTTCTCTCTTCTTATGTGTGCGGTCCACACAATGGATGTTGTAGACTGTGGGAAGAAGGATGTCTAGGATGTGCAAAGGTGTGGGGGTGAGCCATGATCCTGTTATGAAAAGGGATGATGAGGTCTGAGATGGCTAGTATGTGGAGTACTGCAGATTGGGTGTTACTGAGTATGAGTTGGAATGTGTCTTTTGTAGTTTGAGGGTGTGTGGCAGTTAGTGGAATGTGTACGAGGTTGGGTCAATGTTTTGTGAATGCTATGTGCATGGGCTGTCTACATCTGGGTGTGTTAGTGGCAATTGGAAGTATGGGATGCTGGGTGATACACATGATTTTATCTTACCTTGTAAGTTTCAGTAGAACAGGGCTTCTGGCCCAAGGCCATTCCAGGCCATAACAGACCCAAACAGGCAATGCCCTTGTCTGTGTCCACCCTTAACAGGGCCAAACAGACCCAAATGGGAAGTACACTTGTCTGTATCCACCCTTTGCTGGGGACACTCAGGTGATGGGATGCCCTGAAGAATTGATTGAGGTAGGGAGAAGGCAGAGTTTGATGTCATTTGATGTTGTGAAATAAAGTCTTCTTGTTTGGCTTCTTCTAAAGACAGTTTTTGCTGGAAAGCATTGCTGTCACTTCCTCCACAGGCGGATGATGGGAATTGCAGAGCTGTCCCTTTGTGTGCAGATGATGATAGGAAAACTATTTAAGCCTCCTGCATCATTATTGATCGGTACCTAGAGTTTTTGCAAGGCTGGTGAAGATATCTAAGACTCATCAACCATTAAGCTGGCTGGCAGGAATATTTCAGCAATCTTGAGCTTCGTTGGGAGTGCTCTTTTAAGCCTTGACATTTTATGTCCTATGTAAGTGGAAGGAAGAATTTTCTAGCATCTGAGTGGGAACAACCTTTCATTGCTCCAGTGAAAAGATTTCACCATTACAAGTAATCTGTCATCAAAATAAAACTTCTTTAAACCAGTGCTTAATTTGAGCCGGGGCTTTCGGGTGCTAAGCACCGGCATTTAATTGGTTTCCGGTGCTCGGCACCGGCACCTAATTGTCAACACCATACTTAAAACAGTCCACCACATGGTGGCGCTGCTCATCTAATTAAGAGATGACCAAACAACGGTAGTTTTTGAATACAATATACATTAAAAAATACTAATAACTGCCTCTCCAGCCATTCCTTTAGCTTTGGGGACCTGGAATAATCTGAACTGTCGCATTTACATGCGAGAGAGATGGTTAGTAGTTGTTTTGGCAGTGATGACAAGGGCGATGGCTGGTGCAAGCTGCAGTGGCCTCCTGGTCAGAGCCCTGGCACTTAATATTTTACAAATCAAGCACTGCTTTAAACCCAGTGCTGAGTAGCTGTAAAACTACCTAGCAAATAGAGAGGGTGCCACTTCGCAACAGCCACCTCTGGTATCAGTACAACTACTAACTAGAGCCTATGCATTTTGTAATTGGGTTGTTTAGTCTGGCATCTGGGTTTGTTGTGATCTTTAAGCCCTGCTTTACCTATTTTTACATTTGTAACGTCAACAATGTGCTCCTGTTATATTCCGGAATCTCAGCATAAAGATGAACTAAGGAGCAGGCCCGGTTCTAGCGGGTGGGCCGGGTGGGCAGGCACACCCAAACATGAGCCTGGCCCACCCAAACATGATCCTTGGCCCTCACAGTGAATCTGCCAACGATGCACAACGATAATAAAAAATGTACCGATAACTCTGGTGATTTATGATCCTGCAGGAGAGCAATCATTTGGTCTGTTGATAGTTTTTAAATGCAGATAAACTGAATTTTATGTGGATAGCTCAGTTGGTTACTGCCTTTGTCACAGAGATTCTTGAGTTACTTGCAGTTCAGAAGTTACAATCCTAAGATAGGACAGTGACCTATGAACTGTCATCAAAGAGCTGCATACAAACTTCGCTTTTTTGTGTTGTTATATAGTTAGAACTTCCCCATTCTTTCATTATTCTAATGTTGCTAAAAAGAGTTTGTTTGGGCAGTTATACATCTTTATCAGTAAAGACAACCTCCAACCATTGGAGTACTCTTTAAACCCTGAGTTTGTGCTTCTCCAGACCAAACCCTCTTAAAATATATTGCCCACCAGTATGGATGACATGTGATTCCTACACCTTTTATTTGCCTCTGCAAACCTCCTGAACAATCAACACGAAGAGGCCGTTTACGTCGTAAATGGGGTTCAAAGTGGGAAGATTTGCATATCAAAAGAAAGTCGAGGCTTGTGTGAAACCATACAATGCAGTGGACTTAATAGGATACAAAGTGAGGCAGTATAGCCCATCGTGTCAATGCGCCTGTTGCTGCTGTGTGCAACATTCAGCTTAGACGGACATTGTTACTGGACCAGCTTTGCCCTTCATCCCTCTGAGTTTGAAATGGGAACTGTGAATTTGGGGTGATATGTACTCACAGGTGACCTAGTCCTGTATGGTCGTCCCCTGAGAATGAGTTACAATGTGAAACAATGCCGTGGCGCTCGCCTAAATCCTTCTAGACAGCACTCCGCATTCAAACCAACATCCTTCAAAAGGGGCATTTTAATTTAAAATAGACGCAAGATTTAATGCACCACTGTCCCCTACAGGTACAAACAAACATACAAAAATATACATAAAAACTAATAACTTTTTACAAAGTCATGCAATTGATAACACATATTAAAAACATTGATTTGTGTTTTTTACACTGGTACTTTCTTTCCAGAAGTCTATCTATTCGGTGCTTTTTATTGGCATGCTGCACCTATCACTTTACACCCAACAAGCCCTTCATAACCAATGGCAGGTAGGAACACTGATGTGGACATGGGGGAAGACATAAGTTAGGGGCAGTCATGTTCATTCATTGCATGGCTTATGTGCTGGAAGCCTGCACAGTGGGCGTGTCCTTAAGTGCTTGCTGGGAACGGGTGGCGGACAGGGTCTGTCTGAAGGACAGCCAGAGGGTTCACACTGCAGAAAGGCTTATTTTCTTTTATATGGTGCGCATGTAGTCCGAGTTGACGTCAGAGCCCTTTAATAAAAGGCACAATAGACACTGTACATTATGTAAATTCAGAGCCGAAACTACTAAATCACAATGCCTCATCAGAAGCAGTAAGTTCTATATAAATAAATTGCCATCCACATGTGTCCTCATTACAGAAGTGCTTTCTCGATGAACGAAGGTAGTGAGTGAAGAATTTGAAGACCCGCAGGACGAGGGAGCGCATTGGCCAGAAGAGGCGTGAGATTTAAAACAAGCATTTGCAATGCAATAGGTCTTGCATTTGCTAGAGTTTGAGCTATTGGCATTGTAAATGACAATGCCTTTTATTTATGTGTTGGTTTTTAAAACATAAATAAAAGGCATTGTCATTTACAATACCAATAGCTTAAACTCTCGCAAATGCGAGACCTATTGCATTGCAATTGCGTGTTTATTTAATTAGCAGTCGGGTCATTAGGGCAACTGTGGAACATACTTTAAAGTGCTTGCTAATTATATTTACTGCTATATTCAATGTTTCAAGTTTGGAGGTGATTTTACTAATGTTTTTTACCAGGAATAATGAAAGTGGAACCGGATGGTGGCTGGTATGGGGCTGGGGGCAAAGGCCAGCTATGAGATAAGATGCACTGGAAAGGGGTGGTAGAAAAGTGGATAATCAAGCCTGTAAGGGAGCGCGCTGCAGAGTCAGGGGTCAGGTGGGGGTAGTAATGAAGAGGGATTTTCCCTGAAGGCTCGCACAGAGGGAGCCCGAGTAGTGTCACTTGCCTGATACTCCCACCTCAGAAACCTCCTCTTCCCATCAAAGGGACATTACATGGAAAAAAACACTTTTTGAGAGTGCTAACATTTAGAAAGAGATTTGGAAAAGAGTGCATTTTACTGGACCTTGTAAGACTAAGAAGCGATAAAGGACGGCCCAGAAGCAGGCCTGGCTAGACATATAAGCGAAAAATCGGGCCCGCAGTGGCCTACCCGAATGCACCCTTGGCCTACCCAAATAAAAATTCCTGGAGCAGGACCTGCTAAGGAGTAATGACCTCATTTACAGCTGCGCTGTAAGGGCGCACCTGCATATCCACCCATGTTTTCATTCCTCCACCTCCATTAACGTGCAGTAGGAGGCGGTGTTCCCAATGTCAAAGCAGCTACCAGCTCCATCAACAGGGACACCATTTTAACAGACCTTACACAAACAAGTATGGCATCCTTTCTGTCCAGAGACGACAACGAAACTATTGTGGCCCCAAACAGGAAAACTTTAGAAGTGTCTCCCCCACCCTAGAAAAAAAAACTCCCAGCGCATCAAGAGCACCTGTTATGTGGATCCTGAAAATGTTCCCTACTTAGGGGATCGATTTCAACCGCTTACATAAAAGACAGCATTTCTGCCTTGCCCTCCTGTTTTTCCCATAAAGCAGCTCCCCCCATGCGGGTAGAAGATACTTCGGGGAAGGGGGTAATGCCCACTGCAAGGGGCAGCAATTTTAAATTTGGCAGCTCGAATGCCACCACTATTGCAGAAGTGGGCTCTGTGCCACAACAGTGTTTCGGTAGCAGAACTACAAAAATGTAAATGGCTGTAACCTTTTGAAAAGCCTAAGCTGTTTAAGTTTGACTGCTTAAACTTTACTTGTGGTGAAAGCTGTATGCTCTCCCTATGATCAGAATCGCAGTATGTCACTTCCTTTGGCCCCTAGAGACATGGAATGCTGGGAGAGAGGTCTCATGCCTCACGCAGGCCTCTATCCCAGCATTCACAATTCTCACAAAGGATCGCAAGCTGATTCTCCATTAATATTGGGGAGAATGGTTTGTGGACATTTTTTTAACTGTCCCGTTGCAGTGCAAGTGGTTTGAACATCCCTCGTACCACAAAGAAAGCTACTTACAGCCCAATGCGAAAATTGATCGTGTGCTGATGGACTTTTGTAAATTGTGCTACAAACATTCGGTGAGCCTGTTGACAAATGTTTAAATGCTATTCTGTGGGCTGGCTACTTCCCAACGCTTATATGTTGAATACTTATAAAGAAATATTGGCTGATATACAAATTATATTTAAATTGTTCACAGAAATATCATTCCTTTGAGAGTACTTCTTCTACTATTAACTCCATTAAGGCGACATTTATGTAGACAATACACACTCAGGCAAGGGTTTCAAGAGCAGCTAAATCTTTGGCCAAAAGGTCCCTGCTAATGAAGTCAAGAGGAATTATCATTCTATTATTTCATCCCATGGAAGGTTTTTGGGCATGATCATAGTGCGGAGACTGTAGAAGAATGTTAGATACGTTTTTGTGTTATTATCACAAGGTGCCCACTTTTTTCCTCAAAGTGTATTTATCTTTGGTGTCACCATATGAGCTCCCTGGTTACACAAACTCTATTGGAATTAGTGAGGATCTGCAAATGCTCTCTTTAGATGTGAAATAAGGTCAGAAAACAAGCCTAAGGTAGTTTGGGTGCCAGAGTGGTCTGCAGCAGCAATGATTAATTATAGTCTGGTCAAGGAGTAGATATGCTGTCGCGATACAGGCCGGGCTAAAACAGAAGTGATTCTTGTTTAGGAGGTGTTCCAGTTAGATCATCTACAGTAGGTCCTTTTCATTCTTTATCAATAAATAAAGTTGGGGCTTTATTCAACTTAAGTGAAACTAAGCCAGTTTTTTTTCCTGTTCACAGGTTATTTTGTTTACATGATAATACTCTGGCTAAGGGAAAGGTGAGGGGATTCCCCACCCTGGTTGATTATGCATCATCCCATTAACATGCTCACCTCCTCTCAGGAATTTGACTTATTTCCCATGAAGTAACTGTGTGGTAGGGTGTGTAAGATATTGAATTATTAGTTGAGGAAGATAATTATCCACCTCAAGTAATATTCCCTGCTCACCCTTGCTGCCTGCTGCACACCCGCTGCTTTCTGGTCCCGGGGGACCACAACGTCCAGCCTGCTTGTTTTCGTGGCGCTCGGCCGCCATCATCATCAGTAAGCGCCAGGAGGCGCTTCAAAGGCGGCCACGGGCTCCCGCAGCGTGGGACCCGCTCTCCCTTGCTGCCTGCTGCACACCCGCTGCTTTCTGGTCCCGGGGGACCACAACGTCCAGCCTGCCTGTTTTCGCGGCGCTGGGCCGCCATCGTCATCAGTAAGCGCCAGGAGGCGCTTCAAAGGCGGCCGCGGGCTCCCGCAACGCGGGACGCACGCGGGCATGCCCGGGCGAAGCCCGGGGCAAGGGCGGGCCCGTCTGCGCCCGTCAGAGCCAGGAGGAGCCAGGCCAGGGCTATCCTCTTGAAATTTTGGCCTCCAACAGAGCCCAGCAGTTTCAAGGTACTTTGCTTTTTACCTTCTCGATAAGGACATTGAGACAATTTATTTATACTGGGAGCCACTCTGCACTGGACTGTCGCAATCAAAGCCTGTGGAGTACTAAGTACGTTGGTTAAAGGCATCCGGTCACGTCACACTTCTTAATCTGTATATATTCTTGAAACTTTGCTCTATCACCACCTTTTGTCTTTGTAACGTGGTATTGTGCATTAAGTTTCATGGGGAAAAGGAAAGCTGCAGATTGCCTGGGAGGGGGTACCTTAGGAAAGGGCAAGAAGGCTAAAAAGTCGTTAAAACAGCCTACATTAAAAAGTAAGAACAGCGTCATGAGTCGCATTGATAGCCTCGTGAGTGACTGTCACGAGATATTAACCGCTTCTGTGGGCACCGATAACTGCATTAATGCAGAGAACTACCCTCCCCATCTCCGTTAGCGGAGTTCTACCAATTCCAGATATGTTTAAAAGATCCTTGTCAAAAGCCCCCATAGTAACAACACAATCAGGTACCTTGATTGCTGATTCTAAGATGTTATGTCCTAACACAGTTGACAAAAGCCAAGCAGATTATGTAATTGAATGCACTAATAGATTCCTCCCGCTAATGGAACTGAATGGGGAATTATGTCCCTCTAAGGATAACGAAGAAATAGGAGGTGCTGTTAAAAGTGCCACCTTAATCTGTCCTTGCAAGACTTTGTGTATTGATCAGTCCACTGGTGAGCTATTGGGACTGAAAGCACAAATTAGATCCCTTTCAGATGAAGTGAGTACGCTCAAGGGTATGATCGATGTGCTCTCTTCCACACTGAAGTCATACACTAGCCATTTAAATTTACACAGTAGTATGCAATCTAAGGACATTCATTCCAACCCTAGCGTTCAGATCAAGGTAGGCACAGGAGTAACTAGTGGAGATAGTGATACTATACGGCAGCATACCCTATGTGTGAATAGAACACATTCTGGCACGTCAAATCCCCAGTCTTCCACCTCTAACACTCCTGTTGTATACAGTGGTCACTGCTCGCACAATACGGGCCCTAGAAGGGAACAACACACCATTCTTCGATTTAGCCAACCACTCGCAGCTCCTACAACTGAAAGATTGGCTAGCAATGAGAGACCCACTATTGGTCTGGTAAAACGTAAAATATTCCTGACCAATGTCCCTAAAATCACCTCCAGTTCATTTAGAGAAGACGAACAATCTCTAATCAACAAATGCACTCAATGGTTAAGACACGTACGAAAGTGCCGAGCCATAATTCGGGAAGATATATCCTCTGCTAGAAGGTTTACACCCTTGGGTCATAACACTGACTATGTTTGTCTTACACTTGTATCCGCTGATATGGTAGAGAACCTAGTGGCGTTTGACTTGAGGACATCACATATGATCCCAACAAACATTAGGATGAAGTTTAATCCCCCTGCTTGCCCTGCTACCCAAACAACTAGAAACTTAATTACATCCTGCATTGAGGCCTCTGACCTACAAAGCATAGATTGATGCCAAATGAATTCTTACCTATCATCCCGTATAGAGGAAATATCCGAACTAGGACCTATCGGGGTGGCGGTTGGGGGCAGTTTTACTTTACAAGACATTAGTGGAATCAGAGGGCCTGAAGTAGCTGATGGGCCTTTATGGTCCAATGTGCCTCTAGAGGCAGATCCCTTGTGCCCTTTAGAATATTCTAAGCGTGCGCAGTCACCCCAGGTCAAGGGAAGTTGCACTCAGATTGATCCCTGTTGCACAACCACTAACCAGGAGTCTACTCACCTAGCGTTAGCTTCCTGGAATATAGCGGGCTTGCCATCCAAGACCCCATCACAGGATTGGATAGCCTTTATTGAGACCCAGGATATACTGGCTTTTCAGGAAACCTGGGCACTCAATCCTGTCTACCATCTCGGATATCTTAACTTTTCAAAACCGGCATCGGAGGGCGTAAAGGCAGGCCCTCAGGTGGGCTGACAATCTGGGTTAGACAATGCATTGGTTTTAAAGTTGAGGAGATCCCGATTGATCATCCTGATATCTTGGTGGTTCTCCTAACCTCTAAAAATCCACCTCACCTAATGGTGATCAATGTGTATGCAAGAGGCAACGTGGGAGGTAGAATGTCCACAACAATCTCCATACTCGATAGCTTTATAGAAAAAAATAGAGGTACAAATAACCTGGTCATAGTAGGCGATTTTAATACCACGTTTGAGCCCCTTGACCAAGAGGATAGAAACCTCAGTATCGAAGAAGATGAGCAGTGGGGTATTCCCCCACTGGAGCTGCCTCCAATAAAGAAGTGGACAGAGGCTGCTCTTCAGCTTAAAGCGCTGAGTTTGGAGAAGGGCATTAGGGCTGTGAATGGGAGAACGTCCTCAGACCCCCTGGGTTCACAAACATACTGTAATGGCCTGAGAAGTAGCCGTATAGATTATATTTGTATAAACCTTGAGAACTGGTCCTCTTTAATTGACATGGAGGTTTGCACTAGAAATGAAAGTGACCATAATCCACTTCTGCTAATGATGACAGTCTTAGGTCACGTAAATGCACAACCTCAAAACCACGAAACGACGACTGCTGATGTTATCATGTGTAATGACATGAGGAGAGTCAAATGGACACGGGTTGTCGGAAATGAAAACTCACTAGCCCAAATGAAGGACGTTGTAGAATGCACTTTAGTTGATCTTCAAAGGTTCCCCACGCAGGCAGACTTGAATGCCAGTATCACCCAAGCTCATGAGGACATGTTTCGTAAGATTAAGAGCTTTTTTATTAAACCCTACAAACCTAGCAATAGGCCCACCCCAAAGCATGATCACTGGTACAACAAGTCATGTAGAGATGCGTATAAGCAGCTGACCCAAGCTATTAGATCTAAAGATCTGGGCAATATCAAAATCAAACGGAAGCTGTATAAACATATACAAATGGTAGCAAAAAGGTCCTGGGATGAGCTAAGATGGCTGGAACTTATGGAAGCTACAAAAGAGAAAAATATGCAAAAATTCTGGCAGCTAGTTAAGTGGGGCAGAGGGGAAACGGGTCATGCACCCCAAAATCATGTTGCCCCAGAGAGGTGGGTTTCCTACTTCGAGGAGCAATTTGCTGTTGGGGTTAGTGACGTTGGTGATGAATCGTTTCAACTACCACAGCCTGATACAGTACTGTTCTTTACGAAGAGTGAGGTGGAAACTGCTCTGGGCGCAGCACCAAGGGGGAGGGCCCCCGGCCCGGACGGCATACCAGAAGACTTGTTCACCCATGATAAAGACAACTGGCTACAGTACATCCAGCTGCTCGTGAACGCGATAGCTAGTGGAGCAAATATACCTGATTCCTGGCGCAGAGCGGAAATCTTACCAATTTACAAAAAGGGGGATAGCTCTAGCCCTAGTAACTATAGGCCTCTCAGTTTAATCGACTCTACCCAAAAAATTATGGCCAGGCTACTGCTAAACAGAATCCAGTTATGGATCGATGAAAACAACATATTATCCCCCTTTCAGGCAGGATTTAGGGCTCATGTAAGCACCGTCGACCAGGTCTTTTATTTTATTTTAATCTATTGGCATGTCGTAATTTTAGCTGGCGGCACTATTTATGCCGCCTTTGTTGATCTAAAATCAGCATTCGACACTGTTCCACGTAATAAGCTCTGGTTAGTTTTGAAAGACTTAGGCATGCCCTTGGATCTTTTAACACTCACAGCTAAATTGCATGAAGCTAACTTTGCACAGATCCGATGGGGCACCCAAGGCAATACCACTCCCAGGTTTTCAATTTTAAAAAGGGTACGACAAGGATGTGTTTTGGCCCTCACTTTATTTTCCTTGTTTATTAACGGGGTCGTCAACTACTTTTCAGGACATCCCACTGATGCTCCTTCATTAGCAGGCTCTAAGGTCCCAATACTCATGTTTGCTGATGATACCCTAATAATATCAAAAACTCAAATGGGGTTGCAGCAAGCGCTTTGTCGCTTTGAAGATTTCTGTAGAGATCATGAGCTGAAGGTGAATGTAGATAAAACCAAGTTCATGGTTCTGCATAAACATAAGGCGGTTAAGGGCAGGGTTTTCATGAATGAGGTCCCATTGGAACAGACGGATGTATTCACCTACCTGGGGATCACACTGGGCAGAAAGTTAGATTGGAAGCCCCAGATAGACCTATTGGCACTTAAGCACTCACAAATTACAAGAGCACTATTAAGTGAGCATAGACGTTCCCATACTAAGCCGATAGGCCCTGCCATAAAGATTTACAACAGAAAGGTCATACCCTCTACCCTCTATGGAGCAGAACTTTGGGGCTTCAAGAATGTTACATCTCTCACCCTAGCCCAGAATAAATTTGTGAGAAGTCTCACTGGCCTTGCCCAGAACACACCCGTTAAACCCCTCTATTATGACCTGGGATGCAACACTGTGGTAGAGGTGGCAAGATTTAGACCTCCTGCCTTTTGGCGAAGATTATGGGTAACCCCGGAGTTGACACACTACGCAAATGCCCTCAAAGATGTTAGAGATGCAGATACATCACATAGGATCATTTGGTTGCAAAAGATAAAGTGTTCCCTTGTGAATATGGGCATGTCTCATCTATGGGAAGATCCGGGTGTTAATATGTGTCCATCTAAAAAGGCCTTTAAAGAGATTTATTGGTCTATGGTTAAAGAAAACAACATGTGATTTACCAGCAACCAAACATTGACCAGTGCCTTTTTTTAACATAAGCCGGACGGAGCCCAAGTTTGAAAACTTTTGGGATTTTATCACCAGGCCGGGCGACAGGAAACTTTTTTACCAATTCCGAGTAGGCACCTTACCATTCAAATCTTTTACCGCCAAATGGAAAACGTTCATAGATAGTAAATGTGTATTCTGTCAGGACCTGGATGAAACGATTCCTCACATTCTATTTGTATGCCCGCCTACAATTTACCACGAAGCAAGTGATTAAAACCAATTTGTCTTACTATGGGCTCTAGGTCATGCGTAACTGCTCTAATAATATTGAAGACCAGTGCCCAAGAGCCCATTGTGATCGCCCTAGTGAAATTCTTGAGCTGGATGTGGAGAATACGGTATAACCTTTTAAAAACTATTGCTGCTACAGACTAGTTCTAATTTACAGCTGCTGTTATTGTTGGTGGGTTAGTTTTTAGTACTAAACACAAATGAAATGCATAAAGTCAGACTATTCTTGGTGTTAGTATAGCATCCTATGAAGATTGACTCATAATGATTTATGTGTTTTTTAATCGAGCGACTTTTATTAAGTTTTTATACTTATGTGCTGCTATATATTCTGATGTATTATGTTTTATTATCTTAGTGATTATGTTCCCATTTAAGATTTCTTAAATGTGATATTGTATATTTTTATGTGTCTTTTATGATCAGATTGATCGAAATAAAGACTAAATTGAATTGAATTGAATATTCCCAATCCTTGCTAGGGTGAATCACTAAAGTCACTAAATTAACCTGAGCTCAATCCCCTGGTAGCTATGACACAGAGCTGACAGGATTAACTTAGTGGCAATGTGTAAAATATTTATGCAGTAATATAAAAGTAATACAGTCAAAGCAAAAAAACATAAAAGCCAAAACGGATTAGTATATGGCAAAATGTAATAAACAAAATGACAAAAATCCAATAGGGTGAACCAGAGCTATTCATTTTTAAAGTTATAAGTAACAGCAAAAAAAGCACAGTGCCAATGATAGTAAATGATCATTGTAGAGCAGGATCCAGGAGCAATTTGAAGCTGACCATGATAGAGCGCAAGTCGGAAACACTAACAAGATTCATCCTGGTCAAAGATTTTACCTTCTGATTTTAATCCTTTAAGTCCCACTGCACCACATGAGTACATTTCTAAAGGCTACCAGGACCACAGGGGAGTCACTCAGAGATACACAGGTGGCAGTCAGAGGCCCAAAGGAGGGTCCAGTCCAGGTGCCATTGGTCAGCTGGGCAGTTGCAGGAACAGGCCTTTTGTAGCTTGTTGTGTCCCTGTAGTTTTAACAGGAGGTCATTCTTATGAACCTTGGAGTACACTTCTTTGTCCTGGGTACAAGAGGGAGGGACAGTCCAGTCTTCTAGGATCTTCTGGGGTCTCAGTCGGCAGAATCAAACCTCTTCTGATCATCTGCAGGTCCACAAGGGTTTCTGAAGTGAGTGCCTGGAGATGTCACATTTATGACTGGCATGAGCTAGTGGGTAGGATTGACCCTTGGGGACACCCTAACCAATTGGATAAAGGTTTCCGGGGCTAACCCTTCCCACAGGACACTGTAATGTCAAAGAGGGCCACTGTGATTGGAGCCATTCTGGCTGGACTGGGCAAAAGAAGGGCCCTGCCCAAGTATCTGCTAACATTTGCCTGTGACAGGGGAGGCCTCTTTGAAGTGCACCCAATTGTCAAATGAAAGACCCAGCTGACCTGTCAAGCAGAATATGTCACTCAAGCTGGATTTGACACTTTAAGATCTAAAAGGATGCTCACAGCCACTTCCTGCATATTCTGTCAGGTTCAGAGCGGTCATCTCTATTGCCTATTGTGTTGTCCGGGGAGGCATTTCACACCAATTCACACCTATGCAAATGAAAACTACTGACTGGCAGCAGAGGGAGAACAAATGGAAATGGGCTTCCAGAGATTTTAGACAGGGAAAAGGTAGCTTTATACAAGTACCTTTTTCAAAATATTTAGTATTATTACAATTTTCCCATTAAATTGGATTTTAATAACTATTTTCATAACTATTAAAATAACTGTTTAATTATTTTTCTAGCTGGTCCCATTCCTGATATACATTCTTAGCATTTAATATTGCAACCATGTTTTCTTATAGAACAGCCAGCCTAGGCTACAGTGAAAATAGCTTTTGGGACCTCTCCACTGTAAGGACATGTGTAACAGTAAACGTTTACATGTTCTGCTTTTAAATACCATGCCCCCTGTCTTATGGGCAATAAGGCCTATTTAGGGGTGACTTATAAATATTTAAAAAGAAGATTTAGGACTGTCAAAAGGTGTTATTATGACAAGTCGAATTTGCAGTTTAAGACTGCACAGTTAGGCTACAGAGGGTAGACCTGCAGTCATGCTTACACTGTCACTGTAGTGGGTGGCACAATGGGTGCTGCAGTCCACTAGTGACATTTAACTTACAGGCCCTGGGTACACTTTGTACTATATGCTAAGTACTTATAGGTAAGTTAAATTTGCCGATTAGGAATATCCCAATTTTACCATGTTGAGAGGAGCAGCGCAAGCACTGTATCACTGGTTAGCAGGGGTAAAGTGCACAGAGCTGTAGAGCCAGCAAAAATATAGGGCCCAGCAAAAGATAAAACGTCTGGTGTAACCACCCAGAAAAGGCAGATTTCCTACAGGGAAGTAGGATCCTTAGAAAGGGATAGCTGAACAACACTTTTCTTGATAATTTTAGTGTCATGTTATGGTGCATTGACATTAGCTCAACAGCATAATGATGTCAGTTGCTCACACACGTAATCTTATCAGAAGTATAGGGGCTAGAATTAGGGCAGGACAAAATTTCCATTTTGCCTTTAAAATGTTACCTTGTTTATAAACGATGCACTTAATAAACATTGCATACTTTCCTTATCTTAGCAAAATTTTCCTTGTCTGTACATCTTCTTGCAAAACAAGCTTTTGTAGAAGATTTCTCCCACTATATTTCAATAAAAGTGATTTTGTCTGAAACTTTTGCAATAAAGCTACTTTTACAGAAATGTGTTGTCGCATTGTAAACTTTTACCTTTCACAAAGGATGCAAAGCTTGCAAAATGTATGGAAAAAGTGCATGAAGTTTGCAGAAGCAAAAGTTTGCAACTTCAGTTAACCTTAACTAAAATGGCTTTTTCCCTGTTGCTCCGTACCTCAAAGCTGATGCACACATCTAGATTTTCACTGATCTCTTGTCCACAGCCTGGGTTTACGAGGCAATACAAATAGTAGTCACAGCCTGTAAAATAAACGGCGGTACCTGGGGCGCTAGAGGGCGCACGGCAAGATGGCTGTGCTGTAGTGCAGCTCTGCCCGGCTGATCCAATATCCGTCAATTATCTCCCTGAAATATGATGCATCTGGGTGGCAAAAACGACTGACCTGCTTGGCGGGACACCCTGGTTCAGCGTGGTGACATTGTGTGCGGAAGGCAAAGGGGCATACAGCTGAAATCTGCTGAGACGGAACCCGATGGTGTGTGCTCAAGATGGCGGCTGCCATAATCCTGCAGTGAGGCTCGTTGCAGGGCCGACGGGCTGAAGGGCGGACTACCTCCGACGCGAAAGGAGTGAGCGAGCGGAGCAGTGCCCCTATCTTACGGACTGTCCCATACATCACCGGAACGTATCCGGTTACATCGCTGGGAGATCTGCTGGGCGAGTGTGCGGGTGCCCTTGGATACCCGCTGAGACCGCGCTGGTGCTGCCGAGAAGTGCGGAGGCTTGCCGGAGCCAGCGTTACCCTGACGAAGCCTTCGGTGTGCTCCATAGTGAGGCGGTGGTGGCCAGAGCTAAATGCGGTGAGTGGGGGCGCGGCCTGACCTGAGCTCGCGGCTGCGGAGGTGGGTGTGGGCCCGGGTGCAAGGCCGCAGCCTACAAGCTGCTGACGGCGGGAGCGGCGCGCAGTCTCCTGAGGCCTGCGTGAGTAGACGGCCCCACGATACCTATAGCAAGAAGCAACCATGAGCCCCTGCTGTCTTGGATTGCGCGGTGCACGACGCTATTGGGCGGCTTCCTGGGGCGCTAGACGGGGAGCATTAACACGCAGGAAAGGAGGCCTGTGGCATGTAATTTAACGCCAACATCGAGGTCTGTGGAGGCCACTGGGACTGCGGCAGCATTGTGGGAAGGACTGGTGGTGATTTGCTCCATCAACATTGTAAACCTGCTGGCTTCATAGCAAACAACAGAGGTGGACTCTCTCCCAACAACCACCAGTAGTCCTTCCCCAAAAACGCAGACACAACCTGGGCATTGGAGACGGCACATACATAATAGATCCTGATATCGGGTGAAGGCCCGCAAGCGTGAGTGTGTCCGGTGGAGGCCAAGGTGGTGCATAATTGCTGTTGTTTCAACTGTGCAGGCATATTGTAGCTGCAAAATTACTTTGCTGAACGCCCGCAATGGGGAAGACAGACAAATCCCAACCTCGTCTCACGTTTGACGTGCGGAAGCCCAGCAGGTCACAACAAAAATCAGCCTCGGACTCGGAGGCAGATGCCCAAGGGGAGACACTCCCCTCGCTTGAAACAACGCTCCTGGCAATGCAGCGCAGTCTCCAATCCATCGAAGGGAATATGGCCGCGCTGATCAAAGATTGGATCACATGTCAGCACAGTTGGAGAAACAAAATACGAGAATGGGGGAGGTTGAGCAGAGGGTCTCTGCCACGGAGGATGGTCTCAGCGAGATTTCAGGCAAAACCCTCAATATGGAGAAAGTACTGGCGCTTATACAGGCGAAGAACGAGGACTTGGAGGCTTGGTCTCGCCGTAACAACATCAGAATTATGGGCCTGCTGGAGTCCACCAACACAGGCAGGATGGAGACCTATGTAGAAAATTGATGAGAGATATCTTTGGCCCAGAGAACCTGTCCTCTATGTTTATCGTCGAGCGTGCCCACCGCTCCTTAGCTGCGAGACTGGTCTCTGGTGCAGTGCTGCGCCCTATCATTGCTAGACTTTTAAATTACAGAGACCGTGATACCATACTACGAATGGCCAGAAAAAAAGGCGCAATCAAATACCAGGGGAACTCACTGGCATTCTTTCCGGACTTTACAGTTGCGGTGCAGGCAGCGAGAAGGGAGTTTGGCACAGTGAATAAGCTATTGCAGACAGAGGGCATCCTGTATGCCATGCTGTACCCTGCTAATCTAAGAATTGACCAGGAGGGGGACTTTAACATTTTCACTAACTCCAAGGCGCCACTGGATCATGCAAAAAAGCCAAAAAGGAGACGGAGTGAAGCTTCGAATGATCCGGAAGAGGAGGAGCAATGATGAGTGACCATGAGGCTGGACATGTTTTGTGCCATTCACCTGCGAGTGGGAGAGGGTTTTAGTAATTGTAAACTGAATCAACTTTTCGGGCGCTGACCTGGGATGCTCGGCTCCACTTTGCATAGGGGGCCGCCCAGATGCGTAGTATCTTAAGGTATGTTGGCAATTTATAGAGCATATTGTAGACCTGATCAGCCACCTCCTACTCCGGTAGGAGGCCAGCAGCACTCTGTCGCCCCCCACATGGGAGAACCCCACATGTTGCGATTGTTTTGTTGTATTCTGGGGGTACTGTATAATTTGTACAGGGATGGCTTTAGCATGTTGGGGGTGCTGAAGTGGGTGGGGGGATGGGGGGAAGGGGAAGGGATGTTTGGAACTTTGCAAAGGCATAGCAACTGAACCATTGCAGCATACCTTTTATGTAGGGCATCGCCACGACATCTATAGCACGCAGTGTAGCAGGTATGGTTGGTAATATAAAATTTCTCACCTGGAATGTACGTGGGCTAAATAGCCCCAAGAAAATTCGATCTGACATAGCGTATTTGGACAGGCTAGATGTTCAGATCACATTTCTGCAACAGACCCACCTAACAAAGATCTCAGAGAAAAACATGGGAACACGCTGGGCTGGGGTGCGGGTGGCTGCCTCCTATTCCTCCTATTCCAGGGGTGTGATGATCCTCGTTAAGAGGGGTGTTCCGTTTACTATGATTAGCTCAGAGATGGATGAACAGGGCAGGGTGGCGCTGCTTCAGGGTAAACTGGGCGGTGTGAGGGTTCTGCTGGTCAATATATATGGCCCTAATGTGGACGATTCTGCCTTCTTTGTTGATGGTTGGTGTCGAATCTCCATGTATCCTCATGCGGAGATGATCTGGGGTGGTGATTTTAATATTTGCCTTGATGTGAATATGGATAGATCGGGGAGTGTGGCAGCACGAAACAAGCAGGCATCAGACACGTTGATGGGGTTGATGGAGGCAGGGGATATTCACGATATATGGCGCTTGCGGCACCCAGGGTCACGGGAAAGCACCTTCATCTCATCAGTACATGGGACGTGGTCCAGGTTGGACTATTGGCTTGCGTCCGAGGAGGCATGCACATGAGCGGTTCATATTAGTCACCTGGCCAAGATGCTCTCGGATCATTCCCCAGTACTCCTTGAGCTAAGTGTCCCTGAGTGTGAGAGGCCTCCTTTTGCGTGGCGGCTGCAGCAGGCTTCTTTGACTGACCCAATTTTTAAGAGCACTATCGGGGAGGTGATAAGAAATTACTTTAAGGAAAATGAGGGCTCAGTGGATAGTGCGGGGGTGCTATGGGAAGCATTTAAAGTCACGATCCGGGGAGAATGTATTAGTGCACAGGCTGGAGTCTTCAAAGACTTGCGGCGAAGAATACGTAAGCTGGCGACAGAAATTTCCGCTCTGGAGCGGGTGTACGAGCAGAACCTGGCACTAGAAACACTCGCCACTATCAGGAACCTTGTGACTGAGCACAATCAAACAGTTGACCAAGAACTGGTGCATCGATCTAGAAGAAACACGGCACGGTACTATGGGAGGGGGGCAGGCCTAGCCGCTCGCTGGCCCAGAAGTTAGCTACACCTAGGTGCCAGGACTATATTACCGAAATGTTAGACAGCGACGGGGTGGCACATCACAACACGATGGAGATTAGCAGGGTGGTGCTGGATTTTTACTCTGCATTATATGGCGATATGGTGCAGGTGACTGCAGACGATATATGCACATACCTAGATGATATCGCCCTTGGGTGGCTGTCGGGGGGTCAGAGGGAGTACCTTACACAGCCCTTCGATGAAGAGGATGTCAAAATAGCCATAATGTCCCTCTCTACCTGCAAAGCAGCAGGTCTTGATGGGCTTCCGAGTGAGTTTTACAAGGACTATATGGATGAACTGGCGCCCAGACTATTAGAGGTCTTCGCAGAGGCATACGATACTGGGAATCTACCACCCACTCTCAAAGAGGCACTTATTGTCACACTGCTGAAACCTGATAAGGTAGCAAACAGGTGTGACTCATACAGGCCTCTCTCCCTCATCAACATAGATGCAAAAATCTTGGCGAAGATGATCGCCAATAGGCTACAGCCGCTGGTATCCAAACGAATCCTTCCTTACCAGTCGGGGTTTGTACCCACTAGATCGACGACGCATAACCTGTGCACTTTTTTTGCAACGTTGCATTATTTTGAGTCGGATTTTCAAGCAGTGGCGGTGCTGCTTGATGCAGCAAAAGCATTCGACTCCTTGCAGTGGGAGTATATGTTCACTGTCCTCCTGCGAATGGGCATGCCACCGTTTTTCCTTAAATGGATTCAACTACTATATAATGAGCCAGTGGCTCGGGTATGAGTCAATGGCTGGATTTCAAATGCATTCCCAATAAGAAGGGGTACGAGGCAGGGATGCCCCTTGTCACTGATGCTCTTTTCGCTTGCGCTGGAGCCCTTGGCTTGTAAACTTCATCAAAAGCATGCCCACGCAGCGTTGCGATTTCGGCAAAGACCTCTTGTGGTCTCACTATATGCCGATGACATGTTGCTTTATGTTCATGAGCCTGCTACACATCTCCCGGCGCTGCTGCGTGAATATGTGAAATTTGAACGATATTCCGGACTAGGGATAAATTGGGCAAAGTCGACAATTTTCCCGCTGACGGCTGGCACCCAAGAAATAGAGCTGGATTTCCCGCTGTCATGGTCTACCGACCCGGTGAAGTATTTAGGGATATGGCTGCATAGGGAACCTGATAGGGTACTTTCCATGAATTATGGCCGAGTCATCATGCAGATCACTGAGCAAGCGGCGCGGTGGGCTAAATTGCCTCTCTCGCTAGCTGATAGAATTGCGGTAACAAAAATGACGATATTGCCCAAACTCCTCTATTTGTTTGTCAATATCCCATTCGGCTGAATATTGCACTATTTAATACGCTCCAGTCGGCTATACTGACCCTCGTATGGGGTGGCAAGAAGCCAAGGTGCAGTTGGAGCGTGCTTACACAACCATTTGATCGGGGAGGGTTCGAGGCACCTGATATGCGGTTATACTATCTGTGCGCACAGGCGCAGTTTGCACATTATTGGTACTTCCTGCAGCAGTACCTGCCACATACTGCAATTGAGGTGGACATCGTGCATCCGGTTCCTCTAGTGGCGGCGGCGCTGTCGGGGGGGAGCTGTCCGAGAGCTGAAATCAACTCTGTTAGATGTACTGCATGGGCATGGAAGACTCTGGCTAAGAGGGCGCAGCTGGATCATTTATATGCCCCAGCGCTACCACTTGCTACGCATCCGGATATCTCCGCAACCCACGAGCAAGCATCCTCGCGTGCACTAGGGGCGGCAGGGATCAAACAACTGGGAGATTTGTATAAGAATGGCCAGTTCCGGTCACTCCTGGATTTGCAGGCGGGGCGGGAGCACGGCATAATGCTGGACTTTTTGTACGTTAGGTGGCAGGCGATCAGATCTATTTTCCCTGACTAGCCAACAGAGCGAAAACACTTAAGGCGCTGCAAGCGGTGCTGGCGGTAGAGGAACGTAGGGGTCTGATAACTAAACTATATAATGCATCGATGAGAGAGAGCGAACTCACTGAACACCCTTCATACAACAAGTGGAATGAGGTGCTTGGGTCCCCCATGCCACTGTAACAGTGGCAGTTCTGTTGTGAGCCGACTGGCCGATTGACGGCAAACTGCAATCTCCGTATTATTCATTTCAAGTATCTGCACCAGTTATATTATACACCGAGTCAATTGCGGAAGTATGGTCTGTGGGAGAATGCGCGCTGTGCAAGATGTGGGCAGGATGAAGCAGACTTTATGCTTCTTGCATGGAGCTGTGCTAAAATATTGGCATTCTGGGATCTAGTAACAAGAGTGCTTACTGAGGTTGCGTTAGAAAACGTAATGTGCACTCCTGAAGTTTGCTTATTGGGGATGGTAAAGAAGCTCAAGCCATGCAATCGGCGAATTGTCGCGGTCTCGACTCTATTTGCCATGCGGGCAGCGGCACAATGCTGGGGTGCCAAAACTGCCCCTACTGTGCAAAAGTGGATCCGAGATTTGATATACTGCAGGGAGCAGCTGGGGGCTTATGCAGAGGAACTACACGAGGCCTCTAGGCCGAAAGACTTTTGGGCTCCGCTGACTGTGTACTTACTTGGAAACCCTGACTTGCAGCGGGCATAATGTGTAAATGTGCGGGCAGAAAACGATTGCAAAGGTTAGATGTGCTAATGTGGGATGCCATAATTATGTTGTATAAGTTGCTATGTGTTTAATAACAGAGACTGCAATACTGGGTAGGGTGGGGGTGGGGTTACGGGCATGTTTGGGGTTGTATTTTTCGATGCAAAATGCTTGTACTATTATAAGGATATGACAGACCTGGTTGGGTCCCGTTGTGGAACCATGTACTCACGTGTTGCAAGCTGCTCAATAAAAACAATTTATAAAAAAATGGCGGTACCTGCTAGGTATATTGAATATATTCACTTTACTATCATTTGAGTGTATCCTGTGAATTGTCTTCCAAGTGTGACAAATTCGCAGGAAGAAAAAAGAAGAGGAGAGGTGCCTTTTAGCCCTGACTTTTGTAAAGAAGCAAGGAACTAATAGTTATGTAGCCCATCTACCAATGTAAGTGGCTATCCATTATGTGACAGTAAAAACTAAGATTATTCATTTATTTGGCAAACTTTGGACAAATACAATGCTCTGACCTTTTTTTAAGTCGAGTTGAGTGTGGCAAGACTCGCTCACAGCAAGCCAGCCCGACCCACCTGAGATATACATGACCCATGATCCAAACAGTCCAGTTGACTCTGACAAAAAACATTGGGACATATTCACAAGAATGTGTGATAACCACCGCAAGTTTAGCTTAACGCAACTTCTCACATCGCAGTCCATCGCGGGAAAACAACGCCGTGTTAAAGTAGCATTCTCCCCCTGGCGTCACCATGCGATAGTCCCACGATAACGCATCAAATGACCGCGTTAAAAACAACGCGACGCCCAAAAAATGCAAAACACCAACACGAATAAAACAGCGATAGGCCTGCAATCCCCACGCGTCTTGCGGGAAAATGTACCATAAAAGCTGAACAAGAAAAACACACCATAAACAAATCAAACTGCGCAGCAGCATGGATGCACCCAGAACGAGTGCCCAGGTCAATTCGAACCCCACAAGCTCCACAGACCCCCAGCAATGAACCTCGGGGTCAGGGAAGGCCAAGGAGAAGAGGAAGAGGAAGACGGGGTACAGTCCGCAGGAAAAGCCGATCGTCGTCACGGAAGTGACAGAGCACTAACAACAACTGTCCATCACCACCACCGTGCCATTGGCAATACAGACGGAAAAATGGCATCCCATCGTGAATGCAGTCGGAGTACCAAGGAGGCCAAGATGCGCCGGCACAATGTGAAAAGCCAAACCAAGCAGAAACCCCCTGCCAACAGGAAGGCAGCAACGGCGAATGGAGGTGGGAGTCCTGCGCCACAGGAGGAGCTGGAGCAAATGACGCCCACAGTCTTCAGTGTGGAGACGGTGCAAGGAGTCGGGAGTCCGGACACTGCCTGACATGACCTGACACAAAAGCAACAGGGTGAGTAACGAACAGGGACTGTGGGGACGGGGGGGACGGGCACAATGGCACACATGCACAACGACGTGTAGCACACCGCACACCCACAATAACCCTGGGCCATGTCCCTGATCCCCGTGGCACACTGCAGCACACATACAAACATCAAGTAGGCCCCCGTTCACCATGTGCCCAAAGGGGTCCCACCCCACACATCACCAATTACACAACACACACATGCACCCGTGCGAAACACAGCAAAGATGCGTATGTGAGAGTCACACTGACAATGCAAGTGACACCACATGACCAGCAGCATGGCTGTAGTACAATCACCATGACACTGTGCATGCCACGAGACTGAGGTGGCTGAGTGTGGACCACATCCGGAAAGGAGCAGGTCACACTGTGACACATCCACCTGCACAAACAACCACTGATGTCAACAACACATCTGCAGACAAACAATGCACAAGAGTACAAAAACCGTCCAAGAGCACAAATGACACAAGTCGCCAACATCACAGCACCTCAAAAGCACAAAAGCCGAAGGCACACCGCCTCCAAGGGATAAGGGGCAGCAAAATCACAGCTGCAGGTGCGACTCCCACACAAAGCTGCACACACACATAGCAATTACAGCACACCCACATGGACGATAATGTGGTACACAGTCCAACACCTACACTACAGAACAGAGGACACAACTGGGTCCGCCTGTGCATAGAAAATGGACAATCACATCTGACATAGCAGGAAACTGTGAGATGCAAATGTACGTGTACAACCTCACCTATGTCATGTAGTCCAAATGTCCACTGTCCCGCATCAAATAGTCCGCCCCTCCCAAACAGTCACAATGTACATTGTCATGAAGTCTGAATGTAAACGTGAACAATGCGGCAACATACATGCCAACACAATGCTGAAGAGGACCACCACACTTCTGACACCTACGCCCAACAACAGTCCATGGACATCTTAGGCAATCGACCTCCAGGAGCAGGGCAGCACCGCTGCATCGAGGATACCCCACCCCCTGCACAGACAACACAGCTGGATGCACCCCCCACCCCGGCTGGCTCCCAGCAGCCCACCCAAGCACACATCGCATTCCAAGGCCAGGTGTCAGACTGCCAGAAGGGAGTGGCCAAACATGTGCGGGTGGGGTACTACCTCATGGAAGCCGAACCAGATCGCATACGTGGGTGTCTAAGTCCCATCAGGGCCCACCAACACTCCCCAATGGAGACCCACACTGCGACAGAGACACATGTCTTTGCACATTTCCAGTACTGAACCACACCCAGAGCCACGGGATGATCATCCACACCCCCACGCCGGACTGGCACACGCCGGCCCAGTTCACTCCTTTGATGTATTGAGTGGGGGACGACAAAGCTACATGTGCAATGTCCCACCCGCTGCCTGCGGTGACATGGCTGCATCCTCTGAACACGGCAAAATGTAATGTTGTAGTGCCCAGGGCACAAATGCATACATCATGAGCACACGGACACACACAGATAGTTCGTTGAACTGGCCACGGGCACGTGCGCTCGACACCTTTATTGGCATGGTCACATGTACAGTGACGCATGTGCTGGATGTGTGTGGGGTGAGTGTAAGCCAGCCCTCATGGAGTCATTGGTGCTGGCAACAACTTGAACAGTGATCACAATTGAAGCAGAAACATAAAACACCAGCACAACAGAAACAACTGTGAAGCATCATGGTGGTAGCCGGAGGGAGTACAGTGTTCACCCAACATGCAAGCAGAATGTTCCTTGATTTGTGGTGCACTGAGTTAGTGGCACCTGAAGAGCTGAGCAGGGTATCAAGCTGATGATGGCCCCCACGACAGGTGTGAGCAACTATGACAGTCTGGCAGTAAGACACTTCCGACTCTGGCACCTGTCGTTTGGAGTTGGTCCTGGCGGTGGTGGCGTGTGCATCCTGCGGTGATGCGACGTCTGGGCAGGTCAGGGCTCGATTTTATGTGTGAACCAAGGTGGACCGCAGTTGAGGCCGGAGGCAGCGGACAGCGCAGGGCCACAGACACATGGCTAGGCCTGGGCGGAAAACTACGCTACGCTCGCGTTGTTTGTGTAGTTTGCGAAACTTCGCGCTACGCGAATTGCACGTAGCACAGTGCAAAAACGCGTAGCGTAGCGGGCATTTTTTGCTTGCTCGCGGTCCTCAACTTCAAGTTGGTGACCGCGAGCGAGCAAAATGACATCCTGGCGAGACTTTTCCTCGTTCGCGATCAGCAACATCAAGTTGCCGATCGCGAGCGTGGAAAATAAACCTCCGGCGAGATTCTCAACGCGGGAGGTCAGGTTTCTCATTGCGAGTGGTCGCGTATGCTTGCGACCGCTCGCGATGAGAAACTACCAGTCCACGTTGAGAAAACTGCTGCTCGAGTACAAATCTACTCGAGCGGCAGAAAACGGCTCGCTTGCACTGTGCAAGATGCCGTTTGCAATGATTGCACAGTGCGGACAAGCATCCGGCACTGTGCAATCATTGCGAACAGCATTTCCTACAGCACTACGCAGTTCGCGTAGTGCTACGCGTAGCTCGCGTAGTGCGAAGTGCACTTCGCGTAGCTACTCGTAGCACTACTACGCGAACTACGCCCAGGGTTACACATGGCGTTGATGACCCCCAGACCATCGACCCAGAGGCCATCCAACATGCCATCAGATTGGGGCCATGGTTTGAGCTGCACAGAGTTAGTGGCCCCGGATGCACTGCGGCCGGCACAGGCACACCGCCACGGGACGGTGACTTGCGGTGCAGTGAGATAGGGCCACGCGAGGTGAGCGGGTCCTCGTCGATGTCGAAGGTAAATGTAGTGGAGGTTTGCGGGGGACAGTGGAAGGTGTCCTCCAGGGCATGATGCAGAGGGCAGGAGCCAGCCGGAAGCAGCAAATGGAGGAGTGGAATGCTACAGCCTTGTTTTGGCCACATAGTCAGTATCACCGACATGATGATGAAGACAACCCTCAGTCCATGGACTCAGTCGCCAACAAATCTCAAGAAGAAAGTGTCCATGGTTGTCGGGGAACAGACTTAGTGGCACCGGAGCTGAAAGGGTACGCAGTCTGCGACGAGGCCAGTACAATGATATCAGGTCTGCCATAAATGAATCATGACTGAGTTCCCAATGTGTGCCCTACTTGACCGATGTGTAGTCCGGAGGCAGCAGCCAGCGCGGGCCAACCGCTGTTCAGCAAGCTCCTCCTGGAACACTGACACACAGCGTTGAAAATTTCTGGCATGTGGGGATGACTCGTGGTTGACCGAGGCAGTAGCGACAGAGCTGAGCGGGTGTTTAGCCAGCGACGATGCGTTGTCCTGCCAGGTACGGACTGGCATGGATTTGTGTGGGGCCTGCAGGACCGCAGTGTAGTCTGAAGGCGTAGTCATCAAGGGCCCACAGACACGTGTGATTAGGATGCCATGCACATACTTTGTGTCACCACATTGAAGGGAGTATAGTGATATAAACTCAGCCATAAAGTGTGTACTCGGCCATTGTGTAATCAAGACTCAGTTCCAAATGTGTGACCTACTTGACCGCAGTGTAGGCCCAAGGCAGCAGTCAGCAGGGGCCCACAGCCACGTGTCGTTGGCCCGCGATGCACAGGGTTGGTGACACCAGGGCAGTTGTCGGCAGTGTTCGGACACCTCCGTAACGATGGTCCTTTTCTCCTCCGGACTGAACCGCGTCTTCCTCTTACTCGTCTCCCTGCGTACAATGATATGTACTCCGCCATGCAGAAATCACGGATCAGTTCAACACGTGTGACCTACTCGTCCGCAGTGTAGGCCGAAGGCGTAGTCATCACGTGTGGTTCGAATGCTATGCACAGATTTGGTGTCACCACATCGAAGGGAGTATAGTGATATATATATACACTGCCATAAAGTGTGTACTCTGCCATAGCATAATCAAGACTCAGTTCCAAATGTGTGACCTACTTGAGCCGGAGGCCGTGATGGTCTGAGGAGGCTGCGAAGGTCGCAGGCCTCGGGCTTGGAGCTTGCTCTGGCACGTGGTGGGCTCTCTTTGACACACGCCGGTGTCGGCAGGTGAGCAGTGAGGCCTGGCTGCGCAGGGGCGGGCATGATGGGTCCGGGGACCAGCAGCCCGGGGTGCAGCAGGCACACAGGATCGCAGGCCACACCGCTCATGGCAATGGCGTCGGCCTCGTGGCGGGGTGGGAGGTGCCACCCTGGCAGACGCGTTGGGCATTCCGGAAGAGAACCACACCCAGTGCTACGTGCTTTTTATTCACACCCCTGCGCTGGCCTGGCCTACGCCGGGCCAGCCCACTCCGCACACCCTTACAGGGGGGGGACGTCACAAGCTACATTTCCACGATCTTCCCCACTGGCTGGGGTGACATGGTTGCGTCCACTGTCCACTACACTCCAAACATCAGCAATGCATGTAGACATGGCTGTGTCTGTAGTCTGCATACTGCAGTCTATCCAGCACATCTCCGCCACTCTTGGCATTGTGTACATACTCATTCATGGGTCACTTGCCTCCTTCGCACATGCCTGGTTCCCACCTCTCCCCACATTCCGGTATTGTGTGGCTGAGGTGCCATGCCGTCGATGGCTCATGTACATGGCTGACCAAGTTTGCCACAGTGAGTTGTGCTGTCGTGTCTGGTGGGGGGCATGTTGTATGTGATTTTGTGGACGTGTGCAGTGCCAGAGTTGTGAGTTGCATGATTGTGGGGTTGAGGTGTGTGGTGTGTTCATTTGGTACTTGCCAACGGGCAGTGCATTCCCATGGGTGCCATCCTGGAAGCGCTGGTTGATGTTGGACTGTCGGAAGATGAAGGGATCATGCACACTGCCTGGGTAGTTGGCCATGACATTGGTGAGGAGTCCCCTGTGGTCCACTATTGCCTGCACATTGATGGGATGCGTGTGCTTTCTGTTGGGGTATTGTGTGCGGTGTTGGCAGGGGGCACAAGTGGGACAAGTGTGCAGTCGATTGCCACGACACGTGCGGGGATCCAGCTATGGCGTATAGTCCTTGCTTGGTCTCCAGCTGTTCCTGCGCATTGTGGGGGACGTATGGGTGCTGGGGTCCCTAGCTGGTGAGGGCATCCAGGACAGGTGTGAGGAACTTGGATGGGGCTGGCTGTGAGACTCCTCCGACTCTGGCGGTTGTTGTTTGGGAGGATACCAAAGGCCAACAGGTGCAGCACAGCCAGCAGCTTTGTCTGCGGAGGGATGTTGGTTGTCCGCTGTGTTGGTACCGTCAGCCTGTGGGCAATGATGTTCAGGATGCGGAGGATGGTTGTCCTTTTGGGCCTGTAGTGGGCATTGGCATTGTCTGGTGTTAGGTCTTTGGGGCTGGTGCATTTCCTGAAGGTCCGCTGTCTTTGTCTGCGCTGCCTCTGTGGTGGTCTGGGGGGGAGGGGGGGTCCGTGGGGGGGTGGCGGTCCTGGGGTTGGTGGCAGTGGGTGTTGTTGCCCTCTCTGGGCTCGGGGGTGCATGGTGAGTGGCTCCATGGCATCTGCTGTTCTTCAGGTGTGGCTGTGGGCTGGGCTGGTCTCCCTTTTCTTGTGCAGGTTGACGTCCGACTTTGCACCAGGTCAGAGCAGGTGTTAATTTCCTGCTGGTAACGCGCCGTATCACCTGTTTTGTGTTCCTATCGCCGATGTGGCTGGTCGTTGAGAATGTTGCTAAGCTCCGACTACCATCTCAGTGACTGGTGCTCGGGGCTGAGACACCGAGATAATTTGCACAGTATGAGGCCAAAAAGAGGTCCATTGGCTCGCGGCAAAACAACGCCGAATCCCTCGTGCCCTGTCGATCGACCTGCTGATCACCCTGCATCAGAAGTGTGTACCGTGACGGGAGGAGGAGCGCGGCAAGCCGGACGTCGAGGGCCGGCTGTGACCCGGAAGGAGCTCCCGGAAAGGAAAGGGAGAGGAGAGTTGCTCCAGCAATGCAAGACGGGTCCGACAATAGTGGAGCTACTTGTTGGCTCTAAGACAACCGAAGGATCCACTGAAACAGCTTACGGAGCACCGGGGACGCCGAGAGAAATGGTACCGGACAAGGAAAGGAGAGAGACAGCAACCTCGCAGACTGGGCAGACTGTGCAGACCGTGCAGACCGTGCAGGTAAATGCACAAGCGAGGGGCAATTCAGTAGTGGGAGAAATGGACTCTTTAATGGTGACAGGCAGCCCTCCCCTAATCTGGAGCGAACGCATGGAGGGGGAAGAGACTCAGGACTCAACAGTATCTACTGGTAAGGAGGTATCTGAGGCTGGAAGAGACGCAGCCTTGATTGAGGGTGCTGAGGGTGCTGACATGACACCAAGTGATAGTATAAATGAGAAAGTGGGAGGAATGGAAATGGAAACCCGAGCAAATGATCTACCAGGCATAAACTTCTCAGTGGACCCTGGGCAAATTAAAGAGATTGCAATATTGGATTTTAAAAGTAAGGACAAGGTCCAGCCAGGCGGCTCAAAACCCTACCAGCAGGGATCTAAACACAAGAAAAGTAATAAACAAAAAAATCAGCATATGAGAGACATGGAGACAGAGGCAACAGATTACTTTTACTCACTGTCAGATGATACAGAATCAGTATTAGAATCTGCTATGGACTCCCCAGTATTGACTAGCTCAAGTGATGGGGAGAGTGAGAGCTTGCCGGACACCAGTGGGAGGGACTCTGCCACAACCATGAGGAAAATTAATAGGGCTGGCGGTCTCCTGAGTATGGCCTTGATAAAGGGGACAAAATGCCTGAACTAAACTGGGATTATTCACCATCCAGTTTACTTATTGGTGGCTTGGGGGAGCAAGCAGCGGCTCTAGGGGACACCTCTAATACAACTTTGGATACTATATTACATAGAATGTTGCGTTGTGGTGTTGTCGTGGCTTTTTGCTCTGGAACGCCTACTCTGCATCTCATTAGCGTTAGTTGCCGGGGTCATCTGTGGCGATGTTTTTGCGACTGCTTTCGCAGGAAAACTGGTGTTATGGGCTGTTAGCACCAGCTTGTGAGTGGGGCGATAAATTTTGCGTGACTTTGGATGCGTTAAAGTGCCGATAACTCGGCGATAGCTCCTTGAGAATATTAACCCTGGGCGTAGTTCGCGAAGTAACGCTTTGCGAAGCTACGCAAAGTGCAGTTCGCACCACGCGAACTACGCGTAGCACTACGCGAACTGCGTAGTGCGTGTTCGCAATGATTGCACAGTGCCGGATGCTTGTCCGCACTGTGCAATCATTGAAAACGGCATCTTGCACAGTGCGAGCTGTCTTTACTGCCGCCGAGTAGATTTTTACTCGAGCGGCAGCTTTCAACGCGGACTGGTAGTTTCTCATCGCGAGCGGTCGCGAGCATACGCGACTCACTCGCAATGAGAAACCTGACCTCCCGCGTTGAGAATCTCGCCGGGAGGTTTATTTTCCACGCTCGCGATCGGCAACTTGATGTTGCTGATCGCGAACGAGGAAAAAGTCTCGCCGGGATGTCATTTTGCTTGCTCGCGGTCGCCAACTTGACGTTGAGGACCGCGAGCAAGCAAAAATGACCGCTGCACTACGCTACGCTACGCTACGCGTGTTTGCACTGTGCTACGTGCAATTCGCGTAGCGCGAAGTAGCGCAAACTTCGCAAACTACGCGAGCGTAGCGTAGTTTTCCGCCCAGGCCTAGAGAATATGCCCCTGTGTGTTTTCAGTCATTCGAAAGTGACCAGGAACAGGGATCTTCTCCACCTAGACATTCTCAAGTTCCTCAAGGCAGAAAATGCTGCCTCAGAACTCACTGCGCCCTTCCCTTGCATATGGAACTTGCTCTCGCCCATCAGCCAATTGCAGTTTACCTATCCCCGAATCGCTATCATTTCTATCAGGCAATCTTGCCCCTACCTATGTTGAGAGTACTCCAACTAAAATAGGCCTTCGTACTGCTCAATGATTGTAATGTTTTACTTTGTATTCCTGTCCTTTTGCCTTATTCTAGAAGACCTACCGACTCTTGGTCCCGAGTTTATATTTCAGTTTGTATTTCTCCTGTACCTTGATCGTTGTACCTTCTGCTGATACAATAACATCCTGCTTTTGAGCTTCGTGGTGCTTTCTAGGTTATAAATTCAAAACTAATAAAATGCTTAGGCATGTTTCGAATATATTATATTCATTTAGTCATACTAGACTTATGTATCTGGTCAGCTGTTCTACATTGTTTATTGCAAGGCAGAATTATAATATGGCAGAATAAAGCTATTTTAATTTTTTTTCCTAGATTGCTACTTTTAAAAAAGAGTGAATGCAAGATCAGACCTAAAAATTCGTAGAGGGGAGACACATACAATTATGTACATGCACTATACTTCGTTTTCTTCTGGTTGAAATATGTGGCTGATCACTACTGATACAGATATATTTGTGAGTTTGAAAGATTACCTCATTTTGGACATGCCTCTTTGCTTACAGCAGCAATTACACTTTCATTTTTCTTTTGTTGTTTTGGGCGAATTGATGGAAAAAGGCATTAGGAACACCATAATTTTGCTTTAAATTTTTTTTTTCTATTTTTGGGATTGAGAAAGTGGCAGGTTTAAATTGGCCAAGGAAAGAGGTTGAAACCGGAAATCATTATTTCTATGTTTCTGGCTTCTTATTTGTAGGGTTTGCTTTTCAGTAAACTCTTGGCACGTGAACAGATATTACATTAGTGCCAATTGGATAACAGACATTTTTTGCTTCTGCCTCAGGAGCCGACAGGCTGGGGTAGAAAAATGTTCATTATGACATGCATAAATTTGTAAGTGGAAATTATTTTCTGAACATAATTGTGACAATTTGCCCTTTGGGTTTCGTGATAAACGGGAAGCCTTGGGTGAGTTAGGAGGAGCACTATGAGACTAATCCTGAGACTTATCCTTAAGGTAAGAAACCATATAGAGAAATGTTACTTGAATAGCATAAGTTTAAATATTCAAAAAAGGTCCAGAATTTTAACTTACAAGCTGTGAAATATTTTAGACTGGCAATTCAAACCATTGACAACACATTTTTACTGTAAGAGTGATACATTTGTTGATACACTGTAAAATATGTGCAAGCATAGCATATCAAGAGCGTATTTTTGCTTGTTCGCTGTCATTGCATCCTCAATCTTGCCCCCTTACTCCTCTCTTTCTTCCAAGCATAAGTTGTATAATATTCTTCCCTTCTGGTCATCAAATTTTTACTTTACTGAGAAACCCCTTACCATCTTATCAATTATGGTGGTGTTTCCCTTCCCGTTCCCAGTTTGGCAATTGATTTGGTCCTGCCCTTCGCAGATAGCGATCTGACATCCAAAGAAACAAGCATTTGCAATGCAATAGGTCTTGCATTCACGCGAGTTTGAACTATTGGCATTGTAAATGAAAATGCCTTTTATTTATGTTTTGGGTTTTAAAACATAAATAAAAGGCATTGTCATTTACAATACTAATAGCTTAAACTCTCGCAAATGTGAGACCTATTGCATTGCAATAAAGGGCCTTCTCGACCGCTTGTTAGATTGTAAATATCAGAGGAAGAGACCGACCTACGATGTCTTCAAAGTAGTGATAAATAGTGCAGTAATGAAGATGTGTAAGTGTTGTAAATTACAAAGACACAAAGTGTGAAGTGAGTATTACATATGATCCGAGCTATAAACACTAACAAAGCGCTCCAACACCTTTCGCTCTGTGATTACACTGTCGCGGCTCAAGAGGAAGATCGGGAGGGGGGGTTATTTCCTGCCCTCTCCATGATTTGAGTGTGCAGTGTGGCATTGCGTAATGTCATTGCTACCTTTGGCCTAATAAAAAACACTCCAGCTGTAGTAGGGCCCTGGCTTCACCTCCTGGTGCAGGGCGGCTGTGCTTTATGGCAGGCAGGGAGGGATGGTCTCGGCTGCAGCTGGGGCCTCGTACAGTGCCCCTGCTATTACTAGTAAGCAAGAGGCACTGAGGTGGTGGTATTGGTGGTGGTGGGATTGGTATTGGTGGTGGTATTGTTGGTATTGGTGGTGGTGGTATTGGTGGTGGTGCTGTTGGTGGTGCTGGTATTGGTGGTGCTGGTATTGGTGGTATTGGTGGAATTGGTGGTATTGGTGGTGGTGGCATTGGTAGAATTGGTGGTGGGGGTATTGGTGGTGGGGGTATTGGTAGTGGCGGTATTGGTGGTATGGGTGGTAGTATTGGTATTGGTGGTGGTACTGGTGGTGGTGGTACTGGTATTGGTGGTGGAATTGGTGGTATTGGTGGTGAGGGTATTGGTGGTGGCGGTATTGGTGGTATTGGTGGTGGTATTGGTATTGGTGGTGGTATTGGTGGTGGTGGTACTGGTATTGGTGGTGGTATTGGTGGTGGGGTCTTGGTGGTGGTGGTGGTATTGATGGTGGTGGTATTGGTAGTGGTGGTGGTGGTATTGGTGGTGGTTGTATTGGTGGGTGTATTGGTGGTATTGGTGGTGTTGGTATTGGTGATATTGGTGGTGGTATTAGTATTAGTGGTGGTATTGATATTGGTACTGGTGGTGGTGGTATTGGTATTTGTGGTGGTATTGGTATTTGTGGTGGTATTGGTGGAGGTGGTGGTATTGGTGGTGGGGTATTGGTGGTGGTGGTGGTATTGGTGGTGGTGGTGGTGGTATTGGTGGTGGTATTGGCATTGGTGGTGGTATTGGTATTGATGGTAGTATTGGACTGATGGTGGTATTGGTGGTATGAGTTTTGGTAGTGGTGGTATTGGTATTGGTGGTGGTGGTATTGGTATTGGTGGTGGTGGTGGTATTAGTGGTGGTAGTTTTGGTGGTGGTGTTGGTTTGGTGATGGTATTGGTGGTATTAGTGGTGGTATTGGTGGTGGTATTGGTGGTGGAATTGGTGCTGGAAATGGTGGTGGTGGTGGTGGTATTAGTGGTGGTGGTATTGGTGATGGTGGTGGTATTGGTGGTGATGGTGGTAATAGTGGTGGTATTGGTGGTGGCATTGGTGGTGGTGGTATTGGTGGTGGCGGTGGTGGTGGTATTGGTGGTGGTGGTGGAGGTATTGGTGGTGGTGGTATTAGTGGTGGTGGTGGTATTGGTGGTGATATTAGTTGTATTGGTGGTGGTGGTGGTATTGGTATTGGTGGTGGTATTGGCGGTGGTATTGGTGGTATTGGATTGGTGATGGTGGTATTGGTGGTGGTAGTATTGGTGGTGGTATTGGTGGTGGTGGTAGTATTGGTGGTAGCTGTATTGGTGGTGTTCATATTGGTGATGATGGTGGTATTGGTGGTGGTGGTACTGGTGGTGGTGGGATTGGTGGAGGTAATGGTGGTGGTGGAGGTGGTGGTATTGATGATGGTGCTGGTGGTGGTATTGGTGGTGGTTGTATTGGTGGTGGTGGTATTGGTGGTGGCGGTATTGGTGGTAGTATTGGTGGTGGTATTGGTATTGGTGGTGGTGGTATTGGTATTAGTGGTGGTATTGGTGGTATTGGGGGTGGTATTGGTGGTGGTGGTGGTATTGGTATTGGTAATAGTGGTATTGGTGGTATTGATATTGGTGGTATTGGTGGCATTGGTGGTGGTGGTATTGCTGGTGGTGGTGGTATTGGTAGTGGCAGTATTGGTTGTGGTGGTATTGGTGGTATTGTTGGTGGTATTGGTGGTGGTATTGTATTGGTATTTGTGGTGGTATTGGAGGTGGTATTGGTATTGGACTTGTGGTTCTATTGGTCGTATTGGTATTGGTGGTGGTGGTATTGGTATTGGTGGTGGTGGTATTGGTGGCATTTTTTGTATTGTTTTTTTTAGATTTTTATATAGCATGAACTAGACCCGAAAATCGGGCGCTTTACAGGAGCACCAGTTTTGTTACAGATGGACACATTCATTTTTGTTAGGCACGGGCAGATTAAGTGATTTGCCCAGAATCACAGGATGTTGAGTGTTGTCGCCGAGACTCGAACCCGGTTCCCCAGCTCCGAAGTTGACTGCTCTAGCCGTAAGGCTACATCCTCTCCCCAATTGGCATTGGTGGTGGTGGTATTGGTGGTGGTGGTATTGGTGATGGTGGAGGTATTGGTGGTGGTATTGGTGGAGGTGGTGGTATTGGTGGTGGTGGTGGTGGTATTGGTGGTGGTGGTGGTAGTATTGGTGGTGGTATTGGTGGTGGTAGTGTTGGTGGTGGTATTTGTGGTGGTGGTATTGGTGGTGCTGGTATTGGTGGTGGTAGTGGTTTTGGTAATGGTGGTGGTATTGATGGTGGCGGTATTGGTATTGGTGGTATGGGTGGTGGTATTGGTGGTACTGGTATTGGTGGTGGTGGTATTGATGGTGTTGGTGGTATTGGTGGTGGGGTATTGGTGGTGGTGGTGGTATTGGTGGTGGTGGTATTGGTAGTGGTGGTGGTGGTATTGGGGGTACTGGTCGGGGTGGTATTGGTGGTGGTGGTATTGGTATTGGAATTAGTGGTGGTATTGGTATTGGTACTGGTGGTGGTGGTATTGGTATTGGTGGTGGTGTTGATGTTGGTGGTATTGGTATTGGTGGTGGTGGTGGTAATGGTATTGGTGGTGGTATTGGTGGTGGTGGTGTTATTGGTGGTGGGGTATTGGTTGTGGTGGTGGTACAGGTGGTGGTATTGGTGCTGGTGGTGGTATTGGTGGTAGTAATGGTATTAGTGGTGGTATTGGACTGGTGGTGGTATTGGTGGTGGTGGTATTGGTGGTGGTGGTATTGGTGGTGATAGTATTGGTGGTGGTGGTGGTATTGGTGATGGTTTTGGTGGTGGTGGTATTGTTGGTATTAGTGGTGATATTGGTGGTGGTGGTATTGGTGGTGGTGGTGGTATTGGTGGTGGTGGTATTGGTGGTGGTAGTGGTGTTATTGGTGGTGGTGGTATTGGTGATGGTGGTGGTATTGGTGGTGGTGGTGGTGGTATTGGTGGATGTGGTAGTGGAATTGGTGGTGGTGTTATTGGTGGTGGTGGTGGTAATAGTGGTGGTGGTGGTATTGGTTGTGGTATTGGTGGTGGTATTGGTATTGGTGGTGGCATTGGTGGTAGTGGTATTAGATTGGTGGTGGTGGTATTGGTGGTGGTGGTGGTATTGGTGGTGGTGGTGGTAGTATTGGTGGTGGTGGTATTGGTGGTTGTGGTGGTGGTATTGGTGATGGTGTTATTGGTGGTGGTGGTATTAGTGGTGGTGCTATTGGTGGTGCTATTGGTATTGGTGGTGGCATTGGTGGTAGTGGTATTGGATTGGTGTTGGTGGTATTGGTGGTGGTGATATTGGTGGTGATGGTGGTATTGTTGGTGGTGGTACTATTGGTGGAGGTGGTATTGGTGGTGGTGGTTTTGGTGGTGGTATTGGTGGTGGTAATGGTGGTGTTGGTATTGGTGGTGGTGGTACTGGTGGAGGTGGTAGTATTGGTGGTGGTGGTATTGGTAGGGGTGGTATTGGTGGTGGTGGTATTGGTGGTGGTGGTATTGGTGGTGGTGATGGTATTGGTGGGGGTGGCATTGGTGGTGGTATTTGTGGTGGCAGAGGTGGTGGTATTGATGGTGGTGGTGTTGGTGGTGATATTGGTGGTGGTGGTGGTGGTATTGTTGGTGGTACCGGTGGTGTTGGTATTGGTGGTGGTGGTATTGGTGGTGGTGATGGTATTGGTGGTGGTATTGGTGGGGGTGTTATTGGTGGGGGTGTATTGGTGGTGGTGGTGTTATTGGTGGTGGCGGAGGTGGTGGTATTGATGGTGGTGGTGGTATTGGTGGTGGTAGTGAATTTGGTGGTGGTGGTTTTGGTGGTGGTGGTATTGGTGGTGGTGGTGGTAGTGATATTGGTGGTGGTGGTATTGGTGGTTGTGGTATTGGTGGTGGTGGTATTGTTGGTGGTGGTATTGGTGGTGGTGGTATTGGTGGTGGTATTAGTGGTGGTAGTGGTATTGGTGGTGGTGGTGGTGGTGGCATTGGTGGTGTGTGGTGGTATTGGTGGTGGTGTTATTGGTGGTGGTGGAATTAATGGTGGTGATGGTATTGGTGGTGGTATTAGTGGTATTGGTGGTGGTATTGTATTGGTGATGGTATTGATGGTAGTGGTATTGTATTGGATTGGTGGTGGTGGTATTGGTGGTGGTGGATTGGTGGTTGTGGTATTGGTGGTGGTGGTGGTATTGGTGGTGGTGGTAGTATTGGTGGTGGTGGTATTGGTGGTGGTGGTGGTAGTGATATTGGTGGTGGTGGTATTGGTGGTTGTGGTATTGGTGGTGGTGGTATTGTTGGTGGTGGTATTGGTGGTGGTGGTATTGGTGGTGGTATTAGTGGTGGTAGTGGTATTGGTGGTGGTGGTGGTGGTATTGATGGTTGCGGTGGTGGTATTGGTGGTGTTATTGGTGGTGGTGGAATTAATGGTGGTGATGGTATTGGTGGTGGTATTAGTGGTATTGGTGGTGGTATTGTATTGGTGATGGTATTGATGGTAGTGGTATTGTATTGGATTGGTGGTGGTGGTGGATTGGTGGTGGTGGTATTGGTGGTGGTGGTGGTATTGGTGGTGGTGGTAGTATTGGTGGTGGTGGTATTGGTGGTGATAGTATTGGTGGTGGTGGTGGTATTGGTGATGGTTTTGGTGGTGGTGGTATTGTTGGTATTAGTGGTGATATTGGTGGTGGTGGTATTGGTGGTGGTGGTATTGGTGGTGGTAGTGGTGTTATTGGTGGTGGTGGTATTGGTGATGGTGGTGGTATTGGTGGTGGTGGTGGTGGTATTGGTGGATGTGGTAGTGGAATTGGTGGTGGTGTTATTGGTGGTGGTGGTGGTAATAGTGGTGGTGGTGGTATTGGTTGTGGTATTGGTGGTGGTATTGGTATTGGTGGTGGCATTGGTGGTAGTGGTATTAGATTGGTGGTGGTGGTATTGGTTGTGGTGGTGGTATTGGTGGTGGTGGTGGTAGTATTGGTGGTGGTGGTATTGGTGGTTGTGGTGGTGGTATTGGTGATGGTGTTATTGGTGGTGGTGGTATTAGTGGTGGTGCTATTGGTGGTGCTATTGGTATTGGTGGTGGCATTGGTGGTAGTGGTATTGGATTGGTGTTGGTGGTATTGGTGGTGGTGATATTGGTGGTGATGGTGGTATTGTTGGTGGTGGTACTATTGGTGGAGGTGGTATTGGTGGTGGTGGTTTTGGTGGTGGTATTGGTGGTGGTAATGGTGGTGTTGGTATTGGTGGTGGTGGTACTGGTGGAGGTGGTAGTATTGGTGGTGGTGGTATTGGTAGGGGTGGTATTGGTGGTGGTGGTATTGGTGGTGGTGATGGTATTGGTGGGGGTGGCATTGGTGGTGGTATTTGTGGTGGCAGAGGTGGTGGTATTGATGGTGGTGGTGTTGGTGGTGATATTGGTGGTGGTGGTGGTGGTATTGTTGGTGGTACCGGTGGTGGTGGTATTGGTGGTGGTGGTATTGGTGGTGGTGATGGTATTGGTGGTGGTATTGGTGGTGGTGTTATTGGTGGTGGTGTATTGGTGGTGGTGGTGTGTATTGGTGGTGGTGGAGGTGGTGGTATTGATGGTGGTGGTGGTATTGGTGGTGGTAGTGAATTTGGTGGTGGTGGTTTTGGTGGTGGTGGTATTGGTGGTGGTGGTGGTAGTGATATTGGTGGTGGTGGTATTGGTGGTTGTGGTATTGGTGGTGGTGGTATTGTTGGTGGTGGTATTGGTGGTGGTGGTATTGGTGGTGGTATTAGTGGTGGTAGTGGTATTGGTGGTGGTGGTGGTGGTGGTATTGGTGGTTGCGGTGGTGGTATTGGTGGTGGTGTTATTGGTGGTGGTGGAATTAATGGTGGTGATGGTATTGGTGGTGGTATTAGTGGTATTGGTGGTGGTATTGTATTGGTGATGGTATTGATGGTAGTGGTGATTGTATTGGTATTGGTGGTGGTGGTATTGGTGGTGGTGGATTGGTGGTGGTGGTATTGGTGGTGGTGGTGGTATTGGTGGTGGTGGTAGTATTGGTGGTGGTGGTATTGGTGGTGGTGGTGGTAGTGGTATTGGTGGTGGTGGTATTGGTGGTTGTGGTATTGGTGGTGGTGGTATTGTTGGTGGTGGTATTGGTGGTGGTGGTATTGGTGGTGGTATTAGTGGTGGTAGTGGTATTGGTGGTGGTGGTGGTGGTATTGATGGTCGGTGGTGGTATTGGTGGTGTTATTGGTGGTGGTGGAATTAATGGTGGTGATGGTATTGGTGGTGGTATTAGTGGTATTGGTGGTGGTATTGTATTGGTGATGGTATTGATGGTAGTGGTATTGGTATTGGATTGGTGGTGGTGGTGGATTGGTGGTGGTGGTATTGGTGGTGGTGGTGGTATTGGTGGTGGTGGTAGTATTGGTGGTGGTGGTATTGGTGGTGATGGTATTGGTGGTGGTGGTGGTATTGGTGATGGTTTTGGTGGTGGTGGTATTGTTGGTATTAGTGGTGATATTGGTGGTGGTGGTATTGGTGGTGGTGGTGGTATTGGTGGTGGTGGTATTGGTGGTGGTAGTGGTGTTATTGGTGGTGGTGGTATTGGTGATGGTGGTGGTATTGGTGGTGGTGGTGGTGGTATTGGTGGATGGTGGTAGTGGAATTGGTGGTGGTGTTATTGGTGGTGGTGGTGGTAATAGTGGTGGTGGTGGTATTGGTTGTGGTATTGGTGGTGGTATTGGTATTGGTGGTGGCATTGGTGGTAGTGGTATTGGATTGGTGGTGGTGGTATTGGTGGTGGTGGTGGTATTGGTGGTGGTGGTGGTAGTATTGGTGGTGGTGGTATTGGTGGTTGTGGTGGTGGTATTGGTGATGGTGTTATTGGTGGTGGTGGTATTAGTGGTGGTGGTATTGGTGGTGCTATTGGTATTGGTGGTGGTATTGGTGGTAGTGGTATTGGATTGGTGTTGGTGGTATTGGTGGTGGTGGTATTGGTGGTGATGGTGGTATTGTTGGTGGTGGTACTATTGGTGGATGGTGGTATTGGTGGTGGTGGTTTTGGTGGTGGTATTGGTGGTGGTAATGGTGGTGTTGGTATTGGTGGTGGTGGTACTGGTGGAGGTGGTAGTATTGGTGGTGGTGGTATTGGTAGGGGTGGTATTGGTGGTGGTGGTATTGGTGGTGGTGGTATTGGTGGTGGTGATGGTATTGGTGGTGGTGGCATTGGTGGTGGTATTGGTGGTGGTAGAGGTGGTGGTATTGATGGTGGTGGTGTTGGTGGTGATATTGGTGGTGGTGGTGGTGGTATTGGTGGTGGTGGTATTGGTGGTGGTGGTATTGGTGGTGGTGGTATTGGTGGTGGTGATGGTATTGGTGGTGGTATTGGTGGGGGTGTTATTGGTGGTGGTGTATTGGTGGTGGTGGTGTTATTGGTGGTGGTGGAGGTGGTGGTATTGATGGTGGTGGTGGTATTGGTGGTGGTAGTGAATTGGTGGTGGTGGTTTTGGTGGTGGTGGTATTGGTGGTGGTGGTGGTAGTGGTATTGGTGGTGGTGGTATTGGTGGTTGGTGGTATTGGTGGTGGTGGTATTGTTGGTGGTGGTATTGGTGGTGGTGGTATTGGTGGTGGTATTAGTGGTGGTAGTGGTATTGGTGGTGGTGGTGGTGGTGGTATTGGTGGTTGCGGTGGTGGTATTGGTGGTGGTGTTATTGGTGGTGGTGGAATTAATGGTGGTGATGGTATTGGTGGTGGTATTAGTGGTATTGGTGGTGGTATTGTATTGGTGATGGTATTGATGGTAGTGGTATTGTATTGGATTGGTGGTGGTGGTATTGGTGGTGGTGGATTGGTGGTGGTGGTATTGGTGGTGGTGGTGGTATTGGTGGTGGTGGTAGTATTGGTGGTGGTGGTATTGGTGGTGGTGGTGGTAGTGATATTGGTGGTGGTGGTATTGGTGGTTGTGGTATTGGTGGTGGTGGTATTGTTGGTGGTGGTATTGGTGGTGGTGGTATTGGTGGTGGTATTAGTGGTGGTAGTGGTATTGGTGGTGGTGGTGGTGGTATTGATGGTTGCGGTGGTGGTATTGGTGGTGTTATTGGTGGTGGTGGAATTAATGGTGGTGATGGTATTGGTGGTGGTATTAGTGGTATTGGTGGTGGTATTGTATTGGTGATGGTATTGATGGTAGTGGTATTGTATTGGATTGGTGGTGGTGGTGGATTGGTGGTGGTGGTATTGGTGGTGGTGGTGGTATTGGTGGTGGTGGTAGTATTGGTGGTGGTGGTATTGGTGGTGGTGGTATTGGTGGTGGTATTGGTGGTGGTAATGGTGGTTTGGTATTGGTGGTGGTCGTATTGGTGGAAGTGGTTGTATTGGTGGTGGTGGTGGTTTTGGTGGGGGTGGGGGTGGTATTGGTGGTATTGGTAGTGGTGGTATTGGTGGTGGTGGAGGTGGTGGTATTGATGATAGTGGAGGTGGTATTGGTGGTGGTATTGGTGGAGGTGGTATTGGTGGTTGTGGTATTGGTGGTAGTGGTGCTATTGATGGTGGTGGTGGTATTGTTGGTGTTGTTGGTGGTGGTGTTGGTATTGTTGTTGGTGGTATTGGTGATGGTGGTATTGGTGGTGGTGGTGGTACTGGTGGTGGTGGTGGTACTGGTGGTGGTGGTGGTATTGGTGGTGGTGGTAATGGTGGTGGTGGTATTGGTGGTGGTGGTGATATTGGTGGTGGTGTTATTGGTGGTGGTCTTGGTACTGGTGGTGGTGGTGGTATTGGTGGTGGTGGTGGTGGTATTGGTGGTGGTGGTATTGGTGGTGGTGGTATTGGTGGTGGTGGTAGTGATGGTGGTGGTGGTATTGGTGGTGGTGGTATTGGTACTTGTGATATTGGTGGTGGTGGTGGTATTGGTGTGGTGATGGTGGTATTAGTGGTGGTATTGGTGTTGGTATTCTTGGTGGTATTGGTGGTGGTATTAACGGTATTGCTGGTGGTATTGGTTGTGGTGATGGTGGTATTGATGGTATTGGTGGTGGTGGTATTGGTGGTAGTGATATTGGTGATGGTGGTGGTATTGGTGGTGGTGGTATTGGTGGCGGTAATGGTATTGGTGGTGGTATTGGTGGTGGTGTTGATATTGGTGGTGGTGGTGGTATTGGTGGTATTGATGGTGGTTATGGTGGTACTGGTGGTGGTGGCATTGATATTGGTGGTGGTGGTATTGGTGGTGGTGGTATTGGTGGTTGTATTGGTATTGGTGGTGGTATTGGTATTGGAGGTAGTGGTATTGGTGGTGTTGGTATTGGTAGTGGTGGTGGTATTGGTGGTGGTGGTATTAGTGGTGATATTGGTGGTGGTATTGGTGGTGGTATTAGCAGTATTGGTGGTGGTATTGGTTGTGGTGGTGGTGGATTGATGGTATTGGTGGTGGTGATATTGGTGGTGGTGGTATTGGTGGTGGTAATGGTATGGTGGTGGTATTGGGCTGGTGGTGGTATTGATGGTGGTATTGGTGGTACTGGTATTAGTGGTGATGGTGGTATTGGTGGTTGGATTGGTGGTGGTATTGGTATTGGTGGTGGTGGTAATGGTGGTGGTGGTATTGGTGGTAGTATTGGTGGTGGTGGTGGTATTGGTGGTGGTGTTGGTGGTGGTATTGGTGGTGGTGGTATTGGTTGTATTGGTATTGGTGGTAGTGGTATTGGTGGTGTTGGTATTGGAAGTGGTGGTGGTATTGGTGGTGGTGGTGGTATTAGTGGTGATATTGGTGGTGGTATTGGTGGTGGTATTGAGTATTGGTGGTGGTATTGGTTGTGGTGGTGGTAGTGATATTGGTGGTGGTGGTATTGGTGGTAGTGGTATTGGTGGTAGTGGTATTGGTGGTGGTGGTATTGGTGGTGGTGGTATTGGTGGTGGTGGTATTGGTGGTAGTGGTATTGGTGGTGGTGGTGGTGGTGGTATTGGTGGTTGGTGGTGGTGGTATTGGTGGTGGTGGTATTGGTGGTGGTGGAATTGGTGGTGGTGATGGTATTGGTGGTGGTATTAGTGGTATTGGTGGTGGTATTGGTATTGGTGATGGTATTGGTGGTAGTGGTATTGGTGGATTGGTGGTGGTGGTATTGGTGGTGGTGGTATTGGTGGTGGTGGTATTGGTGGTGGTGGTGGTATTGGTGGTGGTGGTAGTATTGGTGGTGGTGGTATTGGTGGTGGTGGTGGTAGTGATATTGGTGGTGGTGGTATTGGTGGTGGTGGTATTGGTGGTGGTGGTATTGTTGGTGGTGGTATTGGTGGTGGTGGTATTGGTGGTGGTATTAGTGGTGGTAGTGGTATTGGTGGTGGTGGTGGTGGTATTGATGGTTGTGGTGGTGGTATTGGTGGTGTTATTGGTGGTGGTGGAATTAATGGTGGTGATGGTATTGGTGGTGGTATTAGTGGTATTGGTGGTGGTATTGTATTGGTGATGGTATTGATGGTAGTGGTATTGGATTGGATTGGTGGTGGTGGTGGATTGGTGGTGGTGGTATTGGTGGTGGTGGTGGTATTGGTGGTGGTGGTAGTATTGGTGGTGGTGGTATTGGTGGTGGTGGTATTGGTGGTGGTATTGGTGGTGGTAATGGTAGTTTTGGTATTGGTGGTGGTCGTATTGGTGGAAGTGGTTGTATTGGTGGTGGTGGTGGTTTTGGTGGGGGTGGGGGTGGTATTGGTGGTATTGGTAGTGGTGGTATTGGTGGTGGTGGAGGTGGTGGTATTGATGATGGTGGAGGTGGTATTGGTGGTGGTATTGGTGGAGGTGGTATTGGTGGTTGTGGTATTGGTGGTAGTGGTGCTATTGATGGTGGTGGTGGTATTGTTGGTGTTGTTGGTGGTGGTGTTGGTATTGTTGTTGGTGGTATTGGTGATGGTGGTATTGGTGGTGGTGGTGGTACTGGTGGTGGTGGTGGTGGTATTGTTGGTGGTACCGGTGGTGTTGGTATTGGTGGTGGTGGTATTGGTGGTGGTGATGGTATTGGTGGTGGTATTGGTATTGGTGGTGATATTGGTGGCGGTGGATTGGTGGTGGTGGTGGTATTGGTGGTGGCGGAGGTGGTGGTATTGATGGTGGTGGTGGTATTGGTGGTGGTAGTGAATTTGGTGGTGGTGGTTTTGGTGGTGGTGGTATTGGTGGTGGTGGTGGTAGTGATATTGGTGGTGGTGGTATTGGTGGTTGTGGTATTGGTGGTGGTGGTATTGTTGGTGGTGGTATTGGTGGTGGTGGTATTGGTGGTGGTATTAGTGGTGGTAGTGGTATTGGTGGTGGTGGTGGTGGTGGTATTGGTGGTTGCGGTGGTGGTATTGGTGGTGGTGTGTATTGGTGGTGGTGGATTGATGGTGGTGATGGTATTGGTGGTGGTATTGATGGTGGTATTGGTGGTGGTATTGTAGTGGTGGTGGTATTGGTGGTGGTGGTATTGTATTGGATTGGTGGTGGTGGTATTGGTGGTGGTGGATTGGTGGTGGTGGTATTGGTGGTGGTGGTGGTATTGGTGGTGGTGGTAGTATTGGTGGTGGTGGTATTGGTGGTGGTGGTGGTAGTGATATTGGTGGTGGTGGTATTGGTGGTTGTGGTATTGGTGGTGGTGGTATTGTTGGTGGTGGTATTGGTGGTGGTGGTATTGGTGGTGGTATTAGTGGTGGTAGTGGTATTGGTGGTGGTGGTGGTGGTATTGATGTGTTGGTGGTGGTGGTATTGGTGGTGTTATTGGTGGTGGTGGAATTAATGGTGGTGGTGGTATTGGTGGTGGTGGTGGTATTGGTGGTGGTGGTAGTATTGGTGGTGGTGGTATTGGTGGTGATAGTATTGGTGGTGGTGGTGGTATTGGTGATGGTTTTGGTGGTGGTGGTATTGTTGGTATTAGTGGTGATATTGGTGGTGGTGGTATTGGTGGTGGTGGTGGTATTGGTGGTGGTGGTATTGGTGGTGGTAGTGGTGTTATTGGTGGTGGTGGTATTGGTGATGGTGGTGGTGGTGGTGGTATTGGTGGTGGTGGTATTGGTGGTGTGGTAGTGGTATTGGTGGTGGTGGTATTGGTGGTGGTGGTGGTAATAGTGGTGGTGGTGGTATTGGTTGTGGTATTGGTGGTGGTATTGGTATTGGTGGTGGCATTGGTGGTGGTGGTATTGGTATTGGTGGTGGTGGTATTGGTGGTGGTGGTGGTATTGGTGGTGGTGGTGGTAGTATTGGTGGTGGTGGTATTGGTGGTTGTGGTGGTGGTATTGGTGATGGTGTTATTGGTGGTGGTGGTATTAGTGGTGGTGCTATTGGTGGTGGTATTGGTATTGGTGGTGGCATTGGTGGTAGTGGTATTGGTATTGGTGGTGGTGGTATTGGTGGTGGTGATATTGGTGGTGATGGTGGTATTGGTGGTGGTGGTACTATTGGTGGATGGTGGTATTGGTGGTGGTGGTTTTGGTGGTGGTATTGGTGGTGGTAATGGTGGTGTTGGTATTGGTGGTGGTGGTACTGGTGGAGGTGGTAGTATTGGTGGTGGTGGTATTGGTGGGGTGGTATTGGTGGTGGTGGTGGTATTGGTGGTGGTGGTATTGGTGGTGGTGATGGTATTGGTGGGGGTGGTATTGGTGGTGGTATTTGTGGTGGCAGAGGTGGTGGTATTGATGGTGGTGGTGTTGGTGGTGATATTGGTGGTGGTGGTGGTGGTATTGTTGGTGGTACCGGTGGTGTTGGTATTGGTGGTGGTGGTATTGGTGGTGGTGATGGTATTGGTGGTGGTATTGGTGGTGGTGTTATTGGTGGTGGTGTATTGGTGGTGGTGGTGTTATTGGTGGTGGTGGAGGTGGTGGTATTGATGGTGGTGGTGGTATTGGTGGTGGTAGTGAATTTGGTGGTGGTGGTATTGGTGGTGGTGGTATTGGTGGTGGTGGTGGTAGTGATATTGGTGGTGGTGGTATTGGTGGTTGTGGTATTGGTGGTGGTGGTATTGTTGGTGGTGGTATTGGTGGTGGTGGTATTGGTGGTGGTATTAGTGGTGGTAGTGGTATTGGTGGTGGTGGTGGTGGTGGTATTGGTGGTATGTGGTGGTGGTATTGGTGGTGGTGGTATTGGTGGTGGTGGTATTAATGGTGGTGATGGTATTGGTGGTGGTATTAGTGGTATTGGTGGTGGTATTGTATTGGTGATGGTATTGATGGTAGTGGTATTGTATTGGATTGGTGGTGGTGGTATTGGTGGTGGTGGTATTGGTGGTAGTGGTATTGGTGGTGGTGGTGGTAGTGGTATTGGTGGTGGTGGTACTATTGGTGATGGTGGTATTGGTGGTGGTGGTGGTAGTGGTATTGGTGGTGGTGGTATTGGTGGTTGTGGTATTGGTGGTGGTGGTATTGTTGGTGGTGGTATTGGTGGTGGTGGTATTGGTGGTGGTATTAGTGGTGGTGGTGGTATTGGTGGTGGTGGTGGTGGTATTGATGGTTGTGGTGGTGGTATTGGTGGTGGTATTGGTGGTGGTGGAATTAATGGTGGTGATGGTATTGGTGGTGGTATTAGTGGTATTGGTGGTGGTGTGTATTGGTGATGGTATTGATGGTGGTGGTATTGTGATGGTGGTATTGGTGGTGGTGGTGGTATTGGTGGTGGTGGTATTGGTGGTGGTGGTGGTATTGGTGGTGGTGGTAGTATTGGTGGTGGTGGTATTGGTGGTGGTGGTATTGGTGGTGGTATTGGTGGTTGTAATGGTAGTTGTGGTATTGGTGGTGGTGGTATTGGTGGTGGTGGTTGTATTGGTGGTGGTGGTGGTTGGTGGTGGTGGTGGTGGTATTGGTGGTATTGGTAGTGGTGGTATTGGTGGTGGTGGATGGTGGTGGTATTGATGATGGTGGTGGTGGTATTGGTGGTGGTATTGGTGGTGGTGGTATTGGTGGTGGTGGTATTGGTGGTGGTGGTGGTATTGATGGTGGTGGTGGTATTGTGTGGTGGTGTTGGTGGTGGTGTTGGTATTGGTGGTGGTGGTATTGGTGGTGGTGGTATTGGTGGTGGTGGTGGTACTGGTGGTGGTGGTGGTATTGGTGGTGGTGGTGGTATTGGTGGTGGTGGTATTGGTGGTGGTGGTATTGGTGGTGGTGGTGATATTGGTGGTGGTGGTATTGGTGGTGGTTTGGTACTGGTGGTGGTGGTGGTATTGGTGGTGGTGGTGGTGGTATTGGTGGTGGTGGTATTGGTGGTGGTGGTATTGGTGGTGGTGGTAGTGATGGTGGTGGTGGTATTGGTGGTGGTGGTATTGGTACTGGTATTGGTGGTGGTGGTGGTATTGGTGTGGTGATGGTGGTATTAGTGGTGGTATTGGTGGTGGTATTGTTGGTGGTATTGGTGGTGGTATTGGTATTGCTGGTGGTATTGGTTGTGGTGATGGTGGTATTGATGGTATTGGTGGTGGTGGTATTGGTGGTGGTGGTATTGGTGATGGTGGTGGTATTGGTGGTGGTGGTATTGGTGGCGGTAATGGTATTGGTGGTGGTATTGGTGGTGGTGTTGATATTGGTGGTGGTGGTGGTATTGGTGGTATTGATGGTGGTTATGGTGGTACTGGTGGTGGTGGCATTGATATTGGTGGTGGTGGTATTGGTGGTGGTGTTATTGGTGGTGGTCTTGGTACTGGTGGTGGTGGTGGTATTGGTGGTGGTGGTGGTGGTATTGGTGGTGGTGGTATTGGTGGTGGTGGTATTGGTGGTGGTGGTAGTGATGGTGGTGGTGGTATTGGTGGTGGTGGTGGTATTGGTGGTGGTGGTGGTGGTGGTGGTGGTGGTGTTGGTGGTGGTGGTATTGGTGGTGGTATTGGTGTTGGTATTGTGGTGGTATTGGTGGTGGTATTAGTGGTATTGGTGGTGGTATTGGTTGTGGTGATGGTGGTATTGATGGTATTGGTGGTGGTGGTATTGGTGGTAGTGATATTGGTGGTGGTGGTGGTATTGGTGGTGGTGGTATTGGTGGTGGTAGTGGTATTGGTGGTGGTATTGGTGGTGGTGTTGATATTGGTGGTGGTGGTGGTATTGGTGGTATTGATGGTGGTTATGGTGGTACTGGTGGTGGTGGTATTGGTATTGGTGGTGGTGGTATTGGTGGTGGTGGTATTGGTGGTTGTATTGGTATTGGTGGTGTGTGGTATTGGTGGTAGGTGGTATTGGTGGTGTTGGTATTGGTAGTGGTGGTGGTATTGGTGGTGGTGGTATTGGTGGTGGTATTGGTGGTGGTATTGGTGGTGGTGTGGTATTGGTGGTGGTATTGGTGTGTGGTGATGGTGGGATTGATGGTATTGGTGGTGGTGATATTGGTGGTGGTGGTATTGGTGGTGGTAGTGGTATTGATGGTGGTATTGGTGCTGGTGGTGGTATTGGTGGTGGTATTGGTGGTACTGGTATTAGTGGTGATGGTGGTATTGGTGGTTGGATTGGTAGGTGGTAGTGGTATTGGTGGTGATAATGGTGGTGGTGGAATTGGTGGTAGTATTGGTGGTGGTGGTGGTATTGGTGGTGGTGTTGGTGGTGGTATTGGTGGTGGTGGTATTGGTGGTATTGGTATTGGTGGTGGTGGTATTGGTGGTGTTGGTATTGGAGTGGTGGTGGTATTGGTGGTGGTGGTGGTATTAGTGGTGATATTGGTGGTGGTATTGGTGGTGGTATTAGCAGTATTGGTGGTGGTATTGGTTGTGGTGGTGGTAGTGATATTGGTGGTGGTGGTATTGGTGGTTGTGGTATTGGTGATGGTGGTATTGTTGGTGGTGGTATTGGTGGTGGTGGTATTGGTGGTGGTATTAGTGGTGGTAGTGGTATTGGTGGTGGTGGTGGTGGTGGTATTGGTGGTTGCGGTGGTGGTATTGGTGGTGGTGTTATTGGTGGTGGTGGAATTAATGGTGGTGATGGTATTGGTGGTGGTATTGGTGGTATTGGTGGTGGTATTGGTATTGGTGATGGTATTGGTGGTAGTGGTATTGGTATTGGTATTGGTGGTGGTGGTATTGGTGGTGGTGGATTGGTGGTGGTGGTATTGGTGGTGGTGGTGGTATTGGTGGTGGTGGTAGTATTGGTGGTGGTGGTATTGGTGGTGGTGGTGGTAGTGATATTGGTGGTGGTGGTATTGGTGGTTGTGGTATTGGTGGTGGTGGTATTGTTGGTGGTGGTATTGGTGGTGGTGGTATTGGTGGTGGTATTAGTGGTGGTAGTGGTATTGGTGGTGGTATTGATGGTTGGTGGTGGTATTGGTGGTGTTATTGGTGGTGGTGGAATTGGTGGTGGTGATGGTATTGGTGGTGGTATTAGTGGTATTGGTGGTGGTATTGGTATTGGTGATGGTATTGATGGTAGTGGTATTGGATTGGATTGGTGGTGGTGGTGGTATTGGTGGTGGTGGTATTGGTGGTGGTGGTGGTATTGGTGGTGGTGGTAGTATTGGTGGTGGTGGTATTGGTGGTGGTGGTATTGGTGGTGGTATTGGTGGTGGTAATGGTAGTTTTGGTATTGGTGGTGGTCGTATTGGTGGAAGTGGTGGTGGTGGTGGTGGTGGTTTTGGTGGGGGTGGGGGTGGTATTGGTGGTATTGGTAGTGGTGGTATTGGTGGTGGTGGAGGTGGTGGTATTGATGATGGTGGAGGTGGTATTGGTGGTGGTATTGGTGGAGGTGGTATTGGTGGTTGTGGTATTGGTGGTAGTGGTGCTATTGATGGTGGTGGTGGTATTGTTGGTGTTGTTGGTGGTGGTGTTGGTATTGTTGTTGGTGGTATTGGTGATGGTGGTATTGGTGGTGGTGGTGGTACTGGTGGTGGTGGTGGTACTGGTGGTGGTGGTGGTATTGGTGGTGGTGGTAATGGTGGTGGTGGTATTGGTGGTGGTGGTGATATTGGTGGTGGTGTTATTGGTGGTGGTCTTGGTACTGGTGGTGGTGGTGGTATTGGTGGTGGTGGTGGTGGTATTGGTGGTGGTGGTATTGGTGGTGGTGGTATTGGTGGTGGTGGTAGTGATGGTGGTGGTGGTATTGGTGGTGGTGGTATTGGTACTTGTGATATTGGTGGTGGTGGTGGTATTGGTGTGGTGATGGTGGTATTAGTGGTGGTATTGGTGTTGGTATTCTTGGTGGTATTGGTGGTGGTATTAACGGTATTGCTGGTGGTATTGGTTGTGGTGATGGTGGTATTGATGGTATTGGTGGTGGTGGTATTGGTGGTAGTGATATTGGTGATGGTGGTGGTATTGGTGGTGGTGGTATTGGTGGTGGTAGTGGTATTGGTGGTATTGGTGGTGGTGTTGATATTGGTGGTGGTGGTGGTATTGGTGGTATTGATGGTGGTTATGGTGGTACTGGTGGTGGTGGTATTGATATTGGTGGTGGTGGTATTGGTGGTGGTGGTATTGGTGGTTGGTATTGGTATTGGTGGTGGTATTGGTATTGGAGGTAGTGGTATTGGTGGTGTTGGTATTGGTAGTGGTGGTGGTATTGGTGGTGGTGGTATTAGTGGTGATATTGGTGGTGGTATTGGTGGTGGTATTAGCAGTATTGGTGGTGGTATTGGTTGTGGTGATGGTGGGATTGATGGTATTGGTGGTGGTGATATTGGTGGTGGTGGTATTGGTGGTGGTAATGGTATTGATGGTGGTATTGGGCTGGTGGTGGTATTGATGGTGGTATTGGTGGTACTGGTATTAGTGGTGATGGTGGTATTGGTGGTTGGATTGGTAGCGGTATTGGTATTGGAGGTGGTGATAATGGTGGTGGTGGAATTGGTGGTAGTATTGGTGGTGGTGGTTGTATTGGTGGTGGTGTTGGTGGTGGTATTGGTGGTGGTGGTATTGGTTGTATTGGTATTGGTGGTAGTGGTATTGGTGGTGTTGGTATTGGAAGTGGTGGTGGTATTGGTGGTGGTGGTGGTATTAGTGGTGATATTGGTGGTGGTATTGGTGGTGGTATTAGCAGTATTGGTGGTGGTATTGGTTGTGGTGATGGTGGGATTGATGGTATTGGTGGTGGTGATATTGGTGGTGGTGGTATTGGTGGTGGTAATGGTATTGGTGGTGGTATTGGTGGTGGTGGTCGTATTGATGGTATTGATGGTGGTATTGGTGGTACTGGTGGTACTGGTATTAGTGGTGATGGTGGTATTGGTGGTTGTATTGGTAGCGGTATTGGTATTGGAGGTGGTGGTAATGGTGGTGGTGGAATTGGTGGTAGTATTGGTGGTGGTGTTGGTGGTGGTATTGGTGGTGGTGGTATTGGTTGTATTGGTGGTAGTGGTATTGGTGGTGTTGGTATTGGTAGTTGGTGGTTTTAGAGGTGATATCGGTGGTGGTATTGGTGGTGGTATTGGTGATGGTGGTATTGATGGTATTGGTGGTGGTGATATTGGTGGTTGTGATATTGGTGGTATGGTGGTGGTGGTATTGGTGATGGTAGTGGGATTGGTTGTGGTATTCGTGGTGGTGGTATTAGTGGTGGTGGTATTGATGGTGGTATTGTTGGTATTGGTGGCAGTGGTATTGGTATTGGTGGTGGTGGTATTGGTGGTTGTATTCTTTGTGGTATTGGTGGTGGTATTAGCGGTATTGGTGGTGGTTGCGGTGATGGTGGTATTGATGGTATTGGCGGTGGTGGTATTGGTGGTAGTGATATTGGTGGTGGTGGTGGTATTGGTGGTGGTGGTATTAGTGGTGGTGGTATTGATGGTGGTATTGGTGGTACTGGTGGTTGTGGTATTGGTATTGGTGGTGGTGGTATTGGTGGTGGTGGTATTGGTGGTTGTATTGGTGGTGGTATTGGTGGTGGTGGTATTGGTGGTGTTGACATTGTTGGTGGTGGTTTTATTGGTGGTGGTGTTGGTGGTTGTATTGGTGGCGGTGGTATTGGTGGTGGTGGTATTGGTTGTATTGGTATTGGTGGTAGTGGTATTGGTGGTGTTGGTATAGGTAGTGGGGGTGGTGGTATTGATGGTGGTGGTATTGGTGATGGTGATATTGGTGGTGGTGGTATTGGTGGTGGTAGTGGTATTGGTTGTGGTATTAGTGTTGGTGGTATTAGTGATGGTGGTATTGATGGGGGTATGTTGGTATTGATGGTGGTGGTATAGGTGGTGGAATTGGTGGTGGTGGTATTGGTGGTTGTATTGGTATTGGTGGTGGTACTGTTATTGGTGGTGGTGGTATTGGTGGTGGTGGTTGTATTGGTGGTGGTATTGGTTGTGGTATTGGTGGTGTTGGTCTTGGTTGTATTGGTATTGGTGGTAGTGGTATTTGTGGTGTTGGTATTGGTAGTGGTGGTATAGGTGGTGGTGGTATTGGTGGTGGTGGTGGTTTTGGTGGTGGTATTGGTGGTGGTTATATTGGTGGTGGTGTTGGTGGTTGTGGTATTGGTGGTGGTGATATTCGTGGTGGTATTGGTGGTGGTGGAGGTGGTGGTATTGATGGTGGTGGTGGTATTGGTGGTGGTGGTTGTATTGGTGGTGGTATTGGTGGTGGTATTGGTGGTGGTGTTATTGGTGGTGGTGGTAGCAGTGATGGTGGTGGTGGTATTGGTGGTAGTGGTGGTTCTGATGGTGGTGGGGGTTTTGGTGGTGGTGGTGGTATTGGTGGTGGTGGTATTGGTGGTGGTGGTATTGCTACTTGTGATATTGGTGATTGTGGTGGTATTGGTGGTGGTGGTGGTGGTATTAGCGGTGATATTGGTGGTGGTATTGGTGTTGGTATTGTTGGTGGTATTGGTGGTGGTATTAGTGGTATTGGTGGTGGTGTTGGTTGTGGTGATGGTGGTATTGATGGTATTGGCGGTGGTGGTATTGGTGGTAGTAATTTTGGTGGTGGTATTGGTCTTCGTGGTATTAGTGGTGGTGGTGGTGGTATTGATGGTGGTATTGGTGGTACTGGTGGTGGTATTGGTATTCGTGGTGGTGGTGGTATTGGCAGTTGTATTGGTGGTGGTATTGGTGGTGGTGGTATTGGTGGTGGTGGCATTGTTGGTGGTGGTTGTATTGGTGGTGGTGTCGGTGGTTGTATTGGTGGCGGTGGTATTGGTGGTGGTGGTATTTGTTGTATTGGTATTGGTGGTAGTGGTATTGGTGGTGGTAGTGGTATTGGTTGTGGTATTGGTGGTGGTGGTATTAGTGGTGGTGGTATTGATGGTGGTATTGTTGGTGGTGGTATTGGTATTGGTGGTGGTGTTGGTGGTGGTGGTATTGGTGGTTGTATTGGTATTGGTGGTGGTATTGGTATTGGGGGTGGTGGTATTGGTGGTATTGGTGGTGGTATTGGTGGTGGTGGTTGTATTGGTGGTGGTATTGGTTGTGGTATTGTTGGTTGTGGTAGTGGTTGTATTGGCATTGGTGGTAGTGGTATTGGTGGTGTTGGTATTGGTAGTGGTGGTATTGGTGGTGGTGGTATTGGTGGTGGTGGTATTGGTGGTGGTGGTGGTATTGGTGGTGGTATTGATGGTGGTGGTGTTGGTGGTGGTATTGGTGGTGGTGATATTGGTGGTGGTGGTATTGGTGGTGGTGATATTGGTGGTGGTATTGGTGGTGGTGCAGGTGGTGGTATTAATGGTGGTGGTGGTATTGGTGGTGGTGGTTGTATTGGGGAAACATCGTTTACAACGCACGCGTTACAACGCGTTTCATTACAACGAATGTTTTACAACGCGAAATTCATTACAACGCATGTCATTACATCGCATAATCCATTACAACGCATTCTCCAAAGTAACGCCCGGCGGAGTTAGAATAGTATTTGCGTTGTAATGGATTATGCGTTGTAATGACATGCGTTGTAACGACATGCGTTGTAATGGATTTTGCGATGTAAAAAATTTGTTGTAATGACACGCGTTGTAACGCGTGCGTTGTAGAGTGTCATATTCTTGTATTGGTGGTGGTATTGGTGGTGGTGGTATTGGTGGTGGTGGTGGTAGTGATGGTGGTAGTATTTGTGGTGGTGGTACTGGTGGTGGTGGTGGTACTGGTGGTGGTATTGGTGGTGGTGGTATTGGTGGTGGTGGTGGTAGTGATGGTGGTGATGGTATTGGTGGTGGTGGTATTGCTACTTGTGATATTGGTGGTGGTGGTGGTATTGGTGGTGTATTCTTGGTGGTATTGGTGGTGGTGTTGGTGGTGGTATTGGTGGTGGTGATATTGGTTGTGGTATTGGTGGTGGTGGTGGTATTGATGGTGGTGGTGGTATTGCTGGTGGTGGTTGTATTGGTGGTGGTATTGGTGGTGGTGGTGGTACTGGTGGTGGTGTTACTGGTGGTGGTGGTAGTGATGGTGGTGGTGGTATTGGTGGTGGTGGTGGTACTGATGGTGGTGTTATTGGTGGTGGTGGTGGTATTGGTGGTATTGGTGGTGGTGATGGTGGTATTGGTGGTGGTGGTGGAGGTGGTAGTGATGGTGATGGTGGTATTGGTGGTGGTGGTATTGCTACTTGTGATATTGGTGGTGGTGGTGGTATTGGTGATGGTGGTGGTGGTATTAGTGGTGATATTGGTGGTGGTATTGGTGTTGGTATTCTTGGTGGTATTGGTGGTGGTATTAGTGGTATTGGTGGTGGTTGCGATGATGGTGGTATTGATGGTATTGGCAGTGGTGGTATTGGTGGTAGTGATATTGGTGGTGGTGGTGGTATTGGTGGTGGTGGTATTAGTGGTGGTGGTATTGATGGTGGTATTGGTGGTACTGGTGGTTGTGGTATTGGTATTGGTGGTGGTGGTGGTATTGGTGGTTGTATTGGTGGTGGTATTGGTGGTGGTGGTATTGGTGGTGTTGGCATTGTTGGTGGTGGTTGTATTGGTGGTGGTGTTGGTGGTTGTATAGGTGGCGGTGGTATTGGTGGTGGTGGTGGTATTGGTTGTATTGGTATTGGTATTTGTGGTAGTGGTATTGGTGGTGTTGGTATTGGTAGTGGGGGTGGTGGTATTGATGGTGGTATTGGTGATGGTGATATTGGTGGTGGTTGTATTGGTGGTGGTGGTTGTATTGGTGGTGGTAGTGGTATTGGTTGTGGTATTGTTGTTGGTGTTATTAGTGGTGGTGGTATTGATGGTGGTGGTATAGGTGGTGGTATTGGTGGTGGTGGTGGTATTGGTGGTTGTATTGGTATTGGTGGTGGTATTGGTATTGGTGGTGGTGGTATTGGTGGTGGTTGTTGTATTGGTGGTGGTATTGGTTGTGATATTGGTGGTGGTGGTATTGGTTGTATTGGTATTGGTGGTAGTGGTATTGTTTGTGTTGGTATTGGTAGTGGTGGTATAGGGGGTGGTGGTATTGGTGGTGGTGGTGGTATTGGTGGTGGTATTGGTGGTGGTATTGGTGGTGGTGTTGGTGGTGGTGGTGGTATTGGTGGTGGTGATATTCGTGGTGGTATTGGTGGTGGTTGTATTGGTGGTGGTATTGATGGTGGTGGTATTGGTGGTGGTGATATTGGTGGTGGTGGTATTGGTGGTGGTAGTGGTATTGGTTGTGGTATTGGTGTTGGTGGTATTAGTGGTGGTGGTATTGATGGTGGTGGTATAGGTGGTGGCATTGGTGGTGGTGGTATTGGTGGTTGTATTGGTATTGGTGGTGGTGTTGGTATTGTTGGTGGTATTGGTATTGGTGGTGGTGGTTTTGGTGGTGGTATTGGTTGTGGTATTGGTGGTGGTGGTATTGGTTGTATTGGTATTGGTGGTAGTGGTATTGGTGGTGTTGGTATTGGTAGTGGTGGTATAGGTGGTGGTGGTATTGGTGGTGGTATTGGTGGTGGTATTGGTGGTGGTTGTATTGGTGGTGGTGTTGGTGGTGGTGGTATTGGTGGTGGTGATATTCGTGGTGGTATTGGTGGTGGTTGTATTGGTGGTGGTATTGGTGGTGGTGGTATTGGTGGTGGTGGTAGTAGTGATGGTGGTGGTGGTATTGGTGGTGGTGGTGGTGGTACTGATGGTGGTGGTGGTATTGGTGGTGGTGGTATTGCTACTTGTGATATTGGTGATTGTGGTGGTATTGGTGGTGGTGGTGGTATTAGCGGTGATATTGGTGGTGGTATTGGTGTTGGTATTATTGGTGGTGGTATTAGTGGTATTGGTGGTGGTGTTAGTTGTGGTGATAGTGGTATTGATGGTATTGGCGGTGGTGGTATTGGTGGTAGTAATTTTGGTGGTGGTATTGGTCTTGGTGGTATTAGTGGTGGTGGTGGTGGTATTGATGGTGGTATTGGTGGTACTGGTGGTGGTGGTATTGGTATTGGTGGTGGTGGTATTGGCAGTTGTATTGGTGGTGGTATTGGTGGTGGTGGTATTGGTGGTGGTGGCATTGTTGGTGGCGGTGGTATTGGTGGTGGTGGTATTGGTTGTATTGGTAATGATGGTAGTGGTATTGGTGGTGGTGGTATTGGTGGTGGTAGTGTTATTGGTTGTTGTATTGGTGGTGGTGGTATTAGTGGTGGTGGTATTGATGGTGGTATTGTTGGTGGTGGTATTGGTATTGGTGGTGGTGTTGGTGGTGGTGGTATTGGTGGTTGTATTGGTATTGGTGGTGGTATTGGTATTGGGGGTGGTGGTATTGGTGGTATTGGTGGTGGTGGTTGTATTGGTGGTGGTATTGGTTGTGGTATTGTTGGTTGTGGTAGTGGTTGTATTGGCATTGGTGGTAGTGGTATTGGTGGTGTTGGTATTGGTAGTGGTGGTATTGGTGGTGGTGGTATTGGTGGTGGTGTTGGTATTGGTGGTGGTATTGATGGTGGTGGTATTGGTGGTGGTGTTGGTGGTGGTGATATTGGTGGTGGTGGTATTGGTGGTGGTGATATTGGTGGTGGTATTGGTGGTGGTGGAGGTGGTGGTATTAATGGTGGTGGTGGTATTGGTGGTGGTGGTGGTACTGGTGGTGGTGGTGGTATTGGTGGTGGTGGTATTGGTGGTGGTAGTGATGGTGGTGGTGGTATTGGTGGTGGTGGTATTGCAATTGTGATATTGGTGGTGGTGGTTGTGGTGGTATTAGTAGTGATATTGGTGGTGGTATTGGTGTTGGTATTCTTGGTGGTATTGGTGGTGGTATTGGCGGTATTGGTGGTGGTTTTGGTTGTGGAGATGGTGATATTGATGGTATTGGCGGTGGTGGTATTGGTGGTAGTGATATTGGTGGTGGTGGTATTGGTGGTGATGGTATTAGTGGTGGTGGTGGTGGTATTGATGGTGGTATTGGTGGTACTGGTGGTGGTGGTATTGGTATTGGTGGTGGTTGTATTGGTGGTGGTGTTATTGGTGGTTGTATTGGTATTTGTTTTTGTATTGGTATTGGTGGTGGTGGTATTGGTGGTGGTGTTATTGGTGGTTGTATTGGTATTTGTTGTGGTATTGGTTGTGGTGGTATTGGTGGTGGTGGTATTGTTGGTGGTGGTTGTATTGGTGGTGGTGTTGGTGGTTGTATTGGTGGCGGTGGTATTGGTGGTGGTGGTATTAGTTGTATTGGTATTGGTGGTAGTTGTATTGGTGGTGTTGGTATTGGTAGTGGGGGTGGTATTGGTGGTGGTGGTGGTGGTGGTATTAGTGGTGATATTGGTGGTGGTATTGGTGGTGGTATTAGCAGTATTGGTGGTGGTATTGGTTGTGGTGATGGTGGTATTGATGGTATTGGTGGTTGTGATATTGCTGGTGGTGGTGGTATTGGTAGTGGTGGTATTGGTAGTGGTGGTATTGGTGGTGGTAATGGTATTGGTGGTGGTATTGGTTGTGGTGGCATTAGTGGTGGTGGTGGTATTGGTGGTCTTGATGGTGGTATTGGTGGTTTTGATGGTGGTATCAGTGGTACTGGTGGTGGTGGTATTGGTACTGGTGGTGGTGGTATTGGTGGTGGTGGTGGTGGTGTTGGTGGTATTGGTGGTTGTATTGGTATTGGTGGTGGTATTGGTATTGGAGGTGGTGGTATTGGTGATGGTGGTATTGGTGGTGCTGGTTGTATTGGTGGTGGTGTTGTTGGTGGTATTGGTGGTGGTGGTATTGGTTGTATTGGTATTGGTGGTAGTGGTATTGGTGGTGTTGGTATTGGTAGTGGTGGTGTTATTGGTGGTATTGGTGGTGGTGGTGGTATTATTGGTGATATTGGTGGTGGTATTAGCAGTATTGGTGGTGGTATTGGTCGTGGTGATGGTGGTATTGATGGTATTGGTGGTGGTGGTGATATTGGTGGTGGTGGTGGTGGTATTGGTGGTGGTAGTGGTATTGGGTGTTGTATTGGTGGTGGTGGTATTAGTGGTGGTGGTATTGGTGGTGGTGTATTGGTGGTGGTGATATTGGTGGTATTGGTTGTTGTATTGGTATTGGTGGTGGTATTGGTGGTGGTGGTATTGGTGGTGGTATTGGTGGTGGTGGTTGTATTGGTGGCGGTATTGGTTTTGATATTGGTTGTGGTGGTATTGGTTGTATTGGTATTGGTGGTGTTGGTATTGGTAGTGGTGGTATTGGTGGTGGTAGTATTGGTGGTGGTATTGGTGGTGGTATTGATGGTGGTGGTATTGGTGGTGGTGTTGGTGGGGGTGGTATTGGTCGGGGTGGTGGTATTGGTGGTGGTATTGTTGGTGGTGGTAGTGGTGGTGTTGGTGGTTGTGGTATTGGTGCTGGTGATATTGGTAGTGGTATTGGTGGTGGTGGAGGTGCTGGTATTGATGGTGGTGGTGGTATTGGTGGTTGTGGTTTTATTGGTGGTGGTATTGGTGGTGGTGGTATTGGTGGTAGTGGTATTGGTGGGGGTGGTATTGGTGGGGGTGTTATTAGTGGTGGTGGTGGTATTGGTGGTGGTGTTGGTGGTGGTGATATTGGTGGTGGTGGTATTGGTGGTGGTGATATTGGTGGTGGTATTGGTGGTGGTGGAGGTGGTGGTATTAATGGTGGTGGTGGTATTGGTGGTGGTGGTGGTACTGGTGGTGGTGGTGGTATTGGTGGTGGTGGTATTGGTGGTGGTAGTGATGGTGGTGGTGGTATTGGTGGTGGTGGTATTGCAATTGTGATATTGGTGGTGGTGGTAGTGGTGGTATTAGTGGTGATATTGGTGGTGGTATTGGTGTTGGTATTCTTGGTGGTATTGGTGGTGGTATTGGCGGTATTGGTGGTGGTTTTGGTTGTGGAGATGGTGATATTGATGGTATTGGCGGTGGTGGTATTGGTGGTAGTGATATTGGTGGTGGTGGTATTGGTGGTGGTGGTATTAGTGGTGGTGGTGGTGGTATTGATGGTGGTATTGGTGGTACTGGTGGTGGTGGTATTGGTATTGGTGGTGGTTGTATTGGTGGTGGTGTTATTGGTGGTTGTATTGGTATTTGTTGTTGTATTGGTATTGGTGGTGGTGGTATTGGTGGTGGTGTTATTGGTGGTTGTATTGGTATTTGTTGTGGTATTGGTTGTGGTGGTATTGGTGGTGGTGGTATTGTTGGTGGTGGTTGTATTGGTGGTGGTGTTGGTGGTTGTATTGGTGGCGGTGGTATTGGTGGTGGTGGTATTGGTTGTATTGGTATTGGTGGTAGTTGTATTGGTGGTGTTGGTATTGGTAGTGGGGGTGGTATTGGTGGTGGTGGTGGTGGTATTAGTGGTGATATTGGTGGTGGTATTGGTGGTGGTATTAGCAGTATTGGTGGTGGTATTGGTTGTGGTGATGGTGGTATTGATGGTATTGGTGGTTGTGATATTGCTGGTGGTGGTATTGGTAGTGGTGGTATTGGTAGTGGTGGTATTGGTGGTGGTAATGGTATTGGTGGTGGTATTGGTTGTGGTGGCATTAGTGGTGGTGGTGGTATTGGTGGTCTTGATGGTGGTATTGGTGGTTTTGATGGTGGTATCAGTGGTACTGGTGGTGGTGGTATTGGTACTGGTGGTGGTGGTATTGGTGGTGTTGGTGGTATTGGTGGATGTATTGGTATTGGTGGTGGTATTGGTATTGGAGGTGGTGGTATTGGTGATGGTGGTATTGGTGGTGCTGGTTGTATTGGTGGTGGTGTTGTTGGTGGTATTGGTGGTGGTGGTATTGGTTGTATTGGTATTGGTGGTAGTGGTATTGGTGGTGTTGGTATTGGTAGTGGTGGTGTTATTGGTGGTGTTGGTGGTGGTGGTGGTATTATTGGTGATATTGGTGGTGGTATTGGTGGTGGTATTAGCAGTATTGGTCGTGGTATTGGTCGTGGTGATGGTGGTATTGATGGTATTGGTGGTGGTGGTGGTGATATTGGTGGTGGTGGTGGTGGTATTGGTGGTGGTAGTGGTATTGGGTGTTGTATTGGTGGTGGTGGTATTAGTGGTGGTGGTATTGGTGGTGGTGGTATTGGTGGTGGTGATATTGGTGGTATTGGTTGTTGTATTGGTATTGGTGGTGGTATTGGTGGTGGTGGTATTGGTGGTGGTATTGGTGGTGGTGGTTGTATTGGTGGCGGTATTGGTTTTGGTATTGGTTGTGGTGGTATTGGTTGTATTGGTATTGGTGGTGTTGGTATTGGTAGTGGTGGTATTGGTGGTGGTAGTATTGGTGGTGGTATTGGTGGTGGTATTGATGGTGGTGGTATTGGTGGTGGTGTTGGTGGGGGTGGTATTGGTCGGGGTGGTGGTATTGGTAGTGGTATTGTTGGTGGTGGTAGTGGTGGTGTTGGTGGTTGTGGTATTGGTGCTGGTGATATTGGTAGTGGTATTGGTGGTGGTGGATGGTGCTGGTATTGATGGTGGTGGTGGTATTGGTGGTTGTGGTTTTATTGGTGGTGGTATTGGTGGTGGTGGTATTGGTGGTAGTGGTATTGGTGGGGGTGGTATTGGTGGGGGTGTTATTAGTGGTGGTGGTGGTATTGGTGGTGGTGGTATTGGTGGTGGTGGTATTGGTTGTATTGGTATTGGTGGTAGTTGTATTGGTGGTGTTGGTATTGGTAGTGGGGGTGGTATTGGTGGTGGTGGTGGTGGTATTAGTGGTGATATTGGTGGTGGTATTGGTGGTGGTATTAGCAGTATTGGTGGTGGTATTGGTTGTGGTGATGGTGGTATTGATGGTATTGGTGGTTGTGATATTGCTGGTGGTGGTATTGGTAGTGGTGGTATTGGTAGTGGTGGTATTGGTGGTGGTAATGGTATTGGTGGTGGTATTGGTTGTGGTGGCATTAGTGGTGGTGGTGGTATTGGTGGTCTTGATGGTGGTATTGGTGGTTTTGATGGTGGTATCAGTGGTACTGGTGGTGGTGGTATTGGTACTGGTGGTGGTGGTATTGGTGGTGTTGGTGGTATTGGTGGCTGTATTGGTATTGGTGGTGGTATTGGTATTGGAGGTGGTGGTATTGGTGATGGTGGTATTGGTGGTGCTGGTTGTATTGGTGGTGGTGTTGTTGGTGGTATTGGTGGTGGTGGTATTGGTTGTATTGGTATTGGTGGTGAGTGGTATTGGTGGTGTTGGTATTGGTAGTGGTGGTGTTATTGGTGGTATTGGTGGTGGTGGTGGTATTGATGTGGTGATATTGGTGGTGGTATTGGTGGTGGTATTAGCAGTATTGGTGGTGGTATTGGTCGTGGTGATTGGTGGTATTGATGGTATTGGTGGTGGTGGTGGTGATATTGGTGGTGGTGGTGGTGGTATTGGTGGTGGTAGTGGTATTGGGTGTTGGTATTGGTGGTGGTGGTATTAGTGGTGGTGGTATTGGTGGTGGTGGTATTGGTGGTGGTGATATTGGTGGTATTGGTTGTTGTATTGGTATTGGTGGTGGTATTGGTGGTGGTGGTATTGGTGGTGGTATTGGTGGTGGTGGTTGTATTGGTGGCGGTATTGGTTTTGGTATTGGTTGTGGTGGTATTGGTTGTATTGGTATTGGTGGTGTTGGTATTGGTAGTGGTGGTATTGGTGGTGGTAGTATTGGTGGTGGTATTGGTGGTGGTATTGATGGTGGTGGTATTGGTGGTGGTGTTGGTGGGGGTGGTATTGGTCGGGGTGGTGGTATTGGTAGTGGTATTGTTGGTGGTGGTAGTGGTGGTGTTGGTGGTTGTGGTATTGGTGCTGGTGATATTGGTAGTGGTATTGGTGGTGGTGGAGGTGCTGGTATTGATGGTGGTGGTGGTATTGGTGGTTGTGGTTTTATTGGTGGTGGTATTGGTGGTGGTGGTATTGGTGGTAGTGGTATTGGTGGGGGTGGTATTGGTGGGGGTGTTATTAGTGGTGGTGGTGGTATTGGTGGTGGTGGTATTGGTGGTGGTGGTGGTAGTGGTATTGGTGGTAGTGGCATTGGTGGTGTTAATTGTGGTGGTGGTAGTAGTGGTATTGGTGGTGTTGATGGTGGTGGTATTATTGGTGGTGGTGGTATTGGTGTTGGTTTTGGTGGTGGTGGAGGTGGTGGTATTGGTGGTGGTGGTGGTTGTGGTGGTATTGGTGGTGGTATTGGTGGTGGTATTGGTGGTAGTGGTATCGGTGGTGGTGGTTTTGGTGGTGGTGGTGGAATTGTTGGTATTGGTGGTGGTATTGGTCTTGGTGGTAGTGGTATTGGTGGTGGTTTTGGTGGTGGTGGTTGAGATTGGTGGTGGTGGTAGTATTGGTGGTGGCGGTATTGGTGGTGGTATTGGTGGTGGTGGAGGTGGTGGTATTGATGGTGGTGTTGGTGCTGGTATTCGTGGTGTTGGTATTGGTGGTGGTATTTGTGGTGGTGCTGGTATTGGTGGTAGTGGTGATATTGTTGTTGGTGGTGGTAGTAGTATTGGTGGTGTTGATGGTGGTGGTGTTGGTGGTGGTATTTCTGGTAGTGGTATTGGTGGTGGTATTGGTGGTGGTGGTATTGGTGGCATTGGTGGTGGTGGTATTGGTGGTGTTGTTGTTAATAAAACAGGCTTTTGAAAACAACCTGTCAGGTGGCTTTAGTGCAGATGACATGTAACACAGCTTGTTGTCAGATGACATGTAACACAGCTTGTTGTCAGCTTCAGCCCATTAGCACAGGATTATGTGCTACCTGGAATTCAAATGATTTAATTGCTAATCATTTCTAAATCCATTTTACTTGGGGGCTTGAAACAGACACAAGATAATGCCGAACAAAGTGATTGAAAGCAGGCGCCGTGTTACGGGTGCGGCCGTGCTGCTTAAAAAAACACAAGCGGTTTCAGCTGAAGCAGCACATGTCCGGCCTGCAGTAAGAGAAATTCAATAAAGTAAATAGTGCTTACAGACTAAATAACAGGTCCTGTGTAACAACTGAAGTAAAAGGGTCAGTCACCATGGGAGGGTACAAATGAAGACAAGGCTGTACTAAGGAGAGACTAACAATCCTATTAACGAATCAGAAGGCAGCATTTACGAAAGACAATGACACAAGCCAACTGAAAAATATGGGAGGAGAGTGGGCATGGCGATCTCTTCCATACTCTACTACAGCAGTCTTGCAGAGCGAGCAGCGCATGTGCGCTGCCGCTAGGCTCGACCTAAAAAGCACTGACTATCGAACTGCTGATCAATATTATGTGCTCTGCAGCGCTGGCATTTTATCTCATAGTATTTAACATTGCAGTAGCAGGAGTACATCTCCCAATTATAAATGTAGAAGTGTAAGCGACAAAATGCAAATGTGATGTTGGACATAACAGGGTTATTATAGTGCATTGCAAAGATTGCTTTTAAAGATGTGGAGTGTGCCGATATTATGTGTAACAATTGCATCCAGTACTCGAAAGTCCTCAATAGCAAGATGCTCAGTGGGACATATAGGGTTGTGTATCTTTTCAAAGCAGCACATAGTTCTTTCTCCCGGCTAACACCGACATTGCTGTTCTTTTTTAGCTCCCTATTGTGGGTGAACAGGGTTGATATTTTCACTTTATTTTACACTTTGACTGGTGAATTATTTTCATAATACATATTATATTTGTGTCCTATTTTACACTTATTAGTTCAGTAAATATAACATTACCTTTTACATCTGTGTACTTTTTTGTCAATGTATGTTTATTGTAGTACTTAAGGACATTGCTGATGTGTTTGTTTTGTTCTGCTTTATAATGTACTATTTTGAACCAAATGTAGAAGGCAGCCCTGTTCACTACTCGTGTCTTAGATTGGCAACATTCAGACACTGTTAATCAAAAAACATTTCTAAACTTGCAGACTCAAACCCTTAAAATGTGCATAATGTTTACACCCATCCCCTATGAAGTCCATATGGTTGGGCCAGAGGTAAGGATTTTTCTAGTGAGAATAGTTACTCTGTATCCCATATTGTACTTGTAAAATATTTCTAACACATTTTCACATGCACGCAATAAATCAACAACCCTAATTTTTAACCCTATGCCTATGGGCCTTTGCTGCTCAATGGTTGTCCTTTGCTTCTATTCTGTGATGCCGCCACTTGCAGTCTATTAACTACTAGTGTGTGCAGACCAGGTGGCCTACCCAGCAATTGTTCATGGGTGTCCTGTACATATGGTAGTGTAGACGAGGCTACATGGTTTGCCATGTCTTGCCACTTTGTTCAGTGTGTGCACCATATGCGATTTAGCTGGATGTCTGCACCATTTCACCTGCAAAAGGTGTCTGATCTTGATGGAGTCTGCCATAGAAACACCTTTATGTGCATTATAGCAGAGATTTCTCTCACTAACCCACCCATTCACAAAACCACCTGTTCAGTTTCCTACAGCTGAGCTCATTGTCTTAGAGAGTTTGTTCTAAGAGCCCCATTGTTACTCATTGCCCATCTGCAGGATACATTTACTGCATCATAGCCAGAGTAATACTCACTTAATCTGAAGATGAATCCATAGAGTATGCATTTAGGAGCAGAATAAAATAATATTAGGCCACGTAAATACTGGTCTTCTGTGGCAATGCCTTTTCAAATGTCAAATAGGAAGAGGTCATTGGGGACACCAAAACACATACATGTGAAGATTCCAACAATTAGATACTGAAGATGTTTAGCTTGGCTTACTGAAATAAGCTCTCAAAGATAGCAATGTGGCTAGACCACAAAAGTGATGCGGAGGAGGTCTGTGTGTGCTACTGCCCTGAAACAAGATGCTATATGAAGAAAAATATTGCCTCACTAGGAACACATACAAATGGGAATGATGCATTTACTGGCCAAACTAAAAAGAGCATCTCGGATTACTCGGGGGGAGCGGAGTGGGGGACTTCCCATTACTTTTTATCAAATTTGCATTGAAAATTAGTGGGGAATATTTTTGATGCGAAAAAATCACATTTCTTGCAATGTTGATGACAATAGAACACAATGTAAAAATCCCTCTGGTGTACTAAATTTTTCTTCCTCCATTTATCCCATTTCCTCCCAGACACTAGTTGTTATGCCACCTGTAGATAGTAAACCCACTTTGGCTGAGATGTTTTATAGAGGCTGCCGTATGATGAGTGCAAGTGAGGTGGACACAAAGGCAGCATACTAACTGTAACACAAAGAACTGCATTTACCTGATCACATATCTCTGCACAATGCACTATGTAGAGACGACGACAAGACCGGTGAAAATCAGGATAGGGGATTACAAAAGTATGCCCTGGAGTGCAACTTCCCTCTTCAGACAGGAACAACAGTGGGTGTTTCGTCTCCAGACTAACCGGAGTGGACTCAATGATGAGATCCCTTGGACTGAGCTATAGGCAATTAGACCTTTCTGAGGGCGAGGCAAAAACCCAGTAGACATCATCACCTCCATGAGTTAGACAGATGTGGAAGCATATCCCTAACACACATCCCCAGGTACATCAAGAACATTTACTCTTTTAGGAATGTCTGCCCTGGGTCCCCTTACCTCCTTACAATTAACATACACCACAATTTCTGTGGCCCTTTTTTATGTCAGGGGTAACTTTACCTAATGACTCAGTCACTCTACATTGCGGACACCCTCAGGATGACGTTCTTTAACATCGATCCGATTGATATCCAATTTATAAAGTGCCCAAGTATGTAAATATTTAACTTTGTAGTCAATTAAACCTCTATACGATCTACTGACACTTCTCTGATTAGCAATGATCTCTGCATTGCATTATTAAAGCCACCATAGCCCTCACCCGACTGTGTTTCACATTAGGTCATCTGTTATGCTACTCAGGTGGGGTGATTAGATATACATAGTGATGATAAGACACCTATCCTTGGCAACTCTTACATGACCAGTTGCCCAGCAACATTTTTCCATGAGCCTCTTGGGCATCTGCAACCAGCAACCTTCCTGAGTAGCGTCTAGCCACTCCAAGATGGCCACCAGACATGCGCAGTACCACCGACATGACAGGTCAGTGTTACAACTTCCCATCACTTCTATGATCAAAACAAGCCTTTCCGCTTGTAGTGATCACATTTCCGGGGACGCGGAGACTGGAAGGTAGGTGCATACACGCGGTCCGCACTCCTTAACTGTGAGTATTTTTGCCGCCCCCGAGGCTGGCCGACATTTCCCCATATTTGACTTGACGTGCTATTTCAATCTTTATACCTGTTACCGCTTACGCTTAAGCACAGCACCTCCACGCCACCCGATGTGGCCTTCAGTTTCTTGTACTTAGGTAAGCACCTCCAAGCCCAATCCCCTTTCTAATGTGCTCCGATGGCATTTGTACACCCCCAAAAGGACGCTTCATGAAAAGTCGATGTGCACGTAGTCACTGGTGTATTTCACGTGTGTTTTTTTTAATATATGCCTACGAGCAAGTCGCCATGTGCACTTAATAACACCAGTAAGCATGGGCACAGTTACTTGATTGTTTGTTCGTACTATGTATGTCCATAATATATGTTCCAGGACCTTCTTTGGAATAGCTGGCTGATACTTTCCGCAGTTCCCACCTATGGGATCATGATTTTGTACACAGGGCACAGTTACTATGTGGTTTGTCCTGATGTATATCTGTGATACATGTTGTAGGAGCTTTTTTGCACTAGGTGGCTGATACTTGTCTCAGTTCCCCCCAAGGGGTGCTTTACACCTTGTGCACACCATACCATACACTGTTGGTTGTTGTACACCTTGTGGATTCCATACCAGACTCTGTTTGTTGCGCCGCAGTCTGGCATCCACATTTTAGATCAATGATGTGCAATGCAATTATAGAACCTGCTCTTACCTTGATTTCTTGCTGTTTTGAGGCATGGCCTTAGAATCATACCCAAGTCTGTCCATCTACTACACCACTTGCACAGGCGTTGCAGCGACAACGTTCCTTGCGGACATCACTGCTTCAGCTCGACTTTGGGGTACCTGCATCTGTGGTTATCTGTGTCTTACATGCTCTCATATTTTTATGTTTTTTTCATGTTTTCCTCGCGATCGGTCTGGTTGGGGTATGAGTCAGTTCCTTTTGTCCACAATTCTTGAACTCCCCTTGTGGATGACAGTCTGCTAAACCAGGGTTTTAATAAACTTTTTTTCCTCTATGTTTTTCCTCTCTACAGGTTGGGCCTTGAACTACACACACAGTAGGTAGCACCTAGGGGCACCAACTCAGTGTGGGGTAGTTTTTTCACTATATGTTTTTTGTCCTATTGAAGCACCACGAATCCTTACGACCAGACCAGGCACGAAACATGTTGACACATCATTGAGGGAGTGACCTGAGATAGTTCCCCATCCCACGACTATAGGATTCTTCCCTCTACTTAGTCGCGATATACTGACTACCAGGGTTCTTTTCAAACTTTCATGGTAGCACTCACCTGTCATAGGTTTTTAACTCTGAAAACGTGGTCCCCTCATTAAAGGATAGTGTAGCAACTCCCTTATTAGTTTTAACTTCCAATCACACATCATTGCTCCACATCACTGATGGCCTCACTTGCACTCATCATACGGTAGCCTCTATAAAAGATCTCCGTCAAAGTGACCCTTCGGGGGACCCATAGGGCATTGCAGCACTGGCCCGATGAGGAGCACTGCCCTATGATGAAGCATGATATCCTCTAGGGGATGAGTGAGGGCAACATGAGACAGTCTTGTTGACTATCCCCATGATCTTGGTCCAGGTATTCTCTACCAGTTGAGAGAACCTGCCTTCTTTCCTTAGGAACATAAGCCCCTTTGTTGAGTCTTTGATTAATAATAGGAGCACAGGCTTTGGTCCTTCATAGCTAGCTCCCAAGTCCCTCCCCCACTCTCTCTCGATTGAAGGGACACTTTGAAACGCGATAGTAAACCCACACCATAAGTACTACTCTGCCTTGTTTTGATCTTCTTACACGCCAAGCAGGACTAAATAGATAGTAACGAACAGATAGCAGTGTTCCACTCAAACTTTCATAGTGATACATCCAGGTCAGTAGCACTTCCACTGATGGTCAACAATTAGGCCCTCTACTACCTTTTTATGCACAGAGGACCACTGCCTGCTCCCCCCGCTGTGTTTCCTAATGGGAACCATTTTTCTTTTTTTTTTAAAGGACCGCCTGTCCCTTGAATGGACAACAGCTGCTTTTTTAAGTTCATTAGGAAGGATGTTTTGCAACCATCTGCAAATGTGCTATTTGTGTTGCGACTCATTAGTTCATAAGTAGAATGCGTACCCATTTTTTAAAACTGTTGATGTGAATTTGTATATCCTTGTTTGGGCTGTGTCTTAGTACAAATGGCCTAGTTTTAACTTTAAAAAGGAAAATAGAGGTAAGGAGGCAAATATAAAGAGAGGCATGGTTTGGAAAGAGTTAAGTGCCAGAACCACATTCAGAGGGCCATGGGGAAAGCAGAGGTTTCTGGGCCCAACAGTGGGGGTTGAGGCCTTTTACTCCTGGCCTACTATAAATCCTGAGCAATTGGGCCAAGTACCGCTTCAGCACTTGACTCTCAGTGGTAGCATGGGTTAAGCAGTCCATGGCTTCTCGGGGGGAGTTGACACATGGAGGTGAGCACAGGCTCACAACTCGAAATACATGCAGAACCAGCAATAAATGATTGCCCAGTCAAATACTAGCTTTTGTGATGAAAGGAGTATTTATCTATGACTACAAAGTGAAATCCGACATTCAGAAACAATACACACAGTCCCCTGATGCCAGGGCTCTTTTGTTTCATAGGTGGATCCCTGAATCTCACTCCTCTCAAGTTAGCGATAATGGTTATTCCTCATTCACTGTAAGCAGCATTCAGATTAAGCTCCATTAGTAGTCTGAGTCTAAGGAGTCCCACTCTGACTCTGTGATAAAGTCAAAAGTGTTTCTGTGCTGAAGCACTCTCTGGCAAGCAAGTTCCCCAGTGGCCTACCACCCCAAATCAGTCTTACCATCAGTGTCCCTCCACTGCACACAGGCTCCAACCCGATCAGCACAGAGGCATTCTTCATGGCAGCCCCAACTGGTATATGGGGTCGCCGACTTATCATCGCACATGGGCTACGGCCTGACCAGCACACCAGTGCTACTGACAGCGGCCCTATCTGGCACGAGGTTGCCAGCTTAACACTGCACACACGCTACGGCCTACTCGACATGACAGTACTCTTCATGGCAACCCCATCTGACACACAAGGTCGCTGACTGAACACTGCACAAGCGCTAAGACCTCCTCAAGGCACTACTCTTCCCGGCGGCCCCATTTAGCATACGGGGTCACCGACTTAACCAGCACATGGGCGATGACCCATTCGGTGCACCAACGATCTTGGCTCACTTCACAGTGGCCCTCCTCTCACATAAGAGTGTTGATGACTTCCCCTGCACACGGGCAATGACCCGATGGATGCAGCAGCCATCTCCTCACACCTTGCTACGGGGATCCACTCACCAGGATTCCCCTCTGGACCTTGCTCCCTCCAACGCTCTCCTGTACCTCACATGGCATACTGGTCATGTCAAGCAGGCAGTCACTGGTGCTCCAGGCTCCAGGCCCGGTTGATTTGGATTCCCTGGGTGATGTCCCTTCACCCACTGGGAGATAAGTGAGCCTTGACCCTCAGTCCTGGTCTCAGGCAGAAGTCTTGCAGAGCTTCTCCTCGCACAGCCTGGCTGGCTGCTTCATAGTTGAGCATTTTTTGGGGTCTTAAGCTCCCCTTCTTATAATACATTTCCAGACACCAAACGCGATTTACAGTCTGAGCCTTTGAAGTTTATGTTGGGATTTTGCTTCCTTTTGTCTTCATTCTGCCTTCTCTGTTCTCTCTTCCTCCTGAAAGCACTTTGTCATAGCAGGAGAGACTCCAAATCTGATAGCCCCACAAAACAGGCCATGGGAGTGACTAGAGTTTCACAACTGGATATCAGCCAGAGTGATATGTGTATCAAAAGGTTACCGAGGGGCCTCAGCTCTACACTTTATGATACTCTTATCAGCCCCATCTCCTTCCTGAGATGTGACCTTTCCCCTTCCTTGTGAACTCTCTCTGAATCAAAGCACACCTTTTGAAGTGTACTGGGCTGCCTGGCTCTCTCTTTCTTCAGTGTGTCCCAGCTTACAGGAGTGCAGCAATACACAAATCTGTCTGGGGGATTCCTCTACCTTCTCTCCTCATGTTTCACCATGCAACCCTGGGTCTCTCAAAATGAAACCCAGAGTTTCCATGTATTGTACCATTCACAATTACATATACACCCAGCGCATGCATACAACATACACACACTGCACAGCACTGCATCCTTAATGCATTGTACCTCTCACAGGCACATAAGCACCCAGCACGTGCAGACCATACATGCACTGTGCAGCAGTACACACCAAACTGATGTAGGCCAGGTGTAAGTGATGCAGGAAAAAAGGGTCTGTTAATTCCTACTGATTATTACACGGTATGCTGCCACCATCGTGCTTGTGGTGCTGAACTCCTGGTAAAGGCAGTAGCCTTTTACCATTATGGGGTATCGCTTTGGGTGCCTCTCTTGGTCCAACAAGACAGCAATAGGTGAGACAGGCTTATGTCATGGTGCACACGCATGATCTGTGTTTGTTATGACAAGAAAAAAATCTGCACAGGGATCCAGACATCAGTGTAGCTGGGGCACTCAAGGCAGTGGTGCACATCCATCACCATGCAAAGGTCCTTTCCATCCCAGTCCAGGTACATGCCTGGAAGCATTGGCAAAGGGGAGGTGGTGAAGAAATATGGGAGAGAAGAGGGAATGGGATTTTGAGGGTTAATGCCCCAGAGTAGTAATTTAAAAAAAATAGTCACAAAGTGGCATGTTGTACAAAGGGAAGGGGGCAGGGTGAATGGGAAGAGAAGGGAAGACGTGTATAAAAACAGATAGAACCAATCAGTTTTTAGGATAAGTGACATTTATAACTTACCAAAACTCTTGTAAAAGGTAATCGTGAAAAAACATTCTATGTTTTTTGTAAACAGATTTCTATTAATTTGTAATAAACCAGATAAAAGCATCACATACGCCACATTGTAATTGCGTGCTAGTTTCATTGTACATCATAATGTAGGTACACATAGTAATCTCAGGATGTCCCTCCTCAAACAGTCAATAGTCTTGCTCTCGAGCAAGGAAATAATGGTTCATCTTAGTTCTGAGGCAGCCCTCAGCTCTTAGTCCTGTAGTGCTTAGTAAAGCGCCCTATTAGGCGTGGCTCACCTCGAGGTTCTGCTCCTCAACTGATACCCAACAAAAATCCCCCCTCCCCCTCCAAACATCCACCCTCCCCACCCCCCAGGCATGTCACTAAATCATCAAATTCTCTGTATATTGATGCTGGTCAGTCCAACAGTGCACCGTATGTTCTATTCCCGTTATCGCACCCCTATGGTGGGGTCCTGCAGAATATGTACTCCACTGGACCGCACGATTTTGCGGTCAGCAGTCAGGGTCGCCAAGTGAATCAAGAGTTCAGTCTCCTGCAGCGGGGACTTCTCCGTCAGGGTTTACATCGTAGTCGTCAATCGGTTGTTTCAATAACTCTACTAATGCCACCCATTCCCTCCCTGCCTCCAATGTCTTTTCGTTCCCAGTTCTTTGGGCCATTTGCAGTCGGAAGCTCCCTTCGCAGTCTGCCCACTTCAGAAGCTCCCTTGTCCATCTTAGCATGCTAGGGGCATTTTTCGCCTTCCAATGGCTAGTGAGTTCCCTTTTAGCCAACACTAACCCCAAGTCTATAAACTTGCTAGTGACCTTATTCCCTGCAGTGTGAGGGAACCAATGTAGGAGGCAACACCCTGGGGTCAGTGCTATGTTACGCTCCGTCGTGTCCGCTAAGCTAGTCGTCACCCCTCTCCAGAACTCTCCCAGAAGCAGGCAATCCCAAAGCATGTGTAAAAACCCCACATCTTCCAGGTTACACCTCGGGCAGGCGGTCCGGGCCCCAAAATATTCGTTAATCTTACTCGGGGTAAGGTACGCCCTATGTAGGACATAGAAGTGAATCAGCTGGAAACGCGCATTTCTAGTACTCTTCCAAGCCCTTTCCACCAGCTCTCCCCGTGGTTTCTCGTCAATGGTCTCACCCAAGTCCCCCTCCCATTTTATACGTAGGGCTGTCAGGGGTCGGCGTATCTCCTGCGTGAGGCTTCGGTAGAGGCAAGTGACCGCCTTAAAAGTTCCAGCAGCTATCACTATATATTGACAAACCAGGGAAGTCTGAGGTTCCACTATTCCCTCCTGCCAATGTTTTCGGATAGCAGCTGTCAGGGCAGCATGTAGAAGGAAATCCCCTCTTGGGAGGTCGTAACACTCTAGGAGATCATTAAAAGGGAGCAAGGTACTTTCTTCATATAAATCCCCTATAGTAGAGATCCCCGCCTCCCTCCATGTCTGTAATCTATGCCAGTCCCCACCATGGGGCAGTGCCTCGCATACCTGTAATGGGATATCTGGCGCATAAGGGAATCTTATCTGTGCCCGTCCAAAGGACCGGTTCCAGCACTTGCACGCTGTCCGCAAGTCCGAGGGGGCCGCCCTATCCCTCAAGGGGAGACTCAGCAGCACACGGGAAAGGAGTCGCAAACTCGGATCTGGACCCCCAGGGTCCTCTGCGTTCTTGAGACGTCCCGCCATCCATTTCGTGAACCACTGCAACTGTATGAAAAAACATTCTATGTTGTTCTACCAAATGGTAAATATCATTCATTTTGAAAATTATGATTGACCAGTTTAGATAAAATGGTTTACAAGAAATAGAAGTTTAAGAATTTGTTGTCATTGTTGGAAATGCTGGCGTTCCCCCTGGGCATTCCTTTTACCAGCATTGAGTGCAATTGTTATTTATGCTTCTGTGCCATCACAGTATGAGACCACCATATGGAAATCAGTGGCGGTCCTTGTGTCTAGTCTATACTGCTGGCTCTCTTCCTTTCAGCAAAGGAATGCATCAGTGCTTTGTGACCTCAACTGCAGTTGATTGATAAATTACACCTCTATAAAATTGGGGTGGTAACTGATTCGCAAAGTGTAATCTGTGACAACATTACCACCATGAATGGTGTTAGATAACCTGGAGGAGTGCAGTCAGTGGTCCAGAGGACTGCGGATTACTCTTTGATGTGAGAAACATTTTTGTGAAGCTGCACTTGTCTCTTTAATGGACCCAGGCTGCTTTTCTTTAAAATAAATCCCATTTGTTAAAGCAAATGTAGGGATTGTTGTCTGATGTCCCTTGGAGGCCACTTTCACTGTACTCATACCAAATCAGAGAGGGGCTCAAAATGAGTCCTGCTTAATTAATATTCATTAGGCAGGGAATTTTACAACCACCTAAGAATGGACAATTTGTGATGTGACCTGTTAATACATACATCCCCATTTGCAAATCAGTCTGTGTGCAATGTGTATAGAAGAATTGTATAGAAAGTAATGGAATTATGCATAATTGTTGATCTCGAAAGAGATCTAAATCAATAAAAATTAAATTGATTGATTGATGTGCACATTCCTGGTTTTCAAAATGGAGATAGTGCCCCTTGCTCTTTGCTTTATATAGTTCAGCTATTGTGATAGGAGTGCTTTAAACTGTATTCAGGGACATAGCTATCAATGTTCCAACAGGTGCAGTGGCACCAGGGCCCAGGCCTGTGAGGTGCCATCTGCACCTTTGTTGTGAATGTTTTAAGTGCCCAATGATGGGTATTTTCTGTGCTTGCATTAGGTCCTCTGCCCCCCCTTGCTACACCACAGACTGTATTTGACTGTAAAGTTCATGTTGTGCTAAGCATTTAAGCCAGAATTTGCTCACCTTTCTTGAAACGCAATGCATCAAGGCAACTTGCTGCGCTGTGTTGCGTGAAAGTGACAGAGCAAAAATCGGTCGTATCTACTAAGATATGGCACACTTCTGCTCTTTCATGGTGCTGGTGCACTTAAGGCAGTCTAGCACCCTAGAAGGCACCCTTGCGTCATAATGCAAGAGTGCATACATTACGTGCAGGATAGTTATTGTGTGGGAAGGCTTACTCTTCTGTATATGTGTGCTGTAGAATGCAGCATACATGGAAAAAGGAAATAATAAGGAGAAATTAAGATATTTCTCCACGTATTGCCTCTGTAGGGTAGGCGCAGCATTTTGGCACAAACCCAGGTTCACTGCAAGTAGTAAAACTGGGTTTGCATCAAAATACATAGGTGGCTGCAGGGGAAAGGCCATGCTCCACCCATGTAACGCCAGCCCGCTGCAGTGTAATAGAAGGCCCTTGTGTGGCTTTGTAAATCTCCACTAGCATGTTAGTAAATCTGGGCCTTAATATTCATTTCACGTTGCTCCTTGTCGTTTCAAATTCAAGTGACAATTGACAGACTGTTTACACCCGCATTATATGAAGATGAGCCTGCTTGATAGACCCTGGTGTGTCTCTTTAACTAAAACCACGTCATCTCCTTAATCATGTTTATTCTGAATTATACAGCGGCTTTGGAACTTGGAGGGCGAGGATCTATGACTTTGACTCTCGCTGGGGAAGTTTATTATCGCAGAGTTTGACAGCAGAGAACCCTGGCAAGTTAATTGCTACAGAAAAACTAGCTGGGAGTTCGATATACAGTGACTAAAGGGAGTGAATGAGATTGACTGCCTGTTACAACACAAATCTCTTCCTGCGCCTCGGGTTGTTCAAGAAGATATGAGAAATACTTTTTCGCTGCTAATATTCTGAGTGCACAATACAAATAGCCCCAGGATAAACAAGGCATCTGCACCATGTAGAATAAAAATAAAATGAGATATGGAAATCCGCAAATTAACATTATTACAAACATTGCTGCCTGAAAGTGCTGAAAATCAATTCCAGCGCATTTTGCATTTTAAATGATGTGACAAATATTTGAAGCTGTTTAGCAGGGAGACTACTAGGAATGCAATAATGAGATTTGATGTTCTGCCGCTCCTTCTTAACACGTATCAATTTATACGGAGGCAGTGTTAATTGGAAGTGTGTCAAACACAGTCCTGGAAGCAGTAGTTAATACTTGTAAGGCTAGTCGATCATGTAAAATGAAACACCAGTTAGTTTAAACCCCTTTTCAGGGAACTAGAGGACAAATCGGAGAGTACATTTTAATAGTCAGTGGCCTCTAAAAAAAAGAAGACATTTGAAATTAGGAAGTTGTTTAACTTGTTTCTACCCCATATCTTAATTTTTGATTATTTGATTATTTTCGTTTAAATATTCCAACAAAGTTGACCATCATAGTTAAATTACATGTTCCGGTGATAATAATAGAGTTACTTTGTTGTATGTCCATTGATCGCAGTCATATAGCATTGCAGTACCGTTAGCCTCGAATCTAAAACCTCTCCAACTTCACCTCTCCTATCTTTTCTACAGGGAGCTCCTCACAGATATAAGTTTACTTCTTAGGCTTTTATTACGAGTTTACTGGTAAAAAATCCCAAACTTGCATATTGGGTAAATACTGATTACACGGGGTTCTCACTGATTACGAGTTTTTACTGTGTACTGCAGAATCAGTATTTACCGCATGTGCTCAATACTGAATGCATGTTATTTATATCATGTGGTAAATACTGCACCTGATAAATAGCACCTGCACAAACCATCAGGAAGTGCTCATTTCCAGGCTTTGGATGTCCCTGGAGCAAGACAATTAATCCCTAGAAAGCAGAAACCGCCAGCGCAACACACAGAAGGACCTCAGTACACCCCTAAAGAACACCACCACCTCTTTCCAGTGTATGAGTGTGCAGGCATTCATTTCGTGAGGACAAAGCACATTTAAACATGGCAAACAGAATCCATTGCCATCCTCTGCTATTACCCAATCATAACAATCAGAAACCTGCCAAACTATTTCATCATAGGCCACAGCAGGGAACGGAAGTGCAAGTTTACTGATCCTGAGCTGGAGGTCTGGCCCAAGGAGGTAATAAGACATCATGACCATCTAATGTGCCATCTCATCCTGAAGGTGCCACCTAAAATAAACAAGAACATGTCAGTTGAAAGAGTTAACGGCCAAAATCAGTACTGTATCAACATATCCACATGATGTTGAGAACATTATAAACAGGTTCCAAGCCTTGAAATACTTGGTCCTTAAACGAGTTGTGAAGTACGATCACCAAAATATGGCAACTGGTGGTAGTTCTCCACTTCAGCTTCAATCAGTGGAAAGAAAACATTATGACCATCTTCAACATGTCTGGAGTGGAAGACATGAAAGAAGGTTTCAGGCTTGGAGGAATCCAAGGTAAGAGACATGAAAGCTGCAATTAAAATACAAGTGATTGGTAAAAAGTTGATTTGGCGGGGAATCATCATTGTGAAGAGCGACCAATGTAATTTGTTACACATATTCACATTGATCCATATATGTGCTGCCATAGGGGCTTGCAACTATTTAACCCCTTCGATGCGTCGGACGGCCCCCGGCCGTCCGACTTCACAGTGGGCGTGTGCGGAGGACGGCCGGGGGCCGTCCGAACCACGCCCACTCAATAAATCACCAGCACCGCGGCGGAATTCGCGCCGCGGTCAAGGTGTTAATGGTACTGCTGGCATGTATTGAGATTGGACTACATCAATCATAATTCATTGTAATCTTAATGATGAAGGGGGGATTAGTCTGCCCAGTAAGTAATGTCCCACCACAGTATGAATAATGTTTCTTCTCTGCAGGATCATGGTATTGTGATTTGTTCCAAGGCACCTTACACAGCAGTTCATTACACACACGTCATCATCACACAGGAATTGTACATTAATAGTGTGCTCCATTTTACCATTACAGCAAACTTGTTCCTGTCTATGTTAAGCCACAAGGCGTACATGGGTGTACAAGGTGTACATGAGTGCAGTCAATTGAGTTTAGGATGTCAGGTAAATATGTTTGCTTTGGTGGCATTGGTTGTGTGAGTGTCCAAAGTTCAATGTACATGCTACCCACTCACTCTCTCCAAAGCATGCATCACTTAGCAGAATATTTTGCTGAAGGTTGACTGAGAAATACCATGCACCAATCGTACTGTCCACTGTGTGATGCTTGCTTCAAAGAATTCTAGGACTGTTTTTTCAAGAAGGGTGGGTGGCAGTGGATCTCTATGTTGGGTTTCAGGGTATCTATAATGATGGAAATATGTCTTTTTTAATGCCAAAATCAAGCCGTTATATCCTATGGTTCCCAAGCAAACTTTTGTTTATGGGTTCCAGCCTTACTTTGTCAATCAATCCCTGATCTAATCCTGCATTGCTGCACCATTTGTGGTCATTGATTGGTGTTCTCGTTTCCATCCTTATGCTGCATGGTGTTCCAACTGCTTACCAATGACCTCTCATATTTGTAATTGGGTGTTATTTTTCACATGCGGTAAATATCACATGAGGTAAATAGCACATGTGATAAGCAGTGTACCTAGACCACAGAAATTACCACTACGCCTAACTCATAATCTAAGAAGTAAATGTGGAATGGACCAGGGGTGTGGTTGAAAAATGTGACATGCTTAATGCAAAATTAGTTTAGGGAGGAATAACAAATGATTTAGGAAGGGAAAGACACACACACACACAAAAGAGTACACCCATTGCTATTCACAAACTGCACTTTAACTCTAATACAGCTATAAAGGTCACAAGCAGTGGTAAATGTACTCCAGCTCAGACCTGATGTAAGTCCGGCAAATCACATGGCCACCCAAAGGTACTGCAACTCTCTCTAATAAAAAATAACGGAGGCAGGGACTTAAAATGAATCCATAGGAAGTAATGTTATATATGTATATATCTACCTCTCACATGAAAATCCTCTTTACCTTCAGCCCATGCAGCAGCGGTGCGTGTCCAGCTGAGGAGACCCTGACACAATCCAAAACGCGACTCTCTGAAATACTAAAGACGGATGCCCATTCCAAAATGTGCAGTCATGTAATCTTCTATTTTAACTTGTAAGCATAAAAGTGTGGCAAAGTGCAGAGTAAAATCTCCCAAAGCGTTTCGACATACCAGATACCTTGATCACAGGTAAGATGTGTTTTCCCTTCCTGTCAATTTGAACCCAAAAAGTGTAAGTGACATAAAGAAAGGGCACAAAGTACTATGAGATGTAATATCAAACATTTCAGCCATCTTGGAGTGTAGCACAAATACTACTCAATGAATGCCACATGGAATACATACTTTGACCAATCACATTTCTGAATAAGAATGGTAGAAAACAATTGCTTACTGCTGATCATATCACAATAAAGTCGATTTCAAAACAAAATTATTCCCCAAACAATGCCACAGCAGTGAAATACTGCACTTTAAAAAGAATACAAAACATAATTACAATCATTTCAGCCATCATGGAGTGTAGCTCAAAAACTATTCAATAAATGCTACATGAAGTACATACTTTTACTCATCCCATTATTAAGTCAAAATGGTATGCATACGAAAATATATAAAGTGAGTTGCTGCTTATAATTATACAGTCAGACTAATATAAAAACAAAATTATAGCGCTGGCGACGCCGTGGTAGTTAAATACTGCACTCTCAAGAAGAAATAATAAACATAGTTACAGTCATTAACTCTTGGATAAGTGTGCGAAGTACATCCTTATTAATAATGTGGAAGGATTAGCCGTAGAGGAATCACACCCCAGTGGGTTTATGTGAAAAGGGCATAGATATGTCAAACAATCATGCCCCAGTGGGCTTGGTATAACATAAAAGAGAAGATAGAGGCACATAAAAATAAACAATATCCAAGAAAATTGAAAAAATGTGTTGCTCCTACAAAGAACGGAGACAATCTATAATATGGAGAATTTGCAGTTGACATAAGACATGATGGAACCTTAGTAACTAAAAGGAACCAAAGCTAAGGGTGTCAAATTGCTAAGGAATAAAAAGAGGAAATTCACTTATTGGCAAATAACCAATAAATTAATTGAATAGTTAACAAAAATCTAAATGGTCTTAGCTCATGCATAGACAGTAGTCACACAATATTCCAAACAGTCCCAGGCCCTGTATATAGAAAAAGAAGAAAAAACACTAATGTAATAAAACCACAATTAAAATCCTGGGAGATAGTGGGAACAACAATAAATGTGATGACATAATGTATATATATATATATATATAACTTCCACCCGATGCTGCAGTTAGCGGTTCCCTGCCTGCGGCGTCGGTGCCTGCCAGCGGCAGCAGCGGCCACTTCAATATCCACAATAAGTCCCAGTAGACGCCCCAATCGGCGCGAACAAAGAAGGCGGCACACCAGGAGAAAGCACAATAATTTATTGTGCACTACGTGAAGGACGACGCGTTTTGGCGTTAGCCTTTGTCAAGTACACACACACACGCACACACACGCACACACACACACATATATATATAAATCACGCATTTCTGCCAGTTCAAGCAGGATTAGTTCCAGCGTAGCCGCCCGCTTTATTAATATTGCAGCTCATTCCACACACCTGCGTTTCCGAGGGCAGCTCACTCATTTACTCGGAGACGACTTGTTTAAGAATATTAAATATCCAAAATACAAGGAAGGAGTTTAACCCACCGGAGGGGGGGGGGGGGCGACTTACTGCTGTTAAAAACTTTAATCCATGTGTCCAATGTAAACAGTCCCGATAAGCAGCAGTAAGGTCCCATGACACCATCGCTTTTTATGGCCAGTGCCGTCTAATCCTGGAACTAATCCTGCTTGAACTGGCAGAAATGCGTGACTTTTTGGTTTTAAACAGAGACAGTAATGCGATGCCGTTTTACAGTTTAAGGACGTGATAAATCCAGTCCAGGCTTTGCACGCAATAGAAAAATGCATGATGGGATACTTTAAGTAAAAACAAACTGATGGACATAATCTTGAGTGACACAGTCAGTAAATAACTAAGAAGCAGGGGTACTTGCAGGATATTACTCTGGTTAATTTACTCTAAGCAACTAAGGTTATGCAAGCTCGTTTTTAGGTCTCGCCTAGCGACGCAGCGCAAAGCGCTGCTCGCTATGCGAGATCTATTGTCGTCGACTTGGGTCGGAAGGGGGACAGGACATGTGCACGCGTACGGCACGGCCTGGACAAGAGATGTGCACGCGTATGGTGCGAGCAGAAGTTGTAATAACGCCACAAACCGTACACATGCACATCAACTGTCTGTGCCAAAGCTTAACAGACAGGAGATGTGCACACGTACGGCTCGCGGCGTTATCACAACTCCTGCTCGCACCATACGTGTGCACATCTCCTGTCCAGGCGCAGCGTCCAGCATGCCTCCCGCTCAACCCCACTCACCGGCTCTTGTGGGGACTCTGCGCTGATTCTTGCTCCGGCCGCACCATGCGGCATTCACGAAGGCGGGGTGGGCTCCCGCCGGACTTCCCTCTGCGGGGTGGGCTCCCGCCGGACTTCCCTGTGTGGGGTGGGCTCCTGCATGGGGCTCCCTCAGCTCACGGGAGCCCCGGACACCTCCGGCCGCGCACTCCATGCCCCGCCCATGCCCCACGCAACTGACGTCGCCCGGCGCCCGACAGCAGATGTGCACACGCACGGCGGCTCGCGGGCTTCAGAGCCTTCACTAAGTGTACCATCTATAGACCCCGTACTCTCTACATGTCTTGCATATGTTCGGGGACTCCTCGCTCGATTTGTAGACGCACTGCCTAGCGACGAGGTAAACACAGCAGCCCGTTACTCCCATGGTTCAGATTCACCTTTTTAAACAACGATTGCGAGCCTCGCACCAGACCTACACGACGAAGAGCATTTGGTTGGCCGTGACGTACTAAATATTTGTACCGAACTTTCCAGTTTCAAACGGCTTTGACGCACCCCTTCATGAGTGCCTCATATGCGAGAATTACCTCCAGTATGCCAGGCTTAGCAGTAGGCTCACAAGCATCTTTCGCTCACACACAGGCATTTACTCACTTACTCATTCAATCTCTTATTTAGTCTCACGTTTACTCTCATTCACATTCACTCTTACTCATTCACATTCTTTCATTATCTCACTCACATTCACTCTTACTCATTCATTGGGACTTGCGGTCACTCTTACCCTTACTTGCTCCATTTTTTCTCACTTGATCACACCTTCTCTCATTCTCAGTGTGTCTTGCGTATTTCCGCTCGCTCCTTCTCATTCTGTTACTGTCCCTGTAATTCTCCGACACATTCATTCATACTCACTTGTATGCGCTCTCACTCATTCTCATGGACTCACTCATGCTCATTCTCACTCACTTTTGCCACACACACTGTCTCTCACACACAGACTTTCACCTGCGCTCTTGCACACAAAATTTGAAAGTTTTTTCCTTGCCTCAGCTGACAAAATAATTTCTGTTTCAGCTCCTGGTGCTTCACTGACCCTCGTGGCAGGCACATAGCTCCATCCTACCACCACCCTACCCTTTCCTAACTGTATGACGAGTTGGGAAAGGGTGAGGTGATAAGCTGATTGGAGCGTAACTCTGGCACTACAATGCTTAAATATAAAGCACACAGGGCTACTTTTACCAGTGAAGCTGGTGGGGAGGCACCTAAGCATGTAGGGCCCCTGAGTTCACGGCTGGGAACAGCTCTGGACAGCTTTTCTGATGGCCTTCATGCATCTGACGAACTTCACACAGATGTCACTGCCTGCCTCAGACTGCCGCTTGATACTCTCGCCCCCTCCCCACCCTCTTTTACCAGGGGAAGTCGGCATTTTTATTGTACTAATAGCTAGTCATACAGTGCCCCATGGATGATCTGAGTTATACGGGGCCTTATGAAACGGCTGTGTCGCAGGGTGCTCTGTGGTTTGGCTGGCTTTATACTAATTTATGTGGATGGACTGGTGTCTTACAGTACTGCATTGATGGGCTGATGTCATACAGTGCTTTTCGGGTGGTGTAATACAGTGATCTATGCGTGGCCTGGTGCCATACACTTCCCTTTGAATAGACTGCTGTCACAGGGTGCTCCGTTCTTTGGCTGCTTTAATATAGGAGTGTCCAATATTTGCACAATTTGCTTTTGTAAAACTGCAAAAATTACACAAAATGTAAAACTGACATTTAGGGCTATATTTTGGCATGAATGCTTCCTTGTGTCCATTTTGAATGCAAGAATGATTTCGCATAAAACAAACATTTGCAATGCAATAGGTCTTGCATGTGCAAGAGTTTAAGCTATGAGCATTGTAAATGACAATGCCTTTTATTTATATGTTTTGATAATTAACACATAAATAAAAGGCATTGTCATGTACAATGCCAATAGCTCAAACACTTGTAAATACAAGACCCATTCAAAGAAGAGGCCGCCATTATCGTGGGCTGCTTAGAAAGTGAAAGCGTGCATGGCACGCTGAATGTTGCAGGAAAGCATGTCGTTCCTGCAGAAGGAGAAACTATTTAAAGAAAATAGTGCTTATAGACTAAAACAAGCATTTGCAATGCAATAGGTCTCGCATTTACACGAGTTTAAGCTATTGGCATTGTAAATGACAATGCCTTTTAGTTATGTTTTAAAAACGAAAACAAAAATAAAAGGCATTGTCATTTGCAATGTTAATAGCTCAAAGTCGCGTAAATGCGAGACCTATTGCATTGCAAATGCTTGTTTATCTATAGTTGTTACTTTCCCACATACGAATGCAGACCCAATCATTGTATAAGGAAGTGCATCCTCTATTTTTATTGTTACTAGAGCCCGGCCCCACTGACATTATCAATACACTGAGACATCTTGATATCATCACTGACCAGGCAGCAACCACTGATTTCAAACCAAGTTCCATCTTTTTCCCCAATATGCCCCGCAACAATATTGGCACTTTTCATGACACTGTCACCAAGGGTCTCATCAAGTTTAGACACCACAACTGAATTAAGAGTAACCTACAACACAACCTCTCCCTAACACAGAAACAAATGATCAAATCCTTAGCAGAGGATACTAACATTATTATACGCCCAGCAGACAAGGGCGGTAATATTGTCCTTTTGAGTAGAGAGCTGTAGGTCACTGAAGCCCACAGGCAACTAAATGATACCAGATTTTACACCAAAATCAACAAAGAATGCTACAATAACAGCATTCTAGAAATCTGGAGGAATCTTACGGAATGGAAGGACAACGGTATTCTGGAATGGGAGGAATTTTGTTTCCTCAAAAGGGACTATCCGAAACTTCTCATACTGTATCTCCTTCCTAAAATCCACAAAGACCCCAACAACCCTCCTGGAAGACCCATTTTGTCATTCAAGGGAAGCGCACTAGAGAATGCATCCAAATACGTTGATCATTTTCTCAGGGAATACGTCACCGCTTTACCCTCATATGTGAGGGACACCAAAGATCTTTTGGCCAAATTGGAGGGCATTGTCTGGGAAGAGGGATTTCTTCTCATCACCCTTGATGTTAATTTCCTTTATACTATCATTGACCATGACTTGGGCATTAGGGCCTGTCACCACTACCTCAAAAACAGACACATTGTTTATCCTGAACATACCAACATGTTATTGGAAATTATCAAACACTGTCTACACAATAACTACTTTATGTTCAATGGCATCATCTACAGACCGGTAGCCGGTACCGCCATGGGGATATGTTTTGCCCCCATTTTTGCTAATGTTTTCTTGGGGGCATGGGAAGAAGAAATCCGGATAGATTTCAGTGATCCCTCACATGATGGACAGGTGGCCCTATGGTTGCGTTACATTGATGACCTGTTCATAATCTGGAGGGGTAGCAAGGACAGTGCCACTGCATTCATTAACAAACTCAATCTGAACAACTACAATCCCAAACTCTCACACAATATTAGGAGAAAGACCATTGACTTCCTCGATGTTAGAGTTGAGATAGTTGACAATACTATCCACACCAAACTTTTTCGTAAATCCACGGCAGGGAACAGCCTTCTCTATGCTCTCAGCAGCCACCCGGACAATCTTAAATGGAGCATTCCATACAGGGAAGTCCTGAGAGCAAAGAGAAACTGCAGCCCAGAGGAGGCCTACCTCACTGAGGAAGAGAATATGATCACCAGATTTCGGGAATGGGGTTACCTAATTTGGGTCCTCAATAAAGCCATATAGAAAGCCAGCAAGGTGAGTAGATCTCAAACCTTGACTGAACACACCACAGATGAATCTGAAGCCAGTTCCAATGACACCAGGCTCATACTCACCTTTAATGCCAAGAGATACACAAAATCTTCACCAAAAACTGGGACATACTTACCAGTAATCCCGTCATTGGACATATCTTACATGAAAGACCCAGGGTCACTTATAGGAAGGGTCGCAGTCTGAGGGACATCTTAGTTCATAGAGACATCACCCTCACTCACTAATCTAAAGAGCATAACTTGCAAAGCTTTTTTTCCATGTGGCCACTGCAAAGCCTGTCGCAACAGCTACATGAAAAAGGAATACAAAACACTGAAGAACAATACCAATAGAAAGATCACATAATTCCTCACCTGTAGGCCCACTTTTGTAATTTATGTTCTTGAATTCTCATGTAACATGAGATACATTGGCAGTACGACCTTTATGGTCAAAAAGAGAGTGTTGGAACACATGCAAGTCATCAACAACAAAGATATACACTATCCAATAGCTAGACATTTCCAGCACTACCACCTGTCCAACAGTTCTCTTCTCAGATACTTTGCAATTGAACCGGTATATGCAGATCCCAGAGGGGGCAACAGAGTACTGAAGTTACGCAAGAGGGAATCTAGATACATTCTGGAATTTGAGACCAAAAGCCCAGGGGTGCATAACCTGGACGAGGAACTTAGAATACACCTCCCTGAGGAGAGCTATATTAATGTCACAAGTACATACGCTGCCCATATGAATGTCTGTTTTTTCGTATGTCCAGGTAATTATATCCTGATCTCCTTGTTATTCTCAGGCTTTCTTCATCCTAGAATTCCTGTTTCTCTTTGAGTTACCAACACTACAGTTTAACATGTTTAATCCAAGATTTTATTGTATTATATTTGTATTTTATTCCAGGAGGAAAGGAAGGGACCCACCATTGGTTGGGGAAATCTGCACGGGTTCCTTACCCTTTTTTTGAAGAACTCATCCAACGGGTGATGCACGCGTATGAGATAAGAAGTCTTCAACTTCTATTATGCTAACTAACACTGTACGGTTTCCTTTTCGCATTGTGTGTTGCCACTTTTTGTCTGTTGTTATGTAATATGTGTAGCATGCGCCTTGTTCTTCCTGACTGTATCCATTTGCGAAATCATTATTTTCCATGCCTTCTCATTGAGCTATCTCCCTCCAATTTAGGGGTCAACTTCCACTTGGATGCCATTCCCCAGTCACTTGGCTTATACTTCATGATGTGTCTAGCGTGGAGCCTTCCACAGTAACCCAGCGGGGTCTGCTAGGGGTATCACCACATAACTTTATCCGAACCCGGAGGTTGGCAGACTAGAACTTCTTTCATACTCCCCACTGGTAGATTTCCACAGTGGAGTTTGATTGCTGCCTTTCTCACTAGAGTAACACCTTGTCAGCCATTAGGCGGTATTCTTTTAACTGTGCCGCTAGCACGTCATATCAACTGACATTACCAGTGTCCAATTGGTGCTTTGGGACACCTGTCCCCACGAGGAATTATTGTTTCCTTTTGCCATATTGTGTGCTTTTTCACTTTCATTTATGGGTCTTGGGACATCCCCCGCCACCCTTATTTTTTTCAATCCTCACAAATTTAAAATTTAAAAATGTTGGTTTTCATTTACAATTTTATTGTCTATTTGAGCGACCATCTGGTTTCTGTTGTTTGGCATGATATATGCTCTAAAATGCATAGCTTAGAACCTGTTTGCTAAAATGCAATTGCCAGTATTACATTAAGCGTATGGCATGTTTTAAAATGCTCGCTACAATATGCATGATGTAGCATGACTTGTATTGACAGTCCATTATCTGTGGCTGATCAGAATATGTAATGAGTTTTTCACTTCTCAATCTTTGTGTGAACAAGAATGTCCGAAGTCGAAATGCGTTACATGATTGAATAAACCAAGCACTGCATTGTGACCCTCCTGAGTGTACGCTTTCTTGGACCTTTGTGCTACATTGTGGACCGGCAGGCTCCGCCGGCACAGCGCACCCCTTTCTATGGGCCCTGGGTTTCAGAAGGGGCGTTCTCGAGATTGGAGTATATATATATATATATATTGCACAAAACTCCCCCCAGGCAGGAGGAAACAGGGTCGCACTCCGTAGATGTATAGCAGTTCTTCTTTTATTTTTAAGATATTCAGCTCATGTCTCAAGTGAGAGCTACAGACCAACGCGTTTCGGTCTTATCATAAGACCTTGCTCACGATCCTAGTTCGCGCTCAAACATCAGCTGGTAAAGTACTATTTTTGAAATTGACATGTCATTTCCTGTCAATCCTGCTGAGCGCCTCTAAGCATTGTGGGATATGTAGTCCCTTATGAGTAATAAACTTAATCTTCTCATTTACAGTGCCCAAATTGTGCATAATCTAAACAACTGTCATTTATATACAAGTGAAAAGGTGAAAAAAGAAAACAAATCATCATTATTAAACTTCATATTGATGTGATATGCAGTCATTATCATTAAACATGAGATATGTTTATAAGTTACTTTATGAACACAACCGCCAAAGGATATATATATATGTATGTTTGGGTTATTGTTAAAATAGCACAATCATTTTTAAAGTAATATTTTAATTACATAAAATGCATTTTTAAATATGTTCTAATTATAAAAAGTGTTTCATTTAAAGATATATGTTAAATGATTCAATATATTTCTTAATTTTATACATAACATTTATTTATTTGTTATGCACAGTGAATACATTATATTGTTTTACTGTAGGTGGAATAATTCTTTGTTAAATATATTTTAAATAAAAGATATAATGAAATGAATTACTTTTTTTACTGAAATTAAGTTAAAATACAATAACATTTTATTTACTTAGTTCTAAGTTTAGAATAAATGTCTATATTTATTTAACATGAATATTTAACATATAACAATTTTTTATATTTTTTTTAATTTTCATAAATGTTCAAATGTTTCTCTATACTTTACCATGGGTAGATTTCCACCCGGGTGGTGTAGATCTTCTCCACGTGTTTATACTTGTAAAATCCAGACATAAAGTTACAATTAGTAACTTTAGGGTCATAAACTAACCTCCACTCTGGTTTTTGGGGTGGAGAAATGTAAGTGTACACTTTTGAGTAAATTTATATTTGGAATTGGTGAATAGCCAAAATTAGTAAATTTACTCAAACATGTAAGAATACATTTAAACATGTAGATTTACTCACTTTTAAGTTTACCTTTGTGACTAGGTGCCAATGTGTTTTACACCATAATTTAGTTTAGTGAAAACCGGTTTCAGAAATATTAGCAATTGTGAATCAACTGTGTTATATGATGGTTCAAGTGGATTAATGCAAGTAATTACCTACTGGCACATCAAAAAGGACCCCCATGCTTTAATACACCTTTTGTCTTGGTCAAGCAGGGGAGATTAGAAACAGAAAAGTAGTCTGAGTGTCTAAGAAAATAAAAGTAATCATACTAAAAATTGTTCAGTGTTTTAGGTAATAGGCAGAAAGAATGGCTATTCACAGTCAGGAGCTGGAGATCTAGGTCATAAAGTCACCCACGTGGTTTAAGCACGTACACTTAAGCGGCTATAAAAAACATAATTACTTAGCATCACATGTAGCTTGCCGAGAGCTTTATATCATTTTAATTGTTAAAAAAGATAGCAGACAGATGGAGATTTTGACAAAGGCAACTTACACTTGTGAGTAATTTATACTTGTAAATTTACTTTTACACTTTTGAGTAGCTTTACTACTTTCGGATAGCCACCATTTACATGTGTAAAGTTACTCAAAAGTGTAGACTTGCTTGTCTCAAACCTTCTGAATCAGGGGGCAGAGCCAAACTTAAGACTGCGAAAAAGGAGCAATATCAATTCCAGCACCACTTATGGCCAACCACTGATACTGCAACATCGTTGCATAAAAAATAATGGAGGTAGGGGCAAAGAATAAAATCCCATAAAAATAATATTAAATGAAATAAAATTATTTAACATAGTTAAAAATATAAATTAATTTAATTTAATGTTAAAATATGCCTACAAATAAAACATGTATTATTTTATTGTAACATATTTTAATAATCTTTTTAAATTTAAAAATATTCAGTCCCTACCTCCATTGATTTCTATTGGAGTGCAGTAACAGTGGCTGGCCATGTGCAGTGCTGGACTCCAGCTCTCTTTTGGGACCTTTTTGGCTGAAGTAACTTTTGAAGTGCAGTGTTTGTATCGCAGTGGGCTTACTCTTTTGTGGATGGGTGCACATCCCTCCCTAAACCCTTCCCTAATCCTCCCATAACCCTGCCTTACTCCTCCCTTTACTCCTTGACTTTAGTAGTAAGTATTCCCCATTTTCCTGCCATCCCCTCTCTTCCTCTCACATTTACTGAAAACACATATACTCACATGTACAGAGACTTCACAGTCGGGGTGGAGATCTCCACACAGAAAAAGATAGGAGCGGTGGAGGTGAAACGTACACATGCAGGTTTTGGGATAGCATTTTGTGGTACATTAGTAGTACTATTGTAGCACTACTAACATTCTACAAAATGTGGTGTGCGAATAGGCCCCCATATCCTTATTGGAGGACAAAATACACAGACGCTCATCACACTGAATAAAGCTGACTACAAAATGTAGTGTGTGAATAGGCCCCCATATATTTACTGGAGGGCAAAATTCACAGACAATCATCAAAATGAAAAAAGCTGACATCAAAGATGATCTGAAACACAGGCCATGTCCAAGTCGAAACAGGGTTTAAATTTTTTCCAACCAATTTATCCTCCATTTGGTGGTGTAGATCTCTGTCACAAAAACAGTACCTGAGAGGGTGTGGCGTAATGGCCAGCGTTGCCGACTTCAGAACTGGGGACCCAGGTTCAAATCTCAGCGTCGGCTCAACATCCTGTGATTCAGGCAAATCACTTAATCTCCCCTTGCTTATAGACAACGCCTAAAGTTCATCATGGATGAATAGTCACACTATACAAATCCAATAATTATTATGGGAAAACCGTTGGACATTGATCTCTGTGCTTGGATCTGGACGACAAGGCAAATGTATGCCTCAGTTCTGCTGAAGAACTGGCCCAGGCCCATGTTTCCCCCATGCACAAGTGATGAATCCCAAAGATGTTATCTTAGCTGACCTGACTTGTATCTTGATGGCCCTGCCAAAAGATAATAGAGTACTGTGGCAGACAGATACCACCTCAAGAGGTGGGACAACATCATTGTCACAGCAGATGTGTAGGATCAGTGCTTGGCTGGTCTCTTCAGCTAGGGACTCTTGATTTGTACCATGTTCTTGGGATTTACCACCAACCATAGATCTACATCCTAGACTAATTTTAGGATCAGAAACTTTTACAAACAACTCACAAATTCTTCTGCCTCAATTAGTGGGTCCAAGACTTACTGCAACGTTGTAATCAGTGCCAGTAACAGACACTTTATCTCCAACTACTCTAACATCTGTTCACTGTGTGTCATTCACTCCTGTATCACCCCCAAACTATTTTTGCAGGCCCCAAATAAATAGTTATGAAGCAGTGCAAATTGCACATGTTATGCTGCCGAACTTCTTTTCCTAATGAGCAGTCAAAGGTGGACTTCCTATTGTCCTGCTTGGAATGAAATGTTAAAGCCAGCTGGTGTATTCTGTTATTATAACATTAGAATGTTGGGAGCGTCATTGAAAACAATCGAGTGCTCCTGGCTTCTAATGGCTGGTAGAAGCCCGGAGCTCCAACATCCCAATGTTTGTTCACAGCTATTGCTGTGAACAAAAGGCCTCATGGACCCTGAGGGAATTTAATCCCCTCAGGCTCCGTGAGGCCTTTGTTTTACAAATTAAAATATTATGCCCTCTGGGGGTGGAATGTTCTAATACCCTTAGAGACCTCCGTACCATGCTCTACTGGCCATTAAAGGCCCGCTCCCTTGTTAAAGGCCCAAGCCGAAAGCTGGAGAGGGCCTTTAATGGCAGGTAGCGCCCACTACAGTGGGCTCTAAGGCTAAAGTGAAAAAGCAGATGATGAAGTCCTACATAATTTCAGAACTTTTTGTGACAAGATGTAAAACATCTTTTTTAGACGTTCTTTTTTTAATCTTTATTTTGGTTAATTTCAGAACATCTAGGGGCCCATTACGATACCCGGCGTAAAAAAATCCGCCAGGCATGAAAGCGGCAAAAATCCACCCGCACACACCGTCTGAACACCGACCACGCCATTACGATGACACAAACCGAAAACCGCCATCGGCGGAAAAACCACACAAGATACCGCCCGCCATCGTCCGAGTCGGAGTCAAACCACCCGCCACGGACGGAAACACGCACGACAACACAAAACCGCCCGCCCTCACGGCCGACACACCGCACGTGAAATTACGATCGCACCGCCATGAGCGCGGGAAAACTACAAATATACCGCCCGCCAGCGCAAACAACGCCGATGAGAATCGACACGGCAGAAGCCATGGCGCCCACGTCCCTGCACAGAAACCATCCGCTGACAAAAACAATCGCACACAACATGGCCAACAAGTCCACACAGCAAGGCACGCACAAATACACAAGCACAGTACACATCCCGAAAACACCCCCCTGGACAAACAAAAACTACAAAGGCCAGAACACCAGACACAACACACCTGAAAACAACAGACCATGAGGACACACCCACATAGGTAAGTACAAAAGCAGCACTCCCACAGACCACAACCCCTTGCAACATTGCAAACTAGAGAGGAGAGAGGAGAGGACACAGTGACACAGCAAGGACAGCAGCACACCACAGAAACGCACACATCACAACCACCACCACCACCACCACCACCAAACACCGGCACCACAAACCCCCTGCACATTATACAACACACACCGCACCAGCACCACAAACACCATGGCACCACAAAGAATGCCCAAGTTCACGCCCATTGAGCTGACGGTCATGGTCGACGAGATTATCAAGGTGCACCCACAAATCTATGGGAACCTGGTCCAGCACACACCACTAGCCACCAGAAACAGAATGTGGAACCGGATCGTAGACCAGGTCAATGCAGTCGGGACCCTGCCCAGGAACAGAGTTGAAATAAACAAACGGTGGAATGACGTCAAGAGCCTGGTCAAGAAGAAGGAGAGCAAGAACAGAGAGCTGGCTGCCGTCACTGGCGGAGGGAATCCCGCGCTCTTCAAGACCTTCAAAGCGTGGGAGGAGAAGGTGCGAGTCATTATACATCCGGAGATCCTCGCCGGATTAGCAGGGGGAGTGGAGGCTGGTAAGTACAAACTAATGTATACCAGCACACCGCTATGTACTCACATGCACTACCACCATGCCACAGCTCCCAGGGACAAACACCCCCATGTCCAGCACACAATACACAACACATCACACACACATGCAACAGACACCACCACACACAGCCCAAACCGAACAACTGTAAGATACGTGGGGGCATGTGTACACTCAGCCAGCCACGTAACCACCAACAGGTCCCCAAGTATGCCAGAAGCGCCACAACGAGCACCCACCACACCCATGTGTCCGCCATAGCTGCACTAACCGACAAGTAACAGGTAAGTGGCAGGAACACAAAGTGCAGTGGGTGGGAGGGTGGACAGCCCAAGTACAACACACACCAGGCCCCTAGTCCCACAGCACAGCAAGGAGGAGCATCCCCCACACCCCACAGCCACGTGTCAGCCACCGCAGTGCACACCGACAGCCGAAAGGTAGACATCACGGTCCACAACAATCGGTGTCAGTGGGTGTCCAGCCATCACCACGACCCACAACACCGCCCCCACCCCCACAGACCTGCAACATGGAGCACCCCCCGCTTAGAACCATGTGGCATCCAGTACAGTGCACGCACGAACAACCTGCAGGTGGGAAACTGGACAGGGCTGGATTACTGGAGGCATGAGGACCGTAACACGACCAACACATGGGACATGTCACGTAGCAGACGAACACGCAGCACCGCCCACCGTCACGAACAAGTGAACAATGTGCACACGGACATGAACCACAGACTCACACCCCACATGACCCATCACAGACACAGCAACACCCAAGGAGCCACGTCTGCATGCACAAGCCACACTGAATATAGTACCACACGGCAGCCACTGTGCAACCCATCACACACAACCGAAACACCATTGAAGTCCTGTACATGTAGCCCCTACTGCCTGTCAACCACACACCCCACAACTACGCCTATGTAAGACAAACAACACTAGACGCAACAGAGCGGAACAACATAAATGCACACGAACACCACTGTACCCATCAAACACACAGACACACCATGCACATACAACATACCATCCATCCCATCCGTCAGCCCCAGTCTCATGAAAGGCATGTCATCCGCACAGCTGCCACACATACAGCAGTCACGCTAAGAGACATGCCCATGACCAACCATGTGCCAGAAGTCAATGAAGCGCACGCCACACTGTGAGCAACAACACACAACATGGGCCACACCCCCGAGCACTGCAGTGATGCACATGGCACAGGGCAGCACGCACACCAAGGAGATGGGACAACTGCAATACGTTGGGTGGCACACAACCATCACTCACTCATAACGATGCGTCCAATGCCATGTCCAGTAATCACAACAGACAGCAAATATGCAGGCCATGTCAGGCATGCACACACCTCAGACCATGCACTGTCATGCTGCCACAACACATGTCACGTTCGGCACCCATGGCTCACAGCATGTACCCCAAAAGCATATTCCCTCCCAAATGCGAATCTGGGGCATGGCCCCCATGTTGCCATATGCGTTCCTAAGCGTTCCATTTGAACCCCAAAAGCATATTCCATCCCAAATGCGAATCTGGGGCATGGCCCCCATGTTGCCATATGCGTTCCTAAGCGTCCCATTTGAACACCAAAAGCAAAGTACAAACCAGACCCAGGATGGGCCAGGAGCCCGCATACACCAGAGTCACAATAAGTAGGGGCACAGCAACACACCCATCGGCATGGCCAATCCGTCCCATGCCACATGTGCACAGCACACAGTCCCATTGCCAAGCACACACAACTACAAATGGTACAGCCACACACACGCCTCCGGGAAACCCATGTACGAGATTGCACGAACTGTTAATGTCAGACGACAAATACATACTTCGCCAGGTGCAACACAACAACAAATCTCATTCTCTCCACAGGTGACGAACTGCTGGATGCTGGGGATGGAGACAGCAGCCAGCACAGCCAGCCTACAAGCCCCCAACGAGGACACACGGATGTGGAGGATCTGTCCTCCTCTTCGGACACGGACCACCAAGCAGGCCCATCTGGTGTGGCAGGGCCCAGCCGCTCCCCAGGACCCCTCCTACCCACCAACCCATCATCCAGGGCTGCTGAACATTCCCAGCCCCCTGCTGCCACTGTCGTTGCGGCCACACCCACGGTCATTGCGGCCACACCCACGGGCATTGCGCCCACACCCACGGTCATTGCGGCCACTCCCACTGCCGCAACCGCCACCATCGCCGCACCGACCACCACCGCCGCCACCACCACCACGTCTTCGCTGGCACCAGCCCCAGCGCAGGTGGTGGCCCGGCCGACTGGATCCACCCTGGGAGCCAGGGCGAGGACCGTGGTGGGCAATGTGGCTAGTGGGCAGGCCGGTGGCAGCAGTACTGGTAGGAGGAGCAGGGTCAGGGAAACGCCAGTCTCCCCTGGGAGCCATGCCCTGCCTCAAATGGCCAGAGTCCTTGGGGCCTATGAAGAGGCCCAAGGACAATGGGCCAGGTCTGCTTCAGACACGCGGGAGGTGCTGGGGGTGCTGAGGTCCATGGACGCCCGTATGGGCCAACTCGTGGACCTCATGGGCCAGCTGGTGGTGAGGTCACAGCCAGGGACAGCAGCTCCACCACCGCCACCACCTGCCGGGGCGCAGGGTCGAGCAGCAGTGTCCAGTTCCCCTGCGTCCACAGCCAGTGAGCACACCTCACCCCCCACCAGCAGGTCGCCACCACACACCCCCCTCCCAAACGTGGAAGGGGCCGTCCGAAGTACAAACAGATCTCCCGGGAGGACTACGCACGCTCCAGACGCAAGTGAGGCAGCCAGCCAGCCTTCCTTGACCACCCACTGCATTGACTTGGACTACGATCCCACTCCACACAGCCATCTGGATGGCATGTGTCTGTTGGACCATGGACATGGAACAAGTGGGTACACCCTGAGCATCACGCAGCCGTGACCGACAGCTCATTGTCACTGCACGCACCACTTTTGTCATCACCTCGCACACAATCACATGTCACAGTTTGAAATAAATGCACCTCTTACACAAACTGCTGTTTGTGCCCTGTGTTTTAATTGTACGGAATACAACGGCCACCTTGGGCGGAAAGGCACCTGATGCGTGGCATGGCAATGGAACCGGAGGGCCTGTAGGGACCTAGGGGTGGGAGACAGAACAGGAGCACATTCAATGAGTGTGTCACACACCCATCACACAGTACATGTCAACAACTACAAGCAATGTACACACATCGCACAGAGCAATAGGGCACAATGCCACAGCCACCAACAGTGGCATACTACCCTGGCCATGGAGCGTTGACACACAGCACGCAGTGAACAAACGGCCACCCTGACACAGCACACACACACCTGCACAGATACAGCCACATCAGCCGTCGTACATGGACACTCACCGTCAAGTGAAGTAGCGGGCGATGAGCTGCTGCCGCACATTACCAGCTTCCTCCTCTCCGCTGTCCTCCTCACTCGAGCTGTCCTGGTCTGCGGGCTGGGGCCCTGGTTGATCTCCGTCATCCACGATGAGGGGGATCTGCTTCCGAATGGCCAGATTGTGCAGCATGCAGCACGCCACCACTATCTGGCACACCTTCTGTGGGGAGTACGCCAGCGCACCCCCGGTGCGGTCCAGGCACCTGAACCTGGACTTGAGGAGGCCAAAGGTACGCTCGACCACACGTCTGGTCCTCCCATGTGCCTCATTGTAGCGATCGTCTGCTGGGGTGCGAGGATTCCTCAATGGACTGAGCAGCCATGCCCCATTCGGGTACGCAGAGTCACCTGGGTGTGAGGGACACAGAGAACCGTTGCTAATCCAACTGGACAGGGGACAGCATCGCACAGCCAGCACGCTACACCACTCCACATACTCACCGACAATACAGCCACGATCCTGTTGCAGATTGGACATCAGTCGTGGCAAGATGCTGTTGCGCATGACGTGTGCGTCATGGGCCGAGCCTGGGAACTTTGCACACACGTGGGTTATCACCATGTCCGCAAGGCACACCACTTGCACATTCAGGGAGTGCGTGTGCTTCCTGTTGCGGTACAGGTGCTCAGTGGCCTGTGGTGGAACAAGGCCAACATGTGTGCAATCAATGGCACCAACGACGTGTGGGATCCTGCCAAGGGCATAGAATGCACCCTTCACTGCCGCCAATTCACGAGCCCTGGGGAATCTGATGTACCTGTTTCGGTACAGCATCATGGCTGCCAGTACATCCCTCAGCACCTTGCTGAACATGGGCTGGGACATCCCTCCTCCACTGCCCACTGTGTGCTGGAATGACCCAGTGGCGAAGAAATGCATGGCGGCCATCACCTTAGCCGTGGGGGTGACTGCTGTCGGATACACCCTGCGGGGACGGAGATGGGGTTCCAACATGGCACACAGTCGATGCAGGGTTGGCCTGTCCAGCCGAAACTTCCTAATGACCTCAGTATCGTCCATGTCCGCCAGCAATTGGTATGGGCGGTCAATGTTCGGTCTCCGCCTAGGGAAAATGGCAGTGGACACATGTCAAAGCAACACAACACATAGCAATTCCGCATACACATCACTGACATGACTGAGCAAGCACATGAGTCACAGCCCAGCTGTCAAGCAGGGACGGCACGGCCACAATACACTTACACAGGTCTCCCACCAATGGCAATGGCTAGTGATACAAACCACTGCCATGTGCATGCACATGGGGATCTAGGCCCCAATGACTTGCGGGGCGTGCTGATGGGGACTGACTGCATATTCGTCAAGCGGCAACGCCACGGCAACATGAATGTCTGCTGAGCATGGCACTGCTTCCGAGGCTGGATGAGTATGGCACACGACGACGACGATGTGGGCACAGGCTGAGCGGCCAAAACAAGTGGGACCTGTGGCACGAGGGGATATGAGACAGTAGTAGGTGTCAGCACTGCACCCTATGTACAGCACTGTACGGATCACACCTCCCGAAACATTGACAGGTGTCCACATTGACAGCCCCATGCCAAGACGGCTGTGTGCTTGCAGTCACACGTCACAGGTGAGAGGTTACATTGCACGTGCCAGGTGGCAGACGTACATAGTGGGAGCTGGCATGTGTGTGCATGTGTCTCCTGTTCAGGATCCACCAGATGGGCGCTGACTCTGTACTGACCATTGGACACAGCATGTTCCGTGGAAGGCTTGTGTGTGTGGGATGGTGGCACTGGATGTGCCTCCGTTGGGTGGGGGGCCATGCACAGGGCGGGTACGTCGATGATTGCGCATTGTTGGTCACGGTGGGTGCACCAACTAAGATGTGTTGCCCTGTGTTCAATTCCTATGTCCGCATGATGATGGACTGTAGATGTGGGCAGACTACACATTGGTCGATGTGCTGTCTATATGCATGTGCCTTCACACCAGGCACAGCTGCCCCTGCACATGTGACCCCTGCTGGACTCGCTGCTGGGTCTGTGGAGCTGATGCACCTTCTGTGCGTGGGGCGGACAGCTCTCCTCACTTCCCTCATTGCGCATGTCATGACTTTGCCGCAGGTGACATGGATCATGGAGGGCCCACATGTACGCGTGGGTAGGCTACACATGATTGTTCACTGGTCGCCACCCCCAGTCAGTGTTTCGAATGGGAAGGTTGTCGTGCTGGTGGTATATTCGATGTGGCGGATGGGCGGGCCTAGGTGCGGGCTTACATTCCGGACATGGGGGGTAGTTGGATTGGCGACTAGTTGCAGTACACACGGGACACGTCTCTTCCTTTCCACATCTGGGTCATCCCTTGTACTCACTGACAGTGATACAGTCATCTTCGCCCCAGCCCTCATGTCCTCCCCTCGCTCCCCCAATATGCATGTGCACCTGCGAGGCTAGCGCTTGCACAGGCAGCCCCAAGCTCGCACCAGAGAGGGCAAGGAGTGTATGTGTGGGTCCAGTTGCACGAGTGGGCTGTCTCAGGGTATGATGTGTGGCGGGACGCCGTCCACCTGCGTGGTGCCCCAAATGGAGACCCGGCCTGCATGGACTATGCATCACAGTCTTCGCCTTCCGGATCCGCCACCTGCGACACCCAGTGGCTGTGGCTGCCCTTGCGGCCAGGCCGCGTCCGTCTGTAGCTGATGGCCCACACATTCACTCTTTGGCCTCTCTGGGGAGGGCTCGGGGGTGGTGGCGCACGCGCTTGCACTTAGTCGCAATGGCATGTGGCGTGGTTGGTATAATGGGCAATGGATGGGATGGTGCGAGCCACCTCCCGTGACGTCAGTGCTGCTCGTGCTGTGGTGCGTCCCCCTACACTTCCATTTGACTTGTGCCATGCTACACGTTGAGGTTCTATTGCCTGCGTGATATGACCAGGAGGAGCGCGAGGAGACCTCTCACACACCATGCTCCACTGCCATCCCGTGCCCTGTATCGCCTGTGCGGATTGACTATGTTGGGGTTACACCTGGTCGACTGGGGCTGTGTGTGCCTTGTCAAGGGGCATGGCGGGCGCACAACAGGATCCAGCTTGTCCACAGAGGGTGGGCTGACGTGTGCGCCTGGTACCGCATTGTACGTGTGCCCGGCTGCTGTGCACACACGTGTTCACTCCCCCCGACAGGTGTCCTCTCACAATGCCCAGGGAAGCGGTGGTGTACTGTTCATGACCCCTCCCAACACGGCGTGCTCCAACTTGGCATGTGCGCATCTACCCGTCACACCCACCCACCTGAGCACTGCGTCCATACGACTTCACACGACACATGTGTGTCTTCCACAGTTGTGCTACTCATTTGCGTTGACATCCAATACCAGTGGACTACATGGTCATGTCACGACTGCCGTGTACTTCACATACTCTCATCCTCTCTCATTCGTACTTGTGAAATGAGTCAGCGGAGACAGTTTTGGTTTCAAACATTATATTGAGTCTTCTGTCCTCTGTGATGCAGTATAGTGGACACTACTGGCAGCGGAATACATGTTGAGGATATACTGAGCATGATTACAAATGGGATAGGGTGTGGGGTTACATGTGATTGGCTGTTGCATGTGGGATGTGGGCTTCAGAGTTACATCTGCTTGGCCAAGGCTGTGCTAATGTACATTTACGTATAGCTGCGGAGCTGCGGACTTTGACACAGACGGTATACATGTAGCCTACCAGACCGCTTGGCATCATGGGCACAGTCCATCTCAGTTCCATGTGACAGGTTTGCTGCGGTTGTTCCTCATGCACGCGTGCATGTGAGATGACATCAGGGCATGTGCTTGCGTGCATGCAGCGGCGTGCCACTTGTTGTTGCAATGTGGTGGTTACTGGACATGTCACAGTCACTGGGGTCGTGTTGTTGTTGTATGCACTTGTCGTCCATGCAAAGGTCCTGGTATGGGATTCCCGGGGCGGGGGTGGGAGGGGTGCAGCACCCACAGACTCCAGGCGACCTATTCATGTCCACTGAGCGGTGTGTGTGTCCATGGGCGCTGGATCCATGTCGTGTCCTGGTTGTTCGTGCAGTTCCGTCCATGTGGGTGCGATACACAGACCCCATGCCACTGCCTCCCACGATGCATGCGGTGTTCCTGGATGTGATGGGGAACAGTGTGCATGTCCCGGTCATATCCGATGTCATGGCGATGTCGTTGATGGTGTGGTAACAGTTGCCGGTCGTTTGGTATGGCTGTTGTGGTGGTGACTGGCCAGTCCGTGCGGAAGCTAAGCATGGGTGCGGGGTTGGACATCATAGGTCAATCGGGGAACCTGCGTTGTGGTCCGACGAATTTACAGGTTGTCAGGTATGCGATGCCGTCCAGCAGGGCTTCCATGTCATTGGTGGTGTACATGTTTGCCAGCCAATGTAGCGGATGGTGGCTGTCAAGGTGTTGTTCGTAAGTTGTCCCTTGGAGGACCATGATGGGGCATGCTGGGTGACATTCGATGTAGCTGTTCTCGATGATCCGTCGTGTGGAGGCACAGTGGTCCCATTTCAGTGCGGGTGCGATGTTGGCCACATACGCCATGCCCCCATAGGCTGAGCAGGCCCTGTCGTGTGCGTCCAGAGGGAGGAGTAGTGGTAGCAGGTCCGCCTTTAGACATGCCGGGTTGGAGAGACACATCTCCACGGGATGCTGGTAGGGACACCTCCGACAGTAGAAGACGGGCATGACGCAGCTGAACAATGTGATGCGGTAAGTCAGTCGGTAACTTACGTTCAGCAGGGACAGGAGATCGCATCCCAATATATGTATCAGGTTGGTTTTGTACAGCTTGACCTGTCCGGCGTAGTTGGGTAGGTGTGTTGCGGTTGCCATTTTGCAGCGGTGCGTTGTGGTGGCGTGCTCCGGCTGTGTGTGCAGTCTGCAATGTGCACGCTCCGAGGTTGCTGTGAGCTCTGTGTAGTCGTAGGGAGACAGGACTTGTGTTCTGTTGGCTTGTGCGGAGGACACGGGCCCTCATCCCACATGCTTCTCAGACAGTTCAAGGTCAGTGATGTGTGACTCCTTCCAATTAACTTGCATGTGGCCGACATGGGGGAGTGTTTTCTTTTTTCTTTCCCGTCCGTTGTGTTCTTCTGTGATATGCGCTATCTGCCCTGTGGTCGGTCTCCTCGGCATGCCTGTGTTGGTCTTTTCTTGGACAATGGCTGTATTCACCGGCTTCTTTCGTAGGGCTGTGGTTTCGGAGTTGGAATGGAAGGTCATTCAGTGCTGTCTGCTCTCCCTTGTGTGGGCGGCAGGCTGCCTTTCCGCTCTGCGTTGGGCCTTGTGTGTGAATGTTATTCTTGGGCCACCTGTTGTCGGTCCCCGGGCTCTTTGGTGTTCCGTTTTGTATGTCTTGTTCATATGTGCAGGGTGGTATGGGTGTTTCAGTGTGGTACTGGCGTTCCTCTTCCCGAAGGGGCCCTGCTTCTCCTAGTTGGTGTTGCCGCCGCTGTGTGCTACGCCATGTTTGTTACACTGGGGTGTGTCCTGCTGTTGCGTGACTTCACTGACATGTGTGCGTCGGTTGTGTGGCGTTGGGTGTTGTCCGTGAATTGGGCGTTGGGGACATGTCTGTGGCAGGCCTGTCACGTGTCATGTGCGTTCGGGGTGGGGCTGATGTGTGTGCTGCTTGGTTGTGTCCCTGTGTCTGTGTGCGACGCATGCATGGCGCTGCGGTTGGCCTCTGCGTTGTGCGCATGTGTGGCGGCGTCATCGCCGCTTTGGGGCCGTGACGGGGTCGTTGGTTCCTAGTCCCAGGTGGTGTGTACACATGTGTTACGAGATGTTACGATTTGGCCTGTGTGTCATATGTGGATGCAATGGTGGATGTGTAGTGTACACGCGGGGGTGGGGGTTGTCCGCTTTTTCCGCCCTTGCACTGTGTGCGCTGTTTGCGTGCACTTGTTGTGTGTGTGCCTACCTGCGTCTCCGCGGTACGTTGCGTCCTTGGTGGTGCATCAGCAAGAGCATAGGGAGGGCCTGAAGTGCTGGATTCATGCTCGGGGGAGCCGCTTCTTCGGTGTCCGTGCTCGGCGTTCGTGTTACCGCTTCGGTTTGTCGTACGGTGTCTCTTAGCCGTGGGAGCCGTTTGTTTGCGGCATCGTAATTTGTACGCCGGGCGGGGCGTGATTTCGTCGGACGGTGTGTGTCAATTGTGCTGCGCCGCTACGTGTACGGGCGCACTTTGATGGCGGACGGTGTCGCTGGCTTGCCGGCGGTGTTTGGCCGACTTTTCGCATCGTAATAGGGCGGGCGTGTGGACTGCTGCGTGCCGGCGGTAACTGGTGGTTTTTGCATCCGCCAGCACGGCGGTAGTGCTTCCGCCCGACATCGTAATGGGCCCCTAACACTTTAAATGAATGCAACACAATATGTTTAATTCATATAAAAAACAGAATACAGAGGATAAAGAATAATTGCAAGAGCAATACATTACTCTGATTCTTCTCATAATAAAGGGCAAGTGCCTAGAACAAAGTTGCAACTATAGGCTAATAATAAATTCACAGTACACCTTTCACTCATGTTCTGATTCCTGATGAAATCTATTCTATGGCAAGCTAGTAGGCTAATCGTCAGATTTACCCAGATTTTTTCATATTTATGCACCTATAAATTTAACATAAGTGTATTTGAGGCTTTTTGTTCCTATTTTGTTTTTATTCCAATTAGAAAAACCCAGGAGGTCCATTTCTTTCTATTTGTGAGTAATTAATGACAGTGCTATTAACATTCTAATAAATATCAATTTATGATCCTGCTTGAGCAACGCAGCCCGGTGCTATACATGCCAGCATAGTTGTCACTGGATTAGGTTCAATTGTTGAAGTTAATAGTTTTTTTAATAAATTTAGAAGCAGCAAGCAAAACTGTGAGAAGATCCAAGTCATGGGAGCCCAGCTTGCCATAATAGCAATATTGCTTACTGGGCATTTATCTTAGATCATAATTCTGAATTCATGTAGTTTTTCAAGGGTGGGCTATAGCAACCAGGGCCCGTATTACAGAAGTGCCACGGGGGCGCAACGGGCATTTTACCCGCTTTGTGCACCCCAGGGCAATTTGGTATTACAGAAGGGGCCATAAACACTTGTGCGGCCCCTTCTGTAATACACATAGCGCTGGCACACATGTAGCGCCAGCGCTATCGAGAGAGGGTGCTCCCTCATTTACATGGGGGTATGGCCACATGCAATTGAGAGAATCTCTTTACCTCTCTGCCTGCATGTATTATAGACTCAGGCGCAGAGGCAAAGAAGGTGTCAGGAGGTACACTGACAGCGCGCCACAAAAAGGTGGCATTATGTCAGTGTGTCCCCTGATGGCAGCTCTCTGGAGGGGTCAAGGGAGTCCTATGGACCTCTCAGGCATCCTCTTGCAGGCGAGTGCAGTCACTCACTCTACCCGCCTGCAAGGGGATCTCTCTCCCCTCTTTAAAGTGCAATCTGGCTGCTGCCTGGACAGTGAAACACGGAGCGGCTTTGAAGCAGCCCCTACGGAATTCATTTGAATGCACTGCCCCCAGGGCAGCATGAGTTTGCAGCTGCCCTGAGGGCAGCGTATTCAACCTGATTGGGGGGCACTTTCCCTGTTTACGCACAGCGCACAAGTTTGAAGGGTACATAATATGATATACATAATAGGGCCTTTGATGGAGAGAACTGTTCCTGAAATTAGCCCCTTTATGGCAGCTAAAAGCAAATTCATAGATTTCAGACTAGGCTGATAGTGGGAGCTCTGATCTTATATTAGGTAAGTATGTTTCAATTAGGGGTGGGTGAAGTGTTTTGTTCCGCCCACAGAATAAGCAGAATTTTTGACACTCCACGTTACTCTTTAACTTGGAGTTCTGGCCAAATTTTGCCAATCGCTGCATACTGGAATTTTTCTCCCATGAGGCTCCACAAAATGTGAGTTGGTAAGTGTGAGCTAGATTTGGCGTTCCCCTAGCATGATTTTCTAATGCAGCGGGTCAAGTTGATTTGCTGCCGCTCAAGTAGATTTTTCTGCTTGAGTTGCAGCAAAATCAACTCAAATGGCTGCGTGCTCTTGCTCAACGTTGCAGCAAAATCAACTCAAATGGCTGCGTGCTCTTGCTCAACGCATGGTGCCGTTCATGCTGATTTTCAGCACAGCTTGTGCTACCGGTGATTAATTGCAGGGTGAGCTGCATACTTTCCACCTTTTGCGGAACTCCATGGAAGCTCGCAGAGTTTTTATGTAACCCTGTGGAATTCTGTGGAGTGAAACTCCTTGAGTTCTACCCACCCCTAGTTTCAATCATTTTTTTTTTCATTCCACGTTTTGGAACTTTGCCTTTTCTTGCAGTTGGGGATGCATCATTGGTGACAGTGGGTGGTGTTTTATCTCAGCAACATGCAGTTTCTGGTCAACCTCTTTCTGTCATCTACTTTTCCATTAAATTATCTTCTGCAGACCATAATTATGGCCTGGCAGACCATGAACTGTTAGCCATTAAGTATGCAATTAAGAATTGTTTGCATTAGAAGATATATATAGGAGGAGGAACAATGCTGAAAGTTAATTCCTTTGGAAAAGTTAGCCCATGCAAGATTATCAAAAGTGAAGGCCCTTTAGTGACAATGGTCATGTCATGTTCTCCCACCCACCCCCAAATCTTTGCCAGATCAAGTTCCTAAGACAGGGTATCCATAGCCATGTTTCCCGTTAGCATACATTTTCCCTCTGGTCTTCTGTCCATTTGTACATTACATTAAGCTATACCAACTCTTTTTCTCATGTTGCTTTCTCCGTACTCATATGAGCTCATATATTCTCATACATTCTATATAAACTGCTCCAAAACTGTGTGGTATAGTGATGCAATAGAAAAAATATGAGTAAGTAAATCAATTAGATTCTGGGATCATGCCGCACAATCACCACAGGCACCATAAAAATGTAATATCCTGACCACAAAAGTGTAATTCTAGGTGTCCGGGAATGTGGCTGAGTCAATGGAGTCTTTGAGGATGGGTGTTAGTGCTTCATTGATCGGTAGTCCTTTGGTGAAGGCATGGTAGGGCAAGGGTCAGATGGGGCCCTTGAGTGGATGGTCTTCATGGTAGCTGTAGTTTCGATGGTGGTGAAGGTGGGCCACAAGATCAGGGTTCATTCTTTGGCCATGAAGGGTAGTTGAGTTGCAATGATGATGGGGCCAAGTTGAGAGTCCAAGTTGCCATATATTGAGGCGCTCTTGTTATAGAAGAATTCCAAGACTTGTTGAAAAGGTCTTGCGAGGGGATGATGATGCTGGAGGTGGCATGAAGTGCAACAAAATCTTTGGTGATGGCAAAGATTTCCTTGCTGCAGTTTGTGCCATCATTGATGCGTTCTGCAAGAGCTGTGTGCTTGGTGTTTCATATCTGCTGGTGGTAGGTGCTTAGGGTGGATTTGAAGATGTCTTTATATGTGGTGTCTTGATTTGTTCTCCATTTGTGCTCCAGTTGCATGCAGTGGCATTTCATCAGCCTGAATTCCTCTGTGCACCAGCTGGCCTGTGATCAGGCTCTTACCATTTCAATGTTCTTGAGGGGAAACCAGGGTGTCAGTGCATGAAGTGATCCAGATGTTGAGGTTCTTGATAGCTTTCAGCGAGTTACTGGTGTGCTTGTGCCAGTGTGCAGAGAGGGCAGAAGCCCAGACCCCTTCTGTGATGCTTTTCCAGCTGTGATGTGCCTGTCTGGCGGTGGTAGGTCTGTGGTGGTGCCGAATGGGTATGCAGAAACTTATGAAGGTGTGGTCTGTCTAGGTCATAGTTGTTGGCTTGTTGGCTGTGTTGTTGTTGACTGAGGAGAAAATCAGAACCAATAGGTGTCCAGCAGTGTGGGTGGGTTTGGAAACATACTGGGTGAGGACAAGTCTTCTGAGGTTTCTAAAAGGGCTGTAGAGTTTGGGTCAGTTTGGGTCTTCTAGGGGAAAGTTAAGGTCTCTGAGGAGTATGAAGGTGCTGGGGTTGATGATGAGGAGGTGCAACAAAGTCTGCGAGGTCGCTGGCAAATTGTTGTGGGATACTGGTGGTATCTATATGAGGGTTCTGCCCAGAGAGAAGATGGCTGTGGTGCATATCTTGAATGTGAGGTGTTCCATTTAGCTGGTGGGAGTGTCCGTATAGCTGGTGCAGCTAATGGTGCCTTTGAATATGATGTTGACTTTGCCTCTGGGCTTGTGCTGATGTTTTTTTTTGGTGATATTGTAGCTAGTGAGAATGCTGTAGCGACATCCAGTGCAGAGTTTGTGGGAAAGAGCAGGTCCAGAGCGTGGTCATGCATTAGGTTCCATACCTCCATTGCATGTTTGGTGAGTGAGTGTTGAGTAGCATGCATGCAAGTATGATGTGCTGCGTGGGTGGTGACTGGTCTGTGAGAGAGTGAGTGGGCGGCTGGTTTGTGTGAGTGTGATCAAGGCTGAGACACGGGCAAAACACAAAGGGTACGTCTTTAAATAAACCCTTCTTGCACATCAACTAGGGAGTTCATGTACTGCTTCAACTACTGGGCTGATGCTCTCTTCCGGATATACAGGGGATCCCTACACCCCCTACATGCACCAACAGCACCAGGGCCAGAGGGGATTTGGACAATGGAAGGATTCTAATCTTCACGCCTGTGACCTGTCCTGCATTAGACTGGGACTAGCTGGATGAAGCCCGCATAAGGGGACGATCGTAAACCGAGTCAGATGACTTTGGGGACACAGGACCCGAGCGGTGAGTCCTATCATCCTGTGAACCTGACTTTCATATTGGGACAGTTGCAAATCCCTATATTGGAGGGACGATTTCCAATTCACTAAGCGGTTTAAGTGAATTTGCCCAACTGGATTCATATTTTGGTGTTGGCCATTAACTTGGGATTATGGAATTCTGAGAGGGAAAACAAATGAAAATAAGTGGCAGACCTGCTGCTCTCTGAGCCTATGACAGGCAGCACCGTGGGATGTGAGTCCAAGTAAGGTGCCTCAAATATGAGTCTTTAACAAAGGTATGACAGACTTGGCAAACTGCTAAAGAAATAATTAGACAAGTGGTGGGAGGCGTTCTCCCTAAAAAAGTGCATTGGCTGTGCAAGGATACCTCGAGGGCTGAGGATTTTTACTATACCATTGTATGAGGACCCAGAGCTGCTTGAGCAGTGGCAAGCCAACTTGGAAAACTGTTCTATGGGCATGTTGAAGGTATTAGTTAAATGTTCCTGGTGGTACTGAGAGAAGATACTGCTGGAAATACAGGTCACTACTGAATGTTTGAAAGCAAACGATACAGGAGAAAACCTTGAGGAATTTCTTGACTAAATGATTAAAAGCCTTGATAAACTGGAAGAGGAAATTAAACTAAAGAAACAGAGAAAATACCAAAGGGACTATGATGATTATCGAAGTGGAATGATTCTTATACTTAGCAGGTGGTTTGGTAGTCTCGATAGAAATTAGCAGCAAAATGTCAACTTATTGAGACAAGAGAAAAGACCAACTACACAAATATCTAAGACACAGGAAGGTAGTGACACCTCTTAAGACAGTACAGCAAATGTGAGTAGCACAGCCTCCCCCGACAGCAGTTTTTTGGATGAATTTCTCCTCCTTAGTATGGGCTGATAGCAGAACTCAACCAGTAAAGGAAGACCAAGAGGTTGAGAAGGTAAAGGAAGAAGAGGTGGCAAAGGGGAGAGGTTGAAGACTCTGAGCTCGTCAACGAGACCCCCATGGGAACCATGACAAGAGGTCAAATGAAGGCCAAATAATGGATGGCAAGACTGTAATCAACTTAACTCAATGGATACTAAGTAAGGTTGAACTAAGTGTGTTATTGTATGGTCTCTCTGTTTGACCAACTATGCACAGATCAGGATTGATCTTTCTACATTTGTACGGAAGTTGAAATTGAAGAATCGGTACAGCATGAAAGTGAGGGACAGTAATAGTGGGGTAGAGAATGAGAAACCTACACCCACAAATTTGAGTATCAGTGATGTAGATGCCTTCCTTACATTGACTCAATTGAATTATGATAGTGCAGTAGATAAGGATCCTTATCTTAATGTGGATGATTTGGGGATTAATGTTGATTTGATTTCCCCCAGTGGTTACACACCAGTGACCACCCTCTACGTTTACACCTAATATGCTGTATGATTCTATTGATGCCTTCCACAAGACAGTGAGATATGATCTTAAAACAATTAGGAGACACAGGAAGAATAAGACCTCTAATTTGAGATGGAGCCAGTTTAGGGCTCTGAGGGGCTAACAGAATGAAAGAGATTTGATCGTTCAACATTCTGACAAAGGAAGGAATATGGTTATCATGTCCAAGGCTGTGCATTTAGCAGAGGGTGTACAACAGCTCAGTGATTCTATCTGTTATATTAAGATTGAGACGGGAGATGTATTATCAACCAACAAACAATATGGGTAAATGCTCATGGTTTGGATGGATAGGGGGTTGTTGGGATGGGAAAAGTTCATGTTTATAAAATGTGAACAACTCAGGATTCCAATCTTATAGCTGCTCCCTAAATACATAAGAGTCTGGCCAATCTTCCAGGAAGATCTAAAGCCTCGACTCTGGGTAGTCTCTTTGAAAGTTTATCCCGATATATGGGCTTTTTTCTATGTCCCTCTGTTGTCTTTTTGCCCTCATATATAAAGGACTTATGTTTTGTCTTACTTAGGATTGAAGGCATCAATTGGGAACCTGGCTTTCTTTTGATCACGTTAGATATGAGCATCTTGTATACAGGCATTAAACATGAGCTGGGGATGAAAACTTGTAGGCATTTTTTGCTTGCGAGGTCATTGTCTTATCTCCTTCATGAAGAGATGTTACCTGAAATGTTAAATTTCTGTCTGACAACAATCAATTTCTGTTTGGTGATCAATTGTACAAACAACTATAAGGTACCGCCATGGGGACTTGCTTTGCCCCAGCTATGCTAATCTGCCTATGGGCTGGTGGGAGGAACAGGTCCTTGGCACCATCAATATGTTTATGGAACATCATGATGTGAATCAGGTTTATTGGCAATAGATGTTGTCATTTGGAAAGGCTCAGTATGTATGACTTAAAGATTTATTGAATCTCTGAATGCGAAAACTTGGAATTTGCAGTTCAAAGGGAAACATCAGTGGGAAAAGTATTTAATTTCATGACATCAGATTAGAAGCAAGTGGGGATATACTTAAGACCTACTTATATAGGAAGCCCACTTCAGGGAACAGTATCCTACGCACTAGCAGTAGTCACCCCTGGAATCTGATACAGAGTATCCTTTATGGGGAACTCTTGAGGGCAGAGCAGAACTGTAATACAGAAGAAGGTACCCTCTTGGAACAAGCGATTATGATATCTAGATTCAAGGACAGGGTTTACTCCAACTCTTTATTGGAAGGGGCAATGACTCGTGTGAAGGAGGTTGACAGGGACAATCTATTGACTGCTACAAGAAGGGAGGATGTGGAGAATGGGTAGATAAGATTCAACACAACATATAATAATAAAGCAGGTGACATTAAGAGGATCTTTAGAAAATGTTGGTCCATTTTCAAAACTGACCACGCAGTTTCAAATGAGATTCCTGATTTCCCAAGGGTGACCTTCAGTAAAAGTGGCTCTTTAGGGGACAAACTCAGCAGGAATTATGTATCGAGTAAATATGATTTGACCTTTTTGTCAAGAAATGTTTTTTGCAGGTGCAGGAAGTATAAGGCTTGAAGGTTCAGCCACCATGCTTGTGAATATGGAACACCCATGGGGAAGAGTAAACGGCTAAATAAACACTTCAGATGATATTGTTTACATTTTGGAATGCTAATGTAGCAAAAATTATATGGACAGTATGATTCATCCTATCAAAAGGAGGTGTTGAAGCACATGAGGTCAATACACAATTTGGACTGCCAACTTTCCAGTGGTGAGGCACTTTTCAGCTGAACATAACAGTGACAGAAATCTCCTTACCTTCCATTCTATTGACTGGAATCCCCCCATGAAGAGACGAGGATACAAAGAAGTGTCCCACCGGAGGTTGGAATTGAAGCTCATCATTGAGCTAGAAACTAATATGCCACAATGCCTCACTACTGATTACTGATAACTGCCTACTTCACACACACACATCAAACATCTTTTTTTAGAGTTTTATAAAGTGCAAACTCAACCCGAAGGTATCAGAGCGCTTTAGATGACCACCAGTTACGTTACAGATGGACATATTCTTTTTTCTTAGGCACAGGGAGATTAAGTGATTTGCGCAGAATCACAGGATGTTGAGTGTCCCTGTCGAGACTCGAACCCGGGTTCCCGAACTTCGAGGTGACGGCTCTAGCCGTTAGGCCACATCCTCTCCCCATCTTCTTAAGGACCTTTTTATATGACACCTTTAGAAACAGAATCACAGCTAGAAAAGCAATACTAATAAAAACTATTTTATATTTTAGATTCTAGGACAAAAAGCACTACTAGAGACAGGCATGAGTTGGATGCCCAGGTTTTGAGGAGGTTTCCTTTAGTTATTGTAATATAAAAATAATAATTTTGCATTGCACATATATGTTGTCAAGAGCTTTACAATATTTCTATTGTGAAACTAGACTGCAGACCATATCCTCAGTGGACAACAATGGTGTTCTGACAAAATGTCATGGAAAGAATATTGTGAGACAAATATATCATGTCTTAAATATTGGGATATCATAAAATTTGTGGGTCAGAAATTCGTACTTAACATTACTGTTTAATATTTTTAATATCATCAATAATAACATTTTGTGGTTTATCATTGTAATTTATAATGCTTTTAAGCATATTTTGTGTATTCTCTTCAATTAATATATTGCATTTGTTTTTAAAATATTTGTATTTTTTTGTTTAATAAGTTTAGCAGCAGAATGTTGAATTTATAAGGGAATAGGGTAGGGAGTAAATAAAAAGTTTTAATTTTGATAACTTGTTATATTTAAAACTCTGTGTGATTAAAAAAACATTTTTATATTAAATTATTTTGAGTTAAATTATGTGTATATTGTTTTAATTGGTTGAAGTTTAATTGTGTAAAATTCACATCTTAATATGTAATGCTCTTTTAATTTTTGTAAATAATTTAGTTTTAACATTTTTATATTTTTAAAGTTGGAATAAGTATGTTGCTCTGTGTATATTTTTGTAAAATATTTTTGTTCCTTTTTAAATTATTTTCCGCCTTAGGAATTAAAAACATAGATGTAATTTATATTTATAATGAAGAATATTGCTAATATTTTAGCTATTCTTTTTAAAGCTAAAGTGTATGTTTTAAATAAATATACTTATCAATTTTAAAGTTATATTAAAAACTTGTTACGTTCAATCAATCAATCAAGTGTCTTGTAAAGAGCGACTGCTCGCCTGAAAGGGTCTCAAGGCACTAGGGGGGAGGCTGCTGATCCGTCGATGGCACTGTGGTTCAGTCGAAGAGCCAGGTCTCGAGGTCCTTCCTGAATTGAGGCAGTGATGGTGATTCCCTGAGGTGGAGAGGCAGGGTGTTCCAGGTCTTTGCTGCAAAGTAGGAGAAGGATCTTCCTCCAGCCGTGGCTTTCCAGATGCATGGGATGGTGGCCAGGGCCAGCTGGGCATAGCGGAGGTCTCTAGTGGGTGTGTGGAATGCGAGGCGGTGGTTGAGGTACGCAGGTCCCACATCATGTAGTGCTTTGTAGACATGTGTGAGGAGATTGAAGGTGATTGTTTTGTTGACTGGGAGCCAGTGGAGGTCCTTCAGGTGGCCGGTGATGTGGCTGCAGCGGGGGATATGAGGATGAGTCTAGCTGAGGCGTTCTGATTGTTCTGCAGTTTCTTGAGGAATTTCTGGGTGATGCCGGTATAGAGTGCATTGCCGTAGTCTAGTCTGCTGCTGGTGAGTGCTTGGGTGACCACCTTTCTGCACTCTGTAGGGATCCACGTAAAGATCTTTCAGAGCAGGTGTAGCATGTTGAAGCAGGATGATGAGATGACATTGATCTGGCACTTCATGGTAAGCAAGGAGTCCAGGATGATGCCGAGGTTTCGTGCATGGCCTGGGGGGGGGGTTCCAAGTGCTGCAGGCCACCAGGAGTCTTCCCAGGTGGAGGGGATGGAGCCCAGGATGAGGACTTCGGTCTTCTCTGAGTTGAGCTTGAGGCAGCTGTCCTTCATCCAGGTGGTGACAGCCTTCATCCCTTCGTGGAAGTTGTTCTTGGCAACTGTCGTTTCGTTGGTGAGGGAGAGAATCAACTGGGTGTTGTTTGCATAGAAGACGATGTTGATCCGTGGTTCCTGACGATGGCTGCAAGCAGGTCCATGTAGATTTTAAAGAGAGTGGAGCTCAGGGAAAAGCCCTGAGGTGATCTCTGTGGGTTCTGCGTAGATCGATGAAAGTCTCACTCTCTTTGTTCGGCTGTTGAGGAAAGAGCGGATCCATTCCAGGGCTTTGTCGTGGATGCCGTGGACTCTTGTGCATAGGTTGCAGAGGGAGATGCTATCGAAGGTGGCCAAAAGGTGCAGAAGGATGAGAGCTGCAGTTTTGCCTCGGTTGAGGAGAGTGTGGACATCGTCTGTGGCAGCAAGTAGGGTGGTCTTGGTGCTGTGTTTGCTTTGGAAGCCGGATTGGGAGAGGTCCAGGATGTGGTTCACTTCAATGAACTCGGAAAGTTGAGCGTTAATGGCCTTCTCGATGACCTTGGCTGAGAAGGGGAGCAGAGAGATGGATCTGAAGTTCTTGAGGTCCATCGGGTCGGCAGAGGGTTTCTTCAGCATTCTCATTCAGTTTCTCTGCATGTTTCCAGTCTTCTGGGAAGGTGGCAGAATTGATGGAGCAGTTGATGGTGCAACAGAGTTCAGGGGCGATGGAGGTGCTGGTTCTGTTGAACATGTGGTGTGGGCAGAGGTCTGAGGGTGCTCCGGAGTGGATGCTCTTCATGATATTGAGGGTCTCGTCAGCGGTGAGGGAAGTCCAACTGAGCAGGGTCTGCTTGGGTCCGGTGTCGGGTGCTGTGGTTGTGGGTAGGGTGAGAGGGTCTTGGGTCTTGAGGCTGTCAAAGCTGTTGTAGATCTCCTTAATCTTGAGGTGGAAGAAGGTGCTGAGGTGGTTGCAATGGTCTTGAAATGGTGGGATGTCTGCTGTCTCTGTGCTGGGTTTGGCGAATTATTTGACCATGGCTAAATGTTCTTTACTATTAAGTGCGTTGGCGCTGATCCTTTCTTGTAGGGCCACTTTGTTTGTTGTTTTAATGATGTAGTGGTGTGCGGTGACAGCGGTTTTGAAGGCTGAGTGGTCTGCTGTGGTCTTGCTGCTCCTCCATCTCTTCTGGAGCCGTGTACAGGTGCATCTGGACTCATGAAGGGTGGGGGAGAACCATCTGGATTTCTTGGAGTGTCCCTTGCCTGGGGCTTTCTTTAGGGGAGCCAGTGTATCGCTCAGTTGGAAATCCATCGGTGGAAGTTGCATGCTGAGGAATTAGCATCTGTGGATGTCGTTGGTGAGGTTTTGCTGAGGGAGATGGTGAGCTGTTCTTCGGTGATCTTGTTCCAACTTCTGCAAGGGTAGCGTGGGCATGGTGGTGTACGGGGGGTTTGGTGAAGGAGAAGTGGATGCAGCGGTGGTCGGTCCAAAGGAGCTCGAAGGTGTGGCTGAAGGTGATGTTGTCGTTGACGTTTTGGGGAATAATTAATTTTGATACCTAAAATCCCTCCCCTTTCCTCAATGTGGTTAAGTTTAGAATGGGAATTGTAAATCTGACCCCACAAAGTCCAACACTTGCCCTTGTGTGGTTAAATGTGGAGTGGGAGGAGTAAGTCTTCAACCCCCTAAGTCCATACCTTTCCCAAAATGTGGCTAAGTGTGGAGCGGTAATAGTAAATGTGATCCCCTCAAACTGTAACACTTTCCCAAATGGGTGAGAATAGTACATTTGAACCTTCAAAGTGTAACACTTTCCCCAGTGTTGTTAAGTTTAGAGTGGGAATATCAGCTATGAATTTACTAAAGTCCACCATTTTTTTTAATGTTATTAGATTTGGAGTGGAAAGTATAAATATAAAATTCCTAAAGTCCACAATCTCCACAGTGATGTTAAGTTGGGGTGTAAATATTAAATCTGACCTCACTCCAAAGTTCAACACTTTACCTAAAGTGGTTAAGTTTGGAGTGTGAATATTAGATTGAATCCACAAAGTCCAGCACTTTCCTCAAAGTGGTTAAGTATGGAATGGGAATAGTAAACATGAACTAAACAAAGTCTACCACTTTCCACAATGTGGTTAAGAGTGGAGTGTGAATAGTTAATCAGAATCCCCCCAAAACTCCAACATTATCCCCAATGTGGTTAAGTTTGGAGAGGGGATTGAAAATATAAAATGCACACAGTCTAAAATTCCTCCCAATGTGGATACATTTGGAGTGGGAATAGTAAATGTTAAACCTCACCCAAAGTCCAACACTTTCCACTATTCTGCTATGTTTGGAGTTGGAACAGTAATTTTGAACCTCTCAAAAGTTCAACACTGTACCCAAAGTGGTTCGGTTTGGGGTGGCAATAGAAAATAGAAACCCTCTCCCAAATTCCATCTCTTTCGCTACTGTGTTTGGATGTAGTGGGAATAATAAATATGAGCCACCTCCCAGCCCCTTCCCCAGTGTAATTAGTTTGGAGGTAGGATAGTAAATCTGATCACCCCACTGCCCTACCCAGTTTATTTCACAGTCTGATAAAGTGGGTGCAGCAAATTAGGCTTTCACCAAAGTGCACTTTCTCCAATGCAAGTAAGCATTTATTGGTAATAGTAAATGTAATATCCATAAACTGTTAGCATTTGTTTGAATTTTTTGTATTAAACTTTAAAAAACTTATAGTAATATCTAAGATAAAAGTTTTGTTTCTTAATATAGTGTTTTTTTTTTATTATCCTTCTTTATGTTTTATATTTTCTTTTCATCATTTGTAATATTCACCATTTTCACTGTGCTTTTTACTGTGAATTTTAGTGTGGAATATTTCACTGGCTAGGACTTCAAATTCGAAATTGTAAGTGTTGCCTTATTTTATTTATTCATGTTATTGGAAGGCAATGTTAAATTTGCTGTTGTTATGTTTGTTTGTTGATAGATATGTTAATGTAATTGTTAGCATATTTGTACAGGTGATAGAAAAATGTTTGTTTTCTTAAAAGAGAAGGGCCCTTTACTGTTGCGGGCACTAGGCCTACCTACACAAGTGAGATAGCATTTTTATCGGAAGACTTGGGGAAATTCTGGATAGAAGGAAGCTTGTGGAGCCCTGTAGATTCCAGAACTTTCCATCACCGAAATGTGAGGAAAATGTGTTTTTTAAGACAAAGTGTAAAGGTTTGCAATGGATTCTGGGTAAGAAAACATTGGGAGAGTCATGCCAGTCACCCCATCCTAGATTCCCCCAGGTGTTCAGTTTTAAAAAATGTGCAGGTTTGCTAGGCTTCCTAGGTGCCAGCTGAGCTAGGACCCATAATCCACAGCTACCCACATTCCAAAAAAAAGGGTCAGTTTTGAGTGGAAAAATGTGATGTGTCCATGTTGTGTTTTGGGCCCTTGCCTGTCGCGGGCACTAGGCCTACTCACACAAGTGAGGTACCATTTTTATCATGAGACTTGAGTGGAATGCTGGGTGGAAGGAAGTTTGTGGCTCCTCACAGATTCTAGAAATTTCCATCACAGAAATTTGAGGAAAATTAATTTTTTCTGTCAAAGTTTGGCGATTTGCAAACAATTCTGGGTAAGAAAATCTAGTGAGAGCTACACATGTCACCCCACCCTGGAATTCCCCCAGGTGTCTACTTTGAAAAATTTGCAAATTTGCCACGTTTTCCTACAGGCAGGCTGGGTTAGGGCCCACAATCTAATGCTACCCACTTGCAAAAACGGTTCCGTTTTGAGTTGAAAAATGTGATGTGTCCAGGTAGTGTTTTGGGCCCTTTTCTGTCATGAGCACTAAACCTACCTTTTTTGCCCTCCAATTGTAAAAAAAAAGGCATTTTGAAAAATACCCTCTAAATCATATGGTAGCATGGATACCCACAAAATCAGAGGCGTACGAATAACCACTGTTTTTGCAGCAAGCCACCTTCTGGCTATCGGATGATAAGAACTGGGAGAAATCGCTGTTAGCGGATGGGACACAGGCTCTTACCTTGCTGCAATTGTTATTATTGAGGGGGGCGTGATGCGTCGCCAGTATCGTACCTTATTAGGCAAATGGCGTCCCCTTGGGAGTAGGCTGTCAAGGTAGTACTGGGTAGCACCCCTTTTGTGCAAGAGTTTGATTTTTTAGCTCTACCAGTGTTTCGTGGACTCGCTGACTAGGTCAGTGTTACTCCTTGGTTGGGGGGCGGTTGGGAGACTCTTGGTGACCTGTATCCAAATGAGGATTTTATTACTTTTGAGGCAGTGTAGGAGGCTTATGGAGTGAGCAGTGGGCAATTCTTAACACATGGTAGCATTGCTGCCATAGTTTGGAAAATATGGCCCATGTTCCCTGTTGCTCCGTCAACATCACTTCTGTTTTGAGGGCTGTTGGAGGTGTTGGGGGGGGGGTGTCATCTGATTTTGCACTTATATAGAGTCATAATGGCTGAAAGACCCTGGGCCCTGTTTCCTGCCAGGGTGGCTTGGGAAGAGGACTTGAGGGTGGCTTTGGAGGATGCTCAATGGGATAGGTCCTGTGCCCTGGTCCATTCTGTTTCCTGTAATGCACAATTTAAGTTAGTTCATTTCAAGTTCTTTCACTGCACGTATATCACACCAATGTTGCTTTACAGGATTGAATCAAGTAGGCCTAGTGGTTGCCACCAATGCCAGGCTCAGGTGGCAACTTTCCTACACCATGCTTGGAATTGCCCACTGGTGAACTCATTCTGGAAATCGTTGTGGCGCGAGTGGCTATGGTTGTTAGGGATTCAATAGGGATGGACCCAGTTGTTTTTTGCTGGGGGATGTTAAGCGGTTTAAGGGGGAAAAATTGAATTTTAATTCTTGCACCTGCTGTTGTTATAGCAGAAAGACGAGTTGCAATCACCTGAATGGGACAGACTGGGCCCAGTGAGGACGGATGGGTGAGAGAAGTAAAGGAGTGGGTGGTCGCAGAGGAAGTACGCATCAAGAAGTGTTGACATGATGAGAAGGTGGAAGAGGATCTGTAAGTCTGGGAGGGCAATGCTTGCTAAGTTTGTGAGTCGGAGGGATCGTGGGACACTATCTCAGAGGACGAGGTGTATTCCCCTCCTGCCCCCAATGCTACAGCCCTTGCAGTTCGTTGAGAGGAAATTGCTGGGGTGTGATACACATGTATTATTGTGGGGTTTGCTTCATGATAACCATGTCAAATGTTTGGAGATAGTGAGTTTTTTCTTTGATTCTTTCTTTGAATTGTTGTTTATGTACTGCAAACAGTAAAAGATGTATTTTAAAAAGTATGGGTGTTTGTGTTTTAGGGAGGTTAAATGGTGTTGTTGTTTATTGTGTTCATAGAGTTCTTGCTTTTAAGTCTAGATATTGCAGGTCTGCAATGTTAGACAAGAGTCTCACTTTGCCATTTAGAGTGCATGCATTTGTTTAGTATGTTTGGAAAGGTTTGGTTTGAGTTCGGTTAAGGATTGATCCATTCTTAGCTCCAGTTAGCTTTGTTCTTTAAGCAAAGTAGAAACTCAAGCCCCTCCAGGTAGTATAAGAGAGATTATATTGCCCACTTGAAGGCTAGTGCTTCTTTCTCAACAATAGTATAGTTTCTCTTCCGTGAACAGAGTTTTCAGCTAATAAAAACAATGGTTTTCTCAATCCTGGCTTTGTCTGTTTGAAACAGGACTGCCCCTAGACCTACACTAGCGGTATCTATTGGGAAAATGTCAGGACTACGAAGAGCTGGTTCTGATGTAAGAGTGTATTGTAACACACAGAAGGCATCTAGTACTTGTTGCGAGGATTGTTTTAAGCCATTGTCTGCTTCCCTGGTATTCCTCAGTAGGTTAGTCAATGGTATAGCCGATCAGACCCAGGAAGGCTCGGACGTCTCTCTTGGTTTTCGGGAAGGGTACCTGCAGAAGAGTCAAAACCTTTTCAGAGTGAGGCTGTATGTGGCCTTCCCCTAGCAGATACCACAAATACTTCCCTTGTTTGGCTGCAAGATGGCTTTTTATGGGGTCTCTAGTGCCTGTAGGATGTTCTGTAAATGTCTTAGGTGGGCTTCCCAAGTGGGGCTATAGATGATTATGTCGTCTATATACGCAGCTGCTTAAGTGCTATGGGGCCTTAAGACAGCCTTAAGACAGTGTTCATCATTCTCTGAAAGGTGAGACTGTGGCCCCCTGTAACCCAAAGCGTAAAATAGTAAATTGGTATAGCCCTCCCGGGTTAGAAAAGGCTGCTTTTTCCTTATCACTGGAGTTGAGAGAGACTTACCAATATCCTTTGCACAGGTTTAGGGTGCTTATGTATTAGGCAGCTCCTAGCCTCTCGAACTTAGAAATGTTGTTCACTTCATGAAAGTCAATACAAAACCAGATAAAGCCATCTGGTTTTGGCACAAAGACGATAGGTGACTTCCACTCTCTTACAGAAGGTTCGATGACACCCATCTGTAACATAGTCTGTACCTCTTCCTTGATGGCCTCTCTTCATGCTTCAGGGATCCTCTACGGTCTAAGGCATACTTTCTCCCCAGGCTTGGTTGTTATAGAGTGGTGGATTACACTGATTCTCCATTGAACGGTGGAAAACACTCCTAGGTAAGGCCTCAGTTGATCCCTTAGTTTCTGTTTCAGATCTCCCACGAGTTTGGGATCAATACACTGCCAGACCTGTATGTTCTTCTCTGTTCCACCCCCAAAAATGACTGGGAGGGGACTCTCCCATTTCTTAAGGAGGTTCACATGGTAGATTTGGGATTCCTTCCTTTTTTATTGACCTCCACTCTGTAGGTAACCAGGGTCACCTGTTCTACTATGGTGTATGGTCCCTGCCATTGACACAACAGTTTGCGTTCAGAAGAATGCAACATTAGGAGGCCCGGAGTCCCTATAGCAAATACTCATAATTTTGCCTTTTTGTCGTTTTGTATTTTCTGTGTCTGTTGGGCCTGCTCTAAATTCATTTTCACTATCTCCTATATCTAGTTTATGTGGTCTTTAGACCAGCGACATATTCCAGGAGGGGTTTTATATCGTCCTTTTCATGTTCCCATTCTTTCTGGGCCATATCTAATAAGGTGCAGGGTTTTAAGCTGAACAGTAACTCAAAGGGTGAGAACCCCATGCTGCTCTCTTTCTTGCACCTTACAGCAAACAGAGCCAAGGGTAGCATCTGCTCCCATTTCCGGGCTTCCAGGTCTAACAGTTTCTTAAGTGTGCCTTTCAGAGTGGCATTGTATCTTTCTACTAGACCATCTGTCTGAGGATGGTAGGCTGCTGTGCGTATCTGTTTACTATCCAACTGGTGACACACTTGTTTTTTGAGCCTGGAATTAAATGGGGTTCCCTGATCAGTTAAGATGTCTTTGGGAAAACCCATGCTGCTGAAAAGCTCTATCATGGCTTTGGTGATCTGGGTAGTATTAGGTTGACGAAGGGAAACCGCCTCGAGATACTGGGTAGCATAGTCCACCATCACTAGGAAGTAGCGGCACCCACTGTGGTAAGGGAGTAGGGGCCCTATTATAGCCATCTCTATCTATGAGAAGGGTTCATCAATCACAGGTAGGGGAAGTAAGAGGGCTTTCATAGGTCGATAGCAACTTTGTTTTTGGCAGACCGGACATTCACGGCAATATCTCGTCACTTGACTATAAATGTCTGGCCAATAGAACCTCTAGAGTATTGCCTGTTTTTTTGGTCCCAAAGTGTCCCCCTAAGAAATGGCTGTGAGCCAAAAACTGGACTTTATCTCTGAATGGTGTAGATATAAGCAGCTTCTTGGGATGTTGATTGAAGTTCTTTATTGTTGATTAATAAAAATCATTACAAACAGAAATAATGAGAGGAACAAAATTAAAATTCTTTGGGTTGCGACAAAGCTTAATTATACCAATTTGGTCTAGCTAAAATCATGTTTTTTTGCATATCATAACATATATAATGCATTAAGTTAAAAATAATAACAAGGTACATTATATTTCGGTTCAATATTTCATGCCAATTACATAAGACATCACTTCAATTGGGAAGAAAAAAAAAATTAAAATAATCTCAATAGAACAACCTACACTTCCCTAATTTATAAAATTCAAATCGTAATTAAATTACAATACTTAAAGTGCACTAGTCCAATGACTTATATTTAGCAGCAATGGTTACAGCCCACTTGGTTATATCAATCCGTTCCGTCTAATGGCGCATTTTTTTAATAACAGCTGCCCACCTACATTACCCCTAATTTAAAATCCAAATTTAAAATACCTTATTAAAATGAAAATTGTTACAACAGCCTGTGCCATTTTTGACACCTAGCAGCAATTACTAAAGTGCACTTGTGCGGTTGCTTACAGCTAGCAGCAATAATTAAAGTGCACTTGTGCAATTTCTTAGGCAAGCATCTAATATCAAAAGTCACATTCTGAAAATACTTTTTTCCTGTGATAAAGATAAACTTAACATGTTCCCATAGAGACAATTTCAGACTAATAATGTTCTACATCTAGCAGCAATTGTTAAAGTGTTCTTATGTGATGAATAAGACGTATCTGTGCAATCTTTTGCATCTAGCAGCAATTATTAAAGTGCTCTTATGCGAGAAAAAAAAAAATCCTGTTGGGCCAATCATTAAATCTCTAGGCAAGCATCTAATATCAGGTGTCACACTCTGAGGAAAGCTTTTTTTCTGCGACAAGGATGTACTTTACAAACTTGGTAGTCAGGCGAGGCGAGTTCCCAGAGAGACAAGTTATAATGGCTTGACGACAGGTTCTCACCCCTAATTCATTAATGATGGACTTTAAAAAATGTTTTTTCTCTTCATGCAGTAGCGGACAAGTGGATACAATATGCATAAGAGATTCATTATAAAAACCACATAACCGACAACAGTTTGTGGACCAATTTAATTCCCATTTGGGAATTCCGTCCTTTGTGGGGTATCTCCCAAAACGTAGCTTCTTGGGATGTGTTTTCCCTCCTTTCCAGTATAATAACCCTCTTTGTATGAAGAAAGGGGGAACTACTGCTCTTCCTAGCCATATTCCATGCTTCCTTGAACAGGGGTTCAGCCCTCTGGGCTGCTTGGAAGTTTTGGTCAGACCCCCATACATTGTCCTCAGAATAGGCAGGCAAGACCTTATGCATCTCCTGCCTCTCGCTTCTCCTCTGCTTTTTGCTTTTCCAATTCTTTGGTAGTGGCCATTTGCAGTCTTCCATTGTGAAAAAAGGGCATTCTCCCACCAAGAGTCTCCCTCTCTTCATGTCTCTTTGACTGAGGTATCCAAGTCAGGGTAATCCATGCCTACGTTAAGACGTTCTGGCAGCTGGGGTATTAGTACCACCTGAAGGGGCATAACGGGATCTCCCTCATGTTGAAAGTTGATTTTTGTGACAGGATACTGTTTCTTGTCCCTGTGAACACACTGAATGTTCACCACTCCTGTTGGCTCAAGGGATTCTCCTGGGTTGAGATGGGGTCTTATGACGCTTTGATGGCAAACTGTTCCAACAAAGCAGGGATAGGTTTCCCATTCACTTTAATCAGGCATTGATAGGTGGAACGTGCTCCAAAAGCCGTGGAGTATAGGGGTCTAACCAAGCCAACTTCCATCGGCTCCACCTTTTGAGAACAATAACGAGCTTTGTGTCCCATACCCCAGCAGTGGTAGCACTGTGGATTGGACAGTACAGGTCGTGGACCAAGTCCTGGTAAAAAGGGTACCACCTCAGGTTTCCGGGTCACAAGGGGTTTTTTGGGTCTACACTCCACCAACTACAATGATCTTGGCCTCTCTAGAGCTCCTGCGCACAGTTGTAGCTGCTGGCGATTCCTACTGCTCTTTCAATGGTTATTTGGCTGTGCTGTCTTATCCATTTTTGCACACGTGGCTGTAGAGAAGCAAGAAACTGCTCCAAGTAGATTTTCTCCAAAATGTCTTCCTTAGTAGTAGCCGCAGGTTTGAGCCATCTATCGGTTAATGTCTTTCACTGTATAGTACAGAGCCCTAGGGGTCTCATGTATCCCCTCCTTTATTGGTCATAATCGGCCTCAGTACATTGCCTCATCCACCCCTAGTTTCTCCAAGACGCTCTTTTTAATATCAACATAGAGGGTCATTCCCAGGGGATTGGCTGCTTGATAGACAGTTTGTAAACCCCCTCATAAGAAAAGGCCCCAAATATTGACCCCATCTGTCCATGGACCATGCAGCAGTCTGTGCCAGACATTTGAAATTGTTGAAAAAGAAGTTGGGGTCTTCTCCCCCATGTACCTATGTAGCACCAATGAAGGCAGAGCCCTGTGTCCCCGTTGCTGGCCCAGCACGTTGGCAAATTTTCCAATGGCCGCATCCTGGGTCTGCACCACCTTGTCAATCTGTTCTGCCTGGTTGGCCATGGCCTCCTCGAAGATTTTCCTGTCCTCCGTGACTGCGAATAGAAACTTTTCCATAACTTTCTCTCTGCCATGCGATTTACGAAAGCCTCCATTTTCCATGATCCAACTTCTGACACCACCTGTAGGAGGGATGGGCAAATGTATGACTTCAGAGGCTTGTCTGACTTGCTAATTTTTATATTTTATTGGTAGAGTATAAGAACAGAAAACTATATGGATGAACGGGGGCTGTCCTTCTGACCAGGTAGTAGGTGGTAACGAGGTGGTTCTTTTCTTTCCTTTTCCACAGGTCATCTGAGGAGGTTGCTGCCACCAGTACCCTCAGGGAAACAGGAAAGGAAGTGGTAAGCATCGTAACCCCACTGAACGGTTGCCTTTCCCTTTCACCACAACACCCGTGAACTCCTGATCTAGCCCACGTGTTCCAAAAGTCTCCCACCCTGTATTATGGGTTGTTCAATCACCCACTTCCAGGGGAAATGGGAACATCCCATTACCCGTTATAATAGAGGTGCCCAATTTCCCTTATCTGTAGTAGGTGCCTAGAGTGACACCGTGGGTTTTTTAGGAAATATCACCATTCCACACGGTGAGTGGAACACACACCTACTCTAAGAGGTAATTACTATAAATGAAAAAGCAGGATAGCAATGTACTACGTAGTGTGACCATCGTGCACCCCACTGCCAAAACAGACAACACAGTAAAAACACTACCTACAGGTATTTACGGACTGTCCCTGCATAGGCCACTCACTGCCCTGCTATAACTCTCCTTGGCTTTGCCTGGCTTATGCGCTTCCTCTGTCCAAGTCTCCAGGGGTTCTTCAGTGGGGTAAGCGTCTCTCGTCCTCTCTCCCGACTCTTCCGCAGTGCGATCCACAAACTCCATGCTCTCAGGTCTCTCTCCTCCAGCGCTCTCTCGCCGTGTTCCTCCAGCATTCTCCTTCTCTTCAGAGCAGCTTCCGGAATATCTCTGCTCGCTGTCTTCCCAGTCCGCTTTCCCTTTTGCGGGTGTTGCTCTGCCCCTGTAAAGAGAAGTCCGACCTCAATGTCTGTGGTGCTTCTACCTGTCTCAGACCTTCCTCTTTACTAAAGTTTTTTGTTTGTTTCTTTTCCAGGTTCCGATGCCAGCCCCGGAACAAGGAGGAAGGATGTATGAGGCTTTCAGATGGTAAGTGAGGGAAGTGGGTCGGGACCTCTCCATAGGCCTGTAATTTGTACTCTGTGCCATCGCATAGTGAGTTCTACAAAAATGCAAATACTTTTTGCCAAATTAGTCTGGTGTTCCATGTTCATTTCCATTATTTCCTTTCTTTGATTGTAGCTAACTTATGATGTCTACACACTCACAGAGTGTGGAGAGGTAAGCCACAGTTCAGTACACAAAGTTTGTGCATGCATATGTTTTGACAAGCCTCCAGGCGTGCCAGTGTCCTCTCCCTAGTCACCCTGACATATGTCCACCATTTCCTCTGACAGTACTATGTGCATGCACTCATTCCCATGCAACCATAACTTGTTTGCACCTATTCAATTTGACATTATTACCAACTGTAGCTCAAATGAAAACGAGCTTGGCATTCATCTAACATGTCAGACAAGGCTTCAAATACCAGACATACTAGTCAAGATCAGGCCTTGGTATAAGAACACCATTCTTGATATGAACCCTTTAAATAAGCCAATATTTCAAAAATAGACTCCACAACTGATCAAAATGCTTCTCATGAGAAACTCAGAACAGACAACAATAATGTGTGAAAGGTCTCCAGAACTCCGGCTGGATGCAGCAGTGCACCTTAAGGAAACAGAAAACAACACTACATAGTAGAATTGAGCACTGTACTCCAGATGAAACCTCCAGAACTGTGTACATGTCAGATGTAAACTCCAGAACTGGATCTAACTCTCCAGTTGTGGCCTTCTCCAACTGGTGGCATTATGCCAGACATGGCTCTAAATTTAACATCAATATTCAATATAAGCCATCAAGAACTGTGTGCATAACTGCAGATGGGCTTCACACATTATGAAAGGATTTTTGAGTTACTTGGAAAAATAAAAAGCCATGCTTTAGTATTACTTCAAATTGTTACTTTTCTTTGGCTGATGTGATGAGCCGCATGCATGTTGCATGGAGGTTCTTTAGTACTGTAAGGATATTCGGAGTTATGTTATTCTTCTACTCTTTTATGTTTGTGTCTGGTGTGTTTATTGTCAAAGCCTTCTTCAGAGTACCAAGGTGCTGAAGGTTTTTACATGCACTTGCGTGTTTTAGCTGGAACGTCGATGTTCATGCAGTTTTCAAAACAAATTCTGAAGTCATTTAGGAAGGTTTTCGGTGTTTGAGTTATGAAAGAGTCTGGGAATTAGTCTTGTGATGGAGAATCCTTTGAAGGATATGAAGGTTTTGTCTTCTCTTTTGGATTGACCTTAATTTGTGGGTAAGATGATGAGTAGAGAGATTGGGATGGGGAGGTGTTTGGTCCAGTCCAGGAGTATGGGTGATTTGCATTTGGATTGTTGGTGATGTTGAGAAGACGAAATTGAAGATGTGGCCTTTGGAGTGTGTTTAGTGGGCGACTTGCTGTACCACATTGAGTGTGTTGATAAGCTTTCAAGGGTGTCTCTTGTTTTTTTGGAGCTTGTGTTCTCTGGGAGGTTGAAGTCATCGAAGATGGTGTTGTGGGTGTGTCAAGTGATTAGGTGGCAAGAATGTCTGACAATTCAGCAATGAAACCCTAGTTCTGACCGGGAGGTCTGCAGATGAGATGGAAGGTGGCAGTCTAAGCTGCAGCTAGTGGGAAGTGGCATATCATGATCTCCATGGAGCTGTGTATCACTTGCCTTCCCGAGGATACAGAACCAGGAGTACATATGGATGACTATGAGGCCTCCTCCCTTCTTATGCATGTGGTCAACATGATGGATGCTGTATCTTGTGGGAAGAAGAATGCCTTGGATGTGTGGGGATGTTGGGGTCCACAATGTTTCTGTTATGAGGAGGGTGTCAAGCTTGTGATATGTTATGCAATCTGTGTTGTCTGGTGCATGGAGTACTGCAGAGCAAGCCGCCCTCCGTTGGCCGACCGCTGGATGTCTGCAGTTGGCCTCCAGTCCTGCTCTCTTGTACAGCCGATTCTCTTGCCAGAGAAAATGGGATTCTGAGCCAGGACCAAGCTGCGGGGTTGTCCGACGCTGCCGCTCTGCACGTCGGGGATCTCCCGGAGCAGGGGATGGTTGAGAGTGGGGCAGCCATGATAATAAGAATGAGGCAGCCATGATGTACCCACCCCTGCACTCCTCAGCCACTAGCCTCCCCCGGCACTGAGCTGGCCCTGGCACCGTAAACCATTCTCAAGGTCCCAGGAGCATTGAGGCAACCGGGACAACAAGCGTGGAGGACATCTGGCCCTCACCAGCTCGTGGATCCCTCCAGGCCCTAGTTCATCGCCTGTGAGTGCAACAACACCCTGAAGGTCTGGCTGAATGAGCACCGCAAGAACCCAGCGATGGAGAGAAGATCATGCTCTGTAAATATGTAATATATATTTGTCCAACTATAATCGTTTCAACTTTTCTTAAAATGCAATCTTGAGTGAATTTGTAACTTGTATATATTTATCTCTAACCGCTAGTATCTGTAGTAGACATATGTACCTACTACCATTCTTTGTGAGTTTAGATTTTATCTGTTTCCTATCTTTTATGTAGTTCATGTACTCTGACGTCCTTATGTAATGTAATTGGCTGTTGTCAGTGATCGATCACTGCTGCTTTAATTGGACTTGGAAATTGCACTATTACAGTGTGTAGTCATTCTACTTTTTCTTTTCCTGTAAAATTGAAATTAATTTAATATGTCTATAATTGGACTGTTAAACCATTGAGAAAATTACTTTTTCTGTATTTTTAACCTGTGAAAAGGAAACAAAGGGCCAGATGTACGACCCTAAATTGCGGTCACAAAATGAGGTTTGCAACTCGCTATTAGGAAGGGGCGTGCCAAGGGCGTCCCTTCCTAACAGCGACTCGCATTTGTATGTATGAATGTTTTGCAACCGCAATTGCGGAAGCAAAACACTCACAATTTCCCACCTACTTCAAGTAGGTGGTAAACCATTTACAAAAGGGAAGGGGTCCCCAGCGGACCCCTTCCCCTTTGTGAATGGGTCAACAAATATTTTTTAAGGGCAGGCAGTGGTCGCAGGGACCACTGCCTGCCCTTAAAAAATGAAACTGAAAAGTTTAATTTTTCTTTTTTTTTTAAATGCATCCCGTTTTCCTTTAAGGAAAACTGGCTGCATTTTTTTTTTTTAAACTGCTTTATTTAAAAGCAGTCACAGACATGGTGGTCTGCTGACCCCAGCAGGACACCATCCCTGTGAGTGCTAGCCATTCCTAATGGGGTCGCAAATTGCACCTGCCTCATTAATATTGATAAGGCATGCAATTTGCGACCCCATAAGAATTGCAAACAGTGTCTGAGACACTGTTGTACATCCCAATTTGCGAGTCGCAAATTGGTGGGTCATACATCTGGCCCAAAGTTCTTTCAGGAAACATTAAAATACATGTTACCCAGATACAACCAACTTGTTTTATGATACTCTCTGTTGGACACACTCATATCTTAATAGATATTATATATGAATGTAGAGTGCCGGGGTATACTTCCTGTAAATCCTTATAAATGAAATACCAGAATTTGTAAAGCGCACAGCTACCTCCGAAGAGGTGTCCCGGCACTGGGGGCCGTCAGGAAGATTAAGCAAGCTATTGCCCAGAGTCACATGGTGCTGGGCTAACCTGCCGCCGGCACCGGGGATCGAACCATGAACCCCTTAGTCCGGAGTCAGGCACCCTGGCCGCTGCGCCACACCTCTTCCACAATGTAATGTAACTGGCTCTATTGTAAAGCGCTCTGATACCTTCGGGTAAAGCTCGCGATTTTTATAAAAACGCATAAATAAATAAATAATGAGCATGAGTTGGAATGTGTGTTCTATAGTTTGAGGGGGCGTTGCAGTTAGTGCGATGCTTATGAGTCTGGGTCTGTGTTGCGAGAATGCTATGTGAGTGTTTGTATTGTTAAATCTCAGTGTGATTGGGATTGATAGTATGAGATGCTGGGTGTGGCACATGATTATATCTTACTTGTAAGTTCCAGTGGAAAGAAAGGGCTCCAGCTCAGGGCCCATTCCGGCCTTAAAAGGCCCAAACAGACAATGCCACTGAGCCCCATTAATCGAGATGCCAGGCCATGGGCATGTCTGTAAACCGCATCTCCTAATTCACTCTAACTCAGGCAGCATTTAACACTACCCTTGCAGTGCGTGCCCCTCCAAACGTCCCGTTCTCTCCAATGGCTCCTGGAAGCAGAACAAGCTCGTCAGTGCCAGAACTGCCACAGTCTCATCAGCAAGTAGTCTAAAAGCTGTCAATAATTTTATCAGCAATCGCTCTGGCATCAGTTACCTGCTCAGTCATCCGGTGGTTGTTTTTTGTTACAGTTCATGACTTAATACGGGACCCAACACTATTTTTGGAGCATGTAAGATAGGGGGGTGTGGCCTTGGAGGCTCTGCATTCAGGTCACCATGGCTTGAGGAAGGGCTGAATTGGTGGCTCCAAGCCTAGTTTCCTAATAGAGCACGGGCATCAAAAAGCAACGCAATGTATTATCCAGAGCAATTAAATGCTGTTTTAATATGGAGCTCAAGAATCCAAAGACAAGGAAACGGCAGCTGGTAAGGCTCTAAGATAAAAGGCAAAACATGGACTCAGGCAGTATCTCACAAGGGAACGTGAAAGCGAGGAAAACAAGTGACTCTTGTAGGATGCGGATCACAAGGGAAAGTGAAAGCGAGGAAAACAAGTGACTCTTGTGGGCTGTCGAGGCGGCGGCGACTGATGAGGCCTTTAAGGAATCCCTGAAGAGGCCAGTTCTGGTCTCACTGCTGACAGTCTGCCTCTTACGTCTCCCAGTGTGCCATTGTCTAATAAGGCAGTGCTCTTTTCCTGCAAGTGAGGTGGCAGCAGCGAATGTCTATTGTGGTTGATCCATGGCACTGCTAGCTATGTACACAATAGATGTATACAAACTTAGGTAGAACTACACTCTAGGGGAATGTTTTTCAAAATAAATGATGGCACGTGCATGAGGATGTTAAACACGCATCCATCTTGCTGGTGTTACATGTTTCACACGAGTTTACGAACACGGTAGTATAGTAGGGATGTTATGACATCTTTTATTATTCAACACGATAACATGCTAACCTTTACCTTGACAGTTTGGGTAGTATTGAGTTTATGGACAAAACCTTTCTCATCCCTAAGGTAAAGGATGCGCTATAGATGCTGGCAATAAAGACTCAGGGGCAGATTTACAACCCCCCTGCGCCACCAGTACGTCACTTTTTGTGACGTACTGGAGGCGCATTTCACTTCTCCATATTTACAAGGAGAGGAAAAGCCACCCTGCGTGACTTTTTCTCTCCTTGTAAATATGGCCCCTTCACACGCAGCATTTTGGTAGAAAGGGCGTTCCATGGGTGTTGCTGTGGGTGTTCCCACGCAACACCCATGGAATGAGACACATTTCCAGATTTACGAGGAATCGTAAATCTGGAAATGCGTGTCAATGCTACGCCTCCCCAGGGGAGGCGTAGCGAGGCGCAACGAGGAGAAATGTTTTCATTTCTCCTCGTTTTTTCCTCTTTCAAAGCGTGCTACATTCTACAGCACACATTGAAAGAGGAAAATGCCTGTAGTGATTGTTTTTGTGCAGGAAGGTGCCGCTTCCTGCACAAAACAATCTCCCCACGACGCAGGCATCCTTGCACCTTGGTGCAAGGGTGCCTGCGCCGGCGTATGGCTGCAGTTTGTGCGCCAGCGCAGGGAACAGCACAGGAATGCGACATATTATTGTAAATATGTCGCATTCCTGTGCTTCGGAAGTGCCACAGCGTGGCGCAGCCAAAGGGCTTGTGTTTCCGCGCTGCGGCACTTCCTTGTAGATCTGCCCCTCAGATGCTCCGGGAGGCATGCACTGGGAATATGGTTCTATTCTAATCATTGGGCTACCATTTTGTTGGGTCCGGTGAGCAACTGTGCATTCAGTTAGTATAAGCTGTGTGGGGTTTAGTGTCTATTTCATGCTCAGCTTGTGTCAAATTCCACTTTATATATGTTGAAATGGAGGTGCAAACAGTTCCCTGCGCTAATAGTAGAGTTAATGCACATATCATGGTTTGCTTTGTGTCTGCTTTCCACGACCGCGCTAGATGTTTCAGTGAGACTGTGTTTGCAACCCATAACTGTACAGACTGACTTTGTTTGGTCCTTTATGTATTCCAACGACCTAATCCAGTTTATTTAATAAACGTGAATTCAATGGATAGCATGAAGAACATGAGTTTTTGACACTGTACTTGTGTTGTACTCTATTGGACGGCTCTTCGTGGGCCGAAGGGACAGAACCACGAAACACAATTAGCAAACATACATGATCTCCATCTTAGACAAAACATTATGGTCAATATTTGCAAGACATCCACAACAAGACTTTAGTCAACAACATTGAACCAGAAGTTATGAAATTCAACCAGCTATATTTATATATATTCTCAATTGGTGTGGCAGACGCAACCTTGGACAGTCCGCTCGATTACATGAAATGGAGTTACCAGTGCATGCGTGAACCAGTGCCGGCACTGGGAACGGCACATTACTGAAAGTAGACCAGATTTTTGAAGCCAGCAGTCTGCCTGTCACTAGAGGCAGCACACAGCCTTGTTGTTTTTTTGTGCATATTTATATAGCGCAAACTCGACCCGAAGGTATTGGAGCGCTTTACATGAGCACCAGTTACCTTACACAAGGACACATTCATTTTTTTGGTAGGCAAGGGGAGATTAAGGGGCATATTATCAAGAAACGGTGTTAAAATTATCGCCGCTTTAGCGGCAGAAAACTGCTGCTAAAGCGGCGATAATGGGCTTGATATTATGCCCTTGAGAATTCCAATAGAAGCCCATGTTCTGGTGTCAACATGGGATTCTATTGGAATTCTCAAGGGCATATTATCAAGGCCATTATCGCCGCTTTAGCGGCAGTTTTCTGCCGCTAAAGCGGCGATAATTTTAACGCTGTTCTTGATAATATGCCCCTAAGTGATTTGCCCAGAATCCCAGGATGTGGAGACGACCCCGAGACTCGAACCTTGGTTTCCCAGCTCCAAAGTCGGCAGTCTAGCCTTGAGACCACATCCTAGCCCCCAATTCACATTCCCTTTCACATACACCCCTGCATGTGAACATAGTGTTTCACTACACCCACCTGTAGGGAGGTGCCTGAGGGTTCCTTGAGACGCCTGCGCTTCCTCACAAGAAGTACTCTCAAGGGAAGCAATGGCTGTGGGCCATCACTGCGCGGTGCATCACGCCTCTCTTCCTCTGCCCCCACTTCTATAACATGGCTCGGTCATGTTCCCATGCAAATGCAGCCATGCCTCCTTGAGATCAGGCAGGCGCACATTTCGTGCTGACGTGACCCATATTACAGGAGGTGCCAACAAGCGCCTGCAGACCCTTCAGTAATACTGAAGTGTCCTAGGAGCACAAAAAGCTGACACACATGCCTGTTGCAAAGCTGGGGCACTTTGTTTGATACCGCCGCCCACCTGTCAATGTGGTGAGTCCAGGCAGAACTGCCAACTGTTCAGACCATTAGGTCAAAAAGATCTGGCTAAATGATTGTGGGCCTGTATGCTTCACAGTCCCTATAGGTTCACCAAGATACTTCTCCCATCCTGCTCTGCCAGTGAGCAGGATAAGAGGGTGAGCTATCTGACAGGAGGTCATAAATCATGCCCCAATGTACAATGAAGAGTGCCATCTTCATTCCTAGCACACTCAGCAGAACAACTAGAGCGCACAAGTCAGCAATATCCTTCAATATAGCGGGTACCAGTACAGACATATTAGATATTGTGTTTTATGGACGTTGACCTCTGGTAGAATGGAAAAAACAAATGATTGATCTCTCTGGAGCTATTGCTTGATGTGTGTTGATTTATTAAATTGAAACAAATGAAAACTGATATGTATGCAAGTGTTGTTGAATTGCAGTGACTGTTGCCAAACTAGTAACTGGATCATATGTAATTTGTGTGTTTTTTTTCCATCTGTAAACCTCTTAGACACAGTCAGAAACTGTTCACTGTGTACACTCAGATACCCTTTAGTTCTTGTTTGCACTATATAAGACGTGAAAATAAATCAGTATATAGTATACTGTCATAACATGGATAGAGGCCTCCTGGAGATAGCAGCCCTCCCTCAGTCCCCTGTGGGTCTTTAAATCCTGAGGACTGTCCTCAGAATTTGAAGTCATCCACCAAATATCTAGTTTTATCCCTTTTATAAGCATAGCTACAGCTGCAAGCAGGATTTACAAACGTATTCTGTTCGTTCTCATTTACCAACCCTAGTGGTTCTAGGCAAATCTAGACACAAGGAGAATGTTGTAATGTGTAGTGGCACGTACCTGTGAGAATAAGGGAGTATGCTGCAATTAAAGCTAGCAAAGGTAAAACTTCACACCACATGTTTTATGTCCGCACACACTTTATTTTCTTTGGCCCACATGTGAATTGATAAATTGAGCTTATAATGCCTAAAAAATGAATATCTCTTGGAACAATCTGCCAGTGGGAGATGTGCTCCAGGAAGCATAGTAATTTATTTCAGATTCTGCTAACCGGGCGTGACATTCTATTAGACAAATGTCAAAATATATTATGCGCCATGTTCAGCTGACATTTTCTTGTGCACTTCAGGAAGCACAGGAACACGGAAGGGGTGCAATGGGTGGTAATGTGAGGGGTTGCAAACATCCTTCACCATGTGGCGTATTTTTGCAGCTTTAGAGTCATCCTGATCGAAAGGCACATACTGGCAATCCTGGGCGTGTCCACTTGTGTGGAGTTACCGTACCAGCACCTGATTTGTTTTGCGAGCTATCCAAAAATGATTCTTGTCTTGTATACCTAGATAGGGCTTCATTATTGCTGTTATGTTGATGGATTAATTGTTGTGGTTGTGGAGGAACTCGGAACTGAGTTTCAGTTCCCTTATGCCTGGAGTACAAACTGTCTCAATTGCCTGCAGATTTATATGACCTCTTGCAATATGGCTCTAGTAACTGCTGCATCTTGCCTATCCCTTAACAGATGAGTGACTCATCATGCTCGCGTGGGTCATGCTTGTCCCAGTGACATCAGATGAGCCTGTTAGCTGTGGCAGTCTGCACCAAAACCATGTCTTGTGCACCGAATCAGTTAAAGGTACCTCTGTGCATTGTGGTACAGCGTATTTTGATCCCACCTTTACACGCATCAAATGCATAACCTAAACGTCCACTTAGCACATGTTTCCTGTGTGACCTAACGAAAATGAAAAGGAAATGTGGCACTTGACATGATTATTAAAGTGCATTCTCTGCAGAATTAGAGAATTTGTACAGAACACTGTGCCTTAACTCATTAAACAAGATTTACTGTTTAGGTGATTGAATAGGTACCATCCTCACATATATAGAATGTGATTACTCTAGAAACGATAATGGATTTATGTAATGTGTGCATTAATGTTACATGTATATTTTCTAAAAATGTAGTTCTTTGACATACTTACATATGCTAATTAAAGACTTGCCATATACCATATGCAATATGAATCTAATGTACTGAAAAGTTATATTCATTTGTGTTTAAACGTGCACACGTTAATAAATGTGCACCATTGACTTAATAGCTTAACTTGCTCTTAGTAGGCCTCTTTTTCATTCTGCATAAACAACTGTTTTCCATTTCTGCTGACATGGCTTTCCCTTGTAGGAATTCACACACATTGTTAGTTTGAGAATAGATACAACACTGTACTAGCAATAGAGAGACAGCCTGAGAAGAAGACCTTGACAAAAGAACATGGAGAGCCAGAGCGTAACTGAAGAGTCCTGTTCAGCAATGTTACCACATGGGCTTGGTTGAGCAAAAACAATGTCATTCCCATGTTCAGTGTGGGTTACAGCGTCGGATTGGCAGGACGGGCAATAGGGCGGCCTGAGGCAAAGGCCAGCTTGTGGGCCGTTTTTTTCTGCCATAGAGAAAATCACATTTTCCTGGGCCGGCTTGGCCCCTTGAGCTTAAAGGCGGCTGTACACTTAGATCTAAGAGCGGAGCTCGTTATAACTAAATATAGAGAATCACTAGTTCATTGTCTTGTGCAGTAGGACAATGGACAAACTAAGCATGCACAGCATGTGGTGGATCTCCTACTGTCCCAAGTCTCCGAGTGTGACAGTGAGGCCACTGGGAGTGGCTGAGCTCTTTTTGAGCATCACAGCCAGCACTAATGTTACCTGGGGTGGAGTGAAAGGGGGCTGTGCAGGGAGAAAGATTATGTGTGACCGCCTTCTAAAAGGCTCATCTTTCGTTTCCAGCAGCAGCCCTCTACCAACTTGTTATCTGGGAGGGGACTCTGGTTCACCACTGAACGAAAATAAAAAATAATGCAAGCAACCAAAATGAGCAAATAGAAAAATGTATTTTTTATTTTTTTTGTAAAATATGTTTATTGATTTCCATCATATATCAATCAAAAGCAATTCAAACATGAGCTTCCGCTCGCATATAACTTCCCCAATACACATGTCTCCCTATTCGGGCTCTCCGTTAATCCACGGATACAATTGGGAGGGCTCAATACCATACTGGAGAACATTTCGGTGTTCCAATAACAAGGCCCACCTTCGCGTTTCTGTAGCAAGGCACAACGTGATACAGGGCAATAACAGGTATTATATCCAGAAGCTCTGGAGCATAGGAAAGAAAATGAGCACGAAATCATAAACCCTATAACACGCAACAATCCCTCCTCCCTCCCACCAACCCCCTCCCACAACTCCCCCGGCATGACGTGATAGCTTGAGACATAACAGGGCATTCAGGTCAGTGTCCACAGCACAATAATCTTGCAACTGAATACACAGCAAACTTTCATAACGTAGGACAGTTGGTAGGCTAATAGAGGTATCACCCATTCTCCAACACCGTTCTAAACAGTTAGTGAGGAGGGCAGGTCGTGCGAGTCACTAGCAAAGAGTCCACATCAGTATCGGAGTCTGTGGGTTTTAGCAGCTCCGTTAAGGCTCCCCAGGCACGGGCAGAGTCCATTGCTTTGTCGCTATGAGCTCGACCAGCCGCTTGCAGTCGGAGAACCGTCTCGCACTCTGCCCACCGAATAAATTCAGCCTTCCACCTCTGCAACCTCGGCCCCCGCTGAGCCTTCCAATGAGCAGTAATTTCCCTTTTGGCCAGGACCAGCCCCAGGTCTATAAATTTACTAGTTATTGTTGTCTTAGAAGTATGGGGGAACCAATGTAATAAACATGGACCTATACCAAGTTCAATATCCCTCCCCGTAACATCACAAAGTATTGTCAACACTTCCCGCCAATAAGTCCCAATCCGGGGGCAGTCCCACATCATATGGCGGAAATCCGCTCCCTCTCCGTTGCAGCGGGGGCAGGGGCTGCGAGCGTTTTAAAATATTGTTTAATTTTGACTGGGGTGAGATAAGCTCTGTGCAAAATAAAAAATTGAATCTGTTGAAATCGGGCGTTCCTGGAACATTTCCATGGGTGCTCAAGCAATTCAGCCCAGACTTTGTCAGGAATTTCCCCTTCCATGTCCTCCTCCCATTTTTGCTTCAACCCCAGAAGGGGGCAACTTTTCATAGGTCATCCGACGATATAAACTAGTAACAGCTTTAATGGTACCAGCCGCCAGCACCACGTACTGGCAAGCCATTGATGTCGTAGGTTCAGACAGCCCCCTTTCCATCGCCGCTGAATAGCCGACACCAAGGCCGCATGCAGCAGATAATCTCCACGAGGGAGATCAAAGCGCTCACGAATGGCCTCAAAAGGCATCAGAACGTTATCTTCATACAAATCTCCCACCGCTGTCAATCCCAAAGCACACCACCCCGTTAGCGCCGACCAATTGCCCCCATGAGGCAATTGCTGGCACATCAGTTAAACCAAGATGGCCGCCGAGTAGGAGCTCTACCAAGGAGCTCCCGGGTTGGGGTTTACCAAAACGGTAACTTTACCCCTGTTTACCCGCACATCCGACCTCCATCCGACGCCTATCACATTACCTAACAACGGATTATCAACAGACTCATCTTCGAAAAGATCCTTACCTTCAGAGGCGATATCCAAGGATCCAGCGTGCCCTCTCCTCGTCCTCCTCGCCCATCTTCGCCAGCTGCCGTGCCATCGAGCAGGACTTGGGGGAGCTCCAGACTGCTGAGATCTTCTGTTTCCTTGAACAGCAGTGTCGGGACATCCTTGGTCGGGCCAGTGGAACGGAGATGTGGTCCCTCTCCTGCCGACTGAAGTGGGGACGTCCTCGGCGACATTGACGCTCCCTCCCTGCCCTGGCGTCTCCTCACCAGCGCCGAGCCTGCCTGACCGGTCCCTCCTGACTCTGACCGAACCAGGGTTGGGGCGACCTCCGGACTTCCGAGATTTTCCACATTCTGCCATAAAGACCGGTCCCCCACTCCTGGCACTGGCCCTCCGAACAGGGACGTGGTGCCACTCCGGCCTTGTTGAACCGAAGACGTTCCTCCAGGATCTGCGGACGGCTTCCCCCCGGAGCGTCTTGGAGTCCTCTCTCCTCCGCTCACACCCAGGATCCGAGGTGGCCTCCTGTCGGCTAGACCCGCGGTATCTTCTGGCCTATGTTTCGAAACTGCGGTCTCTCTCCTGGTCCTCTCTATGAGCTGTTGCTGAAACTAAATCCTCCCATCGTGACCTCCTGGACCCGCAGCTGTATCGCCCTCCCCTACCGGCTAGGTCGTCCGTGGAGCTGCTAACCCCCACCCCCAGCACACCACCTCGGGTGAGGTTGATCGGCGGTCTCAGCTCCCATTGGGAACCGATGCTCCCCTCCCTTAACTACCTCCTCTACTGCTGGCTCGAGGAGCGCAGCCGACGCCTTCCACCGACCACCCCTGACGCTACTGATCTTCGACCGGGCCCCCCAGCGGCCTCCTGATATGCCAACTTGATAACCTCTTCGGCTGCAAACCGAAACCGCCGAAACCGTAACTGCCTCCCCCCCGGACTTCCCGCTGTCTCTGTTTTTCAGCGGCCGGGCCCCCCTGCGGCCTCCGGAGTTTCCACTGGGTCCTCCGGTCCCGTTCGGCCCCAGTCTGCTATGCGGACATTTTGTGGAGGGGCTGCTCCCCGAGATGACGAGAAGACCTAAGATGGCGGTCGAGGGAAAGAGTATTGCTCAACGTCGCTCTATAAGATTGCACGCAACGTGCTTGCCTTTGGTTTTCTCATGATGAAGCGCCCCCTGCCAGTTTCACCCGGGATGGCGGATCACTGGCCCCTCTGGTGAGACAGAACATCCAGGCATCGGACCAAACCCTCGGCCCCGCCTGGCACATTGATGTGGCTTCGAGCCTCCAGCCTCGCTGCGAGTGTGTGCCTCTAGACACAAGGACGCCATAGCGCCCACTGGGGTGCCTGACTCCTGCTCCCACCTCACCAATAGCATCAGCACCCACCGAGAGGACTCTTAGGACTCCATGAGAAGGCCCTTGAATTGCTCCACTCTGCCTGGCTACTTACTTCTTAAATTATGTCTCTTCCCTTACCCTCTCCCTGAGTGGCCTCAGAACTGCGACGCCCCCACAACTCCATTTGACTGGGGTTGAATGAACCCGCAATCTTCTCAGTCGGAGGGGAAACTCTTACTGACTTCATCCCCAGTGACCAGATCCCTCTAAATGACGGCAACCGGCACGATCTCACCCCACAAAATAGCAGAAGATCCTCCACCTAACTTTCTATAAACCTCCTCTCACTGGCAGCTCACTGGGCTGGACTCTCACTATTTAACCTAACCTGAAGACTGGAACGTTGTTACGTCCTTGCCACCAAGTCTACCAGCCTATGCTATTATTTTTGCAACATATACTGTCATTTCTTTTGATTACTGCCTAACCACTCCCATAGTGGAGCTACAGACTTCCTAATGCTGGTTTGAACCCTTCATGCTCCATGTATTGTTTCTCATTGTGATTTACTTCTATTGCTCACTATTTGTTGCCACCATTTTTCACTATATCCTCAATGTCTCTTTCTATCTCTCCCTGAGTTTACCATTTCTCCTCCCCCTCGCTCCGATCCCTCTTCCTTCCCCTACTCCTACCTATTCCTACACTTGTCCAGGTTCTCCAATAGGTGTACTGACTGATTTGCCCACCTAACACATGACTCCGAGTTATGGCTTCTCCTCCTTCCAACTCTATCCTCTCACTCCTTTCCCCCAACTCGGCCCCCTCCCCCTCCTTCTGATTCCTACACTATTCATTCACTTTAACTCTGCCGCTATTCTGACCCCCACACCTCCCAACGCCTCGCAACAAGTCTTCCACCCTCCCTCTTTTCCCCATCCCCTAGCCTCCTCAATCCAAACACCATGCCTACCCTCACACACCCCCTCACTACAACAGAATTCAGAATCAATCCACAGGACTCATCCATCACTAGACATGGCCCGAACTCTTGGTCCATCCTATACCCACCCAATCTCTCCAAAAACGCTAAAAGAAACTTCAAACACAAACTACTTATCGGTCACCATGAAACCCTATTTGTTGATAACTACCTTAGTCTCTCCTCCATAATAAAAACAAACTACATTTATTACTCCAAACGCCCCTCCAAATGGAAAAGCATTTTTCTCCACCACCTCCCCATCACTAAATCATGCAAAATCCCGTATGGCTTTAAATTGTCCACCTCCCCTCCCATACTTTCCCCAGCAAAATAGACATCTCCATTTTCAAATCCGGTAACATCCTAATCCAAGCCTCAGAAAATCACCTCACCATCTTTGAGCAACACTTCAGCACATTATCTTACCTACTATCCACCCCACCTCCTAACACTGCTACCTCCCAACCAACTGACGCGCCCTCACCCTCCCCTTCCTTGCCCCCAATCCCTCTCCTTTCAGGCATCAATACTACGTGTGATGACTCTCTAACCCAATCCTCCAATCTCCCCCCCTCGCTAGCAACCCCCCCTCATCCGGACACCCCAACAGCATGCCAAATCTCCCAAACACTTTCTCTCTCTAATAACTCCCCCCCTCCCACCACCAGACACACCCCCTCCCTCACTCCCGCCTCCCAGCACCCTCCTCCCGACTTTCCTATTATCCAACCGCCTGTACCAATTTCACCTTCTCCAAATTGCCTTCCTCCCCTAGACAAGATGCTATTAGCCAGGATGTTATTTCCCTCTCTCCCCTCAAGATCTCTTACCACCTCAGAACACCGACAACTCTATGCACTCCCCTCCCGACGACGTGGACTCCCCTTGTCCAACAACCTGGGAACGCCTCCCCTTCACCCCCCGACCTTCCAACCCACACACTCCACAGACAGTTCTTCCCGGAAAATTCAAAGGCTAATCTAACACAGACCCTATCTAACATCGAAAGCGCTCTTCTTACCCTGTGGTCTGAACTCTCCCAGCTCAGAAAAGATCTTTCCTTGTCGTCTGAACTCTCTCAACTAAAGAAAGATTTTAACTCCCTCTCCTCTGAAATCCTCCTAAACTGGGCGATTTCCCCTAACTTACATGCACAAAGCACCTCTAAGCTTCAACAATGGAGAACCTTCCCCCGTTGCAACTGTTCCCACCGACCCCCGGGCCTCAAGCCATCTCTCCCCTTCAGACCTCCTCGACCTTTGTAACTCCTACCTCCCTAAATACCCAATTGACCCTCCCACCCCCACTCTACCATTCCTGTGATCCTGGGGACGTGCAGAATCCCTTCTTCCCCCATCTCCCCTAGACCCCCAACTCAACTCACCGCTATCCATACATGCCCTCCACCCATAAACAACCCGAAACCCCTAACATGCATGCTGGTCAACTGCCGCTCAGCTGCCCAGCATGCGATGGAAATAGCTGAAACCATTCTCAGTGAAGACATTGACATTGCCTTCCTTACGGAAACTTGGCTCAAGGCCCACTCTACACCTATCCTTGACCTACTCATCCCACCCGGTTACTCCATACTCAGGAAAGATAGACCTGAGAGAATTGGAGGTGGTTTAGCTATCATCTTCAAAAGCGAACTTCAACTCTCGCTTGTCAAGAACTCTGACCCTGCCACCTTTGAATACCTCGGTGCAGAACTCAAAATCCAGGGCGCCCCACCTATTCGTCTACACAATATCTATCATCCTCCTGGCGAATCCCTTCCCTTCGCAGAGGAACTTTCCGACCTACTCACTCAATGCTCTCTTTCAAACTCTAAAAATCTCTTCCTTGGAGACTTTAACCTCCACTGGAATGATATCAAAGACCCCGCTATTAATCTCCTCATGAATCTTCTGGAGATTAGTGACCTTAAACAAATTTGTCACTCCCCAACCCACACTAAAGGGGCTACTCTTGATGCCATCATAACAAATAACGATTTAGCCTCCCTCTCCAACATCGTCCCCATCGACTGGTCTGACCACCACCTCATCCTCTTCTCGATCGCCACCACGGCCCCCCCCCTCCACTCCAAAAGCATCAAACATAAGAAATTGACCAGAAATCTTCATCTTATCCCCCATGGCGAACTGGAAACGAAACTCAAAGCCCAATTCCTACTCGCACATCTCTCCCAAAATGCGAACGCTCTGCTCTCACCGAACATTACAACAAATCAGTTACCGAGGTCCTAGACCAAGTGGCCCCTCCCAAAATGAAAGCCCAAAGAAACCTACCTTCCAAATCCTGGTTCAACTCTGATCTCAACAATGAAAGACGCTCTCTTAGACAGTCCGAAAGGACTTGGAGACAATACCCGTCCCCCTCTCACCTAGCCCTCCTCCGATCCGCTAGGTCCAACTACAAAAAACACATCCTCAATGAAAAGGCATCCTTCTTCCGCACGCAGCTTGACAGGGCCAAAAATAGACCTAGAGAACTATTCAGCATCGTCAAAAATCAAACTTCCTCTGCCCCCAAAAGCTGATGGTCACAAATGATAAATGTGAAGAAATTGCTAATTTCTTCTCTGATAAAATCACCAAAATAGATCAATCATTCCTCTTAAATCCCCTCCCCATCAACCCACTACTTTCTTATGACATTTCTCCTGAATCTCCATCCCCATCTAATCTTCCCCAGGTCCCTTCCCGTCTCCCATCCGTCTCCCTCCCACCTAAACCCAACACCTTTGACCCCCAGCAACTAAAAAACAATGCCACCTGGCATAATTTTCACCCTGTCATGGAACACGAAGTCTATAATATCATCTCTAAGCTTAAACCATCCTCTCACACCAAAGACCCCATGCCCTCTAAACTTGTCCAAGACCTTAAACATATCATCGCCCCACTCTGGACCACCATTATTAACTCATCCCTGACCTCAGGGTGTGTTCCCGCCTCCCTCCAACTGGGTCAAATCACACCCATCCCCAAAAATCCCAACGCAGATCCCAACGACCCCAATAACCTCCGACCTATCTCTAACCTCCCTCTTCTCTCCAAAGCCCTTGAAAAATGTGCCCTGATTCAGTTGGATAATCACATAAACACTTTCGACCTCTTTGACTCGCTGCAATCCGGCTTCAGAAAAGGATGCAGCACAGAATCTGCTATACTCAATATAGTGGACGACATTCATCACTCACTTGACAATGGCGAAGCTTGCCTACTCATTCTCCTCGACCTTTCCGCTGCTTTCGATACTGTTAACCACACTGCATTACTTAACACTCTTAAAGCCCGTTTCGGCCTCAATGGCCATGTCCTCAACTGGTTCACCTCCTTTCTCCAACATAGAACCCAACAAATCAAAATCGAGAACTGCCTCTCTAACCCCACTCCTGTCCCCCTCGGTGTCCCGCAGGGATCCATTCTCTCCCCCGCTCTCTTCAACCTATTCATGGAACCCCTCACCCTCATTCTCAAACAAGCAGGAATCAACTACCACCTCTATGCCGACGATACTCAACTCTACTATAAGATTAAATCCCACTCTGATGTGCTACACCTCAATGACACCCTAACAAAGATCCAATCTTGGTTCCACCAAAATCATCTCAAACTCAACCCTAAAAAAACAGAAATTATTCTCTTCTCCCCTAAAAACAACCCACTCCCCATACAAAACTGGATATCTGACCTTAATGCGCTCAACTGCTCTCTCACCACCTCCAATTCAGTTAAATCTCTAGGCATCACCATTGACAATAACCTTGCCCTTACCGCCCACATAAAAACCACAGCCAAAGGAGCACTCTTCACTCTCCGTCAACTCAAAAAAATCAAAACCTTCATCCCGATAGATGACTTCAAAACTGTTGTCCAATCGATGGTCCTATCGAGAATAGACTATGGTAACGCTATCGTCGCTGGAACCCCCAAAGTCCATCTTGCACCACTCAAATCTGTACTCAACCTAGCTGCTAGACTTATCTCTGACTATAAACGTTTCGACCACATCTCCCCTGCACTTAAATCCCTCAAATGGCTTCCCATCGAAGGCAGATCCACCTATAAGATTGCATGTATCACTCACAAAGCCCTTCACCAAAACACCCCACGTTACCTATCAGACAAACTCCACAAAGCGGGCTGCACTCGACCAACAAGGAGCACCAACGCCCTCATTCTTATCCCCCTGCTAAAGAAGAAATGCACACAAGCTCGATCCTTCTCTGGAAACGCTCCGTCCATATGGAACTCCCTGCCTAAAGACCTACGCTGCAACCCCTCCTACATCAACTTCAAAAAGACCTCAAATTGTTTCTCCTCAACAAATACTGGGGTCAATAATACCCCACTCTGGCAACGTATCCTACTCTGCGCCCCACCAGGCTCCCCCTTGCCATCCTACTCTCTCACCCCCTCACTCTCCTTCCTAACTCCCCTCCCTCACGCTACTCCCTTCCCCTCCCCTAGCAACCCCTCCTTGTCCCCATCTTTACCTATGACATATAACCTACCGCACGGCCTCCCTCTGATCTCCCATTCCCCCACTCCCCTAACGCACACTCTCCTCATCCCCCTACTTTATCTCACCCTGCTCACCTCCACACACTCACCCGAACCTAATTAATCTCTACCCACGTGAGCTTATTATTTGACCTTTGTAAATAACATTCATATTTAGCTGCTCTCCTTATATTGGCTCTTATTGCAATGCTTTTGACCAAATGTATTGATTACTGTACCTCCTCATACTCCTGTAAAGCGCTCTGATACCCCTGGGTCTAGCCAGCGCTATATAAAACCTTTCAAATAAATAAATAAATAAACATCAACAACGGGATCTCTGGAGCGTATGGGCAGTCGATCCGCGCCCTTTGTTGGCTCCTATTCCAACACAACCGAAAAGTCTGCACGTCCCCAGGGAGATCCCTAAGGCGAAGCGGCTGTTGTAAAATAATCCTAGATAGCAAGTAGGCAGGAATCCGTCCCCCGCAGCATCTCCCACTTTCCGGAACTCCAGAGCCACCGCTTGAGTAAGCCATTGCAGCTGGGCCGCCAAGTAATAAGACTCGAAGTCCGGAACTGCTAGACCTCCCTCCCCCGTGGACGTAGCAGAGTGTGCAAAGCTACACGTCGCCTGCCAGAAAGCCAGAGAAACCCCATTACCATCTGTTGAAGCCTCATAAAAATTGACGCAGGGAGCCAAACAGGAAGCGTCCGAAAATAATATAGCAGCCTGGGGAGTGCCACCATCTTGAGGAGCGCCACACGCCCTATCAGGGACAACGGCAACGTCTGCCAAAAGTCCATACTGCCTTGGAGACCCCGTATAGCCCTGCCAATATTACCCTCCACCAAATCTTTCTGCTCATGGTAGATACGCGTCCCCAGATACGTTATACAGGTATACTCCCATTTTACAGCCTCCGTAGACCGAGGACCCTCAGCTGTCTTGGAGGTGGGGAACAGGCACGATTTTGTCCAGTTCACTCCCAGACCTGCCATTTCCTCAATATGTTGAAGCAGGCGCTTCGCTCCCAGCAAAGCCTCCTGGGTGTCGGCTAGGAACAGTAGGAGGTCGTCCGCGTAAAGCGCAATATAATGGGTATCATCATGCACCTGGAGCCCCCTGACCACTTCCCTGTTCGGGCCTGGGCCGTCAGTGGCTCTATAGCCAGTGCAAATAATAGCGGGGATAGTGGATACCCTTGACGAGTCCCTCTACGCACCGCACAGGGAGCCGATATCAGACCGCCAGACTTAGTTCTAGCCGTGGAGTCCCTATATAGCAAAGCCGTCCAGGTCACAAACCTCTCCCCCAATCCAAAGGCACGCAGTACCTGAAATAAATAAGGCCACTCCAGGCTGTCAAAGGCCTTTTCGATATCAACCGAGAATATGGCAGCAGGATGTGACAAGTGCGTATCGGCCTCCAAAACACGGAGCAGGCGACAAACGTTGCCCGCTGTATTCCGTTTGGGTATAAACCCCGCCTGATCCACATGTACTAGGCGGGTCATATATGGCAGGAGGCGAGTAGCTAGTATCCGACTTAAGATCTTATAGTCGGTGGTAAGCATGGAGAGTGGACGATAGGCGGTCCTGTCCGAGGGGGCCTCCCAGGCTTCAACAGAGGTATGATAAGCACCTCACGCGTCGTGGCAGGAAGCCGGCCCACCTTCCGTGAACCATCATAGAGGGCCACTAACCTAGGGGCCAACAGATCAACATAAGATGCATAAAATTCGATCGGCAAACCGTCCACCCCTGGAGTCTTCTTCCACGCCATATGTTTGATTGCACCTCGTACCTCCCCCAATGTGATGTCTTGACCCAACAGATCGGCTTCCGCTCTGGCAAGGGCCGGTAAATACGCCTCTGCTAAAAACCCCTCTAGACGATCCTCGTCCAAGGAGACTTTACTGCAATAAAGTTCCTCATAATAGTCAGAGAAAATGCGATTAATGCCCTGCTGAGTGTAGCATGCATTCCCCACTGGATCGCAGAGTGCCAAAATAGGGACCGCCTGCCTCGCGGGGTTCGCTAGCCACGCCAGCAACGCGCCAGATTTGTCGCGCTCTGCGTGGGCGCGCACCATATACTTCTTATAATCATAACATCGCAGCTTCTCAACCCCCACTGCCACTGCCTCCCGGGCCGCTAACAGCTCCTCCTGCCTAGCTGGATGTTCTGGGCGATCACGCTCCAAGTCTCGCAAGCGCTGGTCCGCGGTGTCCATCTCCTGGAGGAGAACTTTTCGTACCCCAATCATATTAGCAATACAGAGTCCCCTCACCACCACTTTAAAAGCGTCCCACTCCACTGCCATTGAGGACGTTGTACCTGCATTCTCCTGAAAATACTGGGTCATCCCAGTTCCTATCGCATCCTGGAAGACCGGGTCCTCCAGTAGCTCCGGATTTAATCGCCATGTCGGGATCGCTGGGCACGGTGGGGCCCAACGAAGTCTCAGCAACAGGGGATTATGATCCGAGAGTGTTCTGGTCAGGTATTCACTGTGCTGGACCGCCGTGTGTATGTCAGGGGAACAAAGTATCGCATCTAATCTAACGTGCAACTCATGGAGCGCTCAGAAGAAGGAGTAGTCTCGCTCATGTGGGTGGTGCTCCCTCCATGTATCCAACAACCCCCAATTCGACTGCCATGCACTTCGAGCCCTAGCGATCTTATTAATTGGTGCTACAGGAAGAGGGGGGTGAGACCTGTCAAGGGCGACATCCGTAATGGAATTAAAGTCACCTCCCAGCATCACTGTACCAGACAAGTAGGATGCCAGTGTCCCCGACAATAAAGTAAAAAGGCCTGTTGTTCAGTATTAGGGGCATAGATACTGCCCAGCGTGATGTCCCTCCCATCGAGTCTACCCTGTACCAGTACATGAAGCCCTTCCGGATCTACAATGTGCTGCACAGGTTGAAAGGGGACCCCAGCTCTGACCCACACCAAGACTCCTCGTGCAAAGGCAGAATACGAGGTATGAAAAACCTGACCTCTCCATCTGCGCTGCAGTGCAAGACCCTCTGAGCCCGTGATATGCGTTTCTTGGAGGAAAGCTACTTGAACCCCCTCCGCACCAGATATGTATGGATCTTATGCCGATGGCTCATGGTGTGCAAGCCCCTAACGTTCCACGATATGCACTTTAAATCGTTCATTGACCCCATGGTATATGGTATGTCCAGTGCCCCACTAATAAAGTACAAGCGTCATGCCAGAGCCCCTGATGAATATTCCCAAACTCCCAAACCCCCTCCCAAGGACAGTTACCTTAAAACTAGTTCCCATCCAAACAATAAAAAGTAACAACTAAGCAAAGTCCCCTGACTACTTCAGAGGCAAGGGTGGACGCAGCTGCCCCAGGACGAGCTCTGCCAACAAACAGAAGGCACCAGCCGCATATAAACACAAAACCTTCTCAAGGACTGCTCACCTAGCGCACAAGCAATTCCTTTCAGAGAATTACAAGAATTTCCCAACCTCCCCACAGTAGAGTCATATTATATCATCCACACTCTGGGGCGTTACCACTGGGAGCCTCGCACTACTAGTAGTGGAAGTGTCCGAGTCATTATCTGCAGAGTCCCTGGTAGAGCCTGCCTCATCTTCCGGCGGGGCCGGACCGGCAGAACCCGACACCGATTCCACCGCCCGTAGAGCGGCAGCCCACTCCAATTCAGCCTGCGTTGTGGAGGGTTTCATCCGGACTCTCCGCCGCAGCCGCCGAGACCCACGCACTCCAGTCAATCCACCTCGGGCGCAGATCCCCCAAGCCTGGCCGTGGCTGTCAGTCCACCTTTATACTCCTCCAACCAGTCCCAGGCCTCCGCCGGGAGTCAAAAAGTGGGAGGTACAATTCGTAGCCGTGCCGGAAACAAGAGGGAGTACTGCAAGCCCTCCTCCCTCAACACTTTTTGATCTCCAGGTAAGAAGCTCGCTTTCGCTGGACCTCCAGGGTGTAATCCGGGAACAGTGTGACTCTGCTATTATCCACTGTGAAGGGCCCCTCCGTTCTCGCCCTTTGAAGCAATAGATCCCGGTCACGATAATGTAGCAGGCGAGCGACCACTGGCCTCGGTGGTCTGCCCGGCCCGAGTGGCCTAGCCGGGACCTATGAGCTCGCTCCAAAGTGTAAAAGACAGATAGGCCCTCCGGGGCCACCACAGTCTTAAGCCAGGTCTCTAAGTACGCCACCATGTCGGTCCCCTCCACTCCTTCCGGCAGCCCAACCATGCGGACGTTGTTCCTCCGGTTTCTGCCCTCCGCATCTTCGGCTCTGCGTTCCAGGAAGTTCACTCTATCCGTAAGAGCATGCAGCTGTTGGGCCGTGTCCTTATGGGCTGGGAGCAATTCCGCTATGCTGGTTTCAGCGTCCTTGACCCTCCCCGCCAGCTTCTTGTCTTCATCTCAGAGGAGCCCTAGCCCAACTGCCACCGTGCTAATGTCCTGGTGGAGGGTGGCTTTAGTGTCTGTTATGGCTGCTAGAATTTCTTTGAGCTGCTGTTGGATAGGGTCCCCAGGGGTCATCTGCGACAGGTCAGGTGCTCCATCCTCAGGGTCCTGCCCCGTACCAGCGGCCTTGGCTTTGGGCTTACCCATGACGGCAAACCAGTCCCCAACCAAAGGCGCCCCTGGTCTTCAGGCCGAGAGTCCCTGGACTGGAAAGGCACTGCTACTCCCGCGCCGTTCGCCACTCACCGCCGGCTAGGAGGTCCCAGAAACAGGCCCCACAGGCTCCCTCAGGGCACCGCAACCAGCATACCGGAACCTCTGATCTCGGGGAGGCAGTTTTGCACTGTCCGCAGTCCGGCAGCCAGGCCTCACAGGACTCCGTTCCGCACCCAGTCCCAGATAAGTGTAGCAGCACAGGAAGCGCTCAATCAGGGCGACCTCAGTTCCAGCACCCCCAGTTCTCCAGGAGCCGCAGCCAGGGAGAAACGCACACCACTCTGCGAAGGCTTCACCACCAACTCCGGGCACCAGCGGCAACCATCCAGAGCCCAGCAAGATCCAAAATGGCGGTAGACCCACGTGGGCCCCAGCAGACACTGCCCCTCAGTCTCCAGCCAAACCTCGGTAGGACCGGCCAGCACTCACCACAGCTCCAGCCAGCTAGCCCGCAATATGGGCCATCCGGGTCACCAGGTGCGTCACGCCGCCCCTTCGGCAAGAACCTCACGGGGCCGATGGTCCCAGCGCTCCGCTTTAATTCACCCACCTTCACTGGGCAAGCGTTAGTACTCTGCAGGGATTCAGAGTGGTCGCTGGGTAGATCCGCTGCCCTTCCGTTGCTCACGCCGCCCCAGCGTCTCGGCACCTCGGGCCCATCAGTCAGCCCGCGACCGGGGAGTCGCGTAGTCGCGCGGCCGTCCGCGCGCTCCACAGGATATCGCAGCCGGAGCCCCTCGCGCCCGGGGAACCAGGGACAGCCGCCGCCTCGCCCACACCGCAGCGTCTGCAGCGAGGATTGCCTGAGCACTGCCGATGACCACCGTCTAATGTTAGCGGGCAGTCAGGTGTGGCACTGCAGCCTCGGTCAGCGTTTATTGCAGGATTTATGTGCGGCTGGTGCGGAGCTCTCGCTCACGCGTCCGCCATTGATCCCAGGCAAGCCACGCCCCTAGAAAAATGTTTTTGATAACACAAAATAATTTCTTTTTAAACATTACTGTGAAAAACGTTCATCGGGGCCAAAATGACAAAGGGAAGGGAGAATAAACATGGCAGCACAGTAACAAAATGGACTGAGCGAGGAGAGCAATGTGGAGAGAGGCAAAAGGAAAAGTGAGAAGAATGACAAAAATATGGGAAGAGGTAATCAAGTGAGGAAGTGAGGAAGAAAGGAAAGGAAGAGGAGAGAGGATGTAGGAAAGTAGGATCTGCTTCTTATGGTTACCCCCACTTTTTGCTGAATGAAATACTGTTTTTGACTAGTCTGTCTGGGATCCTGCTAATCAGGACCCCAGTCTATCTGCTTTCTCCTTAAACTGTTATGCCATCTACTTAGGTACACTCCAGATTGGATACTGGGGTACCCGTGTCAGTCCCTAGTATATGGTACACATGTACCCAGGGCATAGGTACCCCAGAGGCCTCCCATGGGCTGAAGCATGTATTATGCCACCCATGAGAGGCCATGCAAAATGGAACTACAGGCCTGCCATTGCAGCCTGTGTAAGTTGGTGCATGCACCACTTACTTGAGATATAGGTTTACTATATCTAAGGGTCACTGCACTTAAAACCTATAAGTCACCCATAAAGCAGGCCTTTACAATCTTGAAGGCAGGGTGCTTGGTTCTAAGTGAGAGGGTGCCACTGCAAGAGCAGGACACCCCTGCAGCCTACGGAGTCCATTCTCCCTAGTTGTTAGTGAAGCAGCCATTTATGACATATAGAGGGGCATTATGCGACCGCGTGATGACCAACTCTAAAACCATTATGAAATAATGGGGTAACCCAATCTATGTCCTTGGACCTGGGTATCAAGTGGTACAGAAAACAGTTGGTCCTGGACCTTTCTTTTATCAAACAAAGCACATTTTGGGAAAGGTTATGATTTAAATATAACTTTATGCTGCATACAGTCAGCAAAAGGTTATTTAATCCAAACAAAATTCTTGGATGTGCATCAGGCATAAAAACATACTTGGCATCTGTTAGCTTTATAAAAACATGTGTTTATTGTTCACAGATTCATTTCAACAAATGGTAGACAGGCCTTATCTAACTGGTTTTGTTGTCAGTTATAACCAGTTACCTCCCAGAATGATTATAATGATGTTTGTGTTTTGAATTCTTTTGACTTTGATTACCCCTCCTTTCACTTTTACCTACTTCACGCACGAGCACCACCTTTTTGCACCCCATTCTTGGAGCAACCTCTCCTCATTAATAATGAGTATGGTAGAGTGTCTACCATTTGTTGAAATGAATCTGTGAACAATAAACACATGTTTTTATAAAGCTAACAGATGCCAAGTATTTTTTATGCCTGATGCACATCCAAGTATTTTGTTTGGATTAAATAAACTTTTGCTGACTGTATGCATGTATGAAGTTATATTTAAATCATAACCCTCCCAAAATGTGCTTCGTTTGATAAAAGAAAGGTCCACGACCAATTCTAAAACAGCTGAAACAAACCCTATCGTGTTTGGTGTCAAACATGTTGGAATCATACCCCTACACTGGTAACTGGTGTGGGAGGTATGATTCCACCCCTCAGAAGCGAGCTTTGTGGGGTCCCTGGTGTTCCCAGTACCAGCCTTCTAGTCCCGGACAGCACAAAATGGTTGCTGCCGACCAGAGACATTTCTGCCCTCCTGCTGCTGAGCCAAGCTCGAGCAGGGGAAGGCAGAACAGTAGGCATCCTGTCACAGGGAGGTGTGACCACCTTAAAGACAGGATTTAGTGTATTAGGGCTGGGTGGGTGCATTTGCCAGTGACTGAAAGTCTGCATGAGGGGCACACTTGGTGTCCCTGTGCATAGTCCAGTTCAAACCAGTCCTGGGAGCCATGGGCTCCTGCTCTGGCGCAAAACTGGACAAAGGACAAGGGAGTAACCTTCCCCTGTCCAGACCCTCCCCTGGGAGGGTCCCCGTATCTTTCCAACCCTCTCCTGTGGGTACATAAGGGCTTACCTGGCTGTAGATCCTTAGATTCGACGTGGACAAGATTCTGAACAACAAACCACTGCACTTCGACCGTCTGGACACTCTGGACTTTGCTGGACTTCGCTTAGGCCTGACTTCGTCTCCCTCTCAGTCTGTTGCATCATCTGTGCCCGTGCACCAAACAGGATCTGTGTAGTACCTGTGGAGCATCAAGGAAAACTGACGATAATCTCCCTTGGAGTGAAGATGTCACTCCCCTGCATTCGCAGGCACCTCAACACTGCTGACCGGTCTGCTGATCCCAAGCTCCTACGGACTCCGAAGGATCCAGCAACACAGGAGGTAAGTTTCTATATTTCTTGAGACCTGAGCTGCCCTCTTATCAAGTTTGAGCCCAGTATCCCTCGTGGGGGCTGCAATACCCAAACCACTGTGCACCGCATGTATTTGCAAGTGAATGTGCTTATTGGCAATTCCTGAACAAGTGCATTGGGCTCCTAGTAGCCCTAACCTCTAGCACCATTTCCTACCAAGAAATTTGACCTCCTCACACTGATTGCTCCGTGGGCTGTTGTTTGGTGAAATAGCTTGAGGTCCTCCCGCCACTCCTGTGCCATCGGCCTGTGTGTCCAATTAAGGGTCAAATTTACTTTTCTTGGACTCCCCTGGTTGCTCCAGGCTTGCCCGGCCTCTCCTGTGTATGGTGAGTCTCCTGGGCCTTGCTGGTTCCTTGACCTTCGGCATGGGTTGCTGTTGCCAAGGCTTGTTGGTGATCCTGCCGGACACCGACCCCTCAGCACTCAACATCCTTTGTAGGACAGCTCGCATCCGGCTCCTGGTTGTCCTCGACATATCCTGGTCTCCACAGCTGGAGATTAAAGGACTGCATCAACCAACCTGAAGCACCCGACATAGGTGGGCATTCGTCTACCGAGCCCCTGGTCACTCCCAAGTGACCCAGACTCTGTCCCCTCTGCTTTCAGGTACTCCTCAATGCTTGTTTATGGTTCAGGGAAGACCTGGCTTGACAGTTCGGGTTAAACTGGTCCCATGAGGCACAGGGTCAAGACTGATTTGCATATAGCTGGGTCTGAACTGAGGTGGCGAAGTGAGCTAAAGAATGATGATGGATTCAACCCAGATCTGTGACTGGGGGTGAGTGTCTGAAAAGTTTCAGCGCTCCGTCCATCATCTCCTTGTGTTTGCTTTGTGCGCCCTAAGTTGGCAGGGTATGCCCAGACGTGGGTCCCTAGCTCACTTTGCCACTGGATTCAAGCTAGCCTGGCTGATGAAGGGTGTTAACCAGAAACCGGTCCCAGGATGCTTGTTTCCGGTTCAGGGAAGACCTGGCTTGGCAGTTCGGGCTGGACTGTTCCCATGAGGCACAGGGTCAAGACTGATTTGCATATAGCTGGGTCTGAACTGAGGTGGCGAAGTGAGCTAAAGAATGATGATGGATTCAACCCAGATCTGTGACTGGGGATGAGTGTCTGAAAAGTTTCAGCGCTCCGTCCATCATCTCCTTGTGTTTGCTTTGTTTGCCCTAAGTTGGCAGGGTATGCCCAGACGTGGGTCCCTTGCTCACTTTGCCACTGGATTCAAGCTACCCGGGCTGATGATGGGTGTTACCCAGAAACCGGTCCCAGGATGTTTGTGTCCGGTTCAGGGAAGATCTGGCTTGGCAGTTCGGGCTGGACTGTTCCCATGAGGCACAGGGTCAAGACTGATTTGCATATAGCTGGGTCTGATCTGAGGTGGCGAAGTGAGCTAAAGAATGATGATGGATTCAACCCAGATCTGTGACTGGGGGTGAGTGTCTGAAAAGTTTCAGCACTCCGTCCATCATCTCCTTGTGTTTGCTTCGAAGGACAATAAAACTCCTGATGATGCGAACAGAGAGGTGTTACCTGAATGATTTTAGTGTGCATAACTGGAGTCTACACTGTCTGATGCAGCAGAGGAGATGCATTGGTTCCGCTGAGTCCACAGAGGTTGGCAGAGCACCTAAGGCCCACTTCCAAGGGTCCAGGACTAGGGTGGCACTACTTGACAGAGTAGAATCACAGATGGCAGAGTCCAGGTGCACGAGCAAGGTTGTTGGAGCCTTCTTTCCCAATGGTCAAGTCAGGAGCCAGCTAGCCCTTGGAATCACTCTGGGATCAAGAGACGCAAATCCAGTCCTTCTCACCCAGGCAAGAGGGCAGCAGACAGCAGGTCAGCAGAGTTAAACAGCAGTCCAGTAAGGCTGTACTCAAACAGGGCGGCAGCCCAGCAGAGTGGCAGTCTTTCAGTAGCACTGCAGTCCTTCTTGCTGGCAGAGTATCCATAAATCCAGAAGTGTACTGAAGTGGTGGTGTCTGAGGTCCAGTATTTATACCCAGTGGTGCATTTTCAAAATTGTAACTTAAAATCCAACTTCACCATGAGGTAGGATTTTTCATTCCAGTTCCAGAGACACCAGACATTAACTGGCTGGCTGTTACCATTTGGAAATTACAGCTTATTAAATGTAATTAGGTAATTCCAATGTTATTCTAAGGGAGAGGTAGGTCTTGCACTAGGGAAAAACAGATTTACGAGTCTTTCACTTCCATGACATGTAAAACCTGAAAGTATATGCCCAACATTTTAAATACACTGTACCCTGTCCTCTAGGCTGTCCAAGACCTACCCTTGGATGACTTATAAATATTAAAATGGAATATTAGTCACCTGGGTACCTAACTTGCCACTTGCCAGTGGCCTCCAGCTCCTGCTTTTTCCAGACTGATCCGGTTGCCACCTTTTGACCAAGTGACACTGTCGCTGCTCAGGTTTTCCCACCTGGGTTTTCCCCGCTCACTATTCTTCCCACCAACAGAAGCCCGGTCCACTTCAGGACCTATTTAATGAAAGCAGCAGTGTGACTGTGCTGCTGGTGCACTGCAGGTGCTCCAAAGGCATGTCCACCTTTGCCCGTTCATTCCTGGACCATGCCCAGCCCCAGGAATCCTGGCCCCACGACCATCCAATGCAACACCACAGCCGGAACTGCAACCGGAGCCAACGAATGCTGCCACTTTTCCTTTGCCATCCTCCATGACCTCAACAGCACACAACGTCAAACATGCTGCTGCCTTGCATCCCCCACCATGGTATGACCTTTCTCCTGCTCCAATTGGAATTTCACATGTGACACCTCAGATGCTGACTCTACCACCTGCAAACAAACAACGCTTGCCACCACCAGCACCCCACACCTGCTATTTGCAATGTTCCTCAACGTTCGATCCCTCGGGAAACACTGCACCAAAATCTAGGACCTCCTCAACAGCAACACACCCGAATTTCTCTTCCTGACTGATACATGGCTCAACCCAGCCTCCAACCCGTACAACGCCGCCTCCATCCCGCCCACCTACAAAATCATGCACCAGGACCAAACCCACAAACCATGCGGAGGACTTGGGATCATCTTCAGAAACATGATTGACGGCACCATTTCCACAGACTCGGACATTAATGTCATGGAACACCTCCACTTCAAAATGGGAATGGGCCACAATGCTACCCTTAAGGGAATGCTCCCCTACCATCCCATGGGCCCCGGAGTGGAAATTTGCAACCACATCACACACTTCATTGCTCCCCTCTCCATCAGATCTACCAAATACATCCTCCTTGGGGACCTCAATTTCCACCTGGAAGACACCACAGACCCTAACTCCATGGCCCTTCTTGACAGCCTCAGCAACCCCGGACTCACCCAGCTCATCTAAGGACCAACCCACACAGCAGGCCACACCATTGACCTTTTTTTCTCCTCCAACAACAGGATCACCACCACCCAGATGACCCTGATCACATGGTCTAACCACTACATCATACATTTCAAGATACCCGCTGTTAGAAATGGGATTTCTGGTTGGCTGAGGTATGGCCCAGGCAGGAACCACCACTCTAGTCAGGGTAAGTTAGATACACAAAAGGATAACCTGTGCTCACCCTCTGGTAGTTTGGCACAGGGCAGTCAGGCTTATCTACAAAGGCAATATGTAAAGTATTTGTGCAACACACAAATACAGTAACACAATGAATACACCAAAAAAGACTCCACACAGGTTTAGAAAAACAGAGAATATCTATCTGAGAATCAGACCAAAATGACAAAGATCCAATCAGTAGAAGTCAAGATATGAATTTTTAAAGTCACAAGCCATCAAAAGGTTAATTGAAGTTGTGAGGGACTGGTGCAAATCCAAAGTTCAGGCCGACCGCGATCGACGGCAGGCTGGCTACAGGACACAAACAGGTCCAGCTGAAGCAATACCTTGGATTGAGCTTTTGTCAAAGTCGAGAGTCTACTGTGTCATCGTTGAGGCGCCAAAGGGGTTCTGCGTCGAGCTCCGTTGATGCGAAGGCGATGCATCATCGCAGAGACAAGCAGAGTGTCATTATCAAGTCATGCAGGCTGTGGAACCGCTGTCGTCCGGCAGCCTCTGCGTCGAAGGGCGATGTGGAGGACCTTCACACGCAGTAGATGCAATGCTTTCGTTTTTTATACAAATAGCTGTAGAACCCACTTCTGAGGCCCAGAGCTTGGAGGGGCACCTCAGGCAAGGGTAGGACTCACAGAAGGTAGAGTCCAGCAGCCCAGCAGAATTGTAGAAAGTCTTTTGCGTCCCTGACTCTTCAGAAAAACAGGAGGCAAGCCAGCAAACCCTTAGCGATAACTTGGAGGGAAGGCAGAGTCCTTCCAGCAGAGTCAGGGAGCAGCAGGCAGCAGGGCAGCAATCAGAAAAGCAGTCCTTCCAGAAAAGCAGTCCAGCTGAGTCATTTAAGCAGCACAGCAGTTTCTCAGACAGAGGTTCAGTTTAAGATCCAGAAGTGTCTGATTTTAGGGGTCAGAGACCCAATACTTATACCCAACAGTGCCTTTGATGTAGTGGGTGACTTCAAAAGAACTCTTTGAAGTGCTCAATGATCCCTTTCAACCCAGTCCTGTCTGCCAGGCTATATATGGGGGTAAATCAGTGCTTTGTGTGTGGACATGACACTACCTATTGAAGTGTAAGTGTCAGTCCCTCCTATTCCTCCCTGCCCAGGAAGACCGCATCAGAATGCAGATGAATGCAGATCAGTGCTCAGAATGCAGATGAGCCTCACCTTCCTGTGTTTGTGGCTGTCTAGTGTGAATGCACAAAGTGTAGCTGTCACCGATCCCAGACGTGAATTGGAGACAGGCTGTCAGGCACAAAGAGCAGTAAGTACAGAGAAATGTCCACTTTGTAAAAGTGGCATTTCAAAAACAGTAATGTTAAATCCAACTTCACCAGTAGGGAGGACCATTACCATTCCAAACATATAAAAAATGAAAAGGCTACTCCTCTCTGATCAGGAATTACAACTTAAAAAGTGTATTAAGGAATTCCCAATGCTGGCCTATGAGAGGGGTAGGCCTCACAGTAGCGAAAAACAAAATAGGCTGTTTGTCACTACCAGGACGTGCAAAACATACAGGTGCATGTCCTACCTTTTACTCACATGGCAACCTGTCCTTAGGGTTACTTAGGGCCTACCTTAGGGGTGATTTATATGTAATAAAAGGGAGTTTAAGGTTCGGCCAGTAGTTTTAAATGGCAAGTCAAAGTGGCAGTAAACTGCACACATAAGGACTGCAGTGGCAGTCTTGAAGCAGGTTTGAAAGGCTACTTCTATAGGTGGCACTATCAGTGCTGCAGCCCACTAGTTGCATTTGAAGTACAGGCCAACAAAAAGAATCAGCAACAATGAGATGCAAAAGATAAAAAGTTCGGGAAAGACCACCCTAAGGATGACAGGTGTAATACCCACCCATCAAACTGTCGTACGGGTCACACTTTCTCAGTAAAACTGTGCGTTTGTTGGAAATCATAAACATCAAAAGTGTGCAAGACTGATTACCCGCACACCATTGGGATATGTTGACCTAAGTTCTGCTAGCTCACAGTGCACCTTATCAACCCCTAACCTGGCAAGGTAACAGGTGGAATGTGCAACCTCAGAACATGTTAACCCTGACATCCCAAGGAAATCATGAAAACAGATCTAGAACCTTTTGTTTGGTAACTCATGCCAAAGAGATAAACAATAAATACACAACATGATATTTCAATATTTTTTGAAGCATTATGATTCTTGTGTAAAATACGTGTGCTGCAATAATCAATAGAAGGAAACAGAACAGTGTAATCAGCATTACGTAAATGGTAAAGAAAATAAACAATTCAACCATTGTGCTGTTACTTAGGATATATGCTCGCATATGAGTACTGTTATATTTTGTGCTCCTACCTAGTGCTACCTATGCTAGTGTGCCTAGGGTGGGTGAATCTGCCAGGATCCCTATAGGGTGATCTAACTTCCCCATTACCTGTGGTAAATTGTCATCAGGGAGCCCGTCTTGGTGGAGAGCTGGCCATCATCCCTCGCAGGAGGTAAACAGGAATCAGCTGGGCTGAAGTTCCGGTATGGGGCGGCCTCAGCAGTGTCAGCAAAATGCTCCTTTGTCTTAACAAAGGAGTGATGTTGCTTAAGACAGAGGAGCAGTTTGCACTCATGCAAACATGCCAAAGCCCCAGTCAGGCCACTATTGTTGATTCTTTCATGAAAGCTCAGTCCAGAGAGCACAATAACAAGCAACAGCATTTGGCGTAGTGAACTTGGCTCTTGTACAGAATGTTCAGGGTACTCAAATATATGCTTACAAAGAAGTGTAAATGTAAGCAAAGCAATTTCAGAGAATATTATTCTGCACAGGCACGCAAGCAAATGTTAGTCAAATGTCAGTGTTTAAGAAAAGATGGCAACTTTAAAACGTGAGCATGTAAAATGGTGGTGAACCTACTCGTGCCTAAATGTGACCACATGACAAAACTACCCCACCAGAAAAACTCAAAGCACCATCAAGACACCGGGCAAAATATCGAAGAAAACTGGATCTACAGGAATGCATACCCAACCTCATGGGAACCTGGATGTCGACACCAAGCTTTTCAATAACTGGCTCACCGATTAAGCCAAACACACCGCTTGAGGCAGAAACAAAACGTACAAAAAAAAACGACCCAGCTGGTACACAAACATCCTTAGGGGGTCCAAGTGCCACTGAAAACAACTTGAGAGAAAATGGAGACTCAATAAAAACATCACTGCAAGAGCCACATACAAAGCTGCCCTCAGCCTCTACCACTAACTAAGAGATGCAAAGAAAAAGGCCCTAACTCTTGAACCAATGTGAATGATTCTCCAATCCTGCTGCTGCCATCAATGACATCATCCCATCCCACGCACTCTGCAACAACCTCTCAAACTTCTTCGAACAGGTGAGTGCCAATATCTACAACACATTTGACCCACATCATACCTATATAAACACCTCCTTCACCACCAAGCAGCAGCTAAGCAACTGGAAGCCTCTCTCGAATGAAGAAACCACCACCCTGATAAATATCATCCACTCAGGAGCCCCCTCAGACCAATTCCCCCACTTCTTATTCAACCATAGAAGAACCATCATCTGCCTCTGTCACCTTCCCATCTTGCTGGACAAATGCAGAAGTCAACGCCCTATTGAAGAAACCTACAGCGGGCCTCAACACCCTCAGCAGCAGACCCATCTTGCTCCTGCATTTTCCAGCTAAAGCCATGGAGAAAGCCATCAATACCCAACTTGCAGACCACCTAGAACTATGTCAACTCAAAGACAGCTCTCAATCAGGCTTACGCACCAACCACAGCACAGAGACAGCCCTCATTTCAGCCACCGATAACTTCAGAAGCATCCTCGACTGAGGAGAAACAGCTGCACTCATCCTCCTTGACCTCTCTGCAGCTTTCTACACGGTCTCCCACAAGTCACTCATCATAAAGCTTCAGCACTTGGGTATCTGCGGACTAGCCCTCAAGTAGATATCCTCCTTCCTCACAGACAAAACTCAACGAGTTAAACTTCCCTGCACCCAAGAACCCAAGAAACTCATCTGTGGAGTCCCTCAAGGATCGTTGCTCATTCCAGCACTTTTCAAAGTCTACATGACACTCCTTGCAGGCATCATCAGAGCCCACAGCATCAAAATAGTATCCTACGCTGACAACAAACAGCTCATCCTCTCCCTCACTGACTCAACTAGCTCTTCCAAAGCAAAGTTCGCTAACTGCATGAGCAACGTCTCTGCTTGGATGTAAAACAACTGCCTCCTGCTCAACACAGACAAAATGGAAGTCCTAATCATAGCAACAACCACTCCCCCGGGATGCCTCTTGGAGGCCTTCTGAACTTGGCCCCCACCCACCCCTGCAGACCATGCCAAAAACCTCTGGCTGATCCCTGATACCAACCTGTCCATGAGCAGACAGATGAACGCCATCTCCTCATCATGCTTCTACATCCTGCAAATGCTACAGAAGATTTTCAAGTGGATCCCACTGAACAGCAGACGAACAGTCACCCAAGCTCTAATCACAAGTAGACTTGAATACGGAAAAGTCCTCTACAACGGAACCCCCAGCCCATGTCCTACGCTGCCTCCAAACCACCCAGAATGCCACCACCAGACTCATCCTGAACATCCCGCGAAATAACCACATTTCTCCACACCTCAACAATTTCCACTGGCTCTCAGTCCTGGAAAGATGTAAGTTCAACCTACTCACCCACGCCTACAAAGCTCTCCACAACACCGGTCCAGATTACCTCAAACACCGCCTCAACTGCTGCCAGCCCCACAGACACCTCCGATCTGCATCCCAGGGAAGACCACACCTCCCTGACATCAAGAAGGCCCGAAGCAGAGGACGCTCTTTCTCATACCTCACAGCCAAGACCTGGAACGACCTCCCGAAACACCCCAGTACCTCCCCCTTACTTTTAGACTTCTGAAGGAACCACAAGACATGGCTCTTCCAGATGAAACAGGCATGATCTCCTCCTCCTCTCCTCAAGCCTGCCATTCTCAGTGCCTGGATACCCTTATGAGTGATTAGCCGCTCATTACAAATTAACATAACATATCAACAAGGTTTGGGCCTGGCAAAAGGGTTATTTTGCCAGGTATAAATGGCAGTTTTAAACTGCACACACAGGCTGCAAAGGCAGGCCTGACACATGTTCAAAAAGGCTACATATGTGGGTGGCACAATCAGTGCTGCAGGCCCACTAATAGCATTTAGTGTACAGGCCCTGGGTACATGGAGTAACCTTTACTGGGGACTTCTACGTAAATTAAATTTGCCAGTGGGTAGAAGCCAATGTTACCATTTTTTAAGGAGTGAGCATATGCACTTTAGCAGTGGTTAGCAGTGGTAAAGTGCCCAGAGTCCTAAGGCCCGCAAAATCAAGATCAGCAAAAATGGAGCAGCATGGCGAAAAGCTTTGGAGAAGACCCCCTAAGGCTGACAAGTCTAACATGTGCCCCCCATCTGAAAGTGAGAAGTACTACCACACCCCTTGGGAGTTTTCATCACTAAGGCGGAAGAACCTGGCTAGACCATCAGCATTTGAGTGGTAGTACCCAGGACTGTGTTCCATTGTAAAGTTCATTCACTATAGAAAGATGGACAACCTCAACAGTTTGGGATTTTTGCCCCTCACTTGCATGAGCCATCTGAGGGGCCTGTGGTCTGTCTAAACCCGGAAGTGAGTTCCAAACAAGTATGGTCTCATGTTCTTCAGAGCCCAGACCACAGCAAACACCTCCCTTTCAATTGCACTCCACCTCTGTTCCTGTGGAAGTAAACTCCTGCTAATGAAGGCTACCGGTTGGTCTAGGCACTCCTCATTTAACTGTGCTAAGACATCCCCTATGCCATGCTCTGAAGCTGTCTGCACTATGATCTCCTTAGAGAAGTCAGGACCCTTGAGTACAGATGCTGTACACATTGCCTCCTTGAAGGAATCAAAGGCTTTCTGGCAGGCCTCTGTCAAGATCACCTTTCTGGGCTGCTTCTTTGAAGTCACCTCAGGTAAGCGGGCAACAATGGTGCCATATCTCTTAACAAACATCCAGTAGTATGCTGTGAGGCCCAGGAAGGCCCTCACCTCAGTATGTGTTTTAGGGGGTTGCCAGGCCAGGATAGTTTCGATCTTAGCCTGAAGGGGCTGCATCTTGCCCCCACCTACCATGTGGCCCAGATACACTACAGAACCCTGCCCTATCGGGCACTTACTGGTCTTGATAATCAAGCTCGCTTCCTGCAGTGCCTAAAGCACCTCCTGGCGGTGGTACAGGTATTCCTCCCAGCTGTGGGCAGCTATGCCATCCAAGTAGGTGCCACAGAATGCCTCCTTTCCAACCAGGACCCTGTTGACCAACCTCTGAAAGGTGGCAGGGGAATTCTTTTAGCCAAAGGTCATCTCCCTAAAATGGAAGTGACCCTCTGCAGACCTCTCTTTTGCCTCCACTGTCAGAGCAATCTGCCAGTAATCAGATGTAAGATCAAAGGTACTCAGGAACTTGGCAGTGCTCAGCCTTTCGTCATGACAGCATTGAGTCCCCTGTAAGCCACAAAGAACAGAGTTGTGGAGGGGTGCTCAGTGGGGCAACCTTGAGTGCCAGCACCACAGGGCTGGACCAGGGACTGTTGAAGGGCTGAATCATCCCTAACAACATCATCTTGGAGCCCTCCTCCATAATGTTGGCCCTCACCTTGTCTGCAACCCATAAATTGTATTTTTAACAGCCAGATTGTATCCAGTGTCAATATCATGGACACACAAGTGTGTAGGTTCAGGGGTGAGGGAGAACAGAGAGGAAAACTGTCCCAGCATCTGGAGACAGTCACTCTGCTATTCTGAGGTCAGGGTAGGGGAGAGGTTGACACCCTCCACTGACCCATCATGCTCCTGGGCAGACAGGAGGTCAGGGAGAGGCTAGCTTTCCTCTTCCACTCCTTCATCTGTCACCAGGAGCATACTTACCTCGGACCACTCAAAGTGAGGTTTGAGGCAGTTCATATGGAACACCTTAGGGGTTCCTAGGAGTCTTGAGATATACCAGGTAGGTGGACTCCCCTTTTCACTCCTTCCCCTTACATGGGCCTGTCCTTTGATCCTGGAGAGCTCTGGGCTCCATAGGTTCCATGAGCCACACTTTCCGGCCAGGTTGCAACTTTACAAGTGTGGCTATCTGGTCATACCAGAGTTTTTCTTGATGGCCTCAAAGTTGCTTTTCACCTTTCTCGAGAAGTGATGCATCTGGTTGCAGAGGTCCAGCATGGAGCTGACCACATCCTGAGGGGGTTTCCTGGGAGCTTGCTCCCACCCCTCTCTGACAAGGCTAAGAGGTCTCCTAACAGAGTGGCCATAAGAGGAGTTCAAACGGACTAAACCCAACTCCCTTCTGTGGGACCTACCTGTAGGCAAAGAGAAGGTGTTGCAGGAGGATGTCCCACTTATGCCTCATGGGCTCAGGTTGGCCCATTATCATGCCCTTTTGTGTCTTGTTGAATCTCTACACAAGACCGCTGCTTTGGGGGGATAGGGTGAAGAGAACTTATAAGTTATCCCACACTCATTCCACAGGGACTTCATGTACGCTGACATAAAGTTAGTGCCTCTGTCAGACTCGACCTCTTTTGCGAACCCCACATGGGTAAATATCCCCATCAAGGCCCTGGCCACCACAGGTGCAGTCATGGAGCTCAGAGGGATGGCCTCTGGTTAGCAAGTGGCATGGTCCTCCAAGACCAGGATGAACCTGTTGCCTAAAGCTGTCTTGAGGTTCAAGGATCCAACAATGTCGATGCCCACCCTCTCAAAGGGAGTGCCAATGACAAGTAATGGGATCAGGGGAGCCTTCAGTTTTTTTCTTGTCTTTACACTGGCCTGGCAGGTGGGACAGGACATACAGAACACATCTGAGGCTGTCTTCATTGGGGCAAATAGAAGTGGACAACAAGCCTGGAGAAGATCTTGGCTTTCCACAGATGCCCTGCCAGAGGAATGTCATGAGCCAACCAGGTAAGAAGGTACTGTAACACAGTTGGACCACAGCACACTGACTGCCCTAGAGCCAGGTACCTTAGGCCTGCTATATTGGAGGTAATTCTACCGATAAGGGTATCTCCAGAGATGTCACCTGCTGCTTGGGGCTCAGATTGCTGGGTCAAGCTCTCTAGAGTTGATCACTCTTTTAGTGCTTTTCAGAAGTCCTCCCAAGTGAGCCCATCTCAACCTGACAGCCAGCAAGCTGAGGAGATCCCTCACCCACGCCCCTTGCTCCAACTCTTCTTGGCAGCTGCCTGGGCATTTGTTCCAGGCTCCAGGCATGCTTGACTCCCTTCCGGAACAGCCATGGACCGTGTGGTCATATGGACCCACTCGGGCAATTCCAGCATCTCCAAGTGTGACCTGAGCTCTACCTCCTTCCAGATAGTGTGATGTAAGCCATTACCAAACAGAGATTCTACAGGCAATCTACAGCTATGTTTTGAGAACCTGCGTCTCCCCACCACCACTGAAAGGGAACCAGAGCCACTGGTAGATGACTGCCACAGTTGTCTATGACTATGACTTGGTGGAATGTGTTAGGGAGGACCTAATCTGAGGACACCTGCTGACCCCTTACAGTAGTCATGCTGGCTCCTGTGTCTCAGAGCCTCCAGCCGCTGCCCATTAATGGTGGCCCACTGCCTATACTTAGAAGAATTGGCAGGCATATTGGCTTTTGGCACAATCTCCTTATCCCCAGGAACACTAGTGTCACCTCTATTTGCTCCCCAAAGCTAACTGGGACACCTCCTCCCCGAGCGATATACTCGCCAATCCAGGTGTTTGCCCACTGGTGAGGGGTTGTACCCTCTTAGGACATTTTGTTATATGGCCGTTAGGGTCATTGTCGACATTGCTAAGTTGGCATGAGCATGGCTGCCATGATGCTGCTATTGCGCACGTTACTACATGACTTTGTTTTGCAAGACTCTGTTTGGGCCTTTCACATAAGAACTGTCTGCTTTCTGCGTTCTCTGCCTATTCTTGGAGTTTAGTCTGAACACGATGTGCAAGGTCGATAAACAATGCCCCTTGTTATTCTGTTCTGGTCAGTCTCTAGCATCTAGACAAAACATGCTAACGCAGCTGCGCTACTGGAAACTCGTGCTTTGATATTACAGGGATGCATGTTGTTCTGACACACACTTGGAGAGGGTCCTTTCCAGGGAGAAGAGCTATGATGTAAAGCTTCCATCTAGGCACTAAGGTAGGGGGTCTGCTGACAAAGCCCAGAGATCTTCTTTTATATAATAGACACCTTACCAAGGGGAGGGTGGTTAGGCCTTATAGTCCTTTTTCCACTGTCTTTATATAATGACATCCCCCTTTTATATTCAATGGAATTGTAACAATGCTAATTGTTCTAAGTTTATGCATTTCGCTGCTGGTAGTGGCTCGTATACTGCATATAGAGCACAATAGTTGAAATAAACATTTTGAACTATAATCGTGACTCTGACCATTCTTATTGTGGACAAGTACAAGTGAGCGAGCGAAAGGGTATGTCTTGCTACCGCGATTCCTGAGAGAGTCGGGAGTGTTGTGTTCTGGGTTGTCTAATCATTTGTAGCTTCGTGATTTTGGAGGAGAACGAATGAGACACTATAGCTAGTCGGTTTGGGGATTTTGGGTACTAAGGTGGTAGGTTGGTACACCCCTATACACCAAGGTCCTGTTTTCCTGCGCATAGTTCTGTGTAGGTGCAGAATCCCTGCAACAATTTGGATTCTCCCTTGGAGTGCTCATGTTTGTAGCACTCAGTACATTGGGGACTAACCTCCCTGTCTGTTTGTCAAGGAACCCCTTTTTCTTGGGTTCAGACTGGGACTGGTTAGAACTGTTCCCTTTGGAATTATTTTGGGGGCCTTTTAGAACTCTGTTGCATGACTCACATGTAGTCTCCATTTTAGATTCACCTCCTTAGGTTGACATCTTTTTCTCATTTTGCTTTTTGCTATACGTTTCTGCTAACACATGAATTTGCTGTACGTGCATCTCTGATAGGCACTGATGCCCTGAAGCCGGTACAGTTAATTACAGGGTCGTACATTAATAACACAATGCCATTGTTATCCTTTCTTTTTGTGCCCATTAAGAGACACTTCATTTTAGCTAGATGAAACCAAATGAGCTGCTCTGCGCCTCTGACATCGTTTGATAACAGCAGTACTTTATTATGTAAACAGTTTCCATGCTAGAGTTCTTTGAGAAGAGCATTTCCATGCTGGGATTATCACGGAACCTCTGCGAACTGTGTCTGAGATGCAGCCCTGCTGACTTCGACCTCAATCGTGCTAAGGAAGATAACCTATGCACTGCGACGGCTTCCTGACACCTAAGACCAAGGTATGGGGTAAGACTATCCCAAGTGATCTGGCAAAGGTTACTCCGCTATGCTCACTTTTGTATAGTATTAGACACAGATAGGAGTAAGCAAATATTAGTAACAATTAACATGGTTGAATTGTTCATGTTGTTTACCATTCTAATAATGCTGATTACAGAAACATGTCTCATCTTTCTAATAATTGCAGCTCATGCTTTCTTTGCAAGAATACGATAATTTCAATAAATGCTTGAAAATGCATTGTCATACCTTTCATGTGTTTACCTTGGGCATGCAAGAGTGACCAAATGAAAGGGTTAGATCTGTTTCCACAGATTCCTGGGAATCAGAGTGTCATGTTCAAGGTTGCCAATAACATCTGTCACCCCGGTTGGTTTAGGGGTTGGGTGTGGTTCTGTGAGCTACCCGAAACCCATCAACACTTACTGATGATATATGTGGACTGAGCCCCTATATTGTGAAGTTTGTGTTGGTCTAATACACAGTCCTGCTATATTTATAGGAACCGCATAGAATGGTGCCACCAACATTTTAGGTCAGGTACTTATTTAATAGGTCGAGATAGGACAAATGCCTATTATTCGATCCATCGCTGCCTCCACTCTTCTTTCCCCTTTTCAGTTTTATCCTCCTCACCTTAATAGGAAGCACCTATTTATGTCTGTAGGTTGTTCAAGCTTGAACTTTTAAAAAGGATCACCCCACTGCCGTGTTACCTTTCTTTGAATATCATTCATTAAATATGGTGCAACCAGTGGTTATTCCTGTAAATTGTAGACAGATAGTAACTGCACATGTAACTCCGTGATTGAGGCACACAAAGCTTTTAAATGTGAGGTTTACTATTCATGGGTTAACTTTCCTGCAGTTGATTCCAACACGCAAACATTTCATACATGCACTGAGGCAGCAGTTCCAGCTGCATATAGACCTTATGAATACTTAGAAATACCTTACCATTCCAAGCCACCCTCCCACATACACTATAGCATGTAAGCCTGGGTCCCCTCAGTAATGAGGGGGCAACCTGGCCAGACTTAGCTGACTACACACCATTTCCAAATGCAGGTACATTAAATATTTGCAAAGTGCTTGGTCTCTATAATCATTTAGTTAGAGTGTATCAACGCCTTATGCAGTTTGTTATGCATACAAAAATAACTGCCCCAGCAAGGGCTGTTTAAGCTAGGCAGCCACAGTTAGCTGTGCCTGCCTCTAGTCAAGTTACTAATAATGCCAGTATGGGTAAAATTCCCAAAAACGGGAGGAAATTCAGTTTTGGATAGCACAAAAAACAATCAGCTTGAAGGAGGGTTTCTCCACACGGGATGCGAAGATACATTTAGAATTCTCACTATGGGTCTTCCACTTGGTATGGTTCCCTCAATTGAAGATTGTGTGACACGGGTTACTGTCTTTGCTGCCATATATACCATAACACACTGCACGCCATCAATTGCTATTTTGCTTGAAATGCTAAAGCAAAATGAATATGGGGCAGCCCCTGCCCTGGATTTGGAGATGAAATTAATTGGCAATTTTGCCACAGCATTGTGAATGATTCTAAGTAACCATAAAGGGAAAGCAGCATCATTGGCGATACACCAACGGCTTGCAGCGGTTTCTGCTGTGAATCAGGAACGCAAGCTACCGAAAATTATTTCTGAGACCTATGCTTCTATAGGTCATGATAATTTGGGAACCAGGCCTGGTAAGGCAGAATTTAAAACAAAATCGGATACAGATACCACCAAGCAGAGACCTAGGGGCCAGATGTGCAACAGTTTTTTGTGGTCGCAAACGGGAGATAGGCCCGTTTGGACCGCCAAAAGGGTCCTGGCATGTAAAAACGCTATTTTGCGAGTCTCTGGGGACCCCTTCACTCTTTTGAGTGTTTGCAGAAATATTTTTAAGGTAGGCAGTGGTCCCAGGGACCACTGCCTGCTCCTTAAAAAATGAAACTAAAAAGTTTCATTTTTCTTTTTAAATACATCCCATTTTCCTTTAAGGAAAACGGGCTGCATTTAAAAAAAAAAACTGCTTTTTTAAAAAGCAGTCACAGAGTGCTATCCATTCCCAATGGGGTTGCAAATTGCGCTTGCCTCATGAATATTAATGAGGCATACAATTTGCGACCCCATTGGGAATCGCAAACAGTGTCTGATACACTGTTGTACATTCACTTTTGCGAGTCGCAAATTGCGAGTCGCAATTCGACGCAATTTGCGACTCGCAAAAGTGAACGGTCATACATCTGGCCCTGAGTCTTCTAAAAACTCTGGGATAAAAATAAGAAAAAGATACACAGAAAACACGGAGTGGATCGCCACAACAGGAGTCCACTGAAAAACGCTATACTTTACATACCCGTGATACAATTAAACAGCCTTGTAGGTATTAGTATTCTGATGCACATCCCTCTCATTCCTTTCAGGACTCTTTAGACAGAAAGTTAGAGAGAGTGAAAGAGGCGAACACAGAGAGCAGTACATGAAACAGTAAAAGGACTAACAACGCTCCTCTGATCTCATCATAAAAAGGGAAAGAAACGTCCACAACAAAAACTACATTTCAAAAATAAGAGAGTGGCAAGAATTTCCATTAAATAGGCCACAAGTACTCGGGACACTTCTGATAAAGATATGGGAGAAAATGCTGCTCGACAGCTCAGCAGAGGTCACTATAGTTCACCAGACTCTTCAAGAGTTTCTGGTGGAGAGACCGACTAATGCCTATATTTAAGTTGAAACTCCAGATCAGCAGCCTCCTATTAGACTTTAATTTTGGACATCCAAATCGAGGGTGCCATACCATGTACTATTAAAGTAATTGTCGTGAAGTTACAAAGGCCCGGGCACAAACATCTCAATTTTACATATTCACATTTAAGGTTGATTTCTTTTTAAATGATGACTTTTAAAGCACATTTGCTTGCACGCCCGTATGGGTTAATGTTTTCAGAAAATGGTATGCTTACACTTATACTTCTTCATAGGCACATTATCAGGCATTGGAACATTGTGTACAAGGACTAGGTACAGTGCGCAAAATTTCATTGTTAGTTGTCTGCTCGGCGACAGTTCTGGGTGGGTAGAATCAACAATGACAGTCGGACCAGAGCTCAAGCACAGAAGAAAAGGGGTCCAGTTCATTATATATACTAGACCACGCCTTTGTTTAGGCAGAGGGAATTTTGATGGGTTGTTGAAGTTGCCCCACACCTGAATTCTAGCCCAGCTGAATTCCGATACTATCCTGAGAAGGATGGTGGCCTGTTCTACACCAAGACTGGCTGCCAGACGACACACATCTGCAGGTAAATGGGGAGTTAGACCACAATAAGATATTCTGGCAGACCCGCACACCCTATACTCACTAGGATAGGAAGTGTTATGTACGAGTAAAATTATATGTATTCATATAATCAAGGCAACAGCACATTGGTTGAATTGTTCATCTTCTTCACCATTCTTGTAATGCTGGTTACTCTGTTTTGTTTCCTTCTATTATTCATTGAAGCACACATATTTTACACAAGAGTCCAATTGCTTCAGTAAAAGTTGCAACAATTTCCTTGAGGAATCAGGGTTGTCATGTTGTGAGGTTGCAGACATCATCCGGTACCTTGTAAGGTTTAGAGGCCCAGATGGTGCACTGTGAGCTAGCCAGGAATTAGGTCAACATATTCTGATGGTATGAGCGGTCACATAGCTTTGTTTTAGTTTATTAGAAAAGTCCCACAGTGGGAGGATGTAATATTACAATCCTTTTCGGTTCTGATTCCTGAAGAAGTTAAACAAGCATATGTCACAGAATGGGCTCTAGTTTAAGCCCCTGCATTATATTGCAATCAAGGAGGCTGGGATAAGGACTCACCTTATCATATTATACCCATAAGGTCCAACCCACAAGGCAACCACAATACCCTGTTAAACATGAAGCTAGATGTCCTGTTAGGGAAATTGTATCCCAATTACAATAACAAGGATTGATTGATCCATGCATCTTTCCTACGAATAATCCTTTATTTCCCGTAGCCACACCGGATCATTACTATCGTATAGTCTTAGACTATAGTCATTTAAACAGTCATACACGCTCCTTTGCTATACAAAACTCCCACAGCACAGCTTTAATGAACAATATTGTTTGTAAAAAATATAAAAATACATTGGACTTTTCCAATGGCTTTTTCTCTCAAAATATAGCACCTGAAAGCAGAGATGTGATGGCGTTTACCACTTTAGGGACCCAGAGAAGATTTTATAGGTTCCCACAAGGGTATAAGAATAGTCCAGGTCTGTTTGCTGCCTGAGTAATGTCAATTTTACAAAAATGTACTCAAAAGCATTGTCTTACATTAATGACATTTACCTCCCAGATGATGATTAACACACACACTTGTTCAGAGTGGATCGCATACATTTGGGATGCGCTGAACATGGCTATAAATTAAATTGAAGAAAATCTAAAACAGCTTTTCTTAGTTTCCTATTTTCAGGAGATGAATTATCAAATGAAGACAGAAGCTTTGTACCACATTTCTTGGAAAAGTGTGCTCTTTTACAACCACCAAATACATTAAAAAAGCAACAATCACTTTTAGGCTTTCTAAACTCTGGTAGAACATACATACCACAGTATGCACAATGGGTTAAACTGTTGTAAGATTTAATTTGTCCTGAGTTTTTAGACCAACATTGGACTACAGAACATTCTACAGTTCTCAGAACATTGTAAACAGACATGCTTGCATCCAAACACTGCACACTTGTGTGAACAAAGTTAGGGCCAGATGTATGACCAAGGAATTTGCGACTGGCAAATTGCGTCGCAATAGCGACTCGCAATTTGCGTAGTCGCAAATTGAATGTACAACAGTGTCTGCGACACTGATTGCGATTCCCAATGGGGTCGCAAATTGCATGCCTCATCAATATTGATGAGGCACTCGCAATTTGTGGCCCCATTGGGAAATGGCTGGCCCTCCCAGGGATGCAGCCTCTTTTCCTTAAAGGAAAACGGGATGCATTTAAAAATAAAAATGAATCTTTTCAGTTTCATTACTTAAGGGCAGGCAGTGGTCCCTGGGGCCACTGCCTGCCCTTAAAAATATTTTCAGAGCCAGTCACAAAGGGGAAGGGGTCCCTAGGGACCCCTTCCCGTGTGCTAGTGGTTTGCCACCCTTCTGTGAAGGGTGGTAAACTGCGACTGTTTTGCTACCACAATTGTGGTCGCAAAACAGCCATCCATGGCATTTGGGGTCGCTATTAGAAAGGGAACGCCCCTTCCTAATAGCGAGTCGCAAAACACTATTTTGCTAGTATAATAGCAAAATAGGGTTTGTACATGGCCCACATGATTTTTGCATGCCCAAACGGGTCGCAAACCCGTTTGCGCATGCAAAATAGGGTTGTACATCTGGCCCCAAATTTACACATCATTGCAGGTTGTTCTGTCTATACATATATCACCTTTAATGAAGGTGAAACAGTACCGATTCCATATAATTTGCATTTATACTCAAATGCGGAAATGCGTTTTGCATCGATTGAAAAAATTCTAACTGCAGTTTAAACAGCAGTTCTAAAGGAACTTCCATTGACACTGGAAATGCATAATTGTAGCTTCTCCTATTTCAGCCTTAGAGGCTGTTACAAAGGCAAGCGTTCCTAATGCCAAAGCCTTTCATTCACGATGGATCCAGTGAACCACTTCCCTGACAGCTACTGATGTAGATTATGTTTTTGACCCTACACTAAGAACACAGGAATTTCTCCAGTATGAACAAGAATATCCCAAGTCAAATTACATTTTGCCTCTAGATCAGTATGTATACATAATATATACTGATGGTTCAGTCCAGTCCATGTTTTATACTGAGCATAAGCACTCTCAGCATGTGCTGCAGTGAAGGGTGTCATGGAAGATGGTGAATTTCAGGCACAAAAACATCTACAGAATCTTTGGGTGACTGTGCCTCTCAGCTGCCTGAACTGAAAGCTTTGATTCTGGTCCTGCAGAATATGGATCGCGAATCCCCGACACTTAATGAGTGTGTTTCCTATTACTGCGTCCTGTCCTATCATGATAATTTACACTATTGACGCTTGAATGGATTTAGAGACTGTAAAGGAAACACAATCAGGCATAAGTTGCCTTGGGGAAAGGTGGCAGCTCTTAAAGATGCTCTGCCACTGGCTCATGTCATTCACACATTGGGCCATTAACGTGTTGGAATACATGTTGTAGGAAATTCATTATCTGATGAAGCTGCCAAAGCGGTGGTTCAAACTGTTGTTGAAGCTGTGACTACTCTTTCACATACAAAAAGAGATGATGACAATATGGCTGCGTTAACTTCCTCGGCTAGTGGCACACCCCTGCCGAAAAGCTATCCAGCAAAATACTTTTATCTGTTGAGTGCCCAAAACATTCCTTTTGCCCACATTCCTGGGGTAGATCATCGAGTGATACCCAACCAGGACCGCAGGTAGCTAATAATTGCTGCACATGAATGATTAGTGTCTGCCCATGCTGGTGTGGTGGCTACAGTTTCCTTGTACAGAAATGCTATTGGTGGCAGGGTCTTTATAAATAGACCAAACAATATGTCCTTTGTTGTGACATTTGTCAACAAATTAAAGGATTCACCGTTGCCCACCCACTGCAGACACCCCATCTAGTTTCTAATAAACCTCTACAATGAGCCTATTTGGACCATTGCGGACCACTCCATTTGGATGGTGCATTTGAATGTATTTTATTGGCTGTTGATTCATGTTCTTGATTTCTATGGGTGTGGCCACAGCAATTCGCTGACAGTAGAACTGTTATTAAAGATTCGCAAGTCTTTATCGGTACATATGCAGTAGTGGCATTCCACTCGGACCACAGACCTGCCTTTGCCTCTAAGGTTTACCGGGATAGTAGGGGCACCCTGTGTGTTGCTGTGCATTATTCCTCTCTCTATCATACTGAGGGAAATTCAATAGAAGGGCAGGATAACCGTGACTTAAAGCAATCCTTAAAAGCTAGAGTATTAGGTTTTGTTGTAGTTGGATCCATCACCTGTATGGATTACAGAGAGCTTTAACTAATCTACCTAGAAGATCTTTGATTGGTTGGACCCCCTATGAGGTCCTATCCGGGGTCCAGATGTATGTTCCAGATCTTGATAACCCTGACACATTGGCGGCTGATGCGCACTTTTACATCAATGAACGTGTTGTTGTTTTATACCAATTACAAGACTTTCGAGATGAGTGCTTGAATGTGAATTCAAAATGTTCTGTCTCTGCCAAAGTGAAGGAGCAACCAGTGACTTTTGGTTGGATTCCTAAAGTTGGGGATCTGGTTCAGGAGAAGATTACAGATAAGGGGGAATTTGGCCCATCCTACCATGCCCCGGTGCCTGTACATGCTATTCAAGGTACTCAAACTGTGATTTTTCCACCGCTTGCTGGTTGTAAACAGAAATGACAAGTTTCCATTGATTTAACCAAGCTCCATCATGTGGCCAATCCTAAACAGTAGGCCACAAAGGTATCCAGATAATTCCTTATATCCTCTCCTCACCCTGCCCGAGATTCCTCTACAGGCACTAAGTAGACCTAATTTAACAACTCCCTGGCTGGGGACTTGTGATGTTGCACCAAACAACAAAATTATGTATCATCAGCTGCCTTTGGAGATACCACCGTGCTCTCCTTTGTCTAGCGAGGTTCCTGGTTTTGTTCAGACTGCCTCCTTTTCCAGACAGCTACTCTTCCAACATTGATGATTTTTCTTCAGATTCCTCTCATACTTCCTTGCATGGTGCACACATACTGTTTGCTTGGTTTAAACATACTTATCTGGTTCCTTCATGATACTACCTTTGGATTTACCTTTCCTTGGTTTTTCTCTTCATCTGGAATGGATTTGTTACAGTGTTTTTTTGCTATTAAATGGACACTATCGCCCAGAATGTTGTTCTCCAGAATTGGTAGCTGAAGTACTTATTCCCCATTCTATCTCACATAAGGTCTGAAGAGATTTGGCCCTTGTAAACATTATTGCATTTCCTGTCCATGATGGTATTGTTTAGGATAAGATCCCATATGAGACTTTTGGTCCCACAGAAACTTTAAAAATGCCATATGTTTTTCAAATTGGTATGGACAATATAATAACTCCAGGTTCAGGTTTCAGATGAGTGGGATGTTGCAACTGTTTAAAACAGGTTATCTGAATTAGAATCCTATACAGTAATTGAAAATGAGGATTCGTATTTGAATTCTGCAAACTACGGTAAAATGTTTTGCTATCATCATTATGCTCATCATTATTTACACAGAACAAGTACACCATTTGCTGTTTTTAACTATACACAGTGGGAACACTGCCTAACACCACCTGTAGGGAGTCCCCAACAGTATTTGATAATGTTTCCTTACTTTACTAGTTATGTCCCCTGTTTCATTTTATTATAAGCTCACACCTTCCTAAGAAATGAAAAACATGCTGATGCAACCAAATGAATTTATTCGGATTCTATTGTTTCAAACTTAACCATGCAAGTTTACAATTATCGGACAAACAATATTGATTTGAAATTAGTTTGGGGTGCAAGACTCTGGCAGTTTCAGGGCATTGATGCCTTATTCAGGGCTTGTTTGATCCCTCGACAAATTATATTTTAAAAGAAAACAGTACAACAGACTATGGGGCCGAATCCGATTCAGGCCGGAAATCTCTCCGACCGAGCCGGACCCGGAGAGATTTCCGACCGAATCGGACCCTGGCAGTCCGACCGAACGAGTACGATGCGCACGCATGCAATCGGACTCGAGTCGGTCGGACTCCCATTGAAGTCAATGGGAGCCAGTCGTACAACGCGTACGCGGGCTCCCATTAACTCAATGGGTGCGAGGTGAACACGGGTGCCCCCTACAGCGGGTACGCCTCGATGCGACTCACAGCGTACATGCACAGGTAGGGGGACCCATGGGTCCCCCCTGTGTGCGACTCGCGCGGCAACGCGTACAGGGGGTCCGACACGGACCCTCAATGTCAGGGCTCCGACTGCTCTTTCGAGCCGGACAGCACGAGTCGGTCGGACTGCTCGAGGCGCGCATTGTACTTGCCCGGCCGGGGAACGTCTCCATTGCGCGATGCGAGTCGTGTCCGTGCGAATCGGTCGGAGCGCTTCGTACCCGCGAACAAGTCGGTCGGCGTTTTCGCGTGCGCTCGCATCATACTCGCTCGGCCGGATGCACGTACGAATCGGTCAGGAAAGAGGGCTCCGAATCGGATCCGGTTAAGCCGAATCCGATTCTGTGCCCTACCGGCCGAGATCAGAATCAGCCCCTATGTGTTTTGGACTAGCTAATTATTAAGAACTTAAATACACTAATCATTTCCTCTGCTGCACAATTTGATAAATGGCAACAGTATATTAATATGACAGAATAGCAACTTAATGAAATGATGCAGAATGGTACATAGAACTTTTCACCTTATGGTTCAGATGGGTGGTTGGTGAAAACACTAACGACTGTGATGCATGTTTTTTAAACTCCTCTAAGGGTTTTAAAGCTAGCAGACCAGACCCCAGATATGTCCAGTCACAAAACTAAGGTGTAGTAACTACTTATAGGGTAGGTAAGTTAAGCCAGCAATGGCTAGAACACAACACTGTGTGCTCTGTTAAGCAACATTTATCCCTTCTTTCAGACAACATGGATTTGGAAGATTTTTTATTAGGTCCCAGATCTCCTTGTTCTAAACATTTCATATATACAACTTATAATGAGATTTGGAAGATTTCACAACAAGGAGCTTCTGAAAGGCTGCTACCTATTGATAAGGAAAATTTAGAAAAAGAAATAGCTGTTGTCAATAATGGCATGCCCACATTGTCTACTTATATTTATTCATTGAATAATATTGTGCCATCTTCATTTGACATCATACAAAATGACATGTCTGCCCTTTTACATGGTCAAAGTCAATTAAGATTGATTTTGCAATTGAGTTGGTTATTGCAGGTTTTAAAATCAAACAGAGTGCCATGGAAATATCTGAATGCAATGGAATTGTTTTTACTCTTATACCATGTCACATATTCAACAGTTCTTGGCAAAGAAAGACACAACCAACACTATGTTTAATATAGAGCATTTAGATAAACTGCCCTTTACTGTAAATGAGACATCTTCAGATATATGGTTAATTCATGGTTTCATTTCTTCAAAAATCTCTACTTTCCTAGCCTAACCCCAGCTGAGCTGGCAGACAGGAAGGCAGATAGGGAGTTCAGGCTTCAGATGGTCTAACTCAGGATGCAGGAAAGGAAGTTGGCTCTGGAAGAGAAAAACGGGATCATTAGAGGAGCCTTAAGGAGCTGGAACTGAAAGACCAGCAGGTTGATTCCAGCAATGGTGGCAACATTACCTCAGAGTCTGAAGGAAATAAGCCACCTAGGCAAGAGGGCAGCAGGTCAGCATAGCACAGCAAGGCAGCAGTCCAGCAAGGTGGTGGTCTAGCAGGGCAGCAGTCCAGCAGAGTGGAAGTCCTTCAGCAGCACCACAGTCCTTCTTTTTGGCAGACTATCCATGGATCCAGAAGTGTACTGAAGTGGTGGTGTCTGAGGTCCAGTATTTATACCAAATTGTGCATTTGAAGTGTGGGGGAAGATCCTAGAGGTTTTCCTTTGTAGTTCTTAGGCATCCTTCCTTCCCTGTCCTGGCTCCAGACTAACTACAGGGGTTTGTGTGGAGGTAGCACTCCAACCTATTTAATTGTAAGTGGGGCTGTGCCCAGCTCCTCCCTCCCATCCTGCCAGTGATGTCCCATCCAGGTGCCTACCCTAGGAGTGAATTATATGTATTGAAACAGAAGGTTTGGGTGTGGCAAAAGGGTTATTTTCCATATGCACATATAGAAAACTAAACGCCAACCAATATTATCATAATTTCATTTTATCCTTCTTAATAATAAAAAGTTTTTTCTTAAATCATTCATTTTATTAGTGTTTTGTTTCCACAGTATGACAACCCTCCAGGTGTATAACCACTTAATTCCTTAAATTCCATCATTAACATATGGTTTTAGAATCCTGTGCTCCCCAATCAGGAATACTAATAAAATGAATGATTTATGAAAATTGGAACATTTTGGTTCTTGAGACGGATGAAATGAAACTATGATAATATTGATTAAGGAAGTAGAGGCTCCTTTTTTTGTTTTAGAGTTTTATATAGCGCGAACTAGACCCGAGACATCGGGTATCAGAGTACTTTACATGAGCACCAGTTTCGTTACAGAAGGACACATTCATTTTTGTTAGGCACGGGGAGATTAAGTGATTTGCCCAGAATCACAGGATGTTGAGCGTTGTGGCCGAGACTCGAACCCAATTCCAAGAGGTCGACCGCTCTAGCCGTAAGGCTACATCTCTCCCCTAAGTGCTCCTTGTAGTAACTGAAGCAGTGCTTAAGGGGACGCATGTAATTTTCTATATGTGATATGGTGTTTGACTTTGCATCACCCATGAGCTGAGGGTGATACCCATGGCAACACTAACCAGTGGAATTTTGATTAACTATTTACAAATTGGAGTACATTGAGAAAATACACAGGTTTTCTTCTACTTCTAAACGGGTTATTTTGCAAGGTTGGAAAGGCAGTTTTAAACTGAACACACAGGCTGCAATGGCAGGCCTGAACCATGTTTATAAAGGCTACTTAGGTGGGTGCCACAATCAATGCTGCAGGCCCACTAGTAGAATTACATTTACAGGCCATGGGCACATGAGGTACACCTTAACTTTGGACTTATTAGTTAATTAAATTACCAATTGGGTACAAGCCAAAGCTAAAGTGTTTTAAGGAGTGAGCACATGTACTTTAGCACTGGTTAGCAGTAGTAAAGTGCCCATAGTCCTAAGGCCAGCAAAAACTAGACCAGAAAAATTGGAGGAGGAAGGCAAAAAGCTTGGGGGAAGACCACCCTAAGATTGACATGTCTAACAAAGTAATAGTTCCTAACCCTTCAAAACCGAAAAGCGCACACAAAAGACCAGAATTCTTTTATGAGAAAGTTGGCGACCCTATCAAACATTTACCTATTGCAGTGATTCCCAGTGCTTTTCCACAGTGGAACACCTAAAATATATTTTTAAATGCAGACCCCTACTTTTAAAATGGTTACAACCTAGATGAAGTTGATAATGGGGGAAATGTATTTTTAAATAGCTACTAAATAGTTGGGGAGTGCAGAACTTGCACAGAATTCTGCGGAGTTACATAAAAACTCTGTGAGATTCCACGGAGGTCCGCCAACTGGCAGAAAATATGCATGTTGCGCTGTTCATGCTGCTCATGCTGCAATTTAGCTCCAGTAGTGTGAACAGCTCTGAAAAATTAGCGTGAACTGCACAGTGCGGTGTGCAAGAGCGCCCAACCATTCAAGTTGATTTTGCCACTCGAGCGAAAGCAAATATACTCGAGAAGCAGTCCTCTGACCACTACAGCCCGCAACTGCCAGTGTTAGAAAATGCCATTAGCAGATGCCAATTCTCACACTCATTTCTGGAGCTTCACAGTGAAAAATGCTGCCTTGCAGCGATTGACGGAATTTGGCAGGAACTCCACGTTACAAGACTAAAGCAAAGTCACCAAGTTCATCCAATTAGACGCCCGGAATGAAACATTCCATCCACCCCTACCAACTAGCTACACAATACTTAACAATTGTAACTGGCACTAAACACCACTCACGGAATCACTGACTAAAATAACTATTGCTATTTTCAAGATCTGTGGCACTCTCACCACTACTCAAAACTGACTGGGACACTAGATCATCACTCTTAAATAAAGAAAAAGAACCTTCTAGAACAATCTGCGAGCTGTGCAGTCAAAATAAGAATAAATACGCAGAGAATTCTCGGAAGCAGTCCGTAAGCAAAAGAAAATCTAGGAACTAGACCAGCAGGTAGGGACACTCCTTTAAGTAAAAGTGTTCACTGCTTTTGCTCTTGGCACAGGACTTGCCTTTCTGTGGCCAGTGAGTGACACTCCTCTATAACAGTGTAACACAAGCACAGAGACAGCACCACTAAATGTAACCTTAAATACAAACCGGTCAAAAAAAACACTCAAAGAGAAAGCTGGTAGTACACAGAAATTACTCTAGTATTGACTAATGCAGCACAAACATTCCCACAATATTTTGAGGGATGTTTGGAGTTGTTGGAGGTATTTTAAAATGTCCTTTCATAGTTTATTGTTTTTTTTTATTTCACATTTTTTTTTTGCTCTATGATTTCCTTAGGAATGCTTGTGGATGGCCAGAGGAACCCCAGGGCTCCGTAGAACCCTGGTTTTGAAACTCTGACCTGTTCATGTAACATATGCTAGCACACACCAAATCCTGCAGGTCATATTCTGTAATAAAAGGGTAAACCACAAATCGTGAGGAACTGAAATTTAAAAGTTCTCCAAAAATCATTTTCAGTGTCAGATTAAAAATATGAGAAAATAATTTGATAGAAAATGGATTTAGGGAACAAAAGAAATATTGCACACTGACAAAATACAATATCTCACACTTTGAGGCACTTAGGGGCATATTTATGAGAGGTTTGTGTCATGCTTTTAACGTGGTACATGCGTGACGCAAACCTCTACAACAAATTTATGAAGCCACTTTGCATGGCTCTAAGTGGCTTCATAAATCTGGAGTAAGGCAACTCAGCTCAAATTGCAGCATTTCCTTACTCTGACCTGGGTTGCCATTCCATGGGTGTTGCAGTGGGTGTTCCCACGGAACTCCCATGGATTTCGATGCATTCCCAGATTTACAAGGACGTGTAAACCTGGGAACAAGGACGTGTAAACATGGGAATGCACCCAAATCTTATGCCTTCCCAGGTAACGAGGAGAAATATCTTTATTTCTCCTCCTTTTTCCTCGTTCTATGTGTGCTGCATTCTGCAGCAGACATAGAAAGAGGAAAAGCCTCTCAGGATTGTTTTTGTGCAGGAAGGTGCCCTTCCTACACAAAAACAATCCTGCCTACAACTGAGGCACCCCTGCACTATGGTGCAAGGGTGTCTGCTTTGGAGCTAGGCTGCCAAAGCGGTGCCAGGGCAAGGGAAGAGGAATGCGCCATATTGGATAAATAGGGCTCATGCCTGCCCTTTCACTGTGACGAAAGACAGCGCAGCAAGGTGATGCTGAGCTGCCCTTAGCCACAATTTTCATAAATATGCCCCTTACTTGTAAGTACATCTTAAATAAACGGGCAAAAACTGCTCTACGCAAGTTACATTTACATGAGGTGTCCCTTGAAGTTTTGGACCCAGTGAAGACACTAGCCAAGAAAATCAGAATAACGCACACATATTAATTCTGCATCCAGTTTTGCATGTGTTGTTATTTTATTACTCACATGTTATTTCTTGGTGAGTTACCAAGCGTAAAATGGGAGCAAGCACAAGTAGCATTTAAGTTTAAATAGCTACTGCGCAAAGAACAGGCGAAAACAACATATGTGCCTGTTTTAGCAGTACGTCGATCTACTAAAAAGGCCGTAAGTGAGGATTCAGAGAGTCAACCTGTCTTCTTTACATGATAGTAGTCCACAGTCAAGAAATACGTGTTTAAGTGGCTTAAAATGGTTACCCAGCCAATTATGCGAAGAGACCACCGTTGTGTTAGTGGAAAACGTAGTGAGAGCATCATAATTACAAAAAAATCAATAAATGAAAACGTAGCCTAAAATTTGATAGAAAAAGCATGCGATCATGTATTTCCAAACACAAGCATTAATACAAAATCAATTTCACTTACTGACATAACAATTTCATTTCTATGTATCAGCAACTTACAACTGTCCAATCTGTGTTCTAAATGCAAACCATAAATCATTTTAACAGGGTGCAAAACGTAGGCATGTGGAGAATCTCTCAAATCTAATTATTTAAGGGTTGATTTCACAGTACATTAAAATAATAATAGAATGTTTCTATAATTTATCACATTTTAATCTATAACGTTGATTCAAATGGAGTATATAATAAGCATACCGATAAATCCTGGTATTTCATTGCACTCTGACAAATTGCTTTTCTAATTGCCTCATTTTCCTTTCAAGAAGCTATGATCTCATTCATCGACGAATGGCACCACCCACTCTATTTTTAGACATTAATCAATGTATCATTACCATGTTCACCTGTATGATATAGCCACTTAGATTACTGCACCTCTGCATCAGACAGAGGCGATGACAGTTTTCCATAGATAAGGCTATTTTGCATTTTAGAAATAAAAATGATTTGTATTTCTTGGCTACCCACAGCTTAAGCTCTCTGTATGCAGACCTAAGGAACCCAATACATAACATACACTTTGGCCGTGGTTATGAGTCAGGTTGAAGGCAATTACCACATGGAATTCCTCTCTGCTTGATTCTGAATGGACCAGTGCTCCCAGAGCCAGTTTTCTCATGTGTTGGAACACAAGACTTGATTTTATCGGGTGGTAATTCCCCTCATAAAATCACTTGAAGATTTTGCTGCAGCTAAGCCCCTTTCCCTATTTATGTTTTTCAGTAGGGGGAGCATAGCATGCTCCCTATGCCAGAAGTTAGCTTCTACTTCCCTCCTCTATTTCCCACATCTCCTCCCTCCACCCACACTCCACCCAGAAGCTGCAGTATACATTTACTACCTGTACAGAGCAAGTTGTAAATGTATGCGTTAGACCCCAAATAATTGAGAATTCCTTGTGGTTTTATGTTGTACTTAGCATTTCGGTGCTAGCCCTTCTTTACTTTCCTGTCTTAGTTCTCTTAATGTTCTGTTATGTAATTCTAATGTTGTTATGGTGATGGACATTCTTGTTTGTCAGTTGGCTCCTGGTCAGCTGAGAAGTGTCCGTTACGCTGCTGGCTCCATTAAAGTTGGTACCTTCAACTTACCTTTAAGTCTCCTGCGTAGTTTCTTCACTACAGATTTTGGCGACTACATTTGCGTGCTCATCAGGAGAATCCGGCTTGAATTTTCTGCATGCTGACCAGGAATATTCTCGGTAATTCGCATAGTTCTTCAGCACAGCTTTCAAGCGCCTGGAGATACCAGCAGCGGACACTTCAGTACTCTGCCCCGCGGCACACTTGTGGACGGAGAATTTCAATCAAATTGAGTCGACTTTGAGGTGGCGATACCTCATTCAAGCACGGTGACGTCATCATCTCTACCCTCTGCCCCGTCATCACGTTTTCACGTACGACGGCCATCTTTGAAGTAAGTTTTGACCTTCTATAAGTTGGCGGTGCAGCACCAGGCTGACATCATCATCTGTATTCTCCGCACACGTCATTACGTGTTCACGTACTACGGCCATCTTAGAAGTATGTCCTGGCCTTCTAGAAGTTGGCAGTGCAGTGGGCAGTGCAGCTCTAGCTCGACGTAAAGACATTACGTGAAGCAGCCATTTTAGTTCTTTGTCTTCACATAGACAAAGTCAGCAGCATAATTTATCGTCTCCACGGCAACGTGTGCTCGCAACGTAATTGCCCGGTTCCCGGCACGAAGTTCCCACGCATCGCCCTTCAACTTGTCCAGCGTGCACTTGTTTCTTTGATGCCAACGGTGACACGCACACCATCAGCATTTTCAGGCGACTTCTTTGGTCTTTTCTGCGTGTGTCCCAGCGGTCACACACACACCTCAGGTTCCAGCGGTGACACACACACCTCAGGGTCCAACGGTGACACGCACACCTCAGGTACTTCTTAATATTATATTTATCTTTTTATCCCTGGCTCAGTGCGTGTCCCAACGGTGGCTCGCACACCTGTGACATTCATTGTTTAATTTATCCTTTAAATGCACGTCATTCACGGTGATGTGCACACCTTTTCCTTGTATTTCGTCATTCACGGTGATGTGCACACCTTTTCCTTGTAATTCCTTATTATTATTTGTGTAACTTCGTTTATTATAATGTCTGTTCCACAGGTATCTGTTGTTCCTCCTCCGCATTTCTTACAACAACCAGGTTGTCCTTCCATACCATGGGAGGACTGGCTCGTCATGTTCGAGAATTATTTAGATGCTTTAGATGGCCAGGAGTTCAGCGCAAAAAGAAAAAGGCACTGTTACTCAGTACTCTGGGTAAGGAGGGGCAGCGTATTTTTAGATATCTACCTCAAGCTCTTCAAGCTAATGGAGAACCTTTGCCAGATGAATACAAAGAAGCAGTGTGTAGACTCGAAGTGAGGTATGCCAAAGAAGAAAATTTAGTGATGAATCGTTTTAAATTTTATACTCACCACCAAAAGAACGATGAAACTATTGATGAATTCATTGCCAGATTAAGAGAACTTTCCATTAAGTGCAAATTTGGTGCTATGTCCGACGAATTAATAAGAGACCAACTGATGGTTCAATGTAATAACAAAAAAATCCAAGAAAGGTTATGGGCGGCCAAAAATCCTTCATTAAAAGTAGCCATTGACTTAGCTAAGGTGGTAGAACAATCAGAATGCTGCATGAAGGAGTTACAAAAACACAGCACCAGTCATGAAATTGCTGAAATTTCTGACAACCATTTTTGCGAGGGCAGTGATCAAGGAGACGACGATTCCAGCAATGTAGCACTACTCAAAAACAAAAGCAAATTTAGCAATAAGAAGAACATTCCTACAACTAAATCTTTTACAAAATATTGTTCTAGATGCGGTAGTAGTGGACATGCATCCGATTCTAAATTCTGCTTTGCATCAAACAAAGAGTGTCTTAAATGTGGTCGCCTAAGCCATTTTGCAAAAATGTGCAGGTCTAAATCACGTCCCAGGGTTGCTTCCATCCAAGATTGTGGAGTTTGGAAGAGAGACTTAAAAATAAAATACTTAGCTTAGATGACTTTGATGAATCTGTGGATGATGATAAGAGAAGAAACAGACCTAAAGCTTTGTTTATAGTTGATGGTCAACAGGTGACACTCATGGGAGACACTGGTTCTAGATACACCATTATTCCTAAAAGGATGTTTGACCATGAGTGGGGAGGGAGATTGTTGCTTCCTAAATATATTTCTCCAGCAGGTTATCAAGGAGAGTCAATAAATTTGTTGGGCTATTTTGTAGCTCAGATCACTTTCTCCAATAGATCCACTAAAGGAAAAGTATATGTAGCGGTAGACGGACCTCCTATCTTAGGTTGGATCCACCAATACGACTTAAACATAATTGTCAATCCTAGAGCACCCGCTCAGGTTATGGTGGTGGATGACGAAAGTTTAGATGACATACTTAAAGGTGCTGACATAGTGTTTAGAGAAGAGCTAGGCCTACTCAAAGGTTATGTCCACAAAATTGTGCTAACAAAAAACGCTCTTCCTGTTCAACACAAATTGAGGAGAGTACCCTTAATGGTGAGGGATGAAGTGAAGTCTCTTATAAAAGACATATTAGATGGGGCAGCCATCAAGCCTGTTGAAGCTTCTGATTCGGTATCTCCCGTAGTAATCACCAAGAAGGCTGATGGCAAATTGAGATTCTGTGTAGACTTAAGGTCCTTAAACAAGTGTGTAGGTGCTGATATCTTTCCCTTACCCAACATAAACGGGTTAGTGTCCACCTTGAAAGATGCAAATTTTTTCTCTAAACTGGATCTTAAGAGTGCATATCATCAGATTAGATTGCATGAGAGTTCGAAACATCTAACGACTTTTATCACCACTGAAGGCACTTTTCAGTTTACACGACTGCCTTTCGGGTTATCATCTGCCGCTAGTGTGTTTCAGCGTATGGTCACAGAAATTTTCAAAGGTATCGATAAGGCAGTTTTCTTTCAAGACGACATCCTTGTGTTTGGAAGTTCCGTGTCTGAACACAACCAAGTTCTCAAATCAGTATTACATAGAATTGCAGAGGTTGGTCTCACTTTGTGTAAGGAGAAATGTTCTTTCTTGGTGGAGCGGATTGAATATTTGGGTCATGAAATCTCAGCACAAGGTATAAAACCCAAGAAGAATTTGCTAAGTGCTTTTGACTTGGCTCCTGCACCCACGGATAAAGATCAGTTGAGATCCTTTATGGGTCTCATAGAGTACTATTCCAAATTTGTACAGTTCTTTTCAGACAAAACTTTTTGTCTAAGACAGTTGTTAAAAAAAGGTGCTAAATTTGAGTGGGGTGAACAACATACTACCTGTTTTAATAATATTAAGATCGAGATTTGTAAAGCTGATGTACTGGCACCTTTCGATATAAAACTCAAGTCTATTGTGACTGTAGATGCAAGTGCCACCAGTTTGGGGGTTGTACTCTCACAAAAACATGCCAAAGTAAAGAAAACAGTAGCATTCGCTTCAAGGACACTTACAACATCTGAGAAAAAATAATTCTGTGATAGAAAGGGAGGCACTTGCAGCAGCCTGGGGTGTAGAATATTTTCGCACCTATCTCTGGGGCACGAAGTTCATACTGAAGACTGGCCACGCGCCCTTGGTTAGAATTTTGTCTCCTGGAGGTGCAGGTAAGGGGTCTGCGAGGTTGGCTAGACTTGCAGCCAGGTTACAGGAATACCAGTATGATATCCCTCACATTCAAGGGTGGAAAAACCAACAGGCGGATTGTCTTTCTAGGTTGTCTCTCCAGTGGGAAACTGTTGATGGTCCACTAATTACAGCGTCTGGTGAAGAAGGTGCTGTTGCTTCAGTTCAAGATGTAGTGTTGACTTGTGAAGGGACGTTTACATGTGAAGATTGGTGCAGAGAAATGGAAGTTGATAATGTTCTTAAGGCTTTTATAGACTTAATCAAGGTGGGTGCCAGGCGTGAAAGTTGTTTGCCTACAATGGTACGTCCTTTTGTCAAAATTTTGGAGGAATTGTCTGTTTGTGGTTCTAATGTACTTATGCGTGGGGACAGGTTTGTTCCACCTTTTGGCTTAAGGTCCAAATTGTTAGCCCTTTCTCATGGACATTTGGGGCAGACTTTAACTCAACGTCATCTCAAAACTAATTTTTGGTGGCCAGGAATGGATGAACAAGTGTCTTCCTGGGTGGAGAATTGCGTTGTATGCAAAGAAGGCGAGAAAAGACTCAAAGTAGGGTCTAAAACTGAGATGGGTCATATTAGAGACCCAGGCAAAGCCTGGCATAGCATATGTTTAGACTTTATTGGTCCAATGGATGAACTGCCTTCTTGTGATAGGTTTACCATTGTGGTTATTGATGTGTATTCTAAGTGGTTGAGTGTACAATTTGTTAGAGATATTACCACAGAGAGCACCATTTCGTTTTTAAATTCTGTGTTTCATGAAGAGGGTTTTCCTTCCATCATCATCACCGACAATGGTACACAGTTAACTTCACGTGACATGCAAACTTTTCTCACAAAGTGTGATGTTGTGCATCATCGCACTTCCTTGTACAATCCACAGGGGAATGGTCTGTGTGAGAGAGCCAATCGTGTTGTTAAAGGGATCATTCAGATGGCATGTGCTAGTGGTGGTGTTGCTCAGACCATGGTGGAGGAAATGGTTTGGGCTTATCGTACCACTATGCTTAATCAATTTGACAAGTCTCCCTTTGAACTCATGCGGGGTAGACCTCCAGGTTCCAAATTGGTCCCAGCTTGGATTAAGGAGTGGGTAACTAGAGGTGGAGTGCCAAAAGGAGCAGAGCCAATTGGTACTGATATCAAACGTCCTCGTTTTAGTAAGGGCGATTTAGTCAAGGTCAAATCAGAGAGGATAAATAAAGGTCTTTCTAAGTTCAAGGGGCCTTTTAAAGTTAAGTGTGTTTTTCCACATTTTGTAGTCTTAGAGAATGGTGAAAAATGGAATTTGTGTTGTGTAGCCTTATATCAAAAGGCTATATGAGCAACAGAGAGTTGTTCTCCTCATCTAGAAAACATTGCTTCTCAGCACAAGTTTGTGAGTACAAACAGTGGTTACTTGTTAGCTCAAGATTTTGACTCTACTACTTTTTCTTCAGAAGCAAGTGAAAGAGGTGGTGGCAATGGTGATACGAATCGCTTTCAGGGTCATGCTTCCGCTCATGTATTTGAAGAAAATTCTGTAAATTCTCAAGTTGTTAGAAGTTTAAGAAGCCTGCAGGCCACCTGCATATTTAAATGATTTTGTTTGCTGATTTATGTTTTAATCTCTACTTCTTTTCTCTTTTGTTCTGTTAAAGGAAGAAGATGTGTTGTACTTAGCATTTCGGTGCTAGCCCTTCTTTACTTTCCTGTCTTAGTTCTCTTAATGTTCTGTTATGTAATTCTAATGTTGTTATGGTGATGGACATTCTTGTTTGTCAGTTGGCTCCCTGGTCAGCTGAGAAGTGTCTGTTATACTGCTGGCTCCATTAAAGTTGGTACTTTCAACTTACCTTGAAGTCTCCAGCGTAGTTTCTTCACTACATTTTACAACTGATAAAATCTGGTTGCACTTGGTTATTCTTCATTCCATGAGGTTAACGTAAATTTCATATTTAGACTTTGCAATCCACCACTACGGGCAACTTATAATCAGGGCCTAAGAGTGGATTTTGGGTCAGTCCTTTGTCTATGTTTGGATGGCTTTGTTTTCTATCTCAGTTGTTCACTCTTGAACCAATAGCTTTCTCCAGGTTCTTGCATTTATCCAGCCAAGAAGCATGGTTGTACAACATTCTAATTAGATGAGTTGTATCTTTCCACTGTACAATTGAGAAGACTTCCTCCATGATTCTCCCTACCATGCTTACCATCCTGCTGCCAATCCCACTTCCTGTATTAACATTTTTTTCTTTTTCTTTTTTTAACAAGGGCCCATCAGCTGCAAAGTGCTACCTCGCCACATCCTTCCTTTTTATGACTTGCACGCACTTCTTTTTAACTTTTGTAAATTTAAATGCCCACTATGTGTTACGACACATTCACACACATGCTTCACATGTTTGCCCATGTCATGACACATACATTACAAAGAACTTGCATGTGCCATCTTGTAATGGGTTTTCTTTAATAGAAACCTCATTGCAAATTTGCTGCCCATGAATGTGCTCATGCTTCTAAACACAAGTGCCTACATGTGGTGTATCGGGGATTTAGTTCAAGTTAAAATATTGGTTTACTACCATCTGATCTAATCCCTGCTTTAATTTGCTACATAGGGGATTTAGTTTAAGCTAAAATACCAGTTTACCACCATCCTGGCTAATCCCTGCTTCAGATCTCTCCAAGTCCAATGGATCTTTGCTGTTGTTTTAGAGAAGATCAGGAGCTATGCATCACATAAATTCTAAACACATCACTAATCTATTTTCAGTCAATAATGGGAGTTTGTTAGGAGATAAAGGGTTTTAGTAATCAAATCTTTTATTAGGTCATCCTTATTATAAATCACAAGTTAAATTCAAATTAACTCAATCATCAATATATGACACAAATAGAAAATCAATATTGGGTAATCAGAAAGAGTGAAATGCATAAAAATGCATTCCATAAGAATGGGGAAAAAATGGTGTCAGCCAAAACCCATAAAGAGTTCTAATTTGAGAGAGTGAGAGAAAGCATAAAGGTTTAGCATCAGAAGTAAGCCATATAGATCAAAATATAAATAAAAGCAGAACTTCTCATAAAGAGAGGTTCAAGAAGCCCAGTAGAGTCTGAGAGAAACGTGGCATAAGGGTCTGGGAAAGTGTCAGGAAAAGAGTGTGGGGAAGTGTTAACCTACTCTAGCAACATGCACTATTCAATGAAATCAATCAAACAGCCTTTGTAAAGCACAACTCTGTCATCCCTAGGGGTATCTGGGCACTGTGTCTCTGTTGAAGAGACAGGTCTTGAGTCTCTTTCTGAAGTCGGCCAGCGAGGAGGCTGTATGGAGCTGAAGGGGAAGGTTGTTACAGGTCTTGCCAGCGATGTAGGAGAAGGAGCAGCCACCTTTGCCACGGATGCGGTGTGTGTGTGTGAGGGTGAGTAAAGAGGAGTGCAGATGTCTAGCGTGTTGGTGGAAGTTCAGGCGATGGTTGATGTAGGCAGGTCCTAGGTCGTGGAGGGATTTGTATGCATGTGTGAGGATCTTGAACTGGCATCTCTTCTGGATGGGGAGCCAGTGGAGGTCTCTCAGGTGGGGGGCGATGTGGGCTTGTTTGGGGAGGTCCAGGATGAGTCTGGCTGCAGCTTTCTGAATTGTCTGGAGTCTTCTGAGGAGCTGGGTGGAGATGCCATAGTTGAGGTGGCTGGTGACGAGGGCCTGGGTGGTGGTCTTTCTGGTGTTGGCTGGGATCCATCTGAAGATTCTGTGGAGCAAGTGAAGTGTGTGGAAGCAGGAGGAGGCAACTGCATTGACTTGTCGTTTCATGGTCAGTTGGCTGTCGAGGATGATGCCGAGGTTGCATGCATGGTCAGTTGGTGTGGGTGTAGGTCTGAGTTCTGCAGGTCACCAGCTGTGGCCCCATGTGGAGGTGTTCTTCTCAAAGTTTTGTATGAGTTGAGTTGGAGGCAGTGCCTCTTATCTATTTGGCTACGTTGGTCATGGTGTTGCAGAAGTTGGTAATATAAACAACACATTGTATTAATGTAGTAGCTTCTACATAGCAGTTTTCAATGTTGCTTACATCTATCAACTAGTGGTTACATCTTGCCCATTCATAATACATTTTGTTTATTAAACCTACTTACCCATGAGGGATTTTCATCTCTATATCAATCTAAATAATAAACTTGTCTATTTGTTAGCACCTATCATTGTAATAGAAGAAATGTTTGCAGAATGTTATGAAAACATTTTTGCAACTATTATTAATTACTAAAAATCTGTTCATGAAAAGGTCAGGAAATAACCATTTTATACACATTTAAAAATGTTAGTCACCTCAGCTTGTCAGGCAATGTAACTTCATCCATTTGATGCCTAGTACGAGTAAATATGGTTGCCTACTACAATTTGTGCACTGGAAATGCATTATTTTTCATAAAAGCTTATATGTTAATTCTGCACATTATTATAAATTTTATTAATTTTTCAATATCATTTAAAATGGTACCCCACGTACTAATGGCCACCGGTTGGCCTTTTAGAGCTTGCTTGTTTTGGTATTACCTTCATGCTTGACAAATCTGCAGTAAACTTTAAAAAATTTAAATCACTTCAGCGTGATATTTAACATTTTTGGAAAATGAAGTGGTTTGGTGAGGGTGTGATAACAGGGTCAATCCCAAAAATGTAATTTTCTCACATTAATTGCCACAGAGAAATTGTCATCATACGTGCAGTAAAAGGAACACTTAATTGAATGTCACCAAATTTGACATGCAAAGAGAGGCCAGTGTGTTCCAGCTGGCAGAATATGGCACAAAATCCCATTAGGCATTCATCCTTTCATCTCGGATAATGTGGACCATGACATCTATTCTTTCACCTCTGATAATGTGGGACACATTGGGGACTTCCTTAGGTCAGTCAGTAATGTCTCTCCATATCCAATCCGTTTGAATGTACAAAACCACAGAAATGTCTAATTGGGGGACAGAAATTGCTAGAAGAAGTTTGGAATCAGGAACATAAAAGTTTGGACTTAACAAATACAGCTCAGTGACTATGTAGTGAAAAAGATTGCAGCTAGAAAGTACATCAATATTTGACCCTTTGGAAAAGCAGTTTCAAAATACACTGTAGAGGCTAAACATTAAAACATTAACACAGGGCACACCAAAGTGCATGGGATACAGCCAATTATAAATCAGCACCATTTTAAATAATGGTACTCTAATGCATAGTCATCTATGTATTGCGGCTTATAGGGATAGTTGGCTTCTGTGCTGGCGAGGGAACCCTAAGGATAGGGTGGTTGAGGGTGGATCCTGTTCTTCACTTTTAGAAGTTAGGGATTGATTGTTGTCACAAAAATGATCCAAGCCATGGCCCAGTGTTGTGAGGGTCCAGGGGAGAAAGTGCTCTCAAGGGCCTTGCAGCACTGGACCATGGTGTGAGACCCAGAGGAAGGCACTCCCCCTTGGTCCTCACAGACATGGTCATTCACTGCAAAGTTCCAGAGAGGGCCATACCCTGGAATGGCATTACTGGAACCTGAGTGCATGGCCTAGAGGAGGTCCCTTTCACCTTAGACCTCACAATCGTGATCAGGCACTGCGAGGCCCAGATTAGAGGGCCCTACGTTTGCCTTTGATTATTTCTGAAGTTCAAAGTGCAATTTTTTCTTAGTTACTTTCCTGTCTGCAAACAGGCGTTGATGTCCCAAGATCTCAATCCATCTTTACGCAAAATCCCTCTGTCAATTTGTTGTTGAAACTTTTCAGATTGCACAGCCATGCCCATTAAACAAAGATCTGTTTTGTGTTGAACAAGTAACTAATTATGTATGTTATGCTGAAAGACAATCCACATACTTATAGTAGAAAGGACAGATTGAAATTGTACATATATACCTTATTGCACTGAGTTGATAGCGCATATCAAACAGTGGAATATTCAGTCTACCAGTCTCCAGCAGAGCCGGCTGTAGGACAGTGCAACCAGTGCCACCGCACCAGGTGCTGACTTCAGGGGTCGCCATGTTTGCAAGTTTATTTCGGTTTCAAAAGCACCTGCTGCCACGTTCCTTGCCTCCAGCAATTTCCAGGCAACAATAAAAATGTCATGATAACTCTGGTGATTAATGTTCTTCCTGGAGAGAGATCAGAGTTTTGTCGAGTTGAAGTTTTGACTGATCATAAAATAGCACAGAGGATTAACATGCCTGCTCCAAAGAACATGTATCCATGCAGATCGCAAAGTACATATAATGTAAATAGGTCAGTGGGTTACGGCTTTGTAAGAGACATTCTTTTGTTACTTGGAGTATATAAGTTAATATCCTAATGTAGAACAGTGAATTATTAGCTGTCATCAAAGACCTGCATGCACACTGCAAAGTATAGGTTAGAGCATAGATTAGTGTTGCAAAAAGGGTTCATTTGGGAAGAAATCGATTCTTCTTATTAAAGAGACCCCCAACTATGGTGTTCTGTTTTAAATTCTGACTTTGTGCTTCTCCAGACCAAGCACTCTTAAATTATACTGCGTACCAATATGGATGACATGTCACTCCTACACCTTGTAGTCCTCTGGCTTATGTAACAGTGCCTATAAGCTGATTTACACATTTATGATTGATTGTCTCTGTGTAATGTGTGTGTGATGCAAAGTGCTCTGAAACCCTACACTGGTATGAGTGGCGCTATATGCCTAATTAAATGCATCCGAAAGAGAGTGGTTATGGAGACTTGAGGGGCACTGTTAAAAGGTGGTGGTGAGAGAATCCGTGGTTGAGGTTGTAACCACCTTCTCCATGGATGGGGGCACCCACAATAATTATCGCACTGGGTGCCACCAGCCCTAAAACCAGCCCTGGTTTCCCATTTTCTTAACATAATTAGCCTACATGGTCTTCAGTCTTACCTTTGATTTCTCACTTTCATTTTGCACCGGTCTAGATATAAAACATATGTTATGTTGTGCTATATTTATTTGTAGCTTTTTATTAGCTAAAAGACAGTTTTTGATGGTTTTCCTGAATTTAATTAAAATAGGTTCTGAGTGAATGGCAACTGAGAGCGAGTTATAAAATTTTGCAGCCGCAAGGTAGAATGATCTGTCCTCATATATAACCGTCCTTGTGGCACAGTTAGTAGGAACTGATTGGTGGAGCATAAGGATTTATTTGGTTGAAAAAGTTAAAACTTGGAGGCTAGAAAGTTAGGATAATGATGATGTAAGATTTTATGTAGAATCATAAGGGCCTTGAATGCAACTCTAGGGCAATGATAGCTAGGGCAGGGTTGCTAGGATTGGGGATATACTGCCATGTCTCGAGATGACGAACATGAGGTAGGCCACTACATTTTGCTTCAGCTGAAGTCAATGCAGGAGTTTTTCAGTCAATTGTTTAATAAATTGACATCATATAATTCAACCTAGATTGCATCAAGATGTTGACTATTGTTATGTGCTAGTTGTATTGATGTGATATAATTGTTTCTTAGAGGTCTTGAGTTGGCCAAAGCACACACTGGACACTTTTGTTCCTTGTGCTTAGATTAGTGTTGAGATGGATGTCAAGAGTGTGTATGTCCTTAGGTGGGGATGAAGGAGGTTGCATAAATGTGGGCCAGCAGGCCAAGAGCCAAAAAGAAGATCCTTTGGAAATTACAAGCACCTCAGTTTTGGTCGGATTTATCTTCATGAAGTTACAAGACATCTATTAGTGTGTTACTTAAAGGCAGTTGGTTATGGTCTTTCTACCATGAGCAAGATTCATGTTTGCAGTCAGATTAGACAGACAAAATATGGCATGAGTGCCATCCACATAGATATAGAAACTGACCCCTAGGTGATATAGGAGAGTGGATTAAAAAGTAGTGGAACAGGATGTTCCTCTGCAAGACACATAACATGAGTGTTTGTAAAGCGAAAGTTCAACCAAGGGTATCTTGGCGCTGAATAACAGATATTTATTGTTACTCAACTCAATGGTACTTATTTTATCGACCTCAGAAGGATGAAAGGCTGAGTCGACCCACCAGGATTTAAACTCTGTGAGCATGAGGTCAAATACAGACCCTTACAGTGGACGCATTAGTCCACTAAGCCACCAGTCCCGGCTTCAATTTCAGTTCAATTGCTTAGGTATGGAATAAAAAGCTGGTAACTTTGTGATGTACTGACCATGTGATAGAAATGATGTAATCTCTTTGACTAGGCAGCCAAGCCCCATTTGATCTAGAGATTTTTCAGGGTAGAAGGATTTATAGGATTTATAGTATTGCAGATTGTGGACATGTCTAAAGGTCCCAGTGCCCGACACCCCCATCTTCAATCTGGTGCAAAACCAATAGGATCACCAGTTGTGTAGTGTATCCTATTCAGAATTTGATTTGGAAGTTATCTAAAAGATATATTGCTGGAGTTGTTTAAAAAACAATTTTTCCAAATGTTTGCCAAGGAATGGTAAAAGGGAAAATGGCTGAAGATTGATGATAACTTGTGAGGTTGGAGTAGCTTTTTAATATGGATTTCTTGGTGGTATTTGTCTATGTAATGGGTCAAATACCTTATCCTGAAGAGTTAAACAAATCCAGCAGTTAAGGTTTGAGAAAGGGAAATTAAGTTTCAAGAATTTAACTGAGCAGATGTCTGAAGAAAAACAGAATGCAACAGCGGTAGGAAGATCAGCCCAATTAATTGGTGTGACAGAGTTTAAAGTAATCAAATTTGGATGTTGATACTGGTTATACAAAGGATATCAGTTGTAGGAATTTTTTCGTGTCTGGATGTTGCCACATATTAGTTTAATGTTGTTGAAGAATTGAGCAAGATTATAACACAGATGTTATGACTTGTAAGTTGTATAGAGTTGTAAGGTAGCTAAGGAAGCTGAAGGAGATTGTACTTGTGAGACAATATGGAATAATTCTTAAAACTGAGTCAAAGCTTGAGACATACGATCAGAGAAGCAGCTTTAATAATACTTCTTATCTATTTTAAGGCCATTCTACATGTTCAAGCACACCTCACTAGAGCCTAATGAAATATGACCACATCATCCCACCCTGATGGAACCAAAAGGTTCTTCATGCCAGCTTGCACCATCTGCCAAACCAGCTGCATCATCTAAGAAATCACAGTGAATTAACAGTTCACAAACCAGCCACCTCTTCTATCACTCCTTGACTTTATGCTTGTCTTTGACCCTGTACAGTGTTATGCTGTCTTTTTCTAGTTTACAGTATAGAAATGCCACAAACATACAACTGACAACCCTACCTACTTGGATGGCAAGCTCTCCACCTCCAGTGGCTTTCCGCACACCTGCAGCAAGGACACCTTAAGAAGGAGGAAAAAGTGCTAAAAAGTAAAAAAAAAACAAGGCAAAGGGCCTTTCCCATGTATGTACCAAGGATTTGGAACGATATACCCATATCCATCTGGACAGCCGGAACACTACATTATTGTGCAGTAACAGTCCACAAACCATCTACCTCTCCTAAAACGTGTTGACTGTGTCTTTGGTTTTGACCCTGTATAGTGATCTGCTGACTTTTGGCTAGGTTTGCACAATAATAATACACATATATCCTGACATAATGCAATAATTTGAAGACAATATGTTAAAATCTTATTAAAGATATAAGGTTTTGAGAGCCCTAGGCCAAACTCTTACACCCATTGTGACTATTATAAAGTTGTCCCACTTAATAGAACTTAAAAATATATATGCTTATTTTATTAGGGTTAATATTCATATTGTTATTGTTTCACTGATATCTTCACCAGGAAAGCTGTTTCTTGCAAAGTCGCTTCAATGACAGTCAATTGATGGCACTTCCTATGATGTCATTGCCCGTAATGTCACATTGCCAGCAAATTAGAGGGCCTTCACACATACCCCTCCAGCCTGAGCCCCAATAAAGTCCCAAACTGGTCCTGTTGGCAGGCCTGCATTTTTCTTTTTTAAATGAATGTTGTGATGAACACTTTGTAATAGCCTTTTTAGAAAATGTGCAAATATAAAGTGAAAATTATCTTTGAATATTAATAATTTTAATAGTGCATAGATTCATAACCAATGAACTAATGACATTTCACTTGAAGCAATTTAGATGAATCACTTGATGGGTGTAATTAATACTGTAGAACGTTATGGCACAATTTTGGGCAAATAATAATTATTTTGAAATAATAAAGTTCTGGTGTTTTGCTCTTCTTGCTCCTGCTCATTCCCCTCCCAATCAGTGTCCCACCACTAGTCAACTCTCCATTTGTTTCTGAGGAACTCTAAGTGAATGGTGTCAAAGATGTGAAGATGGACCAGTGTGTATTGTGAATGAAGCATCCAATGTGTACTCAAAGTATCATTTTCAAGGACTTCCATTGAAAGTTCCGTTGTAGCCGTAATAATTCAATAGGCAATTAATGGAGAAATGTTTCATTTTGTGTTGTACATCTCCGTAGTGCAGTTGCAGAGGAGAAGGTGGAAGATATCTTTTGCTCTTAAGAAATGGTGCTAAAGATTTAAAGCATTGCGTTGCTGTTTCAGATTTGCCAAAAGGATCCTAACCATGATCATACAATGCTGAATTTTCAGAATCTATTTATAGCTTATGTTAATTGTGTGTAAAAGCTCTTCAGTCTTGAGAATCTCTTTGCTTTTGGGCTCTTGGATTTTTGGGCTTTTTGCTGTTGGCACTCTTGACTTTTGGCTTAGGCTGGGTGGGCGTTGATTTGGTCTTATCCTCTGTTCTCTCCTTTGGAGATGCTGTCAATAGGCTTCATGAGTTTGACTGTTGGAGGTTTGCAATGATTCACTTAACTTGGGTTTCTTACTAAGGGCCTGTTTATGAGTTTGGCGGTAAGGGAATCACCGTCGAAGCGGCGTCTGATTCCCCGCCGCACAGTTGACGGTCCACCTGCCGAATTACGATGTTGCCTCTCCATTGAAGGAAACACCGCCACAGCCATTCGCAGACTGCCGCGATGGTGGTTGGGGAAAAAACGGTACTAGGATGCTTGCTTCTGGTCCAGGGAGGAGTCGGCTTGGCAGTTCAGGCTGCACTGTTCCCATGAGGAACAAGGTCAAGACTGATGTGCATATAGCTGGGTCTAAACTGGAGTAGCGTAGTGAGCAAAAAAACAATGGATTTAACTCAGATCTAGTGACTGGCGGTGAATGTTTGATTCATTCAGCATTCCGTCCATCATTTGTTGCTGCAGCACTATAGGTAGAGGGCACATGTTTAGAACAAACGTGATTTCAATATATCCTGTTTAAAATAAGATTAAAGGTAACATTGGCTTCCTTAGTGCTAAATGGAGGACCCTGAATCTCAATTCAAAGAGAATACAACTAAAGATTTCACTCAATCATTTCAATCATTATTTTAGACTGTGCAAAGTAGGTACCTTACTTTGAAGGGACACTAATTCCCTAATAACCCACTGGTGTGAATATATATCCTTTACAGTTGTCTGAGTATTCATTCTCTAGAGATAGCAAACATGCAAGATGTAACATCCACATTAGTTTGCAGACCATGCTCTGGAGCAATAGAGTTTTGAAGCCCTCAAGGTGGAATATTTTGCTATTCTGCAGTAATTTGAAACTGAACCTTCATTGAGGTTCACTGTACAGTCTCTTTACACAGGGAAGCAGAAGATGCAGATTAAATTACACACCTCTGAAAAAGAAACTCTATTATTCATTGAACAAAATACGAACCTCACATACAAATATGAGAAGTAAAAAGAATATAAACTATAAAATTATCAACTTAAAAATTAATTTATCATTTCATTCTTTGGTTATCAGCTAGTTCACAGACCCCATATATTCCATTCGAAAGATATTTAAATGTCTGCCAAAACCCATCAATCATCAGACAATCCTATGCTGATAAAGTGATTTATAAGAGTGAATATTTCTGATTCCTTACTTGAATACACTAGTTTTATAATATTGGTGAGCTGAACCTATCCCTCTAGTGATTCATGAGTAAAATACCATCTGAATTTCACCACCAGAATTTTTCTCATGGTCTAAATGAGGTGGGTGGTCTGCCACCAAGGAGTGGAGGCAAGGGCCTAAACCTCTGTTGATGGTTAGATAGCAAATGTAGTTCTTAGTCTTGGTATTGATTTTAGCTCTCAATTTATTAGAACAAATCAAATGGTTAAAAGATTCCTTCTTGTGTCTCAATTTTATGAGTCATCTCTAAACTCTGGCTCAATTATGGTTAATTTTTGTTTTTTGAAAGATTAAGCTTTTGAAAGGTGAATCAGGAGAAATGAAAAATATCACTATTAAAAAGAATTTACAGAGGAAATGTTTGCTAAGAGATCCCCTTTAGATGTCTGCTTGTGATAGAAACATATTAATCCACTTTAGAGTTTAAACTTGACTATTGGCAATTGCAAGTATGCATACTGAAAAGACGTGGTGACAGATCATCATGGTTTACATATATGTAGGCTGAAAAGAAATCTGGTGATATCTCAACCTTGTCTGCTTTAATGATATTGCTACAGGACACAAATTGACCACTGTTTTCTTTGCTTTCTATAGTGAACCAAACATAAAATATTATAATTGCCAAAATCTCAAAGCTCACATGCAGACTCCAGACCATCCAGAATGCTGTCGCAAGACTCATCCACAACCTCCCACACTGCACCCACATCTCACCTCACCTTACTTCAGAGAGCACCACTGGCTCCCCATTCACAAACACAACCAGCTCAAACTCCACACACAACACTGGATCTGCATACCTAAACAGGCAAATACACTTCCATCAGCCAGGCAGCCAGACACCTACACTCTCACCCCCTCGCAAAAGTACAGCAGGAAGGTGCGTGTTCTCCTATATCTCACCCAAAACTTGGAACATACTCCCTCCACACATCAGAGCCTCCTGCTCACTTCTTGAGTTCAGCAAGAAACTTAAACCCTGGCTATTTGAATAACCTGCCAGGAACCTCCCACCTTACTCTTGCTCATGTGCCTGGATACCCTCGCAGGTGATTAGTGTGCTTTACAAATCAACAGAACATTACCTAACACAACACAACATAGTATAAACCTATTCTACTAAGAGTGGGCTATAGGATGTTTCAATAGGCTTATTACTATATGCTTTGTTGGGTGGCACATGTTGCCATTACACCAAAGAACAATTTCTGTATCTGGCTTTAAGAATTAGGAGAATCTATTTTGTTATTCAGAAGAAATCAATTTGTGATTCATCATATCATATAAATATCGCAGTGTGAGTTATGTTGTTTTAAAATTTTGAATAGTATTCTTGCAAATTATACTTTTATCCATTGGGTAAACAAGTTCACAAAAACATCATTACTATTTCTACAGGTTCTTTTGAAACGTGTGCTAAAATATAAGTTCAAATATGTCATTAAATCTAAAATTTCAAAAGCAATGTGCTATAATATTAAAAGCGTAAAGACAGGCAGAAATGAATGTAAACGGAATATAAAAAAACACATGAAAAGACTGCATTAAAAGCATTTTAGCAAGTAAATTTATTGCAGAATAATAAAAAAAACATCACTGCTCAAAACTGCCAGTTTGTTTAAATGTTCCAAGAAGCAGATAAAACAATATGGTTCCCACATGCCATAGACAATGTTTCCATTGGTACTACTCTCAAAAGTTCCAATGAGCAAACATGGTCAAATCCACCTCCTCAGCAGCCACTGAAAGTGGGACAGCTAGTAGTGCATCCACAGGGAATGAGCCAAGATCCAGAAATCCAGAAGATGGGGCATCTAGGAAAGACTCATAATATGTGTTTGTAGCAACAGCAATAGCACAGGGCAACTTTGAAAGTGAGCTTTTAACAGACCCGCCAGTAATTCTATGTCCATAGATCCAGAAATCCAGAAGATGGGGCATCTAGGAAAGACTCATAATATGTGTTTGTAGCAACAGCAATAGCACAGGGCAACTTTGAAAGTGAGCTTTTAACAGACCCGCCAGTAATTCTATGTCCATAGATTGAACCGGTTGCTTTCCAAGGCAGATATCCAGGGCACACTCGAAAGTGCACAGTAGGCAGTGGAACACAGATAGGCCGAAAGGACAAGAACCAGTTATCATTTAGTTCCTGAAGCAAGGCCCCCCAAAATATTGTATCATCCCTTCACAACACAGAAGCGCATGTGGCAGTGCCATCCCCATTTGGCTGCATGACGGAACATTCATTGTGGAGCAGAAAAAATTAAATCAATATCTCTACAATGAGGAACAAGACAAGTGGCAAACTTGAAAAACGCTTACAAGCACGGAGTGTATAAAAGATGGAACTACTCCAAAGACAGTCTGGAAGGTACTAACAAACCCGAAGCTAATTGTCTTGAAAAGGTGTACTACTCCCACAGCATTTGAGGCATTAAAAATGCGGTCAATATGGTCCCCGAAATGGTGTAGGAGGTCAGTGCGTAGTAATAGCTGTATCTCATAAGAAGCCCTTGCAGCTTGAAGATCAAACATCTCCCGTGCAGATGTTAAGGCAACTTTCTTCTGAAACAATAAGGCTTTCAGTCTGCTTAAAGCATCAAACTTCACATTTGAAATTGTAATTGAAGGCCAAATTGTCAGTTCCCTAACTGTGTAGGCAGGTGGAAAAATGCACTTGAGTACAACAGCTTACGACCTTACAAATTGTCACTAGAAATGGAATTCCAGGTTTCATCCCACGCCAACATTGGTCATTCAATATCAAATAGCTTCCACTCAAAAGCTGTCTAAATGCAGGACGAATTACAGCAGCTGGGAAACCTTTCAGATAACAGGACAAGTTCACCTTGGACTCATTACATGGCCCATGTAGTACAACTTCCCTGCAAACTAGAGAACGGCCTTAAGTGTTCTCGCAGTCTATACCACTAAGAAAAACCTTAGTGTCACCATTTCTACATCTGTAGGTGAAAAGTAAGACCCATGCCTCATGCACAAATCCCTCCTCTAATGCTTCATATCTGCCTACTTGATAGTGTTGTAAGCAGTATTTAAAGTGAAAAGTCGAAATCAGCAGAGAAATAAACCCATGCATTATCCAATCAGCTGATGGTGTCTCTGCTACAGTGAATGATAATTTTTCTAGTTTTTCTATGTGTAACATTGTCTATGTGAGGTTTTTTCTGCTCATGGTGTTCTATTATTTTGTCAAATTATATGGCAAAACAAATATGTGGCATTTAAGTGCTTCCATAGAATGCGACCATTGCACAAAGCCTGAAAAGTTCAACTCAGTAGCATAATATACCTAAACTGCATTTGTCCATGTTGTAAAAGGGACATGTCACTCTGCATGATATCAATAGCAGACAACACAATGTTACTTGGAGAATATATCCTAGTGGATAATGTAGTCATACCATTGTCTACTACCTCAAGAGCCTTCTCTAAATTGGCTCTGTCAGTTTCACGTATTCGCTCAACAGCTTCCTGCTGCTAAACCTTCCACACTTTATTGTATATTGCGTACAAAAATCATTTTTTTATAAACAAATTTTTATTGAGTGTTAGACCAGTGGCAGTATTGCCCTTCACTAGGAGGGCCATACCCAGGAAAGACCTTTCAGCACTTGTACCCCCGGAACTATCGAACACCCGAGAAGGACCAATAAGGGGAAAGAGGAACCTCCCATCCCAGACAACTCCCGGATCACCCCTGTCCAATAATGGAGTGCTACATGCAAGGCCCACACCATATGATAAAAAACGCGTGGTCAGCTTCCTCATTGAGGACATGTGGAGGAGTGTCGCAGGCCTGCTCAGTGCAAATGGAGTGGAGAAAGGTATACAGAGTAAAGTTAGTTGGTTTGAATGAGATGCATCTTGAAGGAGGTGGTGAGTTCCCATGGGGCCATCAGTGCATCTCGCCGGTCCTCGTCCTTCACGGAGCCTATCCAACCCTCCCACCGGATCCTAAGGTGGTCTAGAGATCTGGGGGAATTGATGATAAGTGTGCGGTAAATCTGAGAAATCCCGCCCGGCCCATGTGGCCCATTAATAGCTTAACTTTCAAGGGATTGAACACCGGGACAGGATCCATTGGAAGGTAGTGGGCATGAAGGGCGTGTCTGAGTTGAAGGTATTTATAGAACTGGGCTGTATGCCTGTTGGAGATCTTGAAAGGACCGCATATGTGTCCCCAACCATACATCCCCCAGTCTTGTGATGCCAATGAGGTCCCAGAAAGAAAGCCACTAAGAGCCGCTGTTTCCTTTAACCAAGTGCCATGCCAAAGCGGTGTCTGCTGCGTAAGCTTGGTCTCCCATTGTACATGTTTCAGGGCCCGCCTCCATGCAAGGAACAACACCCGGGTCACCAGGGGTAATGAGAGATAGATTGGTGCCCCATAGAGCATGGCTTGAAGATAGGAGGAATCCAAAAGGGAGACGTCCACTCGGTAGGCAGGGTCTGACCACTCCCAATTGAACCAGTCATGGATGACAAGCAAATGAGAGGATAGATAGTAGAGATAGAGATTGGACATACCCAGGCCTCTGTCATAGGGCCCGAATTGACAATGCTCAATGGCGATGCACGGGCGAGAGCCCCGTCACAAAAATGTTTTTTCGCTGCACTGTCAAGAGCAGAGAATCAAGTTTGGGGCAAGTGAAGCAGTAAGTTTTGGAAAACATAAAGGAAGCGTGGGAGAATCATCATTTTGTAGAGGGCAATACATCCTAGGACATTGAGGGGGAGAGTATGCCACTTAGTGAGGACTGGTTTTTGTGGACAGGAGGCTGGAGAATAAGGGCCCAGGTAAGCTCGGGGTGCAAGGCGATCGATATACCCAAGTATTCAAAGCTAAGCCGATGCAGAGGGATTGTGGTTTGCCAATCAAAACAGTCCCTAGCCAGTGCGGGAGGAACTAACACTAACTTAGAGAAGCTGATCCACAGACCAGATGCCCGGGCGAACTGTTCAAGCAGGCGGAGACATCTGGGCCCACTCACAGCCGCTCACAGCCAGTTGGGACAGGTATAGCAGGACATCATCCGCAAACAACGCGATGCGGTTCTCGTGACCTGCACCCCACATCCAAACAGTGTAGTGGGGGTCCGTATGGATAAGTTCAGCCAGAGGATCTATTGCCAGAGCAAAAGGAGGAGAGACAGGGGGCAACCTTCGGATATAGTGTCTCGTGCTCCGGGATGGCATGAAGCCACACTGGTCCGGGTGCACCAGTCCCCCTAAGACTCGCCTAACTTCATAGTTAAGGAGCAATATCGGATGATAATCCACACATGAGGTGGAGGGGGCTGGTCTAAGGTATCACTACTATTGTGGCTGAGTTCACCTTAGCCGAAAAGGACCCAGCTTGACCGACCTCTTTGGTAGAGCTGCAAAGATAGGGGGTGAAAGATTCCCAGAATGCATTGTAGTATTCCATGGGGAAGCCATCGGGGCCCCGGTTTTTGCCTGGCGCCATGCCGGGCACTGCCTCTCCGATTTCTTCTGCTGTAAAAGGCTCATCCAGTGAACGGGCCTTAGAGGGGGATAGACGGGGAAGAGGGAGTGAGTCAAGGAAAGCACGAGGTACCGTCGTGTCCCTAGCTATGGATTTAGCGTATCATTTTTAGTAGTAATGTGCGATGGTCTGAGCTATCTCTGGGAGTGAGTGCAGAGACTGACCGTGCACATCGAGGACCTCAGGGACGATCCTGTTGGCCTGTTGATGGGAGACCAACCAGTAGAGTAGTTTCCCATTTTTGTCCCCCGACCATAAATCCTGACCGCTGTGGCCCTCCAAAGGTGCTTGGCCGCCTCTAGGGAGTGTAACCGAATATCCTCCCAGATGAGGCTCAACTGGCGAGTGATGCCCACCTGAGAGTCAGACTCCAGCTGTTGCTCCAGCTGGAGGGCCTGCGCCTCCAGCCGAGCAATGAGAGCTGAACGGTCTAGTTCCTGGCCACTAATATAGCTCTTAGCAAGGCCTCGCATTGCAGCTTTACTCGTGGACCATAATGTTCCCACCCTGGCCAGGAAGCCTGCATTTGTTGCAAAGTAGGACCGGAGCGCTGACCTGAGGGCGTGTGAACTCTTTGTCCTGGAAATATCAGGTGTTTATGTGCCACATGGCTCTATGGCCCAAAAAGGGTGACCAAGGTGCAGGAGTAAAGGAGACTGCTCCGAAATACCACAGGCCAGAATCTGAATCTGGGTCAACATTTGGCTATCAGGAGCAGGTAAGAAGGCCAGGTCTACCCCGTATTGGGTGTGGTGAGCTGCTGAGGGTGCCAGAATCTCCAAGCATCGCAAAGGTCCAAGGCCACAGCCCAGTTGGTGATACGACGGGCACCAATCCCACAGGAAGCCGTGGGGGCACCAAAGCTAACCGCGTCAGGGTCAAGCACTGAGTTAAAATCGCCTCCTATCACTGTGAGCCCTTGAGGGAGGTGGGTGAGGAGACGGGAGAGGTCCTGAAGTCCAGAGGACTGTGATGTCAGTGGTACATAGACGCATACCAGTAGAACCACCGGCCCTGTAAGGTGCCCTCCAAAGTGATATAGCGCCCTTGGGGGTCATGAATTACACTTTTGACCACAAGCGGAAAGGAGCAGCGCAGCAGGATGGCAACCCCATTGCCCTCCGGGAGTACCCGCGTGGAAGACTCTGTCATAGCCCTTCCTGGCCTGTAAGGGGCATAGGTCCCCCAAAAGGTGGGTTTCTTGCAGCAACAGGACTTCAGGGTGATGTCGGTGAGCGAAAGCGAATACAGCTGCACGTTTCACTCGGTCCAACAGGCCGCTGACATTCCATGACATAACTCAGAAGGTCATATGGGTGTGAGTTCGACAGACCCCCTCCTTGATGGATAGAACCTGCACCCCGCCCCCTAGCGCCTTGAGACCCTTACGGGTGAGTAGTCACGCTTTAACAAACCCCTGATAGTTTAGGGTTATTAAGAAGGATACGTATTGGTTCACCCCTATAGCTGGGGTCCAAAGGGTCCTGTGAAACCCTAAAAAGTGTGCTAGTGGAGTCTGGAAAAGGGATGTTACTTCAGGACTGCACATAGAAGTACAACATGTGCGTGGGCCAAGACCTAAGGAGGAAAAAGGAAGGTGAATCAAAAGAACAAATAACAGTTTGCAAACATAGCCCCACCACCCAACGCCCACCCTCCCCATACTTGTACCCCAGAAGTATCTGTCACCCTGTAAAAAGGTAAACAAAAGAAACCAATGTGCATAACAGCATTCTGTACGTCTTGACAGGTTGGAGAGAACCCCTAGCTTAGCATAGAAGGATAGCAAAGTTTGACCAAAGCTGCTGTCAAACAGGCAGGTGGAAGCTGCTTAGACATCTGGCAGATCTAAGGGGCCCAGAGGAGTTAGCTTAGCCAAATGATGAGTAGGCAGGTGAGGCAGGGTAAAGATTAGTAGCAGGCATCGTCATTAGGTTCAGGTTCTCGCCATGGCAGGATTGCGAGGACCCGGGAGTGGCAGCTGGGTCAAGAGATGTATGACGAGGAAGGAGGCTGTCCCTACTCCGAGTGCCACGGTGTCTGTGCCCGTTGCCGGTATTCTTCCTCAAGCGGGTCGGAAACCCATGGGGGATATACACAGTTCCTTGGCCTCCTCTGCATCGCTGTGCCAGTACAAAAAGAGGAAAGCGGGGTCTCCTTTAGATGAAGGAGTAGCACAGCCAGATGGCCATTAAATGATGGCGCTGCGGGACAGGTTGGAGTCAGAGTGGGGGGCAGCCAAGTCCTGAAGTAAGGCCCGATGTTCTTTTGCCGCTACTTCATCTTCCTCACCTCTGGAAGCAGGATTCGAGGTTAGCCGAGAAGATTTGGGGGGGCCTCCCAGGGGACCACACGGATGATAGTGATCGCCCCATCCTGCGCTATCTTCGTGACCGGTTACGTTGTCTACATGGCTTGGGCACAGTCTGCATCCCCAAGGTGTCATGCCCCTCCCGGTGCCAGCAGGGGTAGGCAGCAGGACCACACAGTGGACACTCCTCCGTGAGCCAATGCCAGGTGGCTTCAAGGTGTATCAAAGAAGTGTGATTTGTTCAGGTGGAGAACCCGGAGGCGCACTGGGAAGAGCAGGCGGTATTGGAGCCCCATCGCTCTCAGCTTCTGCTTAACCTCAGTGTAGGAGCACCGGAGTTGCTGGAACTCCTAGGTATAATCCAGAAACAGAATTACTTTAGTGTCCCCAAAACAGAGGTCCGGCTGTTGACGGGCTTCTCGAAGAATGGCATCTCTGTCCAGAAAGATGAGGTTTTGGGCTGGGGCTCATGGCTCGATCTGCCCTCTCAATGGCAAACCATGAAGAGAGTAAGAGGTGATCAGCCTGCATCCAAGACTTTATCCAACTCTCCACGTGGTCCTCCACTTGGCGAGGGACATCTCCATTGGCTCGCTCCGGGACTCCAATCAAGCAAATATTATTGCTCCGAGAGTGATTTTTGACGTCTTCCGCACGTCTGTGAGTCTTTTGAGTAGAGTGGATACTTGTTTTTGAGAGTGGAGATGTCATCTTCAGTTGGGGAGATCTGAGATTCGGCCTCTGTGAGCCGTGCCGTAGCATTGTAGAGATCATGGTGCAGTAGGGCCACATCCATTCAAACATCCTCTAGCTTGTTCTCCACTGCTGATTGTGAGGTCTGAATTGCCTGTAGTATCGTGGTAAGGTCTCAGAGTTGAGGGGTCAGGCCTGTCACCGTCCGGCAGACCTGAGGAGCCAGTGGAAGAGCCAGCCACAAACTGATCCACTTTCGTTTGTGTCTGTGTAGGTGCCGAACGGGCGGATCTGTCTTTACCCATCTTGCTGAGGTGGAACTTTACAAGACCGGCATCTCAGTGTTGAGGTGGATTACGTCTGGGCCACCAACAACAATGCTGGAGAAGAACGAGAGGGAGTACGTCCAGCCCCAGGCGCACAATCCACCAGTCCAGTTGCACAGCAGGGGCACAGGTGCAGAGCAGAGGCCAAGGGCAGAAAAGTCGGAGCCCTCCACCAGCCCCAGGGCTCAGGAATCCCTCGTTACCACACGCAGGCAGGTTGTTCTGGTAGGGCGAGGGTCCCGCCCCGACAGGTAGACCACGGGCTGGCATCCCCTCACTGGCAAAGTACCTTATCAGGGCCCAGGCCAGCTCCGGATTGCTGCTGTCATCTCGGGTCTCACCGCCCTGATGCTCCACACAATCCCGGTCTGTTGCTTGTAGGTAGCACAGAGAGGGGGCCCCCACGACATCCGTTGACTATCAGCTGGGACAAATCACCTCTCAGAGCCCAGGCCGGCCCGGGCCGCCACAGAAGGCCACACCGTTCCAGCCCAGTCCAGCTCCAGGGGCAGCCGGAGAAACAGTCACTGGTCTCAGGACTCACCAGGGCCTCAGCTGCGGCCACCAGGTGGGAGGGGAGCACACAAGCCCAGAGTCTGGATTGTGGGAGAGCGAGGCCCCCAATGGGCAGAGTGCACACCTGCAGCAGCCCGCAGCACTGCACCGCACTCACAGCCGCAGCCTGCACAAATTCGGTAATCCACAGAGTGGGCTCCTTCAGACTACTGCTGCCCTCACAGGCTCCACAGAGGCAACCCTGAGCGGAGTGGTAGGTCATCAATGCATACCACCCTCACACCATGTGGTGGTGGAGACTCGGCCCAGGTATTGGTCCCTGCCAGGTCCTAAGGGTCGACGAGACACCAGGAAAGCACGAAGGAGACTGTCATGTTGCTCCTCGGGTGTCCCAAGCAGCCAGGACAGCCGATGGCAGCCAGTTGTCTGGATTAGTGTCAGATCTCAGGGGTTTATCTCGAGGGGATGTTAAGATGTGTCTGCTATGTTGGCCTCCCTGGCCACGCCCCACAAAAATCACTTTTGAAGTGGCTTTCTATGACCTAACAAAAATCCTGTAAAACCATGTTATCAAAAAGGAGAGGCAAGTGTTGTTTCACCTCATCTCGCGTTGAATATTTTAGTCAATCTAGGCCCAACTTTCCAACATTATATGTTGTTACCACTTCTGCGTGTTGTGTCTGTGTGTAACGTGGGCCTGGTCTATTGATCCTGAACCCTTTTGTGTTGTTAAGATAATGTCCATGACATCCATTAATATCTTATGGCCACACTAGCCACCCCTCTGGACTGGGCCGTGACAAATCGTATGTAACATTCCTAAGCAAGTTGTTAAATGGTTATCTGCGTAGTTTGTGAATTGGTCCTGTGAGAAGTTGGCCTGGAATATGCTGTCCACTAATTATAGTGGGCACCTTGCACCAGTCCAAACAACCCCTTATTGGAGATAGGTTAAAGACAACCTTTATTGAAAGCTATCCTAGTGGTAGCTATGGAGAGCAGCCTTCAGGCTAAGTCTTGAAGGAATGTAAAGCAGCTTGTTTTACCAGTCTATAATCTCTTGAGTGACCAAATGAAAGAGGACCACACCAGGTATATATTCAAAATATATGTATTTATTACTAAACACACCCCTCTAGTCTCTTTATGAGGCTAGAGTTCGAAGTACATAAGTTATAAGTTAGTTATCTACAGTAATAGCACAAATACACGTTTGAGCCCCAGGGCGTACCAAACCATATACCAATAAAGTGGTATAAGAACCACGACTGAGCTAGACACAAGGCCTAGAGCCTGTAGAAGTGCTTGGACCACAAGGAACCACCCAAGGCAGTGACACAGGGGACCCACGGGGGACGCGTGCAGTGTATGAACACAGCCGCGAACCACCGTTAACTTCTATGGGGAAAGTCGTGATTAGAATTTAAAAGAAAAGGGACACTTAGAGGAGGACTTGGAGCAAACCCTTTGAGAACTAGGCTGTTCTAGTGTCAATACCCATGGGAGCACCGGAGTACTCGAGTTACCTCACACAGGGAAGCCGGGTGCATAGGTGTCTTTCTGGGTCGGGTTTCGTCGTCGCTTTCAATGGCGATCTGCTGCAAAGTGCTGCTGGCGACCAAGTCGAAAGTGTTCGGGTGGATCCAAAGGTGGATCGAAGATCTGAAGAACCTGAAAGCAGAGGGGACAGAGTCTGGGTCACTAGCCAGTGACCAGGAAGGCGATGAGCAGATGCCCACTGATGTCGAGTGCTTCAGGTAGGTTGACGGTCGTCTTGACTCTTCAGCCACGAGGTCCAGGAGGCGTCGACGACAACCAGGAGCTGGATTCGAGCTGTCCCACGACGTCTGTCGATTGCAGGGGTGTCGGCGGCCGGATTGGACCCAACAAGCCTTGGCAACGGCAAGTCTCGTGGAAATAGAAGAAGGACGATGTTGCAGACCAGCAAGGTCTGGAGGACTCACCCAGCGAAGATAAGTCAGGGCACACCTGGAGTAACTAGGAAGCCCAAGCAGAAAAAGATTGGCCTTCGGGGCGGCCTACTAGCCAATGGACTAGCGACCGCAAAGGAGCCTCGAGACGATGCATGTGGAGCTGGCTCACAGGACACTCGTAGAGTGGAGGCCAGTGATCTTCAGTGCAGTTAGTGCTGGAGGCTGGGGCTACTCAGAGCCTAAAGCACGACTTTGTGGGAGACCCAGAAGAGGATGCACTTGCAAATGCAATCGGTGTCCAGGGGTCACGGTTCCACATTACCCACGACAGCTACGGGCCTCAGCTTTGCTGGGGACTCAGGGCAGCCTCGGGGAAGTCTGGAAATCCACCTCTGGTGATGCAAAGACTTCGGCGTCCGACGGGAGCTTCAGCGATGCAGACCGGACAATTGCTTCTTTGGTGCCTGCCAAGCAGGGGAGTCACTCCTTGACCCCAAGGGAGATTCTTCAGTCCTCTAATCTTGAAGTAGAGCGTCGAAGGTCCAGGATTCTGTGTCAGAGTTTCGTCCAGGTAAATCTAAAGTCCTAAGGACTGGGTTCCCCTACTTATACTAAGGTAGGGGGTTGGACATACTCTGTGGCCCCACCTATGGGAGGGCCAGGGCAGAGGGGTGGTTACACCCCTTTCCCTTTGTCCAGTTTCGCGCCAGAGCAGGGGCTGGAAGCCCCTGAGCCGGTTTGAACTGGGGTATGCACAGGGACACCAAGTGTGCCCCCAGTGCAGGATTTCAAAGCACCCGAGAGTGCTCCCGCCCAGCCCCAATACACACTATCCTGTCTGGGGAGGTGGTCACACCTCCCTGGGACAGGAAACCTATTGTCCAGGCCTCCCCTGCCGGAGTTTCGGTCAGCAGCAGGAGGCCAGACTCGTGTCTGTGGCAGCGGCATCCATTTTGTGATGCCAGGGCTCTGGAAAGTCAGTACCGCGTATACCGGTGTGTACATGTCTTTCCCTCTAGAAGGGTGGAATGCTACCCCCGCCGCCAGAACTGGCGGGGGGTAGTATTCCAAGATGTTTGACACCAATACACGACATGTTTCCGTGCAGCCATCCCAAAGTTAGCATTTAACGCGAGGTTATAATGCGCTTAAGAGTATATGGTCAGGCTGCACTACAAACAGCATCAGAGAAGGGTCTCCGAACGCTGCAGAGGGGCCCTGCTCATGCAGGGGCACCCTCTCACATAGGAACCACGCACTCTGCCTTCAGGATTGATAAGGCCTGCCATAGGAGTGACTTATAGGTGTATATGTGTGTATGTATATAGTGATATAGGTAGCCTATATCACAGTAAGGGGTGCATGCACCACCTTACCCAGGCTGCAGTAGCAGACCTGTGGTGTCAGTTTGGATGGCCTTCCAGGGGTGGCACAATACATGCTGCAGCCCCTGGTAGGCCTCTGAGGTACCTATGCCCTGGGTACATAGTATACCATATACTAGGGACTTATAAGGGCACTCCAGATTCCAATCAGAGATGTGCCTAAGGCACATGGAAACCATTTTAAAGAGGAAGCAGCTAGGCTGGGGTTCTGATTAGCAGGGCCCCAGCCAGACTAAGGTCGAAAAACAGTGAAGCATCAGCAAAAAGTGGGGGTACCCATGTGAAGCAGATCCTACTCTCCTACACAACCCCCCAAATGTAGGGACATTAAACTAACCTTGCCCAGTTAAGTCTTCATGTTCTAAGTGGAAGTACCTAGAGAGTCCATCTGCATTGGCATGGTTACTCCCAGGTCTATGTTCCACTGTGAAGTCCATCCCCTGTAGGGAAATGGACCACCTAAGCAGTTTGGGGTTTTCACCCTTCATTTGTTTTAGCCATAAGAGGGGCTTATGGTCTGTTTGAACAAGGAAGTGAGTACCAAACAAGTATGGCCTCAACTTCTTCAGAGCCCAGACCACAGCAAAGGCCTCCCTCTCAATGGCTGACCAACGTTTCTCTCTAGGGGTCAGCCTTCTGCTAATGAAAGCTACTGGCTGATCCTGACCTTCATCATTCAATTGTGACAGTACAGCCCCTACCCCCAATTCAGATGCATCAGTTTGAACAATGAACTTCTTGGAGTAATCAGGACTCTGTAGAATGGGAGCAGTGCACATGGCCTGCTTCAGGTCATCAAATGCCTTTTGACAGCTAACTGTCCACTGAACCTTTTGGGCATTTTCTTGGAAGTTAAGTCATTCAGGGGTGTCACTATTGATCCATACCCCTTGACAAATCTCCTATAGTACCCAGTCAGGCCTAAGAAGGCTCTCACCTGAGTCTGGGTAGTTGGAGCAGTCCAGTCCATGATGGTCTGGATCTTGCTCTGCAGTGGTTGAACCTGGCCTCCACCCACAAGGTGGCCCAGGTACACAACCTGACTCTGCCCTATCTGGCACTTGGTGGCCTTGATAGTCAGGCCTGCTTTCTGCAGGGCCTGTAAAACATTTCTGAGGTGGACCAGGTGATCCTCCCAGGTGGAGCTAAAGACAGCAATATCATCTAGATATGCTGCACTATAGGCTTCCAGACCTGTAAGGACTGTATTCACCAGCCTCTGAAAAGTGGCAGGTGCATTCTTCAGACCAAAGGGCATCACCACAAATTGATAATGCCCACTAGGGGTTGAGAATGCTGTCTTTGGCTTTGCATCATCAGCTAGTCTGATCTGCCAGTAGCCAGCTGTCAGGTCAAATGTGCTTAGATACTTGGCTGAGGCCAAAGTGTCTATTAGCTCATCTGCCCTTGGTATTGGATGGGCATCAGTCCTAGTGACTGCATTGAGACCCCTGTAGTCCACACAAAACCTCATCTCTCTTTTCCCACCATTGGTGTGAGGTTTTGGCACAAGGACCACTGGACTAGCCCAAGGGCTATCTGAGGGTTCAATAACTCCCAAATCCAACATCTTCTGGACTTCTGTCCTGATACAGTCCCTGACATGGTCAGGTTGCCTATAAATCTTATTTTTAATAGGCAGACTGTCCCCAGTGTCCACTTCATGAGTGCACCAGGTAGTCTGACTGGGTGTCAGTGAGAATATGTGTCTGAACTGATTGAGCACCTGTCTGCAATCAGTCTGCTGCTGGGTAGTGAGGCTGCCTGCCAAGGCTACACCATCCACTGACCCATCACCAGGGTTCTGTAAGAGCAGGTCAGGGAGTGGATCACTCTCTTCCTCCTGTCCTCATCAGTAGCCATGAGCAAGCCCATGTCTGCCCTGTCCACATATGGTTTTAACCTGTTGACATGGAGAACCCTGTGGGGACTCCTGGGTGTTCCTAGGTCTACTAAGTAGGTAACCTCACCCTTCTGTTCAACAATGGTATGGGGTCCACTCCATTTGTCTTGGAGAGCTGCTGGGGCCACTGGCTCCAACACCCACACCTTCTGTCCTGGCTGATAAACAGTCAGTACAGCCTTTTGGTCATGCCAGGCTTTTGAAGTTCCTGGCTAGCCTCAAGGTTTTTAGTTGCCTTTTTCATATACTCAGCCATCCGGGAGCGGAGACCAAGTACGTAGTCCACTATGTCTTGCTTTGGGGGCTTGAGAGGTAACTCCCATCCTTCCTTCACCAAGCACAGTGGACCCCTGACAGGGTGACCAAACAAAAGTTCAAAAGGGCTGTAGCCAACCCCTTTTGAGGCACCTCCCTGTACGCAAATAAAAAGCAGGGCAAGAGTATGTCCCATCTTCGCCTAAGCTTTTCTGGGAGCCCTTTAATCATGCCCTTCAAGGTTTTGTTGAATCTCTCAACTAAACCATTGCATTGTGGGTGATAGGGTGTGGTGAACTTGTAAGTCACTCCACACTCCTTCCACATTGCTTTTAAGTATCCAGACATAAAGTTTGCACCCCTGTCTGATACATCCTCCTTAGGGAAGCCCACTCTTGAGAAAATTCCCAGGAGGGCCCTTGCCACCACAGGTGCTGTAGTGGTCCTAATGGGAATAGCCTCTGGGTACCTGGTGGCATGATCCACTACCACCAGGATAAACCTGTGCCCAGATACTGTTTGGGGATCCATGGGACCAACAATGTCAATCCCCACCCTTTCAAAGGGAACCCCCACCACAGGTAGTGGTATCAGGGGGCCTTTGTAGTGCCACCTGCCTTGCCACTGGCCTGGCAGGTTACACAGGAGCAACAAAACTCCTTGGTGTCTTCAGACATGTGGGGCCAGTGAAAGTGAGGGACAATTCTGTCCCAAGTCTTGTTCTGGCCCAGGTGACCTGCTAAGGGAATATCATGGGCTAGGGTCAATAGGAAGCCCCTGAACTTCAGAGGTATAACCAACCTCCTGGTAGCACCAGGCTTGGGGTCTCTACACTCTGAGTACAAGAGTCCATCATCCCAATACACAGTATGGGGACCACTAGCTTTCCCAGCAGCCTCAGCAGCAGCTTGCTGTCTGAGGGGTTCAAGAGAGGGGCAGCTCTGCTGCTCCTGGCTCAGATATGCCCTGGAAGGTCCCCCTGTCCCCAAGAACTCAACCTGTTCAGGTTCAAGCTCCTCTGGGACAGTTCCTTCCTCAGAACTGAGATCATCCCCCTCAAGGGACTGATCTTCCTTCTGAGCCAAGGGGAAGGCACTGCCTTTACCCTACTACTCCTCTTCTTGGAGGGCACTTGGTCCATTATTCCAGAATCCAAGTCCTGTTCAGTGCTAGACATTTTGGCTTGTGACCTGGTCACAGCAAACACGTCTGCAGGGATCCCCAGCATTTCTGCATGGGTCCTGAGCTCCACTTCTGCCCAAGCTGAAGTTTCTAAGTCATTGCCAAGCAAGCATTCATCGGGTAGGTCTGCACTTACCACAACCTTCTTAAGGCCAGTTACCCCTCCCCAGGAGAAGTTAACAACTGCCAGAGTATGGTCTGTTCTGACATTGCTAGCATTGGTCACTTGGTACATTTCACCAAGTATTATCTGCCCAGGATTCACAAGGTCTTGTGTCACCATGGTGACACTTGCCCCTGTGTCCCTAAATGCCAAAGCCTCTCTTCCATTGATTAAAGGCTGTTGTCTGTACTTGCCCAGATTTCTGGGACTCACAGAGGAGGTCATATCCATGCCTCCATCACAGACTAGGACAGCCTGAGTGAGTTCTCTGACTAGGTCAGAGCTCATCTCTTTACCCAGGGTCAACCCTACTAAACCCTTGGCTTGTGTAGTCCCACCACCAACTGTAACTGCACTAGGGGGAGCAGGTGCCTTAGGGGCATTGGTGGGGGCTGGAGTAGAGTCCTTGGACTTGGTGCAATCACTGGTCCAGTGGGTCTTTTGCTTACAGACCTTGCACCATGGTTTCCTTTGGCCTTTCCCTTTGGTAGACTGTGAATCCCCACCTGAAGAAGATTTTTGGGGGCCTTGTGAAGACCTTTGATCTTTACCCTTCTCCTCACCCTTATCAGAGGTTTTCGAATCTTTCTTCTTAGGGTCACCACCTTGGTTCTGTACCTTCTGCTTCACCCTGGTTCTGACCCATTTGTCTGCCTTCTTTCCCAATTCTTGGGGAGAGGTCAGATCAGAGTCTACCAGGTGCTGATGCAACAGCTGATTTTGACAGTTATTAAGAATCTGCTCCCTCATTATCAGATTGTACAATCCTGTGAAGTCACATACCTTACTGCCCAATAACCAACCTTCCAGAGCCTTGGCAGAACAATCAACAAAGTCCACCCAGTCTTGAGTCTGTGCTTTTGGGTATCCCTGAACTTTAACCTGTATTGTTCAGTGGTTAGGCCAAACCCATCAATTAGAGCACTCTTCAAGACTTTGTAATTATCAGCATCCTCCTCTCTAACAGTGAGGAGCTTGTCTCTACCTTTGTCTGCAAAGGAGAGCCACAAGATTGCTGCCCACTGATCCTGAGGGACCCTCTGTACTTTACAGGCCCTCTCTAGAGCAGTTATCCATTTGTGGATGTCATCCCCACTCTGGTAGGGAGGGACAATCTTGCTCAGGTTTCTATGGTCATAAGACCTTTCCCTATCTTTGGGGAAACTGCTGCCACCATGGGACTCTAGTCCCAACTTTTGTCTCTCTCTATAGAGATCTAGGGACTCCCTGTCTATAGCCAATTGCTGTTTCCTGAGTTCAAGCTGAGTTTGCTCATATTGAATCAGTCTCTTTCTCCTCTCATGAGAGGATTCCCTCCTATGAGAGGAGACAGAGGTCCCTATTGAGGTGTCAGAGTGGTTAGACTCCTGAGAAGGAGACCTAGACCTTCTGGGCACACTCAGAACTCTTCCTGGGGGACAAAGGGGAGGTCATTCTGATCCTCTCCTCCTCCTCCTCCACAGGAGGAATTGGGTTTTCCAGGACAAGGTCATTTTCACCTTCCTGGCCAGTTTCAGAGGGGGGCCTGGGTTTCTTCACCCCTGGCCCCTTCCTCATCTTCTGCCCCACCCTCTTTGCCTACCCCTTCAGACCCCAGGGTCCTGCTGAGATCATCAGCTAGTAACACCTCCCTGAGGTGTTGGGTGCTGGCACTTTTGCCTGCCTTCAACTTCCTAGTATTGCATAATGCTCTCAATTCCAAGAATGGGAGTTTATCATACTTGGAGGGAAGAAGCCCACTGGCTTCTGGCAAGGACCCACTGGGTCCTGGCTTTGAAGACATTACTAGTGAGGTGTGGTGTATGCACTACCTACTCTAGTGTGGCCTACTAAACTCTCTTGAGTTGTAGAAAGGGTGTGCTATCCCTTAACCCACAACTCTAAGTTCAGTAGAACTTACTGTATTACTAAGCTTGATTTATATGTACCTTAGGTACCCTTAGTGGTTTTCAGTTGATCAATTCAATTGAGATTATCTGGTAAAACAATAGCAAGCTGGAATCCCACACGCTGCACACCAATGTGAGAAGTTGGCCTGGCATATGCTGTCCACTAATTATAGTGGGCACCTTGCACCAGACCAAACAACCCCTTATTGGAGATAGGTTAAAGACAACCTTTATTGAAAGCTATCCTAGTGGTAGCTATGGAGAGCAGCCTTCAGGCTAAGTCTTGAAGGAATGTAAAGCAGCTTGTTTTACCAGTCTATAATCTCTTGAGTGACCAAATGAAAGAGGACCGCACCAGGTATATATTCAAAATATATGTATTTATTACTAAACACACCCCTCTAGTCTCTTTATGAGGCTAGAGTTCGAAGTACATAAGTTATAAGTTAGTTATCTACAGTAATAGCACAAATACACGTTTGAGCCCCAGGGGCGTACCAAACCATATACCAATAAAGTGGTATAAGAACCACGACTGAGCTAGACACAAGGCCTAGAGCCTGTAGAAGTGCTTGGACCACAAGGAACCACCCAAGGCAGTGACACAGGGGACCCACGGGGGACGCGTGCAGTGTATGAACACAACCGCGAACCACCGTTAACTTCTATGGGGAAAGTCGCGATTAGAATTTAAAAGAAAAGGGACACTTAGAGGAGGACTTGGAGCAAACCCTTTGAGAACTAGGCTTTTCTAGTGTCAATACCCACGGGAGCACCGGAGTACTCGAGTTACCTCACCCAGGGAAGCCGGGTGCATAGGTGTCTTTCGGGGTCGGGTTTCGTCGTCGCTTTCAATGGCGATCTGCTGCAAAGTGCTGCTGGCGACCAAGTCGAAAGTGTTCGGGTGGATCCAAAGGTGGATCGAAGATCTGAAGAACCTGAAAGCAGAGGGGACAGAGTCTGGGTCACTAGGCAGTGACCAGGAAGGCGATGAGCAGATGCCCACCGATGTCGAGTGCTTCAGGTAGGTTGACGTTCGTCTTGACTCTTCAGCCACGAGGTCCAGGAGGCGTTGACGACAACCAGGAGCTGGATTCCAGCTGTCCCATGACGTCTGTTGATTGCAGGGGTGTCGGCGACCAGATTGGACCCAACAAGCCTTGGCAACGGCAAGTCTCGTGGAAATAGAAGAAGGACAGTGTTGCAGACCAGCAAGGTCTGGGGGACTCACCCAGCAAGGATAAGTCAGGACACACAGGGAGCAACCAGGGAGCCCAAGGAGAAAAAGATTGGCCTTCGGGGGGGCCTACTAGCCAACAGACTAGTGACCGCAAAGGAGTCTTGAGACGATGCACGTGGAGCTGGCTCACAGGACACTCGTAGAGTGGAGGCCAGTGATCTTCAGTGCAGTTGGTGCTGGAGGCTGGGGATACTCAGAGCCCAAAGCACGACTTCGTGGGAGACCCAGAAGAGGATGCACTTGCAAATGCGATTGGTGTCCAGGGGTCACGGTTCCACATTACCCACGACAGCTACGGGCCTCAGCTTTGCTGGGGACTCAGGACAGCCTCGGGGAAGTCTGGAAATTCACCTCTGGTGATGCAAAGACTTCGGCGTCCGACGGGAGCTTCAGCGATGCAGACCGGACAATTGCTTCTTTGGTGCCTGCCAAGCAGGGGAGTCACTCCTTGACCCCAAGGGAGATTCTTCAGTCCTCTAATCTTGAAGTAGAGCGTCAAAGGTCCAGGATTCTGTGTCAGAGTTTCGTCCAGGTAAATCTAAAGTCCTAAGGACTGGGTTCCCCTACTTATACTAAGGTAGGGGGTTGGACATACTCTGTGGCCCCACCTATGGGAGGGCCAGGGCAGAGGGTGGTTACACCCCTTTCCCTTTGTCCAGTTTCGCGCCAGAGCAGGGGCTGGAAGCCCCTGAGCCGGTTTGAACTGGGGTATGCACAGGGACACCAAGTGTGCCCCCAGTGCAGGATTTCAAAGCACCCGAGAGTGCTCCCTCCCAGCCCCAATACACACTATCCTGTCTGGGACAGGAAACCGGATAGTTAAGATTATTAGTAATGCAAGACTGACATTTTTTGCCACTTCCATGGGAAAAGAGAACATACAATGGACAAAGGTGCAGTGAACCACACTTGGAACAGGTAACTATGCACCAAGTTACCTGTTCCTGGGACAGGAAACCTATTGTCCAGGCCTCCCCTGCCGGAGTTTCGGTCAGCAACAGGAGGCCAGACTCGTGTCTGTGGCAGCGGCATCCATTTTGTGATGCCAGGGCTCTGGAAAGTCAGTACCGGGTATACCGGTGTGTACATGTCTTTCCCTCTAGAAGGGTGGAATGCTACCCCCGCCGCCAGAACTGGCGGGGGGTAGTATTCCAAGATGTTTGACACCAAACACAACATGTTTCCGTGCAGCCATCCCAAAGTTAGCATTTAACGCGAGGTTATAATGCGCTTAAGAGTATATGGTCAGGCTGCACTACAAACAGCATCAGAGAAGGGTCTCCGAATGCTGCAGAGGGGCCCTGCTCATGCAGGGGCACCCTCTCACATAGGAACCACGCACTCTGCCTCCAGGATTGATAAGGCCTGCCATAGGAGTGACTTATAGGTTTATATGTGTGTATGTATGTAGTGATATAGGTAGCCTATATCACAGTAAGGGGTGCATGCACCACCTTACCCAGGCTGCAGTAGCAGACCTGTGGTGTCAGTTTGGATGGCCTTCCAGGGGTGGCATAATAAATGCTGCAGCCCCTGGCAGGCCTCTGAGGTACCTATGCCCTTGGTACATAGTATACCATATACTAGGGACTTATAAGGGCACTCCAGATTCCAATCAGAGATGTGCCTAAGGCACATGGAAACCATTTTAAAGAGGAAGCAGCTAGGCTGGGGTTCTGATTAGCAGGGCCCCAGCCAGACTAAGGTCGAAAAACAGTGAAGCATCAGCAAAAAGTGGGGGTACCCATGTGAAGCAGATCCTACTCTCCTACAGGTCCCAATTCTCAAAGTGTGCAAATGTGGGAATATTTGATATATTCATATCCCTTATCTCGGCCAGACCGAGACAGGACATTTGCTGCACTGTTTTATTCAGGAAAATCATTTGTTGTGGTATAAGGCATGCTCTAAACAAAGCCTCATTGCCCCAAACTAGCTAATCTTTAGTTCCCCTGATTCAAATCAATGTTATCTTTCCAAAAGTCATACCCTTGTATCAATAACTGTGCAATGAAAGGGGCTGAATAAATTAGCATTGTGTAAGTTAGCATATTTTTTCTTTGCGGGTAATGGGAGAAGCCTATAATAATAGAATTCTGGGTCTAAGTGATTGTGACCGTAAAAATATGCAAACTTCTATGCAAATGTCTTTGAACTACCCACTGGTGGTGTAGGGCAGTGTTCCCATTGTGTGTAACTAAATACTGCTCGTGGAGTACTTGCTTTTTGTAAATGATGGTGTCCATAATGGTGAATACAAAACATTTCATCATAATTAGATGTACCACTATACATATCTTCACTTTCAAATCCAGTATAATGTTCTAAATCTTCAAGCATTTGCTTTACTGAATGAATGTCCCAGTCATCAGAGATGCCGTCAGGAGTAATAACATAATTGAGAGAGATTTGAAAAACGTATGGGACTTGTAAAGTCACTGTCGGTCCAAATATATTATAGGGTACCTTATCCCAAACAATTCCATTAGCAACTGGAACCCCTGAAATGTTCACAAGGGGCAGGTCACTTAGCACTTTGTGTGATAAAGAATGAACCTTCAAAACTTAATTTACCACTTCAACAGCAAAGCGTTCTGGGAGATAGTGTCCATTCAGAAGTAAGAAAAAGACAGTCACCAAACCAATCCAAAGGAAGAAGAAAAGTAATGAAATTGTAATCCAAATGCATATCCAGGGTGGGATAAAGTATGTCATATTAAGCCAGATTAAAAATGCTGTTACACGCTGTGATCAGACAAATCCAAAGAAAAGTCATCAAAGCCGACAAAATAGCCTGAGGTAGTTTATGAAAAGGTTGGAGGCTCGTGGAGCTATGTGGAACTGATAGATAACTCCAATGGTGGGGTGCTATAAACAACTTCATTGTTTGCTCGCCTTGTGGAAATCTGTGTAGTCATACATGATGATTGTTTGGTGTTTGTAGATGTAACTGAAAGTAGTAAAACTTCAGTGTTAGCTGTCCCCAGCGAATATATGATGTTACAAAACTTACCATTTCAACGGATACCTTTACATCGCATTTTTTACAATGCGACTACCATTACAACGCATGTTTTTACACCGCAAACTATTACTGCGCATGATAATAGGGTTATATAGAAACTACCTTTACAACGCATATATTCACAACGCATAGTATTACAACGCATAGTATTACAACTGATAATACATATCCTATTATAAATAAGAGAAAACAGTCCTTTTTTTTTGTAATCCATCCTCTGGGACGGAATGCATGGGAAACAGGGGTTTTGGGTGGTAGAGTCTATTAATACCGGGGAATTAATGGTAATACTTGTGTATTATTTTTAATACCTGTGCAATTTTTTTCCAATACCCAAGTACTCATTTTAATACTTGTGTATTAATTTTAATGCCTGTGTAATAATTTGTACATATTTATTTAAAAATATATTCTAAAAATATATATATATTTTACATTAATGTGTACTAACAAAACATTTCAAAGAAGAAAAACTACAGTCAGTGGCAGAAGCAGGTTCTACATACGAGTCATAGAAGCAAAAAAAACAGGTGTCCTTCCACTATTTCCATTGCAGCAGCCAACCCATCATCTACTCAAAATGGCTGCCATTCTAAAAACGGAACATATTTATCAACATTTTACACAGCACATAATAAATATACATTCTGTGAGCTTCTAAATCACGCTGAAAAATCGTTTCCAAATCATATTTTCTTTAAAATTTTCGTTTACCAACAAAAAACGTATAAATGTTACAGACCACCATTTTGTGCTCAGTGGTGCACTGACTTCCATGGTGACCACACGCAGCTGGAGTAAGAGGAGAGAACAGAGACTTGAAAGTACAAACAATGCCATCTATGGACCAAACTAAGGGGCTCATTACGATGGCGGATGGACTGCCACCGCCAGCCGTGCGGTGGCGATCCGTCCGCCATCAAACGTGGATTGACCACCCGCCAGATTAGGATGGCGGGCGGATCCACACTGCGACTGTGGCGGACGCAAAGACCGTCCGCCACGGAACCGCCACAGGCAATCGTACCGATTGCCTGGCGGAGCGGTCTGCATCCATAAAATGGTGGTGATGCCTAGCAGGCACCGTCCACCATATTATGATGCAGGCCTTGACCCAGCCTTTCCATGAAGGTGAAACCGTCATGGAAAGGCTGGCGGAGATTCATTTTGGGGGCCCGTTGTGAGCCCCCAATGTGTTGGGGGGAGGTGCATGTGCACTGGGGTACCCATGGTACCCCCCTACATTTCAGTGCACTAAGTGGCAGGCACCGTGTGGTGCCTGCCACGTAGTGCACTGCAATGCACAACATGCATTTTCAACATTGCGGCGGGTGCTGCTGTCAGTAGCACCCGCCGCAATGTTAAAATGCAAGATGCGACCGCCATGGTAGCGGTCACATCCTAATTTGGTGTGCGGAACTGCCGCATGTATTGCGGACGGTCCCGGTCACCACCCCGATGGCGGACGGACTGTAGTCCGTCCGCCATTGTAATCGACCCCAAAATGTATGCTTTAAACAAAGCAGCTTCTTAATGCAATCAATTAAATGACATACCTAAAAAAAATGTTTAATTAAATCACAAATTTGAAAAACTACCCCAGCAGGAAAATACATTTTTACTTTTGAAAGTAAGTGATTTTGAAACTACAGATAAGTTTAATTTTTAAACTCAAAATCAGAAATATATATTTTTTCAATTTTAACAGAATATCACCAGAAACATAGAACAATCGATTTCCCCCAAACGACTCTGTGGAAATCTACTATGAGTATACTGTAAAATCTAATTTATACAAAGAAAATTATAATTTTACCTTTATATTGTTCAAAATCTGTACTGTAGATATGAGTGCTTGCCTCAGGGAAGGTGCTCTAAAGTGATGTGACTCAAAAATACTATTGCAACACCACAGAGGGGCCGATTCGGATTCGGGCAGGAAAACGTACCGAACGACTCGGAGCCGGAATTAATTCCGACCGACACGTACCGGTGCAGCCCGACCCGCAAAGTACGATGAAAAGCGTGCAAAATCCGACCGACTCGTACGGAACACAAGCCGAACGACCGAACCGCGCGGAAAACAGCTATCCGGCCGGAAAAGCACGCGAATCGAACCGACCGACACGCACCAGGAAGAATCCCGAACAAAATGTACCCGCGAACTCCGACCCGCCAAGTACGATGCAACGCGTGGAAAACACGACCGAGTCGCACGGAGCTCAAGCCGTACGACCGACACGCATACAAAACAGCGAGCCGAAGAAACCCAATACACCGCGACCGACGCGTACGCAGCACAGGAAACAGCACAAACACAGCGTGAACGACTCGGAGAAGCTCGCACGAGACAACTGCAGGGTCCGACTCGGTCAGAAGAACGTCTCCTACATGCACAAAAAGTACAAAGGGAAAAACACACAAAAAAAGGCCAAACAAGCAATTACAAAGCCAATAAATACTGGGGGGGGAACAGGGAACAAAGACACACCCACAACTCCACCCATATAAAGGACACAAATCCCTACCATGATCCTTTGCAAATTCAAATTACCTGCCAGCACAGAACACCAACAGACAGCAACCACACACACACTCACAGCTCATCCATCACACAAGCCACACACCATCAGCACCTCAACAAATAGCACCCTCACATACACCCAGCAAAACACACACTCACACACCCTCACTTGCACACCAACACACACATCACTCACCACCACCACCCATCACCATGCCCCCAAGAAGAATCCAAAGTTCCTAGATAGTGAATTGGAAGTCCTGGTAGATGAGATCCTCAGGGTAGAGCCACAGCTGTTTGGTACACTGGTCCAACAGACCCCCATGTCGCAGAAAACCAAGATGTGGGCGAGGATCGTTGACAGGGTGAACGCACAATCACCATGTTTGCGCACAAAGGAATACATCCAGAACAGGTGGTATGATGTGCGCAGGAGGGTCAGGGACCTACTGAAGAAGGATTACATCTTGAGCCAACACACCGGCAGTGGCCCTCCTGCCAAACCACTATACCTCAGGCCCTGGGAGGAGAAGGTGCGGGCCATCCTGCCACCAGTGAGCGTCTATGGACTAGAAGACATCCCAGAGCCTGGTGAGTACACAACCAATATACCCAATATCGTGTGACAATACACACACATCACTGTCAAGGGGATAGTCAAACCATGCACCCTTAGCAAATCCACAGCAACAAAACCAGAATCATCCCAAGATGTGTATGTCAGTCAGATAAACACAATACATGCCATCTCATAGTGATATGTAACTGTGTCATGACATGTACAAACCCTACAACAAATAAAGCTAGGCAGTGGCACAAATCTAACCAACAAACACTGTCAGATATATAGCCACCACTACAACACCACCACACAGGGAATCCCACAGAACGGAAGGAATTCTGTGTATGCTGGTCAAGTCAGTGTAGCCAATAGCATCATGGGAGTCGTAGTCACAGATATTGCCCACCATCACAATACGCCCATCAACACCACTCTGAACCATGCTCACATCACAGGGAGTGGAAAAGAACTGACAAGATGGCTGACACTGGCTACTGCTGTGGGGAGCACAAGGCCCTGATGGGAACTGTGCACCAACCAACAGCAGGACACCACTGTCTGACATCCTGAAAGACAACTTGCACTCCCTGCAATGGAAGCACGTTCCGTGGTGGGATATCTGGCTGGGTGGGAAGGAGGACTGACAGCTATGACCATAGTTACCAGCAGCTCTTCCCACACACACCCCTAACCCAAACTACACACAACTCACCTGGGAAAATGCAATGCCTCACACTAAAAATATTTATCCCACAAAGAACCACCACCCTGGGTCATGCTGTGGGAAGCACAGTGACACACATGGGACTTGTAGCCAAACAAACGCCAGGACAACACTGCCAGCCATCCATTCAGCACAGGCACACTACCCCACAGGGAAGCAGAGTCAGAAGGAAGGAAGTATGGGCATGCTGGGAAGGGGGTGGAGGCAATAGCATGATGGGGGTGGTAGTCACGGCTCAACACCCCCCACATGGCCCAGCAAGCTCACACTGAAGCATGCACACCTCACAGAGAGTGGAAAGCCCCATCAAAGATGTCTGACACCGGTGCTCTGTTGTGGGGAGCACAAGGCCATGCTGGGAACTGGCCACCAACCAACAGCAGGGCACCACTGTCAGCCATCTTGCCATTGCTGTCACACCCACACACAGTGAAGTACACTCAAAAGGAAGGAAGTATGGGCATGCTGGGAAGGGGGTGGAGGCAATAGCATGATGGGAGTGGTAGTCACAGCTCAACATCCCCCCACATGGCCCAGCAAGCTCACACTGAAGCATGCACACCTCACAGAGAGTGGAAAGCCCCATCAAAGATGTCTGACACTGCTGCTCTGTTGTGGGGAGCACAAGGCCATGCTGGGAACTGGCCACCAACCAACAGCAGGACACCACTGTCAGCCATCTTGCCATTGCTGTCATACCCACACACAGTGAAGTACACTCAAAAGGAAGGAAGTATGGGCATGCTGGGAAGGGGGTGGAGGCAATAGCATGATGGGAGTGGTAGTCACAGCTCAATATCCCCCCACATGGCCCAGCAAGCTCACACTGAAGCATGCACACCTCACAGAGAGTGGAAAGCCCCATCAAAGATGTCTGACACTGCTGCTCTGTTGTGGGGAGCACAAGGCCATGCTGGGAACTGGCCACCAACCAATAGCAGGACACCACTGTCAGCCATCTTGCCATTGCTGTCACACACAGTGAAGTACACTCAAAAGGAAGGAAGTCTGGGCATGCTGGGAAGGGGGGTGGAGGCAATAGCATGATGGGAGTGGTAGTCACAGCTCAACATCCCCCCCCACATGGCCCAGCAAGCTCACACTGAAGCATGCACACCTCACAGAGAGTAGAAAGCCCCATCAAAGATGTCTGACACTGCTGCTCTGTTGTGGGGAGCACAAGGCCATGCTGGGAACTGGCCACCAACCAACAGCAGGACACCATTGTCAGCCATCTTGCCATTGCTGTCACACCCACACACAGTGAAGTACACTCAAAAGGAAGGAAGTATGGGCATGCTGGGAAGGGGGTGGAGGCAATAGCATGATGGGAGTGGTAGTCACAGCTCAACATCCCCCCCCACATGGCCCAGCAAGCTCACACTGAAGCATGCACACCTCACAGAGAGTGGAAAGCCCCATCAAAGATGTCTGACACTGCTGCTCTGTTGTGGGGAGCACAAGGCCATGCTGGGAACTGGCCACCAACCAACAGCAGGACACCACTGTCAGCCATCTTGCCATTGCTGTCACACCCACACACAGTGAAGTACACTCAAAAGGAAGGAAGTATGGGCATGCTGGGAAGGGGGTGGAGGCAATAGCATGATGGGAGTGGTAGTCACAGCTCAACATCTCCCCACCACATGGCCCAGCAAGCTCACACTGAAGCATGCACACCTCACAGAGAGTGGAAAGCCCCATCAAAGATGTCTGACACTGCTGCTCTGTTGTGGGGAGCACAAGGCCATGCTGGGAACTGGCCACCAACCAACAGCAGGACACCACTGACTGACATCTTGCCATTGCTGTCACACCCACACACAGTGAAGTACACTCAAAAGGAAGGAAGTATGGGCATGCTGGGAAGGGGGGTGGAGGCAATAGCATGATGGGAGTGGTAGTCACAGCTCAACATCCCCCCCACATGGCCCAGCAAGCTCACACTGAAGCATGCATACCTCACAGAGAGTGGAAAGCCCCATCAAAGATGTCTGACACTGCTGCTCTGTTGTGGGGACCACAAGGCCATGCTGGGAACTGGCCACCAACCAACAGCAGGGCACCACTGACTGACATCCTGAGAGTCAACCTGCACCCACTGCAAGGGTGGCATGCTTCATGGTGGGATAACTGGGCTGGAGGGAGAAGGATGTCCGGATGTCAACAAAATACCACCAATGCTGGCTATGCAGACACCTCAACACTCACATTGAAATGCTTCATGTTGCCAGGACAATGCGCTACACCAATATCAACAGCTGACTGTGACAACTTAGGACAATGCAATGTACAGGCCCGCATCCAGAGGTACAGTCACAACTGTCAGGTGTTTGAACCATTGATGCCTGTAGAAACATTACATACATTGTGTGTCTCTTCCAAATACAGGTGATGATGGGGACACAGCAGCAGACGCTGAGGAGTCCCTGTCACAGGCTCCAGGGGACACTGAGCTCACTGGTGTGGAACAGCCTCTGCCCACCTCGGATGATGAAGACCTACCTGGCACCTCCGCAGTGAGTCATCATGCAGCACCAGCAGGACCACCAGCTGCACCCCCTGCACCCACCCCTCCAACAACTGCCAACACACAGACCACCCCTGCCGACACGGACAGACCAAGGACCACCACCACCACCAGCACACGGACCCCGGCCCAACGTGGAGCTACGGACACCAACACCAGCAACAACCCCCAAGGGGGCCCAGGGTCACCTGTGCGTGCCAACGCAGGTCCTTCACGTGTCGCCAGGGGTGGTGGGAGGGGTGGTAGACATAGGTCGCTGCTTGCAGAGGGGTCTGGACTGCATGATGACCCACAACTGGTACGCATAGCTGATGCATACCAGACTAGCACCAGAGAGTTCAGCCAGGTAGTGGGGATCCTCAGGGACATTCAACAGCAGCAGGCTGCCCATCATGCCCGCTTGGACTTACACATGTCCCGCATGGAGTCCAAGTGGGACACATTGCTAGAACAGACGGCGGTGCATAGGGACATATTACAATGCCTCCGCCAGATGTGCACCAACATGTCAACACCTCCCTGTGTGCCCACAACATCTGGTGCTGCAACTGCCACAGGGAGGGAGGATGACTCTGGCGGAGAGTCCCCTGCACCGCAGCAGCCTGCACTTGAGGGTCCCCCCCAAAGAAGAGGGGTCGTCCGAGGAAGGACAACTGAGAGGCTGATGGCCATGCACAACCCCCAGGAAGCCAACACCTGTTCCGGAAAATCACCTTTGTGCGCAAACTCTTCACCCTGTCGAATGCAACACAACTCTCCCACATGACATGGGGAGCTCAAGTTGGACCAATGTATTAGATGACTGTGGACTTTACTCAGGACATTTCTGCTATCAGGACTTCCAAATCATCTAGGAACTTTGGATTACAATCACAATGTACAGCACCCACCATCCTGTGCACTATACTCACACATGTATGTCAATAAACTCACTAATACACCATACTTGCCTCTGTTGTGATTACAACGTTGTTTCTGAAGTGGAGATGATGATCTGTGAAATGACACTGTGCATGCTAACTGCTACAGCAAGTACAACACCGGCATGTGAGTCATGGCGACGTGACACATATGAGGGAGACACACCACCAGGGCTACACAACACATACACACCAGGGCCATCTGACTCATCGCCTACACTGATGTTGCCAGGAAATACGGTGCAATGCACAGACACAACACCTATTCACAGTCTGTGTTAACTAGCCCACTGGTGCAGGAAGCAAATGTCAGTCAGATGTCTGACCACAGACAATGCACATCACAAAGTGAAGCACAGGTTTATTACACATTTGCAACATGTTGTAACCACTACAGATGTAAGGTAATCCCACCTGGCAGTGGGCACACAGTCAACAAGTGTAGAAGAAAGGAAGTCCATGGGTGTGGCGCACATCACCTGTAGGGAAACGACAGCTACCACCCTGGAAGTTGATTCACGGTGTCGGGGATCACAGTTGACCAAACAACTCTGAAAGTACCCTGTGAAGGACAGAAATGACACACAGTCAAAAGCACTGAAGAACAGGACAGAACTGCAATACTCATGCCCAATACATGTCACAAGATACCCACCCAGGACCAAGTTAGCATGTCAACACTGTTGTGGAGTACAGACTACCTGTAAGGACACATTGCTGCACGCATCCAGTCAAGTAGCACATGGACACACTCAAACAGCACCAGAGCACCACCAACACATATCATGCAAACTCACATCATTGACATAACATCCCTGGATACTCACATTCAGCTGAAGAAGTTGGTGATGAGCTGTGTGCGGACATCACCCTCATCATCATCATCACCACTGGCATCGTGGTCCAGCCCAGGATCCTCCACAGGTGGCGGATGTTGGTCATCGTCATCCAGGATGAGAGGCAACTCCTTCCACACTGCCAGGTTGTGTAGCATGCAGCAGACGATGACAATCTTGCACACCTTTGCTGGGGCATATGGGAGGGCCCCTCCTGTCTTATCTAGGCAGCGGAAGCGGCTCTTCAGGAGACCAAATATCCGCTCAATCACTCTCCTGGTCCGACCATGTGCTTCATTGTAGCGCATCTGGGCTGGTGTCACAGGGTTCCTGAGGGGCGTCAGCAACCACGGCATGTTGGGGTATCCGGAGTCACCTACATACAGACAATTGCACATTAGCTGAGTTGGAAAAGAGGGTGGAACACTACATTGCAGAACACACACAATGCTACAAAGTCAGTACACACCAACAAGCCAGGCACGCTGGTTCCGCATCTGTGACATCATCCTCGGGATGCGACTACTCCTCATCACGTAGGCATCGTGTGCAGAACCGGGGAAACGGGCACAGACGTGTGTGATGCTCATATCTGCAAGACATACCACCTGTGCATTGACCGAATGGTAGTGTTTGCGGGTCCTGTATGCCTGCTCTTGGGCCTGTGGTGGTACCAAAGCCACATGTGTCCCATCAATGGAGCCAATGACATGCGGCATTCTCCCCAGGGCATAGAAGTCACTCTTCATGTCAGTGAGATGTTGAAGTCTAGGGAAATAGATGTACTGGTTCAGGTACCTCAACATAGCCTCCAAAACGTCGCGGAGCACACGGCTGAACATGGTCTGTGACATCCCACCAGCAGACGCCACAGTGTGTTGAAAGGTACCGGTGGCAAGGAAGTGTAGGGCTGCCATCACCTTCACCTAGGGGGTCAGTGCTGTAGGGTATGTCCGGCCAGGTTGCAAATGTGGGGCCAACCGCACCGTCAATTCCTCAATCAGTGGCCTGGTGAAGCGGTACCGTCGGATGCAGTCCCGTTCAACCACCATTGCAAGGTCAGGGAATGGCCGATGGACAGCTGGTGCCCTGCAGTGCATAGGTGAGGAAAGAAAGATTGTCAGTCACCCCACATATGTGGCATAGACCAGACTCAATATCACATGATACATCATTACGAGACACAAGTACATGATGCGTGTGCCGTTCCGTAAGGACATGTATGGCACCTACATGGCTAACATCTAACATCACAGTTCAACATGTGTCCTCAACAAGTCCCAGGATGTGCTATGGGATATCATTAGGCTGTGTCACAGTACCCATGTACTGCTGTCACGTTCCAAACACACACCACAGTGACATGTGAGGACAGATGTGCCCCAGGCATCACAGCTCATCGACAGGTAGATTCCCAGGGACCCTGTATTGACACATGGACACTGGCATGACATGGTGCATCATGAATACACCACAGCTAAACAACCATGACCCCCACAGGTAGTGGTCCCTGTTGCCTCGGCAGGACAGACATGGACGTCTGTGACACACACACGCACAACATCAAAGTCCATGCACAAACAACGTGGATGTGGAGACTGTCTCCCATTGTGCACATGGAATCAGAGACATTGTAAACACGACATGCACACAGACTGTGGAGGGCCATCACAATTGTGGCAATGGGTCACCCTGGGACGTACATACCATCCCACATGGGACTCAGGGGGTATGTGACATACACATACACAACCGTGAAATGTGACCATGCCACATGCCCTGAAATGAACAGTTGCACACCCCAGTGTTCATGTGCACAACACACCAAGGATTCTGTCCCCATGAACACGTGCACAGCCTGGGAGTGGCTGCCCCCAAGTGCCACCCAAAAAACAACATGTTGACCCCCATACACGGAACATGTAATGCAGCCTTACATGCCTTAGGATACAGTGTGGACAGGCTGTGGTGTTGTAGGTGTGCCCCTCACTCCCTGGGCAGTATATGTGGCTGGCATATGTTCACCTGTGACAGGCATGGTGACATATGCCAGTGACTTGTACAGGGACGCGTTGTACAGCAATGGACCGATCGGTGCGCACACATTGGCCATAGCATTCAATGTGAGCGGGTACGCGTTGTATCCCGGGTACGCGTTGTAGAGCAATGGACCGATCGGTGTGCCTGGCCGGCCCATTGCATTCAATGTGAGCGGGTACGCATTGTATCGCGGGTACGCGTTGTACTGCAATGGACCGATCGGTGTGCCCGGCCGGCCCATTGCATTCAATGTGAGCGGGTACGCGTTGTATCGCGGGTACACGTTGAACTGCAATGGACCAATCGGTGTGCCCGGCCGGCCCATTGCATTCAATGTGAGCGGGTACGTGTTGTATTGCGGGTACGCGTTGAACAGCAATGGACCGATCGGTGTGCCCGGCCGGCCCATTGCATTCAATGTGAGCGGGTACGCATTGTATCGCGGGTACGCGTTGTACAGCAATGGACCGATCGGTGTGCCCGGCCGGCCCATTGCATTCAATGTGAGCGGGTACGCGTTGTATCGCGGGTACGCGTTGAACTGCAATGGACTGATCGGTGTGCCCGGCCGGCCCATTGCATTCAATGTGAACGGGTACGCGTTGTATCCGCAATACGCGTTGAACAGCAATGGACCGATCGATGTGCCCGGCCGGCCCATTGCATTCAATGTGAGCGGGTACGCATTGTATCGCGGGTACGCGTTGTACAGCAATGGACCGATCAGTGTGCCCGGCCGGCCCATTGCATTCAATGTGAGCGGGTACGCGTTGTATCGCGGGTACGTGTTGAACTGCAATGGACCGATCGGTGTATCCGGCCGGCCCATTGCATTCAATGTGAGCGGGTACGTGTTGTATCGCGGGTACGCGTTGAACTGCAATGGACCGATCGGTGTGCCCGGCCGGCCCATTGCATTCAATGTGAGCGGGTACGCATTGTATCGCGGGTACGCGTTGAACTGCAATGGACCGATCGGTGTGCCCGGCCGGCCCATTGCATTCCATGTGAGCGGGTATGCGTTGTATCGTGGGTACGCATTGTACAGCAATGGACCGATCGGTGCGCACACATTGGCTGGGGCCTGGCATGGCAACGGACGCGTTTTCAAGCTCCAACGAGTCTGATGCAGTGAATTCAGTTGGCCAGCCACAACAATGTTGCAAAATCATGGGTGTCATGAAGTTGAAGATTTGAAGGATGCTGTGGGCGTGTATTAGTGCTGCTATACCATGGATTGGTCAGATTTAGAAGATGCAAACGACTTGGACCTATCACTTTGGACACATGGGACAGTATCTGCCTCTGCAGCACACATATAATGCTGGCTGTTCCCCTGAGAGCTCACTTGCCTGCACTACATGCTCCAGGACGACATCTGCCACCAACACTGCTGCTGTTTATGCATCCTCTGGCTCCTGCAATGGCACGTACTGTGGAGAGAGCCCCAGCCTTCAGCCTTGAGGAGAACCAGGCCCTGCTGGACAGCCTCCTTCCACAGTACAGCAAGCTGTATGGGAAACCAGGGGAGCAGGTGAGTGTGCTGTCCACTGTATCACTAATTGTGCATGTTGTCTGACTAGCAGGACTTTCACTGTGCACACCACTGGCTAGCATGCCCACTGAGTAGTTGTCACACCCCAAAGTGTGTAGTTACATGCACTGAACTGGTACAGTGCAGTAACAGTGCATTCCAACTAGGTTTACTTCCCATGCAATGATACCATGTAGTGACTGCTGGCAAACTGTTCATAGCCATTGTTGCACTGCCTGTGTACATCATATGCCCCTGTAATTGAGACATGTATATCCAACTGTGTGATGCACGTATATGGTGCATGTGTAGTAATGGCCTTTTCACTTTGTCATCCTCACAGGTTGATGCCCACCAGAAGCAGGACATCTGGCTGACCATCGCCCGGAAAGTAAGATCCGTGGGGGTCTACAGGCGCAGGATCCGCAACTGCCAAAAGAGGTGGCAGGACCTTCATGGCTGGACCTGGAGGATTGCAAGGGTCCAGCTGAAGCTGTCACCTCCTCGCAGGAGGGGCGGACACCGGACCCTGACCCCCCACATGCTCCGGATCCTGGAGGTGGTCTTCCCTGACCTGGATGGGCAGCTGAAGGACAGACAGCAGCAAGGAGGGGGTGAGTCCATGACTGCACTGTGCACTTTGTCTGACATGCTATGTGCCCTCCTCTGGCCTGAGTAAACTTCCACAGTACATCAGTCATGTGGTCCAGGACCCATGTCCCTCATTTGTTACATGCCCACTTCTCCTCTGATACGCATATGTGTGGCCCTTATAGTCAGGAAATTGTGTCATTTGGGGACTGTGTCATTGCATTTTGCTTTGCTCAAGGTGGGGGACAGCATTTGTTCCCGTGACTATGTTGTGCGATTCATGGGTGGGTCAATTGCTTACACAATGCCTAAGTTCTGACATGTGATCTGCGTGTAACTTTGATATGTGGTCCGCTTGCTGCTCTGACTCACCACATGTCCCTGGGGAATGTGGCACACACCCATGCTGCTGGTGGGAACAATATTTGGGCCTCAGGAGTATGTGTATCCAGTGTGTCACACATGCTTAGCCACCTGCCTACTGTCCAGGACTCATCCCTCTTACAGGTGGAGCTGGACAGTCATGCCTACTCCAGTGCATACAATACACTCTGTACTCCCACTCCCGTGTATCATCTGGCATGTTGTGATCAGTGAAATGTACCTCAGGTGTCTGCCTCTGTCTCATTGTGCTGTGTCTTTGTTGTCAGGACTACTGGTATGTTCATCGTTTGGGGCTCAGCATGCCATCTGAGATGTGACCATGATAGACGATACTTCTGTGACTTATAGGTGTCTGATCACTTGACTGTGCACACAGGTGTTTGCGACTGTGACTTTCAGGCAGCTGTATTTTCATTCACAGCACACTGTGAGGTGCTCATGTTCAGAGAGTTGTGTTTCATGTCCCCCATATGTCCAGTTGGTATGACGTGGACAAATAGTAGTACAGATGATGTGGTTTTTGGGGGATGGACATGTGCACTTGTCAGTCACATAACTTGCATTCCCCATGCCCTCGGATTGTGACACAGTGCAGACTGTTGTTGGCTGGCTGCCATGGCCATGTGACTTGAGACAGTAATGTATGACTTTGCACGCATTCCTGTGTCATGGCATTCAACTTCCTGGGACTGATCCTGCAGGGGAGTGACATGTGCAACATGCACCCCATTGTGGCATTGACTATCCGGACATGGGTGCATCATGGTGTCTGGTGCTGGTATGCATCACATGCATTTCTAATTAGAATCTGGCCATCCCTTTATCCGGACACCTGCACTGACTCAGTGGCAAGAGATGTGATGTGTGCATGTTCACATGCTTCACCGTGTTCCCTGCAATGTCCAACAACTGTGTAGGTGGTGCATGTGTCCACACTGGGGTCTTACCATCAGACAGGCACCAGACAGATGGGTGTAAGGGCAGGAGGGGTGTGAGTCCCATGGTTGACCATCAGACTGACAATTGGCTTCCCGAATCTGTGTGAGGACTTTAGGCAATGTTCAACTAAGGATGCCAGGGCTTGCTCTGTAATGTGCTGTACTTACTGTGGTGTGTGCGGTCAGTGCAGGTGACTGATGTTTGTCTGTTTCCCTAATTGTTTGCAGATACATCCACGGCCACAGGAGGGGACAGCTCCAAGGACCAGGAGGAGCAGCGGAGCCAGACTGGGTCAGCATTGGACGAGTGGTCAGAGGGACCCAGTGGCACGGAGGGCGAGGAAAGCCACACCGAGGAGTCCTCAGCACCATCCACCTCAGCTGGGGACCACAGCAGCTCGGAGGATGACTCCCTTGTGGAGGCGGGTCTCGGCAGCCACCAAAGGCCAGCTAGTCTGTCTGGCCCCGCCACCACCACCACCGCCCTCCCATCGGCTCCCATTCCTGAGGTCCGTGGAGGCTCCCATGCTCGGGAGCGTGTCTCCTTCGTGCCAGGCACCGCAGCCCCTGCCCCTGTGTCCCCTGCTGCCCTGAGTGAGGAGTCTGTGTACCTCCTTCGGCAGCTCCATGTAGGGCAGACAGCAATGCTGAGTGTCCTCCATGCACACACCACTCTGTTGACACAGCTGGTGTCGTTCATGGAGGGCATCTCGACGGCTATGTCTGCCCTACAGAGGAGCAATAGGTCCATGGACTCCTCCCTGATGGCAGCAGTGTCCCTCCTACAACACTCCCTCACCCCTCCCACCTCTGCCCCATCCACACTTCCTGCCCCCCTACCTGTCCAAAGCACATGCACACCTGCACAGTCATCCAAACACACAGACACGAGCAGCGCAGACACACCCAAGAGTAAGGCAAGACGTGCACACAAGCATCCTCAGGGGACTGATACCACAGACACAGGGGATGGGGAACACACACACACACAGGCATCCACATTCACTCCGCAGTCCTCCAAATCCTCTCCCTCCAAGAACCCTTCCCTTGCCTTGCCTGCTACCCCACATACACAGCAGGTCTTCCTGTGTGACCTCGGCCTCTTCCCCACCATTCCTGCTAACCCAGCACACCAGGGGAAGAGGAAGTCCACCCACACAGAGAGGAGTGCCCCTCGCCCCCGGACACCCTCCCCCAGGTGCAGGCAGACACAGGAGCCCATTCGGAAGTCCCCCGGAGCAGGAAGAGCAAGACCCCACCACCACCACGCAGCTCCAGCGGCCAGTCTCTCTCCTCCATCCCCCAGGCCACCACTGCACAGGTTCCCCCGCCACACCCTGCCCCAGGTTCCCCCACACACCGATACCGCATCCCCAGACTGCTTAGGCCCTCCCCCCCTGCCACTTGCTCTTCCACCCCCAACCCAGATGCTCTGCCTGTTAGTGTCACTGTTGTGGGGACCGGGTCCCCCCCTCTGTCCTGCCCACCTCATCTGCCCACCCTTCCACTCCCTTGGAGTCATGCACTGCAGTAGAGTCCACAAGCACCACTTCTGACTCGGGCACTGCAGTGGGTACCCAGTCCACTACATCAGTCCAGCCCACTGCAGTGGTTGCGGCACCCACACCAACTGACTTGTGTACCACGGTGGTGCCGGCCCCCCCTGAGTCAGACACCTCCACTGCAGTTGCCGGTGACACTCCTGCACCCACCACCCCTTCACTGCCTCACTCTGCCATCCCCTGATCCTGTCCCTGCGGTGCTGGCCTGCCCCTTGTATGCCCCTCCAAGGGTGATGTCCCCCAACCATACCAGTGCAGGCAAGCAATGTGTGACCAGTTGTCACTTCTCACCCCGTTGGTACTGTGATTTTGGACTGGCCATTGGCCTTAGTTTCTTTTGGACTTCCGTTTTTACCCTGACACTTGCTGAATAAAGCCTCTTTTTGTTTACTTTTGGCTTTTCTTTCGATGTACATGATGTGGATGAGTGGCATCCTGCATTTGCAGTTGTAATAGTGTTAACATCAGGACGATGAAGTGTTGCAGTGATGGACTCCATGTGGTCCATGGGATATGTGTCCTGTTGTATTCTGGATCTATGGCATCCTTTGCTACAGTATGAGGGTGTAATGTTCAGCATTTGACACAGGGATGTCCTTTTTGCATTTGTAAATGAACATCTTTGTCTTACACTGATGCACATCTGGTGGGCTTACCACTGTTCAATGTTCCGATTTCCCTGACTGTGTGCCCAGCTCCACTGGACATGCAGTTTTGCACATCAATGTCGAAGGACTCATCTGTGTTTATACAGTGCAACTTGCTTGACATGTGTTTGGTGTGTGTGCAGATGACTGACGTGACACCCCCGTACCCAGGCTGATGTGAGCAGAGCCTTCTGTGTGTTGTGGTTGTTGATTCACTGACGGAGTGTTCTGCTGACATGTTTGGGTCGTGCACAGACAAGGTTTGGCACAGCGGACCTTCCACCGGAGTGGTGTGCCCTCATGGCAGTGTGTAATCTGGTGACATTGCGTGGGCCTGTGTTGTGTAAGCATGTCTGTGCGTGTTCCCTTCCCTTTTCCTACACAGGCTGTGTCCCTAGGGATGTTCCTGTATGTGATGCTTGCTGAGTTGTTCTGTGTTCAACCAGCATCTTGGACCTGGTTTCTCTGTGATGTGGGTGCATGGCAAACTAATGTTCATGAGGTTGTCATCCCAGGTTGTCTTTGTTGTCAGTGCTGGGGATGTGGGCAAACGCAGATGGGACACATTCAGGATTCCCCTTGGTACTTGTTGTTTACACGAGTAATGTGATTTACAGTTTGTGTTAGATTACAGTGATTGTGACACGTTGTGTGTGTGACTGCTGCCACTCCTCAGGGTCAGAGCTGCAATGTTGGTAGTTGTGTACGTGTGTTCTTCGTGTGTCACCTTGGCTTCTTCATTGGTGTGTGACTATGGCCAGGATCCCATTGATTGTGGTGGATTTCACATCATGCCCATGTACAGCATACTGTGCTGTGTGTCAGACATTGACAAGTCTTGTTGACTGGCCATGTGTGATGGGTTTCTGCACCTTGGTTCCCACCACCACCCCTGGTATTGTCATGTGTGCATGTGCAATGTCACCAGTCCATGTGAGCTTCACTGCTGCACATAGGTGGAGATCAGGGTGTGTGGTGTTGAGTGTGTGCAAAAGTGAGTTGTTGCACGGCCAGACCCCTACCTCCATATTGGCCTTGGCTGGCAGGCCGTGCTGATTGATTGGAGCTTGTGTAGGTGTGATGGTAGTTAGTTGCTCAGGAGACATGGCTGGGGTTCACAGTGTGAACGACATCTGACATTGTCATCACAGTGGGATTATCATGCAGGCTAGTGTCAGCACAATATGGGGTCCCTGGGGGTAGTGCTGTGGTGGGTCTGTCTCTTGCTGTGTTAGTTGCTGTTCCTACAAGCTTGTGTGACATGTGTAATTTGTGCTCCCTCTCATCTAACAATGCCTGATTGCCCACATAGGGGATTTGTATCCATGAGTTACTTTTGTGTGGCACTGTATGTGCATCTGTGTAATTGGTATTCAGGCCTCATCATGTGTTGTGTGTTTGCCTGGGGACACTGGCACCCCCTCACCTGTTGTGTGTGATGTGCAGTGTGGGTCTGCCTGTTTGTGCATCTGCACCACTGCATTGGCATATCTTTAGTGTGCTATTGGCTGTATGTTGTTTGGTGTGTTTCCCCTGCTGTCCCTGGGACTCCTAGGTCATCAGTCAGCACAATGATCATTGTTTGTGTGTCCCATTGCTGCCATGGTATGTTATTTGTTCACCTCACATCTACAGTCTCCACAGGGTATCTACATTTGTGTGCCCATTGGTGCAAATATGTGGGTCTGCATTATGATGGTCACTTCTGTCATTGTGTCATTGATGGATGTTGACAGTGTCAGCCCCCATGGGTGATGTTTGTCTGCACATGGCCAAAGGTATGTCTTATTTGCACTGCACTGTTTGCCTCCCCCAATCTATGTTGCTATGGGACACAAGCACTACTTTGCCACTGATGTGTTTGTTGTTCTGTGACCAGGAATCATCCATGCAGTTTGGCAGTTGCAGCCTTTTCAATGTCAACACTTACATTTTGGTCACTGTGATGATGGGGGTTGGACCCCATTGCCACAATGTTCAAAATGTGCTTCAGCAATGGACCCCACACTCACCTTATGGTCACTGTGATGATGGGGGTTTAGACCCCATTGCCACAATGTTCAAAATGTGCTTCAGCTATGGACCCCACACTTAGTTTTTGGTCACTGTGATGATGGGGGTTTAGACCCCATTGCCACAATGTTCAAAATGTGCTTCAGCAATGGACCCCACACTCACCTTATGGTCACTGTGATGATGGGGGTTTAGACCCCATTGCCACAATGTTCAAAATGTGCTTCAGCTATGGACCCCACACTCACCTTTTGGTCACTGTGATGATGGGGGTTTAGACCCCATTGCCACAATGTTCAAAATGTGCTTCAGCTATGGACCCCACACTTACCTTTTGGTCACTGTGATGATGGGGGTTGGACCCCATTGCCACAGTGGTCATGGTCTGCTTGCATTATGGGGGCCACACACATTTATGTGTGACACATGTGATAGGGGGTCACATTGTATGTTCAAAGTCATGTTCAGTGTTGTAGGCATTTCACACAGTCTACACACGCTTGTCATGGTGTTGGAGGGGGATGTTTTTTTGTTGCATTCCTTATGTTGGTGTGTGCTTGTTGTGTCATGCATTAGCCATCCTGTGAGTGGGGGTGTTGTTGGTGGTAGGCATCCTGCCCCCATGGGTAGAGGTGGTAGTAGTGGTAGGCATCTGGTACCCCCTGAGTAGGGGTGGTAGTAGCGGTAGGCATCCTGCCCCCCATGGGTAGAGGTGGTAGTAGTGGTAGGCATCTGGCACCCCCTGAGTAGGGGTGGTAGTGGTGGTAGGCATCCAGCCCCCCATGGGTAGAGATGGTAGTAGTGGTAGGCATCCAGCCCCCCATGGGTAGAGGTGGTAGTAGTGACAGGCATCCTGCCCCCATGGGTAGAGGTGGTAGTAGTGGTAGGCATCTAGCACCCCCTGAGTAGGGGTGGTAGTGGTGGTAGGCATCCAGCCCCACATGGGTAGGGGTGGTAGTAGTGGTAGGCATCCTGCCCCCATGGGTAGAGGTGGTAGTAGTGGTAGGCATCCATCCCCCATAGGTAGAAGTGGTAGTAGTGACAGGCATCCTGCCCCCATGGGTAGAGGTGGTAGTAGTGGTAGGCATCCAGCCCCCATGGGTGGAGGTGGTAGTAGTGACAGGCATCCTGCCCCCATGGGTAGAGGTGGTAGTGGTGGTAGGCATCTGGCACCCATGGGTAGAGGTGGTAGTAGTGGTAGGCATCTAGCACCCCCTGAGTAGGGGTGGTAGTGGTGGGAGGCATCCAGCCCCCATGGGTAGGGGTGGTAGTAGTGGTAGGCATCCAGCCCCCATGGGTGGAGGTGGTAGTAGTGACAGGCATCCTGCCCCCCATGGGTAGAGGTGGTAGTGGTGGTAGGCATCTGGCACCCATGGGTAGAGGTGGTAGTAGTGGTAGGCATCTAGCACCCCTGAGTAGGGGTGGTAGTGGTGGTAGGCATCCAGCCCCCATGGGTAGGGGTGGTAGTAGTGGTAGGCATCTAGCACCCCTGAGTAGGGGTGGTAGTGGTGGTAGGCATCCAGCCCCACATGGGTAGGGGTGGTAGTAGTGGTAGGCATCCTGCCCCCCATGGGTAGAGGTGGTAGTAGTGGTAGGCATCCAGCCCCCCATGGGTAGAGGTGGTAGTAGTGACAGGCATCCTGCCCCCATGGGTAGAGGTGGTAGTAGTGGTAGGCATCCAGCCCCCCATGGGTAGAGGTGGTAGTAGTGACAGGCATCCTGCCCCCCATGGGTAGAGGTGGTAGTAGTGGTAGGCATCCAGACCCCCATGGGTGGAGGTGGTAGTAGTGACAGGCATCCTGCCCCCATGGGTAGAGGTGGTAGTGGTGGTAGGCATCTGGCACCCATGGGTAGAGGTGGTAGTAGTGGTAGGCATCTAGCACCCCCTGAGTAGGGGTGGTAGTGGTGGTAGGCATCCAGCCCCCATGGGTAGGGGTGGTAGTAGTGGTAGGCATCTAGCACCCCCTGAGTAGGGGTGGTAGTGGTGGTAGGCATCCAGCCCCACATGGGTAGGGGTGGTAGTAGTGGTAGGCATCCTGCCCCCATGGGTAGAGGTGGTAGTAGTGGTAGGCATCCAGCCCCCATGGGTAGAGGTGGTAGTAGTGACAGGCATCCTGCCCCCATGGGTAGAGGTGGTAGTAGTGGTAGGCATCCAGCCCCCATGGGTAGAGGTGGTAGTAGTGACAGGCATCCTGCCCCCATGGGTAGAGGTGGTAGTAGTGGTAGGCATCCAGACCCCCATGGGTGGAGGTGGTAGTAGTGACAGGCATCCTGCCCCCATGGGTAGAGGTGGTAGTGGTGGTAGGCATCTGGCACCCATGGGTAGAGGTGGTAGTAGTGGTAGGCATCTAGCACCCCCTGAGTAGGGGTGGTAGTGGTGGTAGGCATCCAGCCCCACATGGGTAGGGGTGGTAGTAGTGGTAGGCATCCTGCCCCCCATGGGTAGAGGTGGTAGTAGTGGTAGGCATCCAGCCCCCCATGGGTAGAGGTGGTAGTAGTGACAGGCATCCTGCCCCCCATGGGTAGAGGTGGTAGTAGTGGTAGGCATCCAGCCCCCCATGGGTAGAGGTGGTAGTAGGGACAGGCATCCTGCCCCCCATGGGTAGAGGGGGTAGTAGTGGTAGGCATCCAGCCCCCCATGGGTGGAGGTGGTAGTAGTGACAGGCATCCTGCCCCCCATGGGTAGAGGTGGTAGTGGTGGTAGGCTTCTGGCACCCATGGGTAGAGGTGGTAGTAGTGGTAGGCATCTAGCACCCCCTGAGTAGGGGTGGTAGTGGTGGTAGGCATCCAGCCCCCCATGGGTAGGGGTGGTAGTAGTGACAGGCATCCTGCCCCCATGGGTAGAGGTGGTAGTAGTGACAGGCATCTGGCACCCATGGGTAGAGGTGGTAGTAGTGGTAGGCATCTAGCACCCCCTGAGTAGGGGTGGTAGTGGTGGTAGGCATCCTGCCCCCCATGGGTAGAGGTGGTAGTAGTGGTAGGCATCCAGCCCCCATGGGTAGAGGTGGTAGTAGTGGTAGGCATCCAGCCCCCATGGGTAGAGTTGGTAGTAGTGGTAGGCATCCAGCCCCCATGGGTAGAGGTGGTAGTAGTGGTAGGCATCCTGCCCCCCATGGGTAGAGGTGGTAGTAGTGGTAGGCATCTGGCACCCATGGGTAGAGGTGGTAATAGTGACAGGCATCTAGCACCCCCTGGGTAGTGGTGGTGTTAGTTGTTGGCATCCAGGCCCCTATGTGTATATGTGGCATTGGTGATAGCCATCCCGCCCCTATGGTGCTGCTGTTGCTGGTGTAAGTAATTTCTGCATCCCTCTGTGTGTGTGTGATATGTCGGGTACGTGTAGTTTGTTTTTGTGGTTGGTGTCTGACTTACCTTCTGCGCCGTACGCGTCCGTGCCTGTTCCGGTAATAGATGTAGAATATTGGTAGGATCGGCACGATGGGATTCATGGTTGGTTCGTCTCGTTCGTCTTTCTCTTTGCTTCGCCTCGTCCTCGTCGCTGGCGTGTTCGTCTCATAGCCGTGGATCGTCTTGTGGCGCGAATCGGAGCTTATGTGCGCCTCTCCCGGATGCTTTGACGTGCCGTGCGTAGCGACGGGTTCGGCGCGTACGGAAAGCGCATCGTACTTGTCCGGCCGGACTGGGCTGCATTTTGGCTTCCGTGCGACTCGATTCTGCGTTTCCGGATCCGCATCGGTCGGAGAACTGGACCTGTGTTGGGTGAGTACGGCTGGGTCGGGATTTGGGCAGTTGTGCGCATCGTACTTGCTCGTTCGGACGTATGTGCGAATCGGTCGGGAAACAGGCATTCGCCTGGCTGTTTTCCCGGCCGAATGGTATTAGGTGCGCCTCCGACCGGGATCGGAATCGTCCCCAGAGTGTTTACCTTTGGGAAGGTGCTGTTTAGTGGTGGGATATAAAATTACTATTATAACTCCACAGGATGTTTGCCTCAGGGAAGGTGCTGGTCACTGTTGTGAGGCAAAATTATTATTCTAACTCCGCAGGGTGCTTAGCTGAGGGAAGGTGCTAGTTAGTGCTGGGGGCAAAATAACTATTCGCACTTGACAGGATGTTTGCCTCAGGGACGGTGTTTGTTAGTGGTAGTGGACAAAATTACTAGTCTGACTCCGCAGGGTGGTTGCCTCAGGAAAGATGATGGTCACTGGTGGGGCGCAAAATGACTATTCTAACTCCGCAGGATGTTTGCCTCAGGGAAAGTGCTAATCAGTGGTGGAGGGCAGAATTACTATTCTAACTGCGCTGGGTTCTTACCACAGGGAAAGTGTTGGTTAGTGGAGGGAGGCAAAATTAGTATGCTAACTACACAGGATGTTTGCCTCAGGGAAAGTACTGGTCAGTGGAGGGGGGGCTAAAGTACTATTCTAACTCCAACAGGTGTTTGCCTCAGGAAAAGTGCTGGTCAGTGGAGGGGGGCAAAATTACTATTCTAACTCCAACAGGTGTTTGTCTCAACGAATGTGCTGGTCAGTGGTGGGGCGGCAAAATTACTATTCTAACTCAACAGGGTGCTTACCTCATGGAAAGTGCATGTTAGTGGAAGGATGCAAATGTACTATTCTAACTCCGCAGGGTGTTTGCCTCAGGGAAAGTGCTGGTCAGTGGAGGGGGACAAAATTAATATTCTAACTCCAACAGGTGTTTGCCTCAAGGAAAGTTCTGGTCAGTGGTGGGAGGGGGCAAAATTACTATTCAAACTCCACAGGGTGCTTGCCTCAGGGAAGGTGTTGGATAGTGATGGAGTGCAAAAAACCTTTAAACTCCTTAGGGTGCTGATCTCAGGGAAGATGCTGGTCACTTTTGTGAACAATATTAGTATTCTAAGTCCACAGAATGCTTGCCTCACGGAAGGTGCTGGTCAGTGTTGGGCTGCAAAACTACTATTCTAACTCGCAGTGTGCTTACCTCAGAGAAAATGCAGGTAAATGGTGGGGGGCAAAATAACTATTCTAACTCTGCAGGATGCTTCACACAGGGAAGTTGCTGGTCAGTTGTGGGGGGCAAAATTAACAATCTATTTTCTACGGGTGCTAGCCTCAGGATACTGGTCAGTGGTAGGGGGAGTTGATCCGTTCTTGCTTTATTAAATGCAAACAAAAAATAAATAAAACATAGTCATGTTTTTTTTTAGATAGCTTCAATAAACTGAAAACCATCATCTGGGCTTGAAAACATCATCTCCAGCAGAACTTCATCAATCAAAAGGCTTTTAACAGGTGAACTTGTTGAAAAACCTAATGTTGCAACCAAAACTAACAAAATAATTTATTTTTACAAAGCCAAAAGCTAAGCAAACATCAATCATTTAAAATCCACTATTCCTTTTAGACCTTCACAACATCACCCAGAAGGGAGAAAAGTGAAATCAAGAAAAATATCCAAAGAAACACCTGAAGAAATAATTTTATACCAGCCAAAAGACAAACAAACAACAAAAGGTGAGTCAAACAGCTGTAACTATATAAATGTCTCTCTTTCTTATAACAGGAATCAGCTACTAACCTAATTTGAAAATTACAGCTCGCCAAATCCAATTAAAAAAAGATAACAAAGAACATGTTCTTCTAAATATCAAATGAGAACATAAAAATTGTTTAAGCATTTGTTTTGCAGGTTCAAAAAAATAAACAATATCAAATTTAAAAAAAGAAAATATTACCAGCAATACGCTGTAAAAAATTATTTCCTGAAATCTCACTAGTCAAACATGTGTAACTAACAAATTTTTCTTTGCAGATTAAACGTTCGTTTACAAACATTTAACTAAAAAAACATTTTTTCTCCTTCTTTTACAGACATTTCTAAAATGGCATCAGGAAGACAAGCCACTTACATCAAATCCCAAAGAGGAAACAGAGTCCTGAAACATGCAGGTTACCTTTATTGTAAGGAGAGACTAACTTAGCCCAGGAGTCATTCGAGGTGTGTGCAATATTACTCATCCCATTGCACAGGCAGAGCGGTTACTCTAGGGGACACTGTTGAAAGGACCACAGAGCATAACCACTCAGGGGCCGATTCCGATCTCGGCCGGTAGGGCTCCGAATCGGATTCGGCTTCACCGGATCCGATTCGGAGCCCTATTGCCCGACCGATTCGTACGCGCATCCGGGCGAGCGAGTACGATGCGAAATCGCCGACCGACTCGTCCGGGCGTCCCGACTGCTCCGACCGACTCGTTCCCGGGTCTAACCGCACCGACCGACTCGCTCGGACTCGACTCGCACCGCGCAATGGAGACGTTCCCCGGCCGGGTAAGTACGATGCGCTCCGCGAGCAGTCCGACCGAGCCGCGCACTCCGGCTCGAAAGAGCAGTCGGAGCCGTACCTTGGGGGTCCGTGTCGGACCCCCCTGTACGCGTAGCCGTGCGAGTCGCACACAGGGGGGACCCATGGGTCCCCCCTACCTGTCCGTGTACGGCGCGAGTCGCTTCCCGCCGTACACGCTGTAGGGGGCGCCCTTGTCCGCCTCGCACCCATTGAGTCAATGGGAGCCCGCGTACGCGTTGTACGACCGGCTCCCATTGACTTCAATGGGAGTCCGACCGACTCGAGTCCGATAGCATACGTGCGCATCGTACTCGTTCGCTCGGGCTGCTAGGGTCCGATTCGGTCGGAAATCTCTCCGGGTCCGGCTCGGTCGGGGAGATTTCCGGCCCAAATCGGAATTGGCCCCCAAGTCTCTGCAATGGAGATTGAGGTTAGAGAAAAGATAAATCAAATGAAAGACCTGTCATTCACCTCCAATGAACCCCTGTGGCGCAGTTTTGAGGGAGGTATCACAACACATTCCTATGCATGTAGCAAGTTGTATGCCTACAATCCCAAATTTGAGACGAATTATACAGAGAAAAAAACAGGCAAGTAACCCCCAATGTGTAACACCCCAAACCTACTCTGATATTAACATTCCTCCTGAACTTACTGTCAGTGTCACTAATGAAACCCTTCTATTGCACGGCAACAAAGACCATCCAAAAAGAATACTAATCTTTAGCACACCACGTAACCTTGTAAAATTGGAGACTAGCGATATTTGAATGATGGATGGGACGTTTAAATCCACACACCATCCATTTTCCCAAATATACACTATTCATGCCGTTATTAATAACACTGTAGTTCCCTTAGTTTACAGTTTACTCCCTGATAAGCAATCCTCAACATACACTGAATTATGAGCAGTGCTAAAATCTAAATCGCAAAACAAATGTCCTAGAAAAGTGATAATTGATTTTGAATTATCAATGATTAACTCAATGACTAAAATGTATCCAGAAACACAAATTCAAGGATGTTTTTTCACTTTTCACAGGCATATTGGCGAAAAATTCAAAAAACATCTGTTAGAAATGGGATCTCTAGTTGGCAAGGGCTTGCACCTTTGTCCAAGTAGGGGCCCTTCTTCCTAGTCAGGGTAAGGGAGTTACACTCCTAAAATAACCCCTGCTCACCCCCTTGGTAGCTTGGCACGAGCAGTCAGGCTTATTCTAGAGGCAGTGTGTAAAGCATTTGCACATAACCAACAGTAATACAGTGTAAGCACTACAAACGGACACCACACCAGTTTAGAAAAATAACCATTATTTTTATATACTCAAGACAAGACCAATTATGACAAAAATCCACAATACTATACTTTAAAAATGAATGCTTGATAAGGTAACTTCTTCTTTGCAGGAATAACACAAAAGCAAAGTTCGTGCAAGTCGGTAGCCCCGTCCGGGTCTACCGCAATGCTGAATTACACAGAGTCCAACAGTTCCAGCCGACCGCGTCGCTACGGGCCAGCAGAGTCGTGAACAGACTCGGTCACAGTACCTTTCTCGTTGTGGCTGGTACGGAGTGTACGAGCCAGTCGGCGTTCGTCGCGGTAGCGGTGCAAGACGGAGCGATGCAAGGTGCGGTGTCCCTCGATGCGGTGCAGGCAGCGGCTTGATGAGCGTCGTGCAGACGGAGTCGGTGAGTCCAAGGCGTGCGGTGCAGGGCAAGACGGTGCACGATGCGGTGCTGACAGGTTGCGATTCAGGCGACCAAGCCGGAGTGCGGGAGCTGGCGTCGGACAGCGGTGCGAGTCGAAGCGGTGCGTCGCAAACATGCGAGCGGTGCCCCAAATGCGATGCGGTCACGACTGTTGAGCCAGTTGCAGCGTCCGCGTCGGTCGGGTCCGGCTGGTTCAGTGAAGCGATGCGATGCGAACTGCAGTGCCCACAGGTCACGGTGCAAGCAGCGGCTCGGTGTTGACGGCGTCGGACGTCGCCTACGGTGAGACCAGGGTTGCAATGCGAAGCGGGGCGATGCGGTCTGCAGTGCAAACAGGTCACCGGCCAGGGATGGATTCGGTTGACGGAGTCGGTTGCGGTTCCCTTCCTCTGTGGCAACTGAAACAGCGTTCCAGAAGCGGTACCCAGAGGCTTGTGAAGTCTTTGTAGTCCCTGAGACTTCTTAACAGGAGGCCAGCTCGGTTCCAGGCCCTTGGAGATACTCAGCACAAGTTTGTAGAAAGTTCAGTCTAGTCCTTTCCCTGCCCAAGGCAGAAGCAGCAGCTGCAGGCCAACCCAACAAAGCAACAACACAGCAAAGGGCAGTACTCCTCCTGGCAGCTCTTCCAGCTCTTCGTCTTGGCAGGTTCCTTGATTCCAGCGAGATCTAAATTCATGGGGTCAGGGCCCCAATATTTATATCCCAAATTCCTTTGTTCTCTGAAGGCAGAGAGGCCTTTGCCTAGTCCAAACCAGTTCTGGAGCACTTTGTTGACAAGTCTCCGTCCCTTCTTTCAGAGAGTAGGCCAGGGACATCAGACGCACCACAGGAGGTGGAGCCAGCATTGTGGAGGGAAGGCACTGTCCTATTCAGGGCCCAGGTGCAACTCCTCCCACCCATTTACATGTAGATCTTGCTATTCAGCCCTGTGCTGACTCACCCTGTCTCCTGGCATCCCCCAGCCCCTGTCACTCACACTCCAGACAAGGAATACACAACCTCGCAGAGGCAGGCTTGGATGGTTAGACAAGAAAATACCCACTTTCTAAAAGTGGTATTTTCAAACACAGAATGTTAAAACCAACTTCACTAAAAGATGCATTTTATCATTCTGAGTCCAGGCATACTAAACTCGAATTTCTACCATGTTCCCGGGGTCAGTTAGGATTATAAGCTGTAATAATCAAAACTGCCCGTTCTGGCCTATGGGGAACAGGTAGCCTTGCAATAGTGAAAAATGAACTAGGCTGTAATTCACTATCAGGACATGCCACACACACCAGGGCATGTCCTACCTTTCGCATACAACGCACCCTGCCCACAGGGGTACCTTGGGCCTACCTTAGGGGTGACTAACATGTAGAAAAGGGAAGGTTTAGGGACTTGCAAGTGTGCGCACTTGCCAAGTCGACATGGCAGCCCCAGGCTGCGCACAGGCTTTGCGATGGCAGGCCCGAGTTACACTTTACGGGCTGTTTGCATGGGTGGCACAATCCAGTGCTGCAGCCCACCAACAGCATTTGGTCTATAGGCCCTGGCACTCGCAGTGCACTTTACAAGGGACTGACACATAAACCAAATAGGCCAATCATGGAAACACCAATCCATAACACATTTTATACAGGAGCACTTGCACTTTCCCACTGGACAGCAGTGAGGAAAGTGCGCAGAATCATTACACCAGCAAAAACAGAGTCAAAACCGGGAGGTCAGAAAGCAAAAAGTCAGGGGAAACACGCCAAAAGATGCCAAGTCTAACACATGTCCCCTCCAGCTGAAAGTAGGGCGGAAGAACCTGGACAGACCATCTGCGTTGGCGTGTTCTGTACCAGGACGGTGTTCCACCGTAAAGTCCATTCCCTGTAGGGAGATGGACCACCTCAGCAGTTTTGGATTCTCACCCCTCATTTGCATCAACCATCTGAGGGGCCTGTGGTCTGTCTGAACCCGGAAGTGAGTCCCAAACAGGTATGGTCTCAACTTCTTCAGCGCCCAGACCACAGCAAAAGCTTCCCTTTCTATGGCACTCCACCTCTGTTCCCTGGGGAGTAGTCTCCTGCTAAGGAAGACTACAGGCTGATCCAGGCCCTCTTCGTTCAGTTGTGAGAGCACCGCTCCCACACCATGCTCTGAAGCGTCAGTCTGCACGACGAATTCCTTGGAGAAGTCAGGTGCCTTGAGCACGGGCGCCGTGCACATGGCTGCCTTCAGGGCATCAAAAGCTTTCTGGCAGGACTCAGTCCAGATCACTTTCCTGGGCTGCTTCTTAGAAGTCAGCTCTGTTAAGGGAGCAACGATGGTGCCATAGCCCTTAACAAATCTCCTATAGTAGCCGGTGAGACCTAAGAAGGCTCTCACCTCTGTCTGGGTCTTGGGGGGCTCCCAAGCCAGAATGGTGTCAATCTTGGGTTGTAGGGGCGCCACCTGGCCGCTTCCTACCTGGTGTCCCAAGTACACCACAGAACCCTGTCCGATCTGGCACTTACTGGCCTTGATCGTGAGGCCTGCACCTTGCAGGGCCCACAACACTTTCTCAAGGTGCTGTAAATGTTCTTCCCAGCTGGAACTGAACACAGCAATGTCATCCAGGTAGGCGGCACTGAAATCCTCCAGCCCAGCCAACACCTGATTGACCAACCTCTGAAAGGTGGCAGGGGCATTCTTCAACCCAAAGGGCATCACCTGGAATTGGTAATGACCTTCTGGGGTTGAGAATGCTGATCTCTCCTTGGCCCCATCGGTTAATGCAATCTGCCAGTACCCAGATGTCAAATCAAACGTGCTGAGGAACCGGGCAGCTCCCAACCGATCAATGAGCTCATCAGCTCTGGGGATGGGGTGCGCGTCAGTCCTGGTGACGGCATTGAGCCCACGGTAGTCCACACAAAACCGGAGTTCTGGAGTGGCACCGGGCGCAGCAGCCTTTGGGACCAAGACCACTGGGCTGGCCCAAGGACTGTGGGAGGGCTCAATCACCCCTAACACCAACATCTTAGAGACCTCCTCCTTGATGCTGGCTCTGACCCGGTCAGTCAACCTGTAAATCTTGTGCTTCACAGGAGGGCTGTCACCAGTGTCCACGTCATGGGTACACCAGTGAGTAACACCGGGGGTCAGAGAGAACAGTGGGGCGAACTGTCCCAACAACTGGTGACAGTCCCCTGCTGCTCCTGAGTCAGAGTAGGGGAGAGGATCACACCTTCTACTGACCCATCATGCTCCTTGGTAGACAGGAGGTCAGGGAGAGGCTCACTCTCCTCTTCCACCCCATCATCTGTCGCCAAGAGCATACTCACTTCGGACCTCTCGAAGTGGGGCTTGAGGCGGTTCACGTGAAGGACCCTCAAAGGGTTCCTTGGAGCTTGCAAATCCACCAGGTAGGTGACGTCACTTTTGCGCTCCACCACCTCATATGGCCCAGTCCACTTGTCCTGCAAGGCACAAGGTGCCACTGGGGCCATGACCCACACTTTTGCCCAGGTTGAAATTCGACCAGAGTGGCATTCTGGTCATACCATCTCTTCATTTCTTCCTGGCTTGCTTCTAGGTTCGTCTGAGCGAGCTTCCTGAAGCGGGCAGTTTGGTTTCTAAAGGCCAGCATGTAGCTAAACACATCCTGGGGAGTTTTCCTGGGAGCTGCCTCCCAGCCTTCCTTTACCAAACTCAGAGGTCCTCTTACAGGGTGGCCATACAGGAGCTCAAAGGGGCTGTACCCAAGAGACTTCTGAGGCACCTCCCTGTATGCAAAGAGTAGGCATGGCAAGAGGACGTCCCACTTACGCCTCATGGGTTCTGTTAGACCCTTGATCATGCCTTTCAAGGTCTGGTTGAATCTCTCCACCAGACCGTTTCCTTGTGGGTGGTAAGGAGTGGTAAACTTGTAGGTTACACCGCACTCCTTCCACAGGGATGTCATATACTTGGATATGAAATTGGTCCCCCTATCAGAAACCACCTCTCTGGGGAATCCCACACGGGAAAAGATCCCCATTAACGCCCGGCCCACCACTGGCGCCGTCGTTGTCCTGAGAGGGATTGCCTCCGGGTACCGGGTGGCATGGTCCACCAAGACCAGGATGTACCTGTTGCCCATGGCTGTCTTGGGATCCAGTGGCACCACAATATCCATCCCTACCCTTTCAAAGGGTGTACCAACAACAGGAAAAGGTTGGAGAGGAGCTTTGACCTTCCTCCCACTCTTACCACTTGCCTGGCAAGTTTGGCAAGACCTACAGTATGCATCTGACTGCCTTCGCATTTGGGGCCAAAAGAAGTGGGTGACAAGCCTGTCAAAGGTCTTGTCCTGCCCCAAATGTCCTGCCAAAGGCACGTCATGAGCCAGACCCAGTAGGAAGGTCCTGAAGCGCTGGGGTACCACCAGCACACGGGCTGACCCAGGCTCAGCAACCTTAGGCTCACTGTATAGGAGACCACTCTCCCAGTAGATCAGATGTGACCCGGACTGATTACCAGCTGCCTGGTCTGCAGCCTGCCGCTGCAGACCCTCCAGAGTAGGGCACTCGTTCTGCTCCCTGCAGAACTCCTCCCTGGTGGGACCCCCTTCTTGCTGCCAATGGGTCAGCTCAGAGATGACTCCCAGTTTGGCTACCTGCTCCCCTGTAGGTACCGGGGCGTCCCCCTCGAGGTCCGCCTCCTCCCGGTCCGTGGGAACTTCGGGGGCCGGTTTCCCGCACCCCCTGCCCTTTCTCTTGGCAGGGACTTGGGCCACTGTTCCAGGCTCCAAGTCCTCTTGATCACCCTTTCTGGCTGCCATTGACCGAGTAGACACGCATGCCCACTCTGGCAACCCAAGCATCTCCAAGTGAGACCTGAGCTCAACCTCCTTCCATAAGGACTGCTCCAGGTCGTTACCTAGCAGACAATGTACAGGCATGGTAGGGCTCACAACCACCCTCAAGGGACCTGAGACCCCCCCCATTCAAAGGGAACCTGCGCCACCATACACTGGCGCTCAGAGTTGTCTACAGCAACTACTTGGTGGAATGCCCCTGGGACTACCTGCTTCTCAGAGACCAGGTGACACCGGACTGAGGTCACACTGGCTCCAGTATCTCTGAGAGCCTCTACCCTGTTCCCATTAATGGTCACCCAGGTGCTATATTTCTTTGTGTTAGGGGGCACCTGGTTTCCTGGGACCATCTCACTGTCCCCTAGTGAGACAAGGGTCATTTCTGCGGGATCCCCACCCTCCTGTGGGCACCCCTCCTCCCCAAGTGCTACACTAGCCAACACTTTGGACTGTCCACCAGTGGGTGGCTGTGTCCCCTTTGGGCACTTGGGGTCCCCTTAAAGTGACCTACCTGGTCACATGCATAACACTTGCGGGGGCCGGTCTCAACAGGCTTCCCTGTAGAGACCCCTTTCTTCTTATCACCGGGGGCTGGGAACCTTTACCCTGGGTACTAGTTTGGGGCCCTTTAGAGAACTCCTGTGCTTTACCCTTGTCCCCCCACCTTTCTGCTGGGGACCCTGCCCACCTTTGGCTGAGTCTCCCCAAACGCTTTCTTGTGGACCCTGGTACTCACCCAGCGGTACGCTTCCATAGCAAGCTTCCTGGGGTCAGTTAGCTTACTATCCACTAGGTGCTGGCGCAGATCTGCAAAGCATAGACTAGACAAGTGCTCCCATGCAATCAAGTTGTAGAGCCCCTGAAAATCTGTTACACTACTGCCCTTCACCCAACCATCCAGCGACCGGCAGAACACATCCACACATTCCAACCACGTGTTGGCATCAGACTTCTTACAACTGATCCCTGTACTTTTCAGGAGTAAAATTATACTTAGTGAGAAGGGCATCCTTCATGTCAGCATAGGTGAGGTGATACCCCTTACCCAAAGCTATCAGAGCATCCCTTGCTTCTTCAGGGAAAAGTGGCCACAATCCTGCTCCCCAATTTTCCTCAGGGACCCCATTCATGTGTATGGCTGCCTCATAACCCTGGAACCACCTTTGTATGTCATCCCCCTTCTTGAACTCCTTGCCTACATTCTTGGGAATGTGCACAATCCTGTCTGCCTTTCTGGACGAATTGCTGCCACCATCTGAGCCTGACTTACTCCTAAGTTCTAGCTCCTTCAGTTCTCTCTCATGCTCTAAGAGCATCTTCTTCTCCTCCATGGCCAATCTCCTCTCCTCCCTCTTCTCCTCCCGCTCACCCTCCAGCCTGAGCTTCTGCAGCTCAAACTGCCTTGCCTCCCGCCTGTCCTCCAGCTCCTCTGAGGACAGACTGCTGCTGCCTGACCTGGCGGGTTCCCCCTCACCCAAAAGCACATCCACCCTGGAAATAGGCTCCTCCACCTCCTCAATGAGATTACCAGGCTGCCCACTGGCATGTCTGGTTGCTACCCAGGCCCTCAGCGCCTTCTGTAGCTCCTCCTTCCTTGTGAGGCCTTTAATTTGGACTTTCAGGTATTTACAAATCGCTCGTAGTTCCTTTACGGCGTAGGACTCCAACCTATCCTCCTCAAAGATAACTTCCAGAGATGCAACGGATGATGCAGTTGATTCAGGCATGACAAAAGTAGTGAGTTGAAAACTGGCAAGATCAAAAATAGGCCAAAAGAAAAAGAACCAGTATGTGGTACGTAATGGTCTGCGATATGGTAGTAGTGCACACCAATCACTGTAAGTCAAGTGCAAACACAAGTCCTATCCTCACCGCTGACAACCAATGTTAGAAATGGGATCTCTAGTTGGCAAGGGCTTGCACCTTTGTCCAAGTAGGGGCCCTTCTTCCTAGTCAGGGTAAGGGAGTTACACTTCTAAAATAACCCTGCTCACCCCTTGGTAGCTTGGCATGAGCAGTCAGGCTTATTCTAGAGGCAGTGTGTAAAGCATTTGCACATAACCAACAGTAATACAGTGTAAGCACTACAAACGGACACCACACCAGTTTAGAAAAATAACCAATATTTTTATATACTCAAGACAAGACCAATTACGACAAAAATCCACAATACTATACTTTAAAAATGAATGCTTGATAAGGTAACTTCTTCTTTGCAGGAATAACACAAAAGCAAAGTTCAGTGCGAGTCGGTAGCCCCGTCCGGGTCTACCGCGATGCTGAATTACACAGAGTCCAACAGTTCCAGCCGACCGCGTCGCTATGGGCCAGCAGAGTCGTGAACAGACTCGGTCACAGTACCTTTCTCGTTGTGGCTGGTACGGAGTGTACGAGCCGGTCGGCGTTCATCGCGGTAGCGGTGCAAGACGGAGCGATGCAAGGTGCGGTGTCCCTCGATGCGGTGCAGGCAGCGGCTCGATGAGCGTCGTGCAGACGGAGTCAGTGAGTCCAAGGGGTGCGGTGCAGGGCGAGACGGTGCACGATGCGGTGCTGACAGGTTGCGATGCAGGCGACCAAGCCGGAGTGCGGGAGCTGGCGTCGGACAGCGGTGCGAGTCGGAGCGGTGCGTCGCAAACATGCGAGCGGTGCCCCAAATGCGATGCGGTCACGACTGTTGAGCCAGTTGCAGCGTCCGCGTCGGTCTGGTCTGGCTGGTTCAGTGAAGCGATGTGATGCGAACTGCGGTGCCCACAGGTCACGGTGCAAGCAGCGGCTCAATGTTGACGGCGTCGGACGTCGCCTACGGTGAGACCAGGGTTGCGATGCGAAGCGGGCGATGCGGTCTGCGGTGCAAACAGGTCACCGGCCAGGGATGGATTCGGTTGACGGAGTCGGTTGCAGTTCCCTTCCTCTGTGGCAACTGAAACAGCGTTCCAGAAGCGGTACCCAGAGGCTTGTGAAGTCTTTGTAGTCCCTGAGACTTCTTAACAGGAGGCCAGCTCGGTTCCAGGCCCTTGGAGATACTCAGCACAAGTTTGTAGAAAGTTCAGTCTAGTCCTTTCCCTGCCCAAGGCAGAAGCAGCAGCTGCAGGCCAACCCAACAAAGCAACAACACAGCAAAGGGGCAGTACTCCTCCTGGCAGCTCTTCCAGCTCTTCGTCTTGGCAGGTACCTTGATTCCAGCGAGATCTAAATTCATGGGGTCAGGGCCCCAATATTTATATCCCAAATTCCTTTGTTCTCTGAAGGCAGAGAGGCCTTTGCCTAGTCCAAACCAGTTCTGGAGCACTTTGTTGACAAGTCTCCGTCCCTTCTTTCAGAGAGTAGGCCAGGGACATCAGACGCACCACAGGAGGTGGAGCCAGCATTGTGGAGGGAAGGCACTGTCCTATTCAGGGCCCAGGTGCAACTCCTCCCACCCATCTACATGTAGATCTTGCTATTCAGCCCTGTGCTGACTCACCCTGTCTCCTGGCATCCCCCAGCCCCTGTCACTCACACTCCAGACAAGGAATACACAACCTCGCAGAGGCAGGCTTGGATGGTTAGACAAGAAAATACCCACTTTCTAAAAGTGGTATTTTCAAACACAGAATGTTAAAACCAACTTCACTAAAAGATGCATTTTATCATTCTGAGTCCAGGCATACTAAACTCGAATTTCTACCATGTTCCCGGGGTCAGTTAGGATTATAAGCTGCAATAATCAAAACTGCCCGTTCTGGCCTATGGGGAACAGGTAGCCTTGCAATAGTGAAAAACGAACTAGGCTGTAATTCACTATCAGGACATGCCACACACACCAGGGCATGTCCTACCTTTCGCATACAACGCACCCTGCCCACAGGGGTACCTTGGGCCTACCTTAGGGGTGACTAACATGTAGAAAAGGGAAGGTTTAGGGACTTGCAAGTGTGCGCACTTGCTAAGTCGACATGGCAGCCCCAGGCTGCGCACAGGCTCTGCGATGGCAGGCCCGAGTTACACTTTACGGGCTGTTTGCGTGGGTGGCACAATCCAGTGCTGCAGCCCACCAACAGCATTTGGTCTATAGGCCCTGGCACTCGCAGTGCACTTTACAAGGGACTGACACATAAACCAAATAGGCCAATCATGGAAACACCAATCCATAACACATTTTATACAGGAGCACTTGCACTTTCCCACTGGACAGCAGTGAGGAAAGTGCGCAGAATCATTACACCAGCAAAAACAGAGTCAAAACCGGGAGGTCAGAAAGCAAAAAGTCAGGGGAAACACGCCAATAGATGCCAAGTCTAACACAATCCTTAGTTGAGGATTACATATCAGACAGTAAACTGCAATTTGAATTAAAAAAACTAACAGCATTGTGCTTTGTTCCTCCTGACTGTGTGGATGAATACTACACTTCAATTACAGAATCAGACTATTTTACTACAAATGAAGACAAATTGGGCACCCTACTAAATTACTTTGAAGACACTTGGATTGGCTATCTAAGCAGGTTAGTTTGCAGGAGGAATCCGAGGTTTCCTGTCAAGAGGTGGAATTGTTACACGACCTCCTTAGAGGGAGGAGCAAAGACCAATAATGCCATAGAGGGATGGAACAACTCCTTCAATAAATCAATTGGGAAACCACACCCAAACTTTTATAATTTTTGGGAAATTTTGAAGAAGGAGCAAAGTTTTCAAGAAATGAGAGTAGCGCAATCATTGACTGGTAGTCGGAACCCACGAATTTCCAAAAGAACAAAAGAAATGTCCGACAGACTATTGGGACAAATTCAACAGTGTTTGTTGATGGTGGCTTCAGACTACCTAGACAATATTGCACACATATTACACTTCTAACTAATATTAACACCTATTCTATTTTACTTGCCTGTTTTGCGGCTTTTTAAATTAAAATGAAATTGGATTTTTTTCAAAAATATTTTTTTACAAACATTACAAAAAACATGATCCTACCTTCAGTTGTCTTCCTTCTTCAACTCTTGCTCTTCTGTAAAAATCCAAACCCCAGCAAGAGTCTGCAGCTGCCCAAATATCCAAATTGTGTAACCATAATCCACAATCCAATCCAAAGCACGTGCATAACTAACAAAAAGGTCACATATTGGCATAGCCACTTTTATCTGCAATGCAAATAAATCTGTGCTAACTAAAAAAAATGCATCTCCCCAAAAAAGTAAAAAAGATTGGCAAAAAACGCAACAACAAATCCATCGTTGTAATCCTCTTTCCATCGATTTTCTTTCCACGGTGTGTGAAAAAACAAAACCCAAACATTGAAATGCTTTCAAAACAATCAGATAGCAATAAAACACATTTCAAAAGTACTCCAAAATGTCCAAGAATTTCTTTTTACCGATCCATGCTATCCGTATACTCCCAAATTGCACGTGCTCGAAGTTCCTTGAAAATGCTTGCCTTCGAAAAAAGTTTGCGACGCAATCAAAAATGTTTAAAAAAAACCATTGTTTGGTTTACAGTTTGGTTTAAAAGAAATACTAATAGTTCTGTTCACAGAGTTCACATTTTATTAAATCTACAGTCTAAAAAAAAACAATCACCCCGACGTGAGCGTACAACTGCAACCTTCATAGGAATAAAATAGTTGTTAAAAACTTAAAAACACAGTTCTAAATACTTACATCTAACTAACTACCTCCTTCGACTCTCCTTACAATAAAGTTTGCCAGCCACAAAGTCTATTAAATAAATAAAGTTTGTCTTACGTGAGCGCAGCTCTTCCTTGCTTCCTATCTTGACCGCGACGCTCCACTGACTGTAGAAAGAAACGCCCAACCGCGTATGTCATCTGTAACAGTAAAAAGGAAAAAGGACAATTTCACCCATTGAATACAATTGTAAACCATGGGAAAAATTTTAAAAAAATGTTTTAAAATGTAAATGTGCATCTTTGTTGTACTTTATAATTTTGTAAATTTATAAATAAATATATGTGTGTATGAATTGATTAAAACAAATTCAAACTAATTTCTTTATATTTTTTAAATAAAACATTAATATTTTGAAATTAGTGTTAACAAACAATTTTGAATTAAGCAAATTGTGGATGACGACGACATTTTAACTCAGACAGATGATACCCCTGGAGGCCCCTGATTTACATAGGGTATAGAGACATTCTCGCTATATACCTTTCGAGTGAATTGAGTCAGGGTCAAAAGAAAAAATACACATAGTGAGTACATATGAATCACACATTATGTGGCATTGTTGATGTGTGGGGGGGGATTTGTTAACCCCCTTCCCATTTGTGATTAATGCACAATGCGGCACCCTGAAAAATAAGGAGAGGTGGGCTTGCATGCTGCATGAGGCACCTTTTTCCCTCACCTTTTTGGAATATACGATACAGATACAAGAATGTTTGTAATTTGCTATATTTCCCTACAGGTGGCCGGATTTGAGGACATAGACGCCACACTAAGGATGAGTATATCCAGAGGGCGTATTGGTTTGGAAAAGTATTGAAAAAATATTTTTATTTTAAACGTGTAAATTTTGATTTACAATTCCAGGGAGGGATCTGTTACTATACTTTGCCCTGAAGAAAGCCATGGACCCATAGGGCTGGTCACAGGCTGAAACATGTTGGCATATCTCTAGGGTCATAGGACCATTGTATCCTTGGATCACCCTACTTGTGTTTGTTTTTAATACTCACCATAGCTCCATATTAAAGGGATACCTGGAGTGTATGGTGGGTTCTTAATCTTTAACCCCTCTGGCCTTTTCTCCCAAGAGCTCCCTGAAACCTGGTTGAGCCCACCCTGGCCTTTAGGAGCCAGGATGAACCCGATGATGAAGCATGACACTACTAGAGTGTGTGAGGGTTACTATACAAAAAGGTATTTCTCCCAAATAGTGGTAGAAGCATACCATTACTCCTCTAACTGAGAACTGTGCCCACATTCCACTTTTTTCCTAGTTTCTCTAGCTCGCCTGGACAGGATACTTTTTGTTTGATAGATTTGACTTGGGAGGACGTATCCTTTACCACTTCCCGTATGTGGAAGCTTCTCTCTACCCTGTAGGCTTTACGGCCCACGTTGTACATAATTGTGTACCCCTTCAAATTTATAAATCCATTCTGGCTCCAATGGTATAGATACTCATTGTAAGACTGGATACAATAATGCGAATCATACATTATAAGTGAGGGGAATTCAGGATCTACATTCCCAAGTGACAGAATTAGAGTTTTCAGTTCAACCAGCTGTGCAGTGCGATCAACTAGTGACTGTGTATATGTTTTAAGAGGCTGGAAGTCTCCATCCCTCATTTTACCCTTAACCGCTGCGGAAGCAGTTGAGTATTGATGTTTTGTTTCAACTGCAGGATGGACAGAACCATCAGTATAAATTACAAAGTCATACTGATCTAGAGGAATTATTTCACTGGGCTGAGGCTATTCATGTTCATATTGGAGGTATGCTTTTGTCTGTAATGTAGAGTCAAAGACATAATCTACATCCGTTGCTGTTAATTAATTTGCCCACTGTATCAATCTTGGATGTAAAGCTTTTGCGATAGGGATGCTGGCCTTTGTGACAGCCTCTAAGGCTGGAATTGGGTCAAGGCCTGGGCGTAGTTCCGCAAGTGGCGGAGTGTAGTGCGAACTGCTGTTCGCGCTGGTCTTTCTGCAGCTCGGGTAGAAATTCTACCCGAGCAGTAGCTCGCGCTCGCGAACTTACCGTTCGCGAGCGCGAGCGGGGAAAAAACTCCGCTGCACTACGCGAAGCGGGGTTTTCTTGCACTCCGCGAGCTCCGTGGAGTGCGGAGTGCAGAAAACTCTGCAAACTCCGCGAATGGAGCGGAGTTCAACACCCAGGCCTAATCGGGTCATGACAATTATTAGTTTTCCCTGAGCCAATGCTCTTTCTTCCACTTCAGCAGTCTGTACTGCCCTCAGTATCTTTTCTGTCTGTGCAAAACGTATTTCTGCATTAGTATATAAATGTAATTTATATGCAATTGGCACAGTGTCACCCTCATTGAACGTGACATATGTGTAACCTGAGGTTCCAGCGAGTGCTTGTATCACCAGGATTGTGATGTTAACACGTGTGTGTAAATGTTTTGAAGCACGCGTGTCAGTTTGTACTGAACCCAAAATCTCTGTATGTTGTGGTATCCAATGTGTGCTTTAAATGTCTGGATGTATTAAATCATAAAGAGGTGTTACCCATTGTGCATAATCTGGTATGTATGCTGTGCCACACGTTTAGAAAACCCAATCTTGATTTGTGTTTTTTTCAATGTGTTTGGAGATTGTAAAAACAAACACTTCTCTAGGAAATGTGTTGCTAGACTTTTGTCTTCACTTGACAACTCTTATCCCAAAAACAGGACACTGAGATAGGCAATTTTTGATTTTTTTAAATTGAATTTGTAGCAAATCCTAGAATTATGAGATCTACTTTGAATATGTATATTGCTAAGTCATCCTCCATTAAGTATATGTCATCAACATAGGACATTGCTTGGCCATCAAATTTTTGTAGCAGTTCTGCTGCACAGGCTGAGAACAGCCTGGGGCTATTCGTGTTCCCTTGTGCCAATCACCAAATTTGTTTTTGAGAGAATAGGGCACTAAATTAAGTCAGATACCTGCTTCCAGTCACTATATTTTGGCAGAAAAACCCATTTGAGATGTCTAATGTGGTTTTATATTTTTTGCGCACAATATTATTCCTTAGTGCCGCCCCATGCGCGTTTTGTACAGCAAATGTGAGTGTAGAACTGTTCAATTGTCTGTAGTTTATGACTAAGGGCCTCATTACGATACCGGTCGGACCTACCATCTGACCACTTTGGCCGCAATCCAATTCCGACTGCCAAGGCCGGGAAAGTTCCCCCAGCCTTATTACAATGCAACTGCTGCTACTGTGGTGGTCTCATCTACAGTGGTACACATACCACCCAATAAGTCGCTGCAAGTGTGTAAAAACTCACAGGAAACATGTGATAGGTACACACATGCATGATATATGTAGGGATATGCCTTGTGCTGCATGTACCCCATTGCTGGGATGTGGCGATCTGTGCACAGTGCAGTCAAAGGGGATACATACTACCTATGGACTTACCTGCATTCCAGTGTCCACAGGGTCGTAGTCTTTGGGGTTCAGCTGCCATGGTGTAGGGGGGACCTAGAGAAAGGGATCCACACTGGAGACTGTCAAGGAGAAGCTGATTTGAAAGGGTGTGCACCCCAAATCCTTCTTTTCCGATGAGTCAAGGCAGCCGGTCGAACCACCACGGTCGGCTCGTTGGAAATGCACATCGCAATCCATGATCTGTACTCCCTGTACAGCTCAATGGCTGCTGCTTTTCTCTGACCACCAACTCAGCAGTCGGAGAAAGACTGTCGGAGTTGGCGGTCTGCCGGCAGTCGGTCAGAGTACACGATGCATGCATCGTAATCCGGCGGTCAGTCCGACCGATTCCGACGAGACAGTGGCAGTTCAACCGCCTATGACAGGACCGTGGAAGCCGGTACGACCGCATCGTAATTAGGCCCTAAGTGCTATGAATCATCTGGTTTCATTACTGGAAACAAAGGGGCCGATTCCGATCTCGGCCGGTAGGGCTCCGAATCGGATTCGGCTTTACCGGATCCGATTCGGAGCCCTGTTTCCCGACCGAACCGTACGCGGGTCCGGCCGAGCGAGTACGATGCGAAATCTCCGACCGACTCGTCCGGGCGTCCCGACCGCTCCGACCGACTCGCTCCCGGCTCGAACCGCTCCGACCGACTCGCTCGGACTCGACTCGCACCGCGCAATGGAGACGTTTCCCGGCCGGGTAAGTACGATGCGCGCCGCGAGCAGTCCGACCGAGCCGCGCACTCCGGCTCGAAAGAGCTGTCGGAGCCGTGCTTAGGGGGTCCGTGTCGGACCCCCTGTACGCGTGGCCGCGCGAGTCGCACACAGGGGGACCCATGGGTCCCCCTACCTGTGCGTGTACGGCGCGAATCGCTTCGCCCGCGTACCCGCTGTAGGGGCGCCCTTGTCCGACTCGCACCCATTGAGTCAATGGGAGCCCGCGTACGCGTTGTACGACCGGCTCCCATTGACATCAATGGGAGTCCGACCGACTCGAGTCCGATAACATACGGACGCATCGTACTCGTTCGGTCGGACTGCACGGGTCCGATTCGGTCGGAAATCTCTCCGGGTCCGGCTCGGTCGGAGAAATTTCCGGCCCGAATCGGAATCGACCCCAAAGTATTGCTCATTGGTGAGGTGCAACTTTCTATTACACAAGTTGTGTGAGTATTTCTCTAATCTGTTGTTTTGTTTCATGTTTAATGGGATATTGTGGTTGCATTTGTGTGCTGGACTTTATGGGTATGATGTGGTAAAGGGATCCTTCAACCCAACCCACGTGGTTGCCATATAACACCGGGGCTTGTGCTAGGGCCCACTCATTGGAATATGTGAGTTTATTGATTCTGAAACGCGGTCGGAAAAAGCTAGTAGTATTACTGTTTCTCCCAGTGGGACATTTCTAACAAACTCAGGTGGCCAGTCTTTTTCAGCCCAGAGAAAATATATTAAGTTTCCAAAAATTACATTTAAAAAATACATATAATATTGAAAATATCTAAATGCATTGTATAAAATAGCATAAAATGAAAATATATACTTTAACCAAATGTAAGAAATAAGAAACATAATATGGAAATAAATACAATTATTAAATAAACATGAATAATAAAATAAAAAATACTACCAATCGGTAAGAATAAATAAAAAAATTATATATTAGAAGTTATTAAAAAACATGCTATACATTTTTATAAACAAAAACAACAAATAAAAACAATGTCACTTCAATCAAATATATAATTTAAAAAAATCAAAATAAAATTGAATTAAAAAAAATGAAATCACAAATAATAAAAGTGAAAAAATAAAAACATTAAAATTATAAAATAAACGTATTATTCCCACTCAATTGGAGCAACAGTAGGGAATGTGCTGGACTTTGGAGGGGTCAGATTTACTATTCTTGCTGCAACTATTCCCACTCCAACCTGAGCAAAGATAAGGAAAGCGTTGGACTTTGGAGAGGTCAGATTTCATATTCCCACTGCCTTGCAAGCAACAGTATGGAAAGTGCTAAACTTTGGAAGGGTCAGTTTTATCATTCCCACTCGTAATTAAACTAAATACATAAAAAATAAGCACAGATATATTAAAAACGATCAGTGGTTTTTAACATTAAATATTTAGGGTCCAATTACGATGTCAGACAGTCCACCACTGACAGGCTGACGGTGGCGGCCTATGCATCATCTCGAGCCATGGTTCGACTGCTGCATTATGAGGCAGGCGGTCAGAGGCAGCAGGCGGAGGAGCGTCCGTCGGAGTGTAATACCCTACAATGGGGACGGTGCCTGTGGAGGCACTGTTGTAGGGATTACGATGTCCCTTTTCCCTCTGTCTTACATGGTGGACCGACTGCTATGTAATGGGTGACGGTATGGGACTTTGGGGGTCCCTAACAGGGCCCCGTCACCCATGGGACTCGGCTATGGGCCCAGGGGGCACATGAGTTACCCCCCAAACATCCATACCCCTTGTGCCAGGCACCGCATGGTGCCTGGCACACGGTGCATGGATGTTTGTCCATACCCCACGTGCCAGGCACCACATGGTGCCTGGCACACAGTGCATGGATGTTTGTAAACATACCCTTTACTATTGCAGCTTGTGCAGCAGCCTTTTTCTGGCCAGCAGCATAAGCTGCAATAGTAAAGGGTATGTTTCTGACCGCCGTGCTGGCGGTTGCATCGTAATTCAGCAGGTGGGACCTCTGACTCCGGCGGTCCCATTCCCGCTACAATGTTGGTCGGACACTCGTCCAACCGGCATCGTAGTTAGGGCATAAATGTAAATAATTAAACATTAAGGGGTCGATTCCGATGTCGTTTAGAAGGACTCCAAATCGGATTCGGGTTTGCCGAATCTGATCCGGAACTCTTGTTTCCGACGAAATCGTACACAGTTCCCAACATCCGATTACGATGCCTGGAAACTGTTAGGGCTGTCCGAATTGGTTCTGAAAGCCATTAGGACAGGTCGCATCTTTCAGAGCCGAATCGTACAGCTCTATGGACTCGGTTTCCGAGCGAGCAGTACGATGACCGATTCGGACAACTGTTCCAATTCGGTTTCTCCAGAACAAATCGGCTGCTGGAATCTGTCTTTGGGGGCCCATAGTAGGCCCCCCTTCACCCGGGGCCTTCCGAATGGGACCCGTGGGGGTACCCAAGGGACCCCCCTTTCCAACCATGCACAGTGTGGCAGGCACCATGGGGTGGCCACCACATGATGCAAGGTTTTCCCCAGCCACCCCTTTCTTCAATGGGAGCCTGTGTTCTTGTTCGGAACACAGGCTCCCATTGAAGTCAATGGGAGTCTGGCCAAATCGTATCCGGAAGCATCTGGATACATCCAAATCGCTCGGTCGGACTCCCCCGATCCGAGTCGTCCGTAAAGCATTCCGGAACTGATTCGGTAGGAATGCTTTCCGAACGACATCAGAATCGACCCCTAAGATGACCAGGTTACAAATAATATTATAAATTAAATAAATTTAAGAATGATTTACCAATTAAAACTATTATAAAATCTATATATTTAAAACAGTTCCCACAATAGTACACTTAAAACCCAACACTCACAACAGCACATAAAAAAATGCTAGAAAAAATATTTGTACACAATATCTAAAAAAATAACAATATTATGAAAGACTTACATAACAATACTAAAACATAATACATTTAATGAGTATAAAAGTGATTTAAAGAATGAAATTATTTACATAATCAAAATTCTAGTTAATCAATAATTAGTTGAAATAATTGATTACCAGCTTTTAAAACTAATCTTTCAAATAATTTATAAACTAAATAATTTACATTTGATAATCAAAACGTAAATAAAAATGAATACATTTTTATTAAGCAATTATAAAATATATGTTAAAAATTTTCCCACCACACTCCTCTACAAACCCAACAACCAATAAATAAATTAATTAAAATAAAAAAAACTTTAAATATAGTTCCCAAGCAAAACTATGCAAAGACATTACACATAATTGACATTAAATGAATAAAGTATAACACACAAAGTAATAAAACAAAGCACAATAATGGGAAAAACAATATTATATACAACTATGTTTAAAAAACTACAAATTAAAGACTTCAAATAATAATATTTTCTTACTACTGTTCTACGATATTCTTGATAGCACGATACTTTTGACATACTATTTATTTTCAAAATTAAGGTTGTGCATGTTTAACTTGGTTTGAACTCATTGTAATGTTTTGGTGCTTTGATCTGCATTTATCAAGAGCTCAATACTCATGATAGTGATGTTTGTCAATCTCCAGGCAGCCTAGTGTATGATCAAGTGAAGCAATATTTTGCCAGCAAGAATATTATCTGACTATGTCACCAGTCAGACACAGTGGCCCCTCTTAACTTTGGTGGTTTTGTGTGCCATATCCTTCACAGACAGCAACTCTGCCAGCACTCTTCTGGAGTTTTATGATCCTGAATCTCATCTTCTCCTTTCTTGCCAGTCTGATTGTGACAGAGAAGAGGCATAGGTAAATATAGGGAAAGAGGTCAGTTTTCACAAGCAACCCTAAACCAGAGGAAAGCAGTAGTTTGTGAGCTTAAGAATTACCAAGCAACTACAATGCTTATTTGCAATTATTCTGCAACAATGCATATTTGTTGTAGCTAAGGTGCAGACGTATTCATTGGGATAATCATCCTCAACTACACGTTAAGACAATGTGCTCCAATTAAGACAGCTTGGGGATCTAAAAACACATTGGAGGTACTTTGGGGCATATTTACAAAAAGTTCACATAACACAGGGCAGCAAGCACAGTTGTTGCACTGCGGTATGTGAACAGGAGATACTAAGATATGGTGCTCTTCAGCTCTCTACCGGCACTGGCACACTTGAGGCTGCTTAGTGCCAACACAGGCATCCTTAAGTTATGCTGCAGGATTGGTTTTGTGCAGAAACGGAAAACGTCCTGCTCAAAAACAATCCTAATAGGCAATGCCCTCTTTCTAGGTGTTTTGCAGAATCCATCACACATAGAACGAGGAAGTAATGAGGAGAATGAATCATATTTCTCCTCGTTACACCTCTCTGTGTTCAGAGTATCATTTTGGTGCAATCCCAAGTTAACTACCTTTAGTAAATTTGGGATTGCATCAATTCTATGGGTCATTGCATGGAAACACCGATGCTCCACCCATGGTACGGCTACCACAGTGTCTTTACAAAGTCACGCAATGCAACACAAATAGCCCCTTGCATGGCTTTGTAAATTCCATTTAAGGACTTGTATCACATGAGGACAATGAAAGCCCTTAATAAATTTAGTCATCACTTCCCAACATTCTAAAGAAAAAATAATTTTAGTTGCAAGTCAGTACACAGCTTCGTGTTGTTTTCACTGTTTTCCTCCCTTTCTAAAATTACCAGAAAATTTCTAATTCTCACTTTGCCTCAACCAAACATTCATAAAGGATTCAGAAAGCAGTGAGTGGAAAACCATTAACAAGATATATCCTCAAAACTGCCTCCAGCTTCACCAAACCACAGGAAATGCAATCATTATTGCATGAGCAGATTAAAGCCTGGTAAACTGAACAAACACTGCCAGTAGGATGGCATTGTCTTGGAAGTGGGTTCTATCAATTAGGTAGCAAAGACCATTCCCCACAACATGAAATATTGTGCTATTTTATGACTCTCAAGTTACAAGTGGATCATTGGAAGGACCAAGGAATGCAATTTGCAAAAAGAGTTTTGAGCTTTTCTGAGGTCAAGTTTGTTGCTAAACATGGTTATATATGCCTTAATATATAATGCAAGGTTTCCTCAGTCCTCTAGAGAAGACATTCAATTACTCTGGAACAGTATACTACTAGAATGTCATATTTTAAATATTGTCTTTAGGCAAATATCTACTACCCAATTATTGTGACGGTGAACATATATAGGGTAGTACAAGATTAGTATTCTTAGTCCTATATCTATATCTATAACTATTAACATGTATGCCACTCCAAGCAAGGCTACAATGCTGCTTAGGCTGTGTGTAATTTCATTAATTGCATTAAGCCACCATAATTCGTTTCGGCCGATACAACAACCTTGATCACACAGCAAGCACCATTTTAATAGTGCTAGTTAAATGATCACATGATTAGCATGCTCAACAAAGAAGAAATACTTCAATTAGACAGTGCTCTATTAGTGAGAAGTGCACATTAAAATCCAAAACACAATTATTAACAAATAAAACAATAAATAATATTAAAATTAATTAATTGACCCACAATTCAATGGTATAATCAACTTTTTCAATTCGTAATCATTTGGCCGTGTTCGACATAGAAATTGAATTCCTGCTATTCGAGAACATATATAAAACAAAATTAAGTGAGTATGAAACAATACAATGTGAAGAAATATGCAAAATTCAATTTCCTTCCAGTAGTGTGCAAGAAAGAGCACATACCCAAATGCCATATGTCTCGGTATAATGTCACAATTCCACTGTTTACTTATTAGCAGCAGAAATTACAATATATCAGCTGGCGCGTTTGTCATATTCCCCCTACATAGCAAATTGGTTTTATGCCCCCTTGGGCAAATTGTAGTTTGAACCCAAGCATAAATTATTGCACCAAATAACATAATGCCCATTTAGTCATACTTCCCAAGGCACTATATTTAAACCTGTGTTCTGAAAACATGTTGCTGTCAGCTGGTCAATTTCGTTAAAGAAATAAACCCAAATGGGTGACTATTGTGCCATAAAGTCTATGTGCAGGATGTCAAATAATTCATTACATAAATAATGATTTCAACCCACACAAACAAAATAACATAAACAAGGTAATGTAGATTTAGTCAGTGAGCATTTACATTGAGATTCTCATATCCTATAGGCTCTATTGACTGTGGGAGGAGAAAAAGGCTAAAGGTGTACGTACAGTTCACCCTCTGTGTTCAGGCCATCTGGTATTTTGGTAATTATGTCCAATACGTAACGGGATTCTAATCTTCTCAATTTCTTTTCCTTATTGCCACCTCTTATACTTAAAAGTATGGAGTCAATCACAAAATATCTCAGCTGTTGGTCATTGCTGTTATGGACTTCCTGAAAGTGCCTAGCAACATTGTTGGGTAACTCTGATCCTTGTTCTTAATAGCCCATACATGCTGTAATATTCTCTTGTGTACCTGCCAAATCATATTGCCTACATGCATTTTCGGGAATGGGAACTCTAAGACATATACCATGAATTCACTTTTGCAGTGGAATGCCCCACATATCTTAAATGGGGTATTGGTTAAAGATGATATCACCTCAGACTTATTAATACCATACATGCAAGCCTCACAATTGTGACATTTACAAAATCCGTTAGCCAATTTTTGAGATTTTCTTCTAAGGGCTGCTGCTAACAAATTCTTGTCTTATGGCCTTTGCTCTTCTAAAGGTAATTTGTGGCCTGTTGTGCATGATTTTCCTAATGTCTGTATCACTTTTAATTAAAATGCCAATATTTGGTAAGACTTTTTCTTATTGCACAATGTTCAGAGCAATATCCTGTAATCATTCTATTTTCTTGGCCTAGACCCTTACGTTGGACTTTCTTTGAAAATAACAGGTCCTCTCGTGTTCTGGCATTAGCCTTATCTCTGACAGCTTGAATGGACTTCTTCTTGTGGCCCCTGAGGTAAATCTATTGGTCAAATCTTTCTGTGCATGGTACAGTTCATCCTCATCACTACAATTGCGCCTGATGTATATATTTTAAGCATAAGGGATGCCATTTATTAGCTTGTGTGGGTGGAACCTCAGTGTATGTATGTTGAGTAGGCCTGGGCGGTGAACTCCGCTCCGCTCACGGAGTATGCAGAGTTTTCTGCACTCCGCGTTATGCGGAGATCGCGGAGTTCCGAAAAACTCCGCTTCGCAGTGCGGAGCAGAGTTTTTTTCATCGCTCGCGTTCGTCAACATCAAGTTGGTGAGCGCGAGCGCGGAAAATCAACATCCCGGCGAGATTTCTCAACGCGGGGGGGTCAGGTTTCTCATTGCGAGTGGTCGCGTATGCTCGTGACCGGTCGCGTTGAGAAACTGCCCGTTCGCATTGAGAAAGCAGCCGCTCGAGTAAAAATCTACTCAAGAGGCAGAAAATGAAAGCTTGCGCTGTGCATGGTGCCGTTCGCAATGATTGCACAGTGCGGACAAGCATCCGGCACTGTGCAATCACCGCGAACTGCATTTTTCTATCATACTCGGCCGCTCGCGGAGCTCTGCGTAGTGCGACAGAGTTTTTTATGCACTTCGCGGTGTTCTGCGTAGCGCAACTCCGCGAACTCCGCCCAGGGTTAATGTTGAGTTGCCTATTGGTGGCTTTCTGTATGCTTTGGTGTTCAACCTTCCATTTTTTTTTACATATACTGTCAAGTCTAAGAAATTGATTTCATGTGAGCTGAAAGAGCTACTGAATTGTAAATTTCATCTATTGTCATCTATCTAACTATCTATCTATTTATCTATTTATCTATCTATCAATCTATCTATCTATCTATCTATCTATCTATCGATCTTTCTATCTCTCTATCTATCTGACTGTCTGTCTATTACCCAGTGGTGGTTGCCTCTGGTTAGTTATAGTTAGGTCAACTGAAAAGCGTTTTTTGTGATGCGAATAACTTTGACCTCTTTTTGGCTAGTTTTTGACTTGTTTGTACATGGTGAGCTTCGGGGTGATCATCAAGATGGGAGCCGAGAAAGAAAGGGGGTCCCAAAACACAATATCCCCATGCATTTTCCATAGACTTCTTAAAGAAGGGATACAGCAAAAACTTCTGAACGGAATTACACCAAATTTGGCAGGAAGCTCGAGATTGGTCCACAGATTGTGCTTTTCTTCGTGATTTGGTGTAAATCAGCTCAGTAGTTTTTAGAAATTAAGGGTCAAATGTATTTGAATATCTGGACGGTTGGCGAGAGGGTCTAGAGACTCTCACTGGAATGCCAATTTAAAACTGGAGCATTCTGATTGGCCCAGTGAGCTTTTTTCCCCTTGGGAAATTTGCTCCTGTGGGAGTCATAAGGCATGATTATGACTTTGGCGGTCTTACCGCTGCATCGCTGCATCGACAATCCCAAGAAGATCACCGAGACGGCGGTCTTCACCCTGCCGTATTACAATGAATGCAGCCTGAACCGTTGTCGACAGAGTGTGTCCCACCTGGGCCTCGGCGGACTGCAATGTTGGCGATAGGTACTATGATGCCGCCAGGGTCGCGGTTTCCCACTGAGCTGATTACGAAAACATAGTTCCACTGGCGTTCCCCTAGTGGCGGTTCCCCGATGGCAGTAGGCCATCATGGTACTCTCTGCAAAGCACCAGAACAGTGTTTATTGGATGGATACAAAAACAACACAACTGATATCTATTGGCCAAGTGGACACACCTGCAAATCACACTGTAAAGCTCACCCCACCCCAGACCATGATCCTTTGCCTCTCCACTGCAGCACAGCAAGACAGGGCAGCAATTTTGGTCACATAAGGCTTCCCTTTATTTCCCTATCCCATTTAACACTCTCCACACACTTTTGTTTGCATTTTTTACTAATATCCCTTGCTGGTTTTTGTTAGTCATTGACACCCTCTTTAACTTAGAGTTCTTATGTTACGTCAAAGAAATCCACGTTTTTCAGAGGTGGAGTTGTCAGTCATGGTGGATGCAATCATAAGAGTAGAGCCACAATTGTTTGGAGCCCAAGTCCAACATACATTGCATTAGGAAAATGGAAATGTGGTCCAGGATAGTCGACAAAGTGAATGCTATAGGTACCACCCTCCGCACAAAGTAGGAAATTAGGAAGAGGTAGCATGACCTGAGGGTACAGGTGCATTTCCTTGCTTCCAAGCCACCTGGAGGCCCAGAAGACTTGCGGTGGTCCTCCCAGTGCCCCATTACAGCTGTTTCTCTGGGAGGAGAAGGTCTTGGCCATCCTGCATTCTGAAGGCTTGACAGGATTAGCAGGGGGAGTGAAGTCTGGTAAGTTACACCTCAATACCTGTCACAACGCTTCAATGTCCTATTTGCTCTCATCTCAGCTTTAGCTATTGTGTTTACTATCTACTTACCTCACACACAGTGCTCAAAGTATCAGAGATGTTTGATTCTCATTTTCAATGTGTATTGTTGCGTATGAGATCACACGCATCAATCTCAATTACATGCCACATGTTGGAATGCTGTTTGCATGAAATTATCATCCCAGGACCCATTATATGTGGCAATACATAAATGTATGGTCCAGTCCAACTGCATTTTGGTAACAGGTATGTAACACTAACCATTTGTCAAGCGTTGGCAAGTAGAGATTGAAATGACTTCAACTACTATGAGGCCCTGTTTCTGTAACTCTAAACAAGATGCAATAGTGAGTTGGCCCATTTTCACTTGTATCACATGTTACAACTGAGTTCCACTTCTCATGGACTTAACCATTTGTTAAGTGTTGGCAAGTTGAAATTGAAATGACTACAACTACCATGAGGCTCTGCTTCTGTAACCCTAAACAAGATGCAATAGTGAGTTTGCCTATTCTTATTTGCCTGACATGTTACAACTGATGTTCATATCTCATGGACTGAGCAATCTGCATACAATGCTCTACTCAGAGACATTTCTGCCTACTTAGCTTGATGTTGTCCTGGTCTACTCAACTGAAACAATTGATGGCATGAGTGACACCTTACCAAGTGTGCACCTCAAATCCATGTCCATGGTGGGGCATCTATTTGCTGAGGAGTCTATGGAAACGGGTAAGAGTATAGCTTACAGTCGGTCGCATCCACGACGGTGTCGGTTTTGAACGTCATCAGCAGTACGTGTACTATCATCTCCATGGCAGAGCAGCATGTCAGAGGAGGTGATTGGACCACCACAGTCACGTCATCAGGAAGGCACATCGTAATTGGGCCGGCGGTAACACTGGCAGTCCACCCTCTGACAGAGTCATTGGCCTATCCAGCAGCAGTCAAGAATTCCTGGCAGCAGCGACAGGACCGCAGCAGTCTTTCATCTATGAAACCACATGCATCGTAATATGGTGGTCAGACTGCCAATGGGGCAGCAGTGATTCTGACGCAGATGTGACAGCTGTCCCAAGACTGCCAAACTCGCAATCAGGCCCTAACTCTGATGGGAGCAAGTGCTCAAGTGCTCTGAAGGGCTGAAAGCAACATGAGAAAAATTCTGCTGGCAGCCATTATGGGACTTGGGGACTAAGGGCCAGATATACGACCATGACAATTTGCGACTTGAAAATTGCACTCGATTGCGAGTCGCAATTTATGAGTCGCAAAATGCCATGTACAACAGTGTCTGAGACACTGTTTGCGATTCCCAATGGGGTCGCAAATTGCATGTCTCATGAATATTCATGAGGCACTCGCAATTTGCGACCCCATTGGGAATGGCTGCCTTCCCAGGGATGGTGGCCTGCTGGGCTCAGCAGACCTCCATGTCTGGGACTGCTTTTAAATAATGCAGTTTTTTTTTAAAATGCAGCCCGTTTTCCTTAAAGGTAAACGGGATGCATTTAAAAAAAGAAAATGAAACGTTTTTGTTTCATTTTATAAGGGCAGGTAGTGGTCCCTGGGACCACTGCCTGCCCCTAAAAAATATTTGCCCCTGCATTTGCAAAGGGGAAGGGGTCTTGAAGAGGGCGGTAACTTGCAAGTGTTTTGCAACCGCAATTGCGGTTGCAAAACATTCATACATGGGGTAGAGAGTCGCTATTAGGAAGGGACGCTCTTGAAGCGCCCCTTCCTAATAGTGAGACACAATTTCTATTTAGCGAGTCGCAAATAAATTGCGACTCGCTAAATAGGAATTGTACATGGCCCTATTCGTTTTTGCATGCGCAAACGGGTCGCTAACCCATTTGCGCATGCAATTTAGGGTCGTAAATCTGGCCCCAAGTCACCTGTCCTGAAGTGGCAATTTAAAAATAATAAGGGACAGGTTAGGGTTACCATCCACCTAGAACCCATAGGGGGAACCAGAGGGCCCCCTCCCCCTTTGCCAATTTTTTTTAAATCAGATGTTTTTGCAGGTATCCTGTGGGACTTCCTTTGGGAGCAATGAAAACAAAAAAACAAAGGCCTGGGCCGGTTTCATTAAGGGGCGGGGCATGCGGCCCACCTTCCTGAGCCATGATAGGCCCTAATGGAGCCCACCCCCGGGGCTGCATTTAATAAGGGGAGGGGGGAACGAGGACTCCCTCCCTGAGCCATTGTAAGCCCCAGGGAGCCCACGCCTGCAGGCCAAAATCTTTTAAGAAAGGGGAGCCTTGAGGGGTTACTCCGCCCACCGCTCCCCGTTCTCCTTCCTACCTTACGCTATTTTGCACACTTGCTTGTTGCTACCTACAAAACCCTTTTAAGTATTTTAACTTAGGATTTGGCTTTTAACATTGTGTTTTATTGAATGTACTGTTGAATTTGAATTTGACTGCTGCTGTCAGAGGGCTGACAACTTCCTGGTTCCCCTGATTGCCATAGAGAGTCGCCATTTTGGGGGAGTGCGCTCTCTAGTGTACTTTGGCTGGCGGGACCATAAATATGCGCGCTGCGCGGACGCGCCAAAGGCGCGCCTATGGCAAGCCCATCTGCGCCTGTCAGCGTCCCGGAAGCGGCCAGCGCCAGCCATGCTGCCCGCCAGGCTCCGCTTCCTGAGGGTAGGTTGCGCTATACCAGCGAACATTTGCGAACACTTCGGCCCCAACCTTGCTCCCATCATAGTAGCTGGGATGTGCTTATGTGCCAAGATACCATCTGCCCAACGTGTGATTTTAGGTTGGGCTCGGGCCAGGCAAAATCAGCACAATCCAGTGTTTCATCCAGAAGGCCCACACAGGTGCCTCCAATTCTTGCTGCTATGATTAATGCGCGCTCACTAAAGAAACACCATCCTGATGTTTTTGACCTCCTTGTGGATAAACCAGTGGACCTCCTGTTTAATACGGAGACATGGCTAGATGCTTTTTCTGATCCCATTGTCACGTTGGCCATTCCTGATGGCTATGGGATCTCTAGAGCAGATCGCCCAGAGGGAAGGGGGGGTGTGGTGGCTATTATATAGGGATAAGCGGGCCCTCCACCGGGGTGAGGTTAGCTCTTGGGGGGAATTCGAAGCCCTAGATTTCAGAATTCGCTTCTCGGCACACTTACTTTGGGTGGCTCCCTGATCTATAGGCCCCCTGGACCAGCTGGAGCCTTTCTCAAAGCATGGGGTGATGTTGTTGTCCCCCAGGCTCTTCGCTTCTCCCACTACATTGTTCTAGGTGATCTTAACCTCCAACTTGACCAGGCTGATTCGAGGTACTCACTTGATTTTCTTGACATACCACATCTTGCCCAGCTCTCTCAGTGGATTAGTCTCCCTACTCACCAAGGGGGTCATATCCTCGACCCTATTTGCTCTAATTTTCCCATCTTGGTGAATGATCCCTTCCCGGTACCCTGGTCTGACCACTTCTTGACCTATTTTTCTTGGGTGGTAACCAACGTTGACCCCCCAGCTCGATGCAATCGCAAACCGGCTTTCAGCAAAATTGATCCAATTGTGTTTAGCCAGGCCTTGGCAGCCTCCAGGCCCGTTCTTGCTAATGATCTTGAGGGACTTGCTGGGTTTACAAGTTGGGTTTCAAACACAATGGATTCGCTATCCTCGGCCCTCCCCCCTTAGGCTTTCTAGGTAGTCACCATCAAAACCATGGTTCACGCCCGACCTGAAAGTGCTAAAACATGAGTGTAAGAAACTAGAGCGGGATTGGCGGCGCAGAGAATTCTGCCCTTTGGCTAAGCATAAGCTTAGGTTGAAACAAAAAATCTATTACTCTGCTATAGCCCAGTCTAAAAGCCTACACTATTCGGCCCGCATTGACCTTGTCAAGAACAACACTAAGGAAATCTTCTCCATCGTCCACAGCCCAATAAAGTACTCCTCCATCCACAGATGCCTGGTGCGACAATCTCTCTCATTTCTTGATGGATAAAATCCGCACTATCCAGGTGGCTTTTACCTCATGCAGCGGGGCTACAGCTGGTTCCCTGCCTCTGGTGACTCCACCTGTTAATCCTATTCACTCCCTGCCTGCCTTTACTCCCATTGATCTGCCTAGCTCTCTTAAGATTCTGAAGAGCTTGAAATCAGGCTCTCCTTCGGACCCCTGCGCAGCCAGACTGCTGGCAGCTGCTGCAGAGACTATCAACTTTGAAATCAATAGCATCATTAATATGTCCCTCGAGGAGGCCCGTGTCCCGGAAGTCTGGAAGCAGGCCAAGATCCTTCCCTTACTAAAAAAGCCATCCCTTGATCCTCTTAGCCCAGGGAATTACCATCCCATCTCCCTTTTGCCTAGTGTGGCTAAGGTGTGCGAAAAGGTGGTGACTAAACAACTCACAGAGTTCATCGAAAGCTCGGGCCTCTTGCATCCGGCCCAGTCAGGGTTTAGGGCTTCTTACAGCACCGAGTCAGCCTTGGTGGAAATCTCAGAAGCCATTCGAGAGTGTCTGGATGCCGGCGGGAGGGCAGCATTGATTCTGCTTGACCTGTCGGCGGCGTTCGACACAGTTCCACATCTACTGCTGCTCACCCGTCTTGCCGAGATTGGTATTTCTGGCACTGCTTGGGGTTGGCTTAAGTCCTTTCTGGAAGGGCGGATGCAACAGGTCTGGCTTCCGCCGTCTTCTTTATCCCCTCAGATAGTGGCCACAGGTGTCCCTCAGGGGTCTTCCCTTAGCCCCCTTCTTTTCAACATCTACGTTACCCCACTGGTCCAACTAGCCGAGGACTTGGGGGCTAAAATCATTGCTTATGCAGACGACACCCAGCTCCTATTTACATGGGGTAAAAACGAGGACTCCGTCTCCACCGCAAAAAATTGCTTGACCTCTGTATTTAATTGGCTAGCAGATGCTCAACTTATGTGCAACGAAGAGAAGTCTGAGATACTCCATCCGAGTTCTCCATGCCTTCTTCGACAGAGAAACCCGCTAAGAACCTCAGGGGTTTGGTTTGAGGAGAACCTTTTGTTTTCCACTCAGGTCAAGAAGCTTGCCGGTAACTGCTTTGGCCTACTTAAAACCCTTAGGAAATTTCTGCCTCTTCTTCCTAGGGCTGCCAAAGAAACGGTTATCCGTGCTCTCATTTTATCCCGGCTAGATTATGCTAACGCTCTGTACGTTGGCATCCCTGGCTATCTGCTGAATAAGTTACAGGTGGTCCAAAATGCAGCAGCCAGGCTTCTTCTTGACATCCCTATTAGAAGCAGCGTGCGACAACACCTGCGCTCACTGCACTGGCTTCCCGTGGCAGAACGGGTTAAACTTAAATCCCTAGTCATTTGCGCTACGCAACACCCAAGACCCCACGGCTTTCAAGAAAAACCTGAAAACATTTCTCTTTGCTTAGTGCAACCCTCCTACTCCTCTTGGATCGCGCCGGGACACTCCTTGGAGTATCTGTGAGCGCAATAAAATAAAATAACATAGCATAACATAACAGGGAGGGCCACATGGCTCACTTGCTGTGTCCCGGGTAGCCCACCCCCAGGATGCACCCGTTTCACTACCCGCACCAGTGCAGCCCCACTCCCCTTAAGAAATGCTTGGCCTGGGGGATGGAGTCCCTGGGGCCAACAAATGTTTAGGAAAGGGAGCAGCATGGCCCCCCAATGTGGTCCCTGGGCTGAATATGTCTCAAGGAGGGGGGCCATGCACCACCCCCTCTCCATAATAAGTAAATTGAGCCCCGAGGGATGGGGATCCTGGGGCCAGAAATGGCTCAGGGAGGGGGCTGTGTGGCCCCCCCTAATCTTTTATTTACATTTTGGCCTTGGGGAATAGGGTCCCGGGGCCTAATAATGGTCGGGGAGGGGGGCCACACAGCCCCCTCCACTTTATAATGTAACGCGTCCCTGGGGGATAGGTTCCCTGGGACCTAATAAGGCTTGGGGATAATAAGACGTGGCTCCCCTCCCCTCCCCTTTACAATGTAACATGGCCCCAGGGAATAGGGTTCCCAGGTCCTAATACAGCTTGGGGAGGAAGTCACGCAGCCCTCCTCCACCTTTTAAAAAACACACAGTCTTGGGGGATATGTTCCCCGGGGAAGGGTGGCCGTGTGGCCCCAATCACCTTTTAATAAAAAAAATGAAGGGCTCCAGATCAAGGGGTCGGTGGAGACTTTTAAGGCTTGGGGAGGGAGGCCACATGACAGGCTCCTCTTTTTATTTTTACTGGCCCTGGGAATCGCGACCCTGGGGCAACTTAAGGGTGGGTGGGGGCCCCCTTCCCTTAATATATATGTGTTGCCCCAGTGGATGGGGTATACAGGCTGTGCGTGGTTTGGGGTTAGCAGCCTGCTAGGGGGTCGGCCACAGGGCCTGGCGGCAGGCCAAGCCCTATGGCCAACACCCCGCTGCGCTTAACCAAATGCTGTGCGCAGCATGGTGTTGGCTGGATGTGTAGATTTGGGCGCAAAGGCTGGCTGCAAGCCATGTGCAGCAGGAGGTTGAATGCAAGCCATGTGCAGCAAGAGGTTGAATTTATTTAACTTTATATTAAAAATAGAAATTCACTGAAAAAGATAAAGGTTAAAGTAACATTATAGTTAAGCAAAATGTTCAGTATCAACGTAATATTTTAAACTATAAAAACCACACAAATTCACCAGTTATAGTTATAGTTATCTCAAGTAATTATAACTTGTGCCCTCGCCATGCACTGCTAATTACTCCACATATTACATCACTCATAACATTTTCTATGACATCATTGATAATATCACTGTAACATTTGCAATTAAATTATTGATGCAAAGACTGCATGGCAGGGGCACAAGTTCTAGTTACTATGACGTTACTTTAACCTTTGCTTTTTTCAGTCAATATAGCAGAGATAGCCATAACCTGTGCAGCACCATGCACTGCTTATGACCTCACATATTACATCACTCATGACATCATTGGTGACATCACTGATGACATCTCACATGACATCATTGATGACATCCCTGTTCATGTCACCGATGGCATCATCCACCCTTCTTTTGTACACATTGCTCTATAAACGGGTACAGCATTAGAGCTCTGAATGTAAGTACAAAATAGCTCAGAAGAATATGAGGCATCATCAATGCCATCACAGAAACAACTCCCTTAGGTGTAGAAAGCATGGGTTATGTGCCACATATGTGTAGCATCGTTCATATTAACAATCAACCACAGATATTTGGGAGACCCTCATTGCATACAGTGTTCAATCTGTATACAAGTGTTCAGAGAAAGCCAAGTTCCTAAAAATGATGAACATCTGTTCCAAAATTGTTGCCCTACTGAACTTGATATGAGTAGAGAAGCAGTTACTGTAAACAGTATTCACTCTGTGGAGAGAGTTTACCTTGTACCACGCTGTTTGCAGACAGTGAAACTCTCAATCAAAATACACTACAGAGTATTAAAAAGTATCTACTAAGAACAGTGTACACTCTATGCAACACTTGGTAAAAAAGGCACTATTCTCTTAAAATAAATAACCTCTGAAGGTGATAAAGATTATACTACCTGCAGTCTTTATACTGTGGTGCAAACTTTACAGATAGCACAACTTCTGAATCAATACAAGTACATGTACATAGGTTAGAACCTGGTGCACACAGTCTTCTATGTTATGTAGAAATTGTCATGCTGAGGTGATTCTGTCTAATAACTAAAGGCTGCTTAGAATACTTAGGGGCTTATTATAAGTTTGGCAGTCTGACTGCCCGAGAACTGCATCCACGTTGTTCATGCCACAGCTGCGCTGGCGATCTACCACTCACCTTATTACGAGTAATGCTCTCTGTAACGCCGACCGTGGCCAAGGTGGTCTACCCAGCAGGACTGTGGCAGTCTGCAATGTCCGCGGTGCATCCAATGACGCCGTCAGGTCTGCGGTCGACCCGCCGAGCATATTATACAAAGTCATACTCGGGGTCTCAAAGTGGTACTCAACAAACGGCGGTTAACCAACAGTGGTTTACCACCGCTGTACGCGCCAAAAAGAAAATACAAAACAGTGACCATTGGATGGGTTGAAAAACTACACACCTGATGTGCTTTGGCAAGTGGTCATGCCTGCAAATCACACTATAAAACACACCCCATCCCTGATCAGCATCCTCTGCTTCCTAACTACAGCACAGCAAGACAGACAGACAGACATTTTCAATGCTACACATTTTCATCCTTTCATTTAGCACTCTCCACCACATGTAGCTTTTTTATTTTGCCACCTTTTTACCTCTATCACTTCTTTGTTATTCACTCACATACATTTTTGTATTTTTCACCATGCCTGCTAAAAAAACCCGGTTTCACTAAGCAAGAGTTGCCATTCATGGTGGAGGAAATCATTAGAGTAGAGCCACACATTTTTGAGTCCCAAATCCAGCAGACTCCTCTCAGTAGGAAAATAGAAATGTGGACAGGATAGCCAACAGAGTGACAGCCTTTGGTAACACCCATGCACACAGGGAGACATTAGGAAGAGGTGGAATGACCTCAGGCTGAAGGTATGGGCCAACTACAACAACCACCACCTGGAGAATCTGACGACTGGTGGTGGCCCTCCAAGTGCACCACTACAACTCTTACCCAGGGAGGAGAGGGTCTTGGCCATCCTGGATACTGAGGTTTTGTCAGGAATTGAGGGGGTAGTGGACTCTGGTAAGTTACACTTCAATAACTGCCACAATATCACAATGACCTGTTTGCCTTCAACTCTGCATTTCCAATTCTGCTCTCCATCTACTTTCCTAACATGCAATACTTAAAGTATCTGAGATGTTGGTTTGTCTGTGTATTGTTGCATATAGAGCACATGTATCGAACTCCAGGATATGCCACATATTGCAATGCTGTCAGTAAGTGCATTACCATCAAAATATCTATCCAGGACCTATTAAATGTGTGAAATGTAAATGTATGGTCCATCCCAAATGCATGTTGCCAACAGATGTGGCATACTGATCGTTTGTTAAGTGTTGCTAAAGTGACATAGAAGTGACTACAACTACCAGGAGGCCCTGTCACTCCAACTATAACGAAGATGCTGCACTCAATGTTGCCCCTTCTCACTAGTATGTCATGTTAATATTGAAGTTCACTAGTCAGGTAGCTTTTCATTAATCAAGTGTTGCTAAAGTTAGATAGAAGTGATGACAACTACCATGAGGCCTTGTCAGTCCAACTCCAACCAAGATGCTACACTCCTCTTGCCCCTACTTGCTTGTCTACCATGTTACAAATTATGTCAACTGTTCATGCAGGTTAGCATCTGTCAAGTGTTGCTAATGTTAGATAGAAGTGACTACAACCAACTACCATGAGGCCATGCCACTCCAACTCTACCCTTCTCACTTGTCTCCCATCTTACAACTGATGTTAACTGTTCATGCAGGTTACCATTTGTCAAGTGTTGCTAAAGTGACATTGAAAAGCTACAATTGAGACCATGAGGCCCTGTGACTGGAACACAAACCAAAATGCTACTCTCCTTTTGCCCCTTCTCACTTGTCAACTGATGTTAACTGTTCATGCAGGTAGCATTTGTCAAGTGTTGCTAAAGTGACATTGAAAAGAAACCACAATGACCATGAGGCCCTGTGACTGGAACTCAAACCAAGATGCTTCACTGCTCTTGTCTCTTCTCACTTCTCTCCCATGTCACAACTGATGTTAACTGTTTATGTAGGTTACCATATGTCAAGTGTTGATAAAGTGACATTGAAGTGACTACAACTACCAGGAGGCCTTGTCATGGCAACTCAAGCCAAGATGCTATACTCCTTTTGCCCCTTCTTTCTTGACTCCAATTAAACTACTGATCTTCACTAGTCATGCAGGTTACCATGTGTCAAGTCTTGGTAAGTTCAGATAGGGAAGCTAACACTACTACCATGATTCTCTGTGGCTGCAACTCTAACCAAGATGCTACACTCCTTTTGCCCCTGCACACTTGTCTCCCATGTTACTACCGAGCGTCACTCATCATGGACTGTGCAATGTGCAGAAAATGCTCTACTCAGATATACATCTCAATACTTTGCTTGATGGTGTCCTGGACCCATTAACTGAAAGAAATAATGGCATCAGTGACATCATTACAACGGTGTAACCCAATATATGTGTGCCATGAATGAAACTCAGCTGATTAGTGTTGCCAGGTGACCCCTGACTCTGCACTTCTCACATGAGGAACAATGCTAAAGATATATGTAACCAAGCTGGGTGTTTGCCTGTATTTGACAGAACTAGGCCTTGGAATGGACAAATACACATGTTAGGACCACATTGTGTTTGTAACAGAGTTTTGGAGATGCCATGTGTTGGACTTGGCCCTTTTTGCAGGGTTATCCCCAAACGTTTTGCTTCTTCCTCCTATTTTTTCCTGACCTGTGTTTGTTGGCTACAGGACTCTGGGCACTTTATCACTGCTGATCAGTGCTAAAGTGCATATGCTCTCTGTGTAAATTGTTATTGTGATTGGTTATCCATGATTGACATATTTGTTTTACCAGTAGGTCCCTAGTAAAGTGCACTGAGTGTGCCAGGGCTGGTAAATCAAATGCTACTAGTGGGCTTGCAGCACTGATTGTGCCACCCACGTGAGTATCTCTGAAAAGTAACTCAGACCTGCCACTGCAGTGTCTGTGCGCAGTTGTTAACTGCCATGTCGACTTGGCAAGTGCACCCACTTGCCAGGCCCTAACCTTCCCTTTTCTTACATGTTAGTCACCCCTAAGGTAGGCCCAAGGTCCCCCTGTGGGCAGGGTACAGTGTATGTGAAAGGTAGGACATTCCCCGATATGTGTGGCATGTCCTGATAGTGAAATACTGCCAATTTCATTTTTCACTATTGTAAGGCTATCTGTCCCCCTAGGAAAGCATGGGAGATAATTTATAACATCTTATAAATATAACTTACCATTGGGACCGGAGAGGAAAATAAAGTTTAGTATGCCTGAACGCAGACTCTAAAGATGCATCTTTTAGGAAAGGTGATTTTTACATTCTGAGTTTGAAAATACCACTTTTAGAAAGTGGCTATTTTCTTGCTCAACCATCCTGTGTGCCTCTGCCTGTTTGTGGATTGACTGTCTGGCTTTGGAGTGACAGGGGCTGGGGACGTGCAGTGGCTCCAGGAGTCTGGATGAGTCAGCACTAGGTTGAATAGGCCTGACCTGCATTTGGAGTGGTGGGAGGAGTATCACCTGTACCTGAATAGGGCTGTGCCTGCCTTCCACAATGCTGGCTCTGCCCCCCTGTGGTGTGTCTGGAGCCAAGGCTCACACTGAGAATGGATGTTGTTGTGCACTTGCAGAGTGCCCCCCCAGAACTGGTTTGAACTGGGCTCAGAGCCCCTTGCACAAAGAGAACAAAGGCATTTTGGGGTATAAGTATTAGATCTAAAACCCCTGAACTTTAGACTACTTCTGGAATCAAGAGGAACCTTTGCCAAGGAGAAGAACTGGAGAAACTGAGGAGAAGTACTGCCCTTGCTGTGTGTCTGGGGTTGGCCTGCAGTTGCTGTTTCTGCCAAGGAAAGGAGAAGGACTTTGCTGTGTGCTGTGTCCCCTGCTTGAGGAAAGTCTCCAAGGGCTTGAGTAGAGCTAGCCTCCTGTTTTGAAGTCTCAGGAATACAAAGACTTTACCCCCAGCCCCCCTGAACTTCCCTGCTGGGAGTTCTGACCTGCCAAGAGGTGCCTGTGACTGTCTTTGGCCTCTGGAGGTTGTTTCTGCTGTTGGGAGCTGGAAAAGCAACGCAACGACAAGGAAATCCATGTATGGCTCTTCTTGCGACAGTTTTTCCAATGCAACGCCGTGGTGCGAGAAGAATCTCCCCGCATCGCCGCGCTGCTGCCGAAACCAACGCAGCGCTTGTCGCCGCAGCAAGAATCGACGCATCGAGGGATCGTGGCTGAAAAAGTCGACGCAGCGCCGCTCGCCGCATCGTTTGCCGGCGCTTCCCGGATTTCCACACATCGTCTCTGTGCAGCAAGTTTTCCCTGACGCACCACCCACAGATCGGAGTCGTCTCAGCGCTTCCCCTACAGACCGGACCCGATGCACCGCTCCCCTGTGTCCAGCGGAACTGTCACATCCACGAAGGTCTCAGGAATCGACGCATCTATTTGTTTTTCGACGCTTCCCTTTGCTGTGGCTGTTTGGCTTGGTGAATTTTGTCGTAACCACAGGTACTTTGCAAGAAATCACGCATCCATAGTTTTCTATGGACTCAGTTGCTAAAACTTTTGAAAGTCATTTTTTTCTTAATACTTGTATGTTGGATTTTAGTTGTTTTGGTCTTGTTAAGTTTAGATAAAGATACTTTCTTTTTCTAAACCGGTGTGGTGTCCATTTGTGGTGTTATCACTGTGTTACTGTGAGTGTTGGTACAAATACTTTACACATTGCCTTTGGGATAAGCCTGTCTGCTCATGCCAAGCTACCAAGGGTGTGAGCAGGGGTTATCTAAAGTGTGTATACCCCTTACCCTGACTAGAAGCAAGGGTCCCTATTTGGACAAAGGTACCTGCCTCTGCCAACTAGAGACCCCAATTTCTAACATTGGTGGTCAGCGGTGAGGATTTGAACTTGTATTTGTACTTGACCCACAGTGATTGGTGTACATCACTAGTTTAGTGCAGACCACTACAGAACCACATACTGCGTTTTATGTTTGGTTCTATTTTTGATCTTACCCTTGAGTTATCCATGCATCATGTCTCGAAATAGTAAACCAGCAAGTGAGGCTGCAGAATTGGAGTTTGACATTGAAATGTTAAGTAGTTACAAAGTAGAGCAACTCAAGCAGTTCTGCAGGAGCTTTGGGTGTCCCATGAGAAGCAACTCTAAGAAAGAGGAGCTACAGAAGGCCTTAGGGGCCTGGTGGGAGGCCAGAGAAGCTGGGGAGACAGATGATACAGATGTGGATGGGGGTGTGCCAGAAGGCCGTTTCAGATCCCAAGATTGGCCTGTTGGGAGAGCAGCCTCTAGGGCTGACAGCAATCATTCTTCCTGGAATTTTTCTCCAGAGGATTTGGAGGAATGGCAAAGGGCCAGGGATCATGAATTGGAGGTCATGAGACTAAAGGCAGAGGAGAGCAAGAACGCTCGTGCCTTGGAAGAAAGGAAGTTGCTCTTGGCACATGAATTGAGAATGAGAGAGCTTGATATGGAGCTCGAGAAGCTTGAGGCCATGAGTGTCTTGGCCAAGAAAAAGGAAAAGTGTTTAGCTCATGAAGTGAGCTTGGCTGGCTTGGAAGTGGAGTCCAGCTCAGATGGTGGCGTCAAAAATGTAGTGTCTAGTGCTGAGAGAGTAGTACACACACCCAGAGATGTGGTGCCTGACTTGAAGGAGGGGGTTGACATACATCAAGGGGTTCAGGGTTATGAGGTAGCTCTAGTGGTGCACAGTGTCCCTAAGGTGGATTTGGGAACTGGCACAGGGGTTCATATTCCTAGTGGTCGGAGGGACACTCTACTGACTCTAGATGAGAGGTGCAGGGAGAGGGGTTCCCCCATGGTAGAAGCCTTGGTATGTGAGTATGGAGACCGCCCAGAAGAGTGTGGGTTGAGTGACAGAAACAGTCAGACACTGTTTTGCCAGTCTCAGGAGGGTGATGTGAGGTACTTGTGTGAGGCACTGGATGGTGAGGCAAAGAGTAGCTTGGTCAACACTTGTGTGGGGCTATGTGATTCGATTGTTGGAGAGCATATTTTAAGTCCCTGTTTTCCAGCGCTATGCCAACAGCCGGTAGAGTGTGAGTTCTCTGACCCCAGCGAGCTTGCACTGGAGGTAGACCTTTTGGTGGATTCCAGAGGGTCTGAAGAAGCTTTTGGGAGTTATCCTGAAGAGGGTGGGTCAGGTTTTCCCCAACCCAGTGAGGTAGGGGAGGTTTGTGGTAGCCCAGATAGGTTGCGGAGTAGTGGGAGGGGTGTAGGGTCAAACGTCCTGTCTCAGAGGAGAAGGAGTGGGAGTGGACCTTGTCCCGAGGTGCCTGAAACCTAGTCCCCGGGCCTGGTTGGTTCCATGAGTAAACACCAGGAGGGGGGCCTAGTCTGTACCGAGAGGCCATCCCCTGCGGGGGATCCCAAAGTGTCAGGTGAACTGGGGGGACTGCTGTAACAAGGATCCCACCAGTTCTGGTGTCTGGCAGCACAGCTCCAGTGGGGAGGGTACATGAGTCCAGAGAAAAGGGTGAGGGGGGATGAAGTCCCCAGTGGAAGGACCAGTGGGTCAGGGGTTGCCAGCTCTGAGGTCAGAGCACCCCAGGACTGACCCTGGTGAGGCCACTTCTGGCCTGGGGGTCTTCATGCTCTGTCAGATGGACAGGAGGCTGGAGACCTGCACCAGGCGGACTCTCGCACAACTCATGAGGAGTGTGTTTCCCTTGGGGGGGTCAGTGTACTCTCCCAGAAGTCCTGGGTTGCCAGGCACAGGTCCAGCCTAAGGGTACAGACCCTGGGTTGGAGGACCAGGTTCAGGGTGTCCCCCCTGACTTGGAGGAAGGGGCGACTGCTAACAGTGTCCCTACCAGTTTGTCTTCTGGGGGTACCGCTCCAGGTGCAAGGGTGCAGAGCCCCAGGGAGGAGGACCGGGTGTGGGAGAGGCCACCCCAGTCCTGTGTCCAGCCACAGGGTACAGACCCTGGGCTGGTGGGCCAGTGTCGGGATGCCATACCTGACTTGACAGGAGGGAGAGTGGACAAAAGGTGCCAGGCACCGGGTGCTACTGCCCCCCACTCTCTGACACCACAGAGGTTAGAGAGGCCTGAAAGGCATGAGGCCTGGCTCTCATCACTGACAGCTGTCAGTGGCCACTGTGGCTGGCTGTCCTGATGGACAGAGTTGCCCCTGGGAGGGGGACAGGAGGCACACCCCGGGGGTGGACTGGGCCACACCACTGTGTTGGACATGTGGGTACTGTCTGCCTGTTGGGACATATCTGTGAGCAAAGTAAGTTTAGGCGCTGCACAGATGGGGTCCACAGGTGAGGAAAAGGGTGCCCCATGGGTTAGCTTAGTGGGCCCTGAGAGTATGGATAGAGGAATCCAACTAGGTTCAGGAATGCGCAGAACGGGAATAGACACCTTCTGTTGCGGGCCAGGTTCCATGTTCTATCGCCCCAAGCAGGGAAGCCCATCGAGGTATGGATTGGTCTACCCTGGCTTTAGGCTGGAAGGGGGTTGTGTTGGACTTGGCCCTTTTTGCAGGGTTATCCCCAAACGTTTTGCTTTTTCCTCCTACTTTTTCCTGACCTGTGTTTGTTGGCTATAGGACTCTGGGCACTTTACCCAGTGCTAAAGTGCATATGCTCTCTGTGTAAATTGTTATTGTGATTGGTTATCCATGATTGGCATATTTGTTTCACCAGTAGGTCCCTAGTAAAGTGCACTGAGTGTGCCAGGGCTGGTAAATCAAATGCTACTAGTGGGCCTGCAGCACTGATTGTTCCACCCACATGAGTAGCTCTGAAAAGTAACTCAGACCTGCCACTGCAGTGTCTGTGCGCAGTTGTTAACTGCCATGTCGACTTGGCAAGTGCGCTCACTTGCCAGGCCCTAACTTTCCCTTTTCTTACATGTTAGTCACCCCTAAGGAGGGCCCAAGGTACCCCTGTAGGCAGGGTGCAGTTTATGTGAAAGGTACGACATGCCCCAATGTGTGTGGCATGTCCTGATAGTGAAATACTGCCAATTTCGTTTTTCACTATTGTAAGGCTATCTGTCCCCATAGGCAAGCATGGGAGTTAATTTATAACATCTTATAAATATAACTTACCTTTGAGACCAGATGGGAAAATAAAGTTTAGTATGCCTGAACTCAGAATCTAAAGATGCATCTTTTAGGAAAGGTGATTTTTACATTCTGATTTTGAAAATACCACTTTTAGAAAGTGGCTATTTTCTTGCTCAACCATCCTGTGTGCCTCTGCCTGTTTGTGGATTGACTGTCTGGCTTTGGAGTGACAGGGGCTGGGGACGTGCAGTGGCTCCAGGAATCTGGATGAGTCAGCACTAGGTTGAATAGGCCTGAACTGCATTTGGAGTGGTGGGAGGAGTATCACCTTTACCTGAATAGGGCTGTGCCTGCCTTCCACAATGCTGGCTCCGCCCCCTGTGGTGTGTCTGGAGCCAAGGCTCACACTGACAATGGATGTTGTTGTGCACTTGCAGAGTGCCCCCCAGAACAGGTTTGAACTGGGCTCAGAGCCCCTTGCACAAAGAGAACAAAGACATTTTGGGGTATAAGTATGAGACCTAAACCCTGAACTTTAGACTACTTCTGGAATCAAGAGGAACCTTTGCCAAGGAGAAGAACTGGAGAAACTGAGGAGAAGTACTGCCCTTGCTGTGTTTCTGGGATGGCCTGCAGTTGCTGTTTCTGCCAAGGAAAGGAGAAGGACTTTGCTGTGTGCTGTGTCCCCTGCTTGAGGAAAGTCTCCAAGGGCTTGAGTAGAGCTTGCCTCCTGTTTTGAAGTCTCGGGAACACAAAGACTTCACCCCCAGCTCCCCTGAACTTCCCTGCTGGGAGTTCTGACCTGCCAAGAGGTGCCTGTGACTGTCTTGGGCCTCTGGAGGTTGTTTCTGCTGTTGGGAGCTGGAAAAGCAACGCAACGACAAGGAAATCCACGCATCGCTCTTCTTGCGACAGTGTTATCAATGCAACGCCATGGTGCAAGAAGAATCTCCCCGCATCACCGGGCCGCTGCCGAAACCAACGCAGCGCTTGTCGCCGCGGCAAGAATTGATGCATCGAGGGATCACGGCTGAGAAGGTCGACGCAGCGCTGCTCGCCGCCGCTGCATCGTTTGTCGACGCATCCCGGATTTCCACACATCGTCCCTGTGCGTCAAGTTTTCCTTGACGCATCACCTGCGGATCGGAGTCATCTCAGAGTTAACGCATCGCTTCCCCCGCCAGACCGGACCCGACGCACCGCTCCCCTGTGTCCAGCGGAACTGTCGCATTGAATCCACGAAGGTCTCAGGAATCGACGCATCTCTTTGTTTTCCCATTGCTGCGGCTGTTTGGCTTGGTGAATTTTGTCGTAACCACAGGTACTTTGCAAGAAATCACGCATCCATAGTTTTCTATGGACTCAGTTGCTAAAGTCTTTTGAAAGTCATTTTTTTCTTAATACTTGTATGTTGGATTTTAGTTGTTTTGGTCTTGTTAAGTTTAGATAATGATACTTTCTTTTTCTAAACCGGTGTGGTGTCCATTTGTGGTGTTATCACTGTGTTACTGTGAGTGTTGGTACAAATACTTTACACATTGCCTTTGGGATAAGCCTGTCAGCTCGTGCCAAGCTACCAAGGGGGTGAGAAGGGGTTATCTAAAGAGTGTATCCCCCTTACCCTGACTAGAAGCAAGGGTCCCTATTTGGACAAAGGTACCTACCTCTGCCAACTAGAGACCCCAATTTCTAACACCATGTTTATCCTTAAAGCCAAAATTCCACATTTCTGCACATCTAATGAGTTGATTAAATCTACAACATCTAATGAATGTCTACAAATTTCTAGTAAGCAACTTCAACTCCATTGAAATTGATTACAATACTAATCTCTATCTATTTTGTTCCATTCTCGGTCCCCATTAACCTTCACAAAAACATGTATGTAGATACCTCACTTCCAACATTAACAATGTTCTCTATCTCTCAACAAGTCGACCCACCAGTGCACCTGCACAGAGGATGGAAACAGAACAGGGTTCATCTCCCCCACAGGACAAAGCCATCAGTGATGACAAAGCTCCTGAAGAGGTGGATGTGGATGAAGCTCCTGGCTCATCTGGTCAGCCTGGGCAGACGCCAGCAGTGGGGCTCACTGTGCCTACTACAACACCTCCCACCACCACTGCAACCGCTGCCCCCCAACCTGTTTACCTAGCACAATCGGTACCATCCTGTGCACCCGATTCCAGGACTCTTCACTGGCTAACACCACTCCAGTCACGGAGAAACCAGGATCCAGTGGGAGGGGGCAGTCTGTGCCAAGGGCACAGGGTCGTGGGGTGAGACATAGTGGGAGGGTAGGTGTGAGCCCATAGAGTGAGCCCACTCAGGCCACACTCAACCAGGCTGCTGTCACCCAAGTAATGGAGTGTACAAGGACTCCCAAAGTGTCATGGGCCAGGTATTGGCCGAAATCTGGGAAATGAAGGAGCTACCAGGAGGTTGTTGACATCCACACTGAGGTGGCCGGTATCCACACCGAGGTGGCCGGTATCCACTCCGGGGTGGCCTCCCTGGTTGGGGTGCTGTGGGACATTAACACCACCCTCTGTAGGGCTTTGCCACCTGCATCTAACCCTTCCTGTGGTCCAAGTACATCCCCACCATCAACATCTGCTGCAGCCCCAGGAAGGGGGGTCCTGTCAGAGGACGACACACCTGCAAGCGCCCCAGACTTATTAGCTCCAGATCCCTCTGGGAAAAAGAGGGGATGTCCACCCAAAATCCAAGGAACTCAGGATGGCAAGACACCCACCACCACCAGGAAGAAACCTCGCCCCAATGTCCTCCTGTGTGTGCTACACATTCACTTTGTTGGACTATTCCTGCCCACTTTTCCATATCTGATGGGAAGAGTATGTAGGACTTTGGAATCATTACCATTTGGACTCTACTGCAATGGTTTCATCCTCCATGACTGAAGACTTCACTTATTGTTTGCACTGTTTAATTTTATGTTGTATGTAAACAATCTTCAACTCTGGATCGCTACCATGTCAAAACAACACATACAAGTGTCTGGCCGAGAACATCTTTATCCCATTGTTCAAATCATAGGCTGACATGATGTAAGAAACATGCCAAATAAGACATGACTCAGTTAATCCGGGTCAGTGATCACATCATCACTTGCAGACTTTAACAACATCAAAGGAGGGAATACACCTCACAATATTCCATACAATAGGCAACAATAAAGTAGGTCTACATCATCAGCTGGAGCCATATTGCCTACCTCACAAAACAGAATCCTACATCAAACAAAGAAATACACAGACACATGTCAATATAACTGTTTATGACCACAGGGTCATTTCAATCCAGTGTTGCTTGCATTGGGTAGAATGCTGCAAACAAATGTCAGTGAGGTGCTACAAGCACTTTGGCCTACAATGAGAAGACACATCAACAGCTACATCCTGCTCATAGACAATGAGGAATTAGCCATAGTGAAGGCAGGATAGCATGAATTGGATACAACATTGTGGTCGATCACATAATGGCATACATATTGCATTAAGACCAATACACCACAAGGAACAAGTTCAAAGGACGCCAGGTTTCTTCCATCCTATCGCTATGAAAGCTGTCTTGGTACCGGTTTTGTACACCCAAACTCTGTGACAGACATTCCCAGGACCAATCCATGTCCACCTTGTACGCCTGAACAGCATCATATACCTGCTAATGTCACAACTCTGGAATTTCCAAATGAAGATGACATGGTGAAGGGACCTAAAACAGACCAACACAGAGAGATTAGCTAAGAAAACATACATATGACACACATCACATTGCTACACTTACAAAATAAACACCTTTTTCCAGATATTGCCAGAGCCACATATTCCTAGTATGTTGAATAAACATCCTCCTTACAACATCACTACAAGAGTTGCAAGACTAGTCAAAGTCATCACAACTCACATCATACTGATGAGATCCTGATTCAAATCAGCTCCTTCCTCTTCACCACTATCATCGTCTTCATTTGGCATTCCAGGGTCCCCACCCGGTGGGTCTTCTTGGCCTGTATCCTCTGTGATGTAAGGGATGTTCCATCGCAGGGCAATGTTGTGGAGTACGCAGCAGGCCACAGTGATCTTACATACCTTTCTGGGTGAGTAGAGGAGGGCTACCATAGTCCGGTACAGACATATGAAGCTGGCTTTCAGGAGCCCAAAAGCCCGCTCCACTGGCCTCCATGTTTTTCCATGGGCCTCATTGAAGTGGGCTTCCCCTGGCGTTGTAGGATTCCTCAGTGGTGCCAACAACCATGGCTGGTTGGGATACGCTGAGTCTCCTAATTTGAAGACAGACAGAAGGGCAACATTTAGTTACAAACCCTCAGATCATACCTGACATTTCCCACACAAAGTTAGGACAGATCATACTTGCCAACAAGCAAGGCTCCCTCTGGTAGTAGTTGTGACATCAGCTGGGGTATGGTGCTGTCCCACAGAATGTAGGCATCATGGGCAGATCCTGGTAACTGGGCACAGACGTTTGAGATCTACAAATCCGCTAGAAGCAACTTGCACGTTGATAGAATGGTAATGCTTCCTGTTCCGGTAGACTTGCTCCCTGTCATGTGGTGGTACTAAGCCAATATGGGTGCCATCAATAGATCCAATCACATGTGGGATGTGTCCAAATCCATAGAAATCCGCCTTCACAGTGGCTAAATGCTCACGTCTGGGGAACTGGATGTAGCTGCCCAAGTATTTCAACATTGCTGTAAGCACCTCTGTGAGGACCCGACTGAACATCGGTTGTGACATTCTACCAGAAATAGCAAAAGTGAATTGAATTGAGCCTGTGGCCCAAAAATGCAAAACTGACATAGGTTTCACTAGTGGGGGTATTGATGTAGGATTATTTATATGAGGTAGGAGGTCAGGCTCCAACTGATGACATAGATACAAAAATGTTTGCCTATTTAAATGAAATTTGGTGATGATGTGACGCTCTTTCATGGCGTGTAGATCTGGAAATGGGTGGTACACAGGTGGCTGGTGTCTCCTCCCTCTTCCAGGGTACCTATGCAATGAGTAACACAAAAACGTATTTTGGTCACAGTGTGCAGAGTGACATAAGTGAAGAGTAAGGCATAAGTCGTGTCTGAACAGCAATGCTTCATGAAGCAGTGCACATTTTGCATTATCATTGTAAAATCTTCAACATTCACCTGTCATCCCCAAGGTGCCCTCCACAGGTCTGTAACTGAACTATGCACATCATCAAATCAGAACATTGCAAATTTCCACTATAGTGAGGGTACCATAACGGGTAATGTGAAAATCCCGCCAACCGCGGTGTACAGTGAGCAGCGTACGTTTGACCTATGTACAGTTTTCCCAACCACTAACATGGCAGCTGCCTGACCTCAATAATAGGACATGTCAAACGTTGTATACCTTCCCACTTATCACTCACCCCATATTAAACTTTTGTGAAACAGTTGTATGGGAGGTTGCTAGCTATACCTCGCACACCCCTTCAGAGTGCCAAAGAAACATATGTTCACATATGGAATGGGAGGAAGTTTGAATTTTATGCATTGAATTGGATAGAAATGTGGGGTTCATGTGGCATAAATGCCCTCAGCCTGCAGAGAGCGAGGCCTCAAATTGATATGTGGCCAGTCTGAGCCATGGCCCAGCCTGGGCTAGAGTTACTGTGGCAGGAGAACAGATGCACAGAGTACTGTCCCTGTAGACCTTGTGATCCATCGATGTTCCCAGAAAGAGTGTTCTGTTCCACTAGTAGCCCTGATAGCTGTCACATGGATATTATGAGGCATGGTGATTGAGTTGATCCCCTGACCTGATACTTCTTCCCATTGTACAACAGTTTCAATGTGTGTCTGTCAACAATGACCGTCCCTTTACTAACACAGGTCTGTTGACACTTTTCTAATAGTGTTGCTTCCACTGTAAGGCCTATTGCACATCTGATACATAAATAGTGTAGATAGTGGGTTGCTGTTGAAGATATTTAGAAATTTAAATCATCTGGTTGGCCACAATCTTCCCAATCGCACAACACATACAGTGATATGTTAATTGTCATCCCTGTTCCAGTGCCTCATGTGGCAGATGGGGCATCCTGTGATGGCAGTATACACCACCCAAACTTATGTTGACTTACTATGATACTCAAATAAGTAGTCAACATATCCACACAGGCCCAGAGAGCTAGCCCTCAGTGTCATACATACCAGCAACCTTAGTCTTAGGATGTTGCATATAATATGGTACTAGCCTCTATGGACCATATGCATCAATGCACTGGGCCTGGCAGGAAATGTGTCTGGACAGTCATTCACAGGTAGTTTACTCTTCAGAAGGTCAAAATGTTGTATTGTTTGTCATGCTAACTCACATCACATTCCATGTAGGATGGGCCTGACCTAAATGATGTTAGTGGGCTGCCTCCGATTGTACAGGTCATGACCAGGGCTGAGGTCAGTCAGCAGATGAGAACAAAAGTGTGTACCTATACTATAGTTGTGTATGGCATGTGACATGGACACATGTAATATGTTGACTCTTGATGAAGGCTTGTGCTAGATATCAACATGATGTGTATCAACACTACAGTTCTCCTCAAACTTCCAGTTACAATCTGTTTCTACATCTAATGCAACCATACCGGTCAAAGTCAGAAGAAGGCCATTTGGAAAGCCATCGCCCCGAAGGTGCAGGCACTGGGGGTCTACAACCGGCATAGTGCCCACTGCAGGAAGAGGTGGGAGGACCTGCGGCGCTGGACCCGAAGATCACAGAGGTCCAGCTGGGGAAGGCCTCCCAGCATGGAAGGGGCACGTGCGGATCCCTGACCCCCCTGATAGCCCGCATTCTGACAGTGGCCTACCCAGACCTTGATGGGCAGTTGAGGGCTAAACAGCAGCAACAAGAGGGTGAGTCCTGGCCAAAGTCATACATGTTACTCTGTCAACTTTGTGATTACAAGCAGGCATGTCCAAACTAACCCTGGGCGGAGTTCGCGGAGTTCCGCTACGCAGAACTCCGCGAAGTGCGCAAAAAACTCTGCCGCACTACGCAGAGCTCCGCGAGTGGCAGAGTTTCTTTAGATAAATGCAGTTCGCGGTGATTGTCAGTGCCAGGTTCTTGTCCGCACTGTGCAATCATCGCGAACGGCATCATGCACAATGCAAGCGGGCGCTGCTTTTCTGCAGCTTGAGTAGATTTTTACTCGAGCGGCAGCTTTCTCAACACGAGCGGGCAGTTTCTCAATGCGAGAGGTCGCGAGCATATGCGACCACTCGCAATGAGAAAACTGACCGCCCGCGTTGAGAAATCTTGCCGGGAGGTTGATTTTCCACGCTTGCGCTCGCCAACTTTATGTTGACGATCACGAACGAGGGAAAAACTCGCCGGGAGGTGGATTTTCCTCGCTCGCGCTTGCCAACTTGACATTGACGAACGCGAGCGAGGAAAAAAACTTCGCTCCGCAACGCGAAGCGGAGTTTTTCGAAACTGCGTGAGCTCTGTGTAACGCGGAGTGCGGAAAACTCTGCAAACTCCGCGAGCGGAACGGAGTTCAATGCCCAGACTTAGTCCACACCAAGATTAGTAGTGGCCAAGTTGAGTCATTGTTAGCGTAAGAGTGGTAGTAGGTACATGCTGCTGGGCTGTGCCTATTGTTTTTCGGACCTGAAAGACTGCAGATTCCTGTCCACATCCAATTCTCTCCTTTTGAGCAGATACATGGCTGAGTGAAGTGAGTAATCATCTCATGTTTTCAGTAAAGCTGGGTAACAATTGTACCACAGAGGCAACTGGTCAGGCTTGTGTGAGGAGTGATGTACCCTCACTACTGATGGTGGCCCTATTGCATCTGACATGACAAAGTTCACAGTACATGCAGTGACTGTACAACAGTTCCCATTGTAAGTACTGGTTATACAGTGAAATGGGAGTGCAAGCATCACTGGTGCCATTAGCATTAGTGTCTACATGTTGGCCAGTGTGCATTTGGCAGTTGATGGTTCATCTGCAATAGTATTCCTAAATACTCACTCACTGACTGGTGACATGGTTGAGTGAGTGAGATGTAGAACTGTGGGGATCGTATGTGAGTGTCTACACTGATTCTTACAAGGCAATCTGAGTATGCAGTACGAAAGAGTGGTTTGATGTGCCTGCCCATTGCAACTCTAGTGATCCCATATCCTTATGCCATAGATGTTCAGGGACACCCAAAACCTTCAAAGGTGTATTGGCTTGTGGATATACAATCTATAACTGGTGTCATCAACTGTACCAAGAAGGATTGGGGATGCTCATATGGCTATATTGAGTCTTGTGCTGTGTGAATTCAGAGAATCTATCTCCCAAATGTTTGGACCTCAATGGCTTCAGGGACCTTAATATGTGAAATGTGATACATAGCTAAACTACATGTGTAGAATTTTCAATAGACTTTCAGGCAGCGGTCAAATGATGTAATTTGGCAACCAAATTGTTATCAGTGTGCTATGAGCATTTGTATATGACTTGATGTCTACCACAACAGAAATTAATGGTACATTGGTGTTTAACTTGACCTTCATGACATCATGATGTGTTATGAGGGATAGATAGATCTTTTGAACTCTGGACCTTGTGTAAGCATTGAGTAAATCTCAATATTGTATCCATCCTATTTGGTTGCATCTATTTACAATAACATATACCAAGTGCCAAAGTGTTCACGTTGATCAGCTATCCTAGTATGGACATAAGGATGGAGTGTAGAGAATTCCATCCATGCATTTGGGCCAGTCTGGGGTTCTGACATGAGTGGACCCAACCGTTTGCAGGTTATGTAGCATGCATGCATGTGCTCATGCTAACTTTGAACCCTATGGAGTGAACAATGAAGGTGATGTGATATGTGAACTTCATTGTTTTCTGCTGAATTGTGATGGACAGGTGTGGAAATGCAGTTGCAATAAACCAAAGTTCCATGTCATTTCAGAGACTTCCAGGGCAAGTGGAGGAGAAGGGGCCAACATCAGTGGGGACACAGCTGGTCACGGCGGTTCCAGACGGAGGGACCCAGTGACCAGGAGAGTGTGAGGAGTGCCCCAGAGGACAGCATCCACATCTCATCATCATCTGAGTCATCCTGTGGTGGACTCTCCGATGTGGTGGCAGACCCAACAGGATCAGTTCCACCTTCATCCTTGTCCACCCCCCCAGTTCCATCACCACCCTCCCTGTTGTCCCCCCACAAGCTTGCCATTCCCGCTCCTCAAAGAGGGGAGTGCTCTCCTTTTTTGCTGGCACTTCAGACCCTGCCCCTGTGAGCCTTACTGCCCTGAGTGAGGAGGCTATTGACCTCCTGAGGAGCATCTCTGTGGGTCAGACTGAAGTGCTGAATGCCATCCAGGGCTAAGCACCCAAATGGCCCAGATGGTTGCCTTCCTGGAAGGCATTCACACTGACATGTCTGTCCTGCATAGATTTTTCTCAGGCTCTGGCCTACTCCCTCATGGCAGCCCTCCACTCATCCCAACCTTCCACTCCCCCTCCTACCCCTTCCCATCCACATTCCCTCTTCCCAATCCTATCCAAAGCACATGCACACCTAAGCATGCACACACTTCAACAGACCCAAGCACCACACACAAACCCAAGACATCCAAGACACTCAAACATGCACATACACAGCAGACAATCAATTCCCTCACCATCCCCACCACCCCAGCATACCCCCAGGCAACACACACTGCCCCTCCACAGACACTGATACCTGCAGACACCACACCAACACACATTGCCCCTCCACAGACACACTTTTATTTGCAGACACTACACCAACATACACTGTCCCCTCCACAGACACATCCATAGCTGCACCCATCACAGCAACAGCCACAGATCCCTCCACAGACACATCCAAACCTGCAGACACCACAGCAACACACACTGCCCCCTCCACAGACACACCCATGCCTGCAGACATCACAGCAACAGCCTCAGACTCCTCCAAAACACCCAACACACCCACAACACTTTCACCCAAAAAACACATATGCTCACAGTCACCCACACAACTGCTACCATCACAACACACAGTGCAAACAGCAGACCCACCATACACTTCCACTCTCTCTTCCTCACAATTCGAAATCCATCCCAAACACCCTACCCATTTTCCCCCGTGAATCTCTCTTGTTTGCCCTTAACTCTCAGAAACCTGCCCCCCTAAGTCCCAAAAACTCCTCCCACCCCAAACCCATCGCTTCCACTTCCCACTCCCCCTGAACAACAGCCTCCCCACCATCCTAATCCCAGCCCTAAAGAGAAAAAAAGAAAAAAAAAACCTCTCCTAAACTCACCTCAAAAAGCCTCAAATCCAAGAAGCCCCCTCCCAAGGATAAACCCACCCCTCCCTAAACCTCTGCCCCCCCCTTCCCAAGTACCATCTTCAAGGAGCCTGCTGTACCCAACGGATGCCCCTTTGTGAGGAGGTTCCCTGGCATTGTCAGTAAGGGCAAGTTAAGTCTCAGAGTCTTGTGCTGTGGCGTATCTTGTTTCTATGGACTGGCCATTGACCTTTGTTTCCCTTGATGGGTTGTTTGAGTTTGAATAAAACGTATTCTCTTTTGGGAGACCTTGTTCCTGCCATTACATTTCTATTTGATATTCTTGTTTAGTTAGTGATGTGTGAGTACAAATGTGTTTGTTTGATCCCTGATTGCTGATCCAGTTGTTGTGGTTAGTATGATGTGCTCTTGGAGCAAGTGCTGGAGTGTCACGGGGCCTCTGACTTTCCACTGAATAGTGACCTCGACGACACCGAGGAAGATCGATTACATGCTCATGCCATGCCATTTCTTCTATTGCAGCCGGAACGTTCATCCACGGTTCCTCCCTCGCCACTGGAATATTACAGTGGATCCTTTAAGGAAGGTAACTTCCTGGACTTCAGCCCCTCCCATACGGAGTACGTCAGTTCAGCCTTGCTACCAACCAAGAACCCAAAGACGGTAAGTTTAAATGCCGGAAACTCTGCAGGACCAGGTGTGGTTACGTCAGGACTCGAGAGAACACCGACCGGACCGACAAAGGAAAAGCACCGTTCTGAAGAACCCGGCGACGGGCATAGAGAGGAAGACTCCGCTACGAGAGACGTCACGAACCGGAGCTCCGACCCACCCCCGGGTGAGAAGACAGCGGTACCCGTAGCAGCCCTGAGGAGCGAAGAGCCCAGCCAAAGGACCCACGTACAAGCCAGCCACGTTCCAGGAGGAGGTGGCTTATAGAGGTACGAAACCCCTTAAGGGGTTTAGGCGGGAGGCGGGCATCTAACGCCATATAAGTAACCTAAGGGGAGAGACAAGTGAGACGAATCACTCCCTCTGATACACCTCCTGACACTGGTGAAGGATTATATTGGAAAAGGTGTAAGCAACCAGTTACTATCCTCCCTAACATACCCTTAGGCCAACGAAAAGGCCACTCATTCTTGTTATCTCTTTTTCCTGAGGGACTCCTGAGAAAAGAAGATTCCAGGTGGAGACCTTGCAGCTCCGACCAGAGTGAAGGAGCAAGACAGGCGATCCTTGTGCATATTGAACACCGGATACTCTACACTATGAAATAAAAATAGTGAATAGAAAGAAAACTCTGAGAAACCTCGTTATTTCATCCTAATTCCCTACACGAAGTTAGACAGGACAAGGGGAAATGTAGGATGGGTGTCTATGTGGGTTGACATTCTGATGGGGCAGAAATTGTATTGGGTGACATGCTAAGTGGTAAGTATTTCAGCTTGGCCTGGCCACTGTCCACATCATTTAGGTTACACGTCTACCTATGATGTAGGTAGTATATGTTTTTGATGTTTTGAAGTTAGATATTTGTTTTTCCACACATGGAGGGTGTCAATTTGTCATACTTTTGTGTAGTTCCGCATGGACATGTGTCCATTTTGCAGAGTGTACCTTACAGCTACTTTATCTAGATGTGTGCCACATGCTGTTAGTGCTGTGTTTGCTTTCCTAAGTTGCAGTTACCCATTGCCTACACATACATGTCATTTGGTTCTTCTATTGGTTTTGCCTGATATACTTCAGTTCCACAGGTGCAGTGCACATGGACTTTGTCAGGCATGTGCAAAACTGTACTGTGCCCCAGGGCCCCAGTCTTTCAGAGTTCCCCCTGATTGAGGCCTGGCTATCCTGCAGATAGTGTTTTCATTGTGCCCTTGAAAAGTTTCTCACACTGATTCTATGTACTCCATTGACTGACATTGCCTTTTCATATGGGTGATATTTGAGGGTCTAATATAGAGTTGTATCAGATAAGGTGTGTGAATTTACTGACACATCCATGCAGATGTTTCTTTTACATCACAACAGAACCTGGGATGTGTGCAATCATGTGAGTGTGTCAGGTTGTAGTCAGTTCAATGTCACTTTCCCAACACTTGAGTAATGGTAACTTGCATAAGTAGTGAACTTCAGTAATGACATGGGAGACAAGTGAGAAGGGGCAAATGGAGTGTAGCATCTGGGTTACAGTTGGAGTGACAAGACCTCATGATAGTTGCAGTCAGTTCAATGTCACTTGAGCAACACTTGAGTAATGGTAACCTGCATTATAAGTATAGATCAGTAGAAACATGGGAGACAAGTGGGAAAGGGCAAAAGTAATGTGTAACAGGGATTAATAAGTGTGATATTGTTGAAGAGGTGTTTTTGTGGAACACAAAATAATGCACACATCACTATCAGTGTACATAATTTACAAATACATGTCCATTTGTGTACAGTGTGCCTGTGCAGTACCAGTGTTTTGGCCTAGGAGGGCATCCTACAGATGTATTTGTGATGACTGATAAGAAAAAATCCCAGACAAGGTCCCTTTATATGTGTCAATTACTTGAGTACCCCAGCTCCCTTGCCAGGCCCATGGTGGTGCATCGTTTTGCAGAGGAGTCAATGGCAACAGGTATTTGTATGACTTACTGCCAATTTCGACTGCGATGGACTGGGTTTTGAAGGTGATCGAGGACGTAGAGCAGCGGCAGGAAGCGTATGATGGGCTCCATGTTGCTAGAAGACGAGTAGAGGTGAGTTTCAGCCTTATATGGCTCCCTTTCCGCCATCTCAGATACGGCGGTTGGACCACCAGGGTCACGCCGGCTGTAAAGCAACTTGTAATTGGGTGGGCAGTTTTAGTGGCGGTCCGAGTCTCCCACAGCCTCACTGGCCCATTCTGTGGCCTCTGCGGTCAGAGTTGGCTGGTGGTGTCAGAGGTTCAGCAGCAGGTTTCAGAAGGCCTATCCTCCCAACTAGTAATACGGCGGTCAGACCGCGGAGCTCACCGTGCTCTAACCGCCACCACCGGTACAGTGGTCCATGGGACCACCAAACTCGTAATAAAGCCCTTAGGTTGTTTTATGTAGAATCTTTGCCCTGTTGCAAACTTTTTCTGCAGAGCCTAATAACTTGTGTAGAACAAAATGGAGACAAGTTATCAAGTGTCACCTGCACACTAGGTTACTCCTCAATGCAAACATTTATAACACGTTCAATAACTCTACACACTTATGATGCATTAAGAGCACATGCATTTTGTAAACACTTAAACTCCTTAGCTGGACCCAGGCTGTGCGAAATTAAGGATAAAAGTAATATGGTACTTACCTGCCACTATGTAAACTATAAAACAGTGGCAGCCGGCACAGGTAAGAGCGGTGAGGCGGTGGGGTGGGGCGGGAATGGGGCAGGGGAAGTCGACAGACTACGGGTTAGTTCAAATTAAATTAAAAAAATAAAACCCCTCACCTTGCGCTAACTGCATCGCTGAGTCGGCGATGCGGCGTGCGCAAGGTAAGTGGTTTTATTTTTTTTAACTTAATTTTAACTGACCCGTCGTTTGTCGACTTTCCCCTCCACCACACCTCACTGCTCTTACCTGTGCCTGCCGCCACTGCTATAAAACAAACTGTCTCACTCACTGGATGATATCATCAGAGATGTCATAAATTATGTCATAGACCATGTCCTGAGCGATGTATTATGTGAGGTCATAAGGAGTACTTGGCAGGGGTGCAGGCTATAGTTAGCTCTTCTAACTAGAACTGGTGAATTTCTCAGTTCTTTTTAGTTCAAAACGTTAATGTTGACACTGACAATTTCACCTAGCGTTAACTTTATGCTAACCTTTGTTTTTTTCAGTGAATTTGTAGTTTTTTTTTTTAAACTTAAAGTAATATTTTATTACTATACGTAAATCCAACCCCCGTCATGCAGGGCCTTCAGCCATGCGCAGTGGGGGGGTTGGCCACAGGGCTTTGTGTTTTTTAAAGGGGGAAGGGGGGGTCAAGTGGCCACCCCCGAGCCTTAGTAGGCCCTGGGGTCCCCATCCCTGCGGGCCTTTTTTCAAGGGGATCGGGCCGAGTGGACCCCCTCCCCAAGCTTATTAGGCCCTGGGGAACCCAGCCAATCAACATAGGTGCTAACACCTTCAATGCAGAAAAACCCTACTTCACCTATTTCATTTTGACCTCCAACAACAGAGCAATTGGGGATGACAGGGTTAAGTGTTTTACAATGCTAAAGAGTAAATCTACAAAAACCTTAAAATATGAATTCAAGTCAAGAAATGTTTTTTCTGAATGATCTAGTTCGTACTCATCCCAATGCCCATCTGAAAGCTCTGTTCACCAGAGGATAACAGCCATATATAATTTCACGCTCTAAAAGCTAAATTCTAATTCTACATCCTACTTGCTTCCGTGATTAGTAATAGAAATGCAATGAGAATTTATATTTATAGTAGCAACCATCAAATATTTACAGAAGCAATTAAGGGACTGAACTCCTTGGCAAAGAAATGATATTAATGAGATGTGATCATAATGGAAAAGTGTATTTTTTCTATTTTCGAATACCACTGATTTGTGAATTGCTCTCTTACATGAAAATTAAACATGACCTATTAAATGTTTGTTTCCCTGTGATTTAAAATGTGCTAAATAAAACAATTCTAAATAGCAGCTGAGTAACCTTTTTGTGATTTTTTTGGCTGGCGCTGGTCGAATCCAAGTCGATGCTCGATGAACATGATTCCGTTCCATTCTTTAATCTTACATGTACGAAATACACCCACGCTCCTATTTCTTTTTTTTTTTATGTTTTCAAAAACCTTTATTAAGGGTATGAAGCATTAACACACAGCATGGTGCCTACATCCCTCAGGGGGCCGGCATTGCAAGGTGATATGTTACAAATCTTTGGAGGCGGGAGAAGGTATACACAGCAAGCCGCCTACAACCGCATTGGGCCGGCCGCGTCAATTGGGACCAGAAACAGTCGCATTGGTGGATATTTACTGAGCATTTAGCTTCAAGGTAACGAACAAGAAACCAACCGTGCCACTTCTATGTATAATGAAAGCAGGACATGCCCTTGGGTATGAACGCATTCTGCTCATTGGACCCTGGAATAGCAGTGCCCGGCGACCTTTTGCCCCTTTGTGACAGTGTGTGACCGCCAAGGTGACACTATTCTCACATTAGGCCACATTTCCAGTAGGTGTTCCTCCATTGGCGCTGCGGGGAGAAGCAATGGAGTCTGTGGTGGTGGTGTGCTCCAATAAGTATGTATGGAGGGGGCCCCATATATCTCGTGGGCGGGAGGAAGGGGGTAGGAGTTCTGCGTAAATGTTTAATTGCTCTTGGCAGTAGATAAGGTCTTCCAGCCACTCCTTAAATTTAGGTGCCCTCCCTCTGCCCCATCTGCAAGCGATTCGTCTTTTGGCGAGGAGGAGTGCAAGGGAAGCATATTTCCGCATTGGGACAACCAGCGGCTCCGTGTATCCCAGCAGCGCGGTCAGAGGGTCATCAGGAATGTGAAGTCCTGTCATGTTATCCAGTGCTACCAGCACTTCCCCCCAGAACCCACGGACAGGCGGGCAGTCCCAGGCTATGTGTTTGAAATCAGCCCCTCCCATTCCACAGCGATCACAGCAGTCTGTGTCTCGAAGGTGTAGGCGGTGCAGGCGCATGGGTGTGTGGTAAAGGCGATGGATATATTTATAATGAATTATCCGAAGTCGACTGCTAGCAGAAACATTACCCGTTTGTCTGCAACAATACTCCCATTGGTCATCGGTGAGAGTGTGTCCCAGTTCCTCCTCCCATCTTCCCTTCGCAGTGAGGGGGGTGTATGGCCTGTCCCTCTGTACTGTGCGGTATAATAGTGATACCACGTGTGTAGGTGTTGACTGTTGTAGAAGGGCATGCAGGGGGGACATGACAGGGGGTTCATGTGGAAAGCTGGGTGTAATGGCTTTCATATTTTGACGTAGCCTAACATAATAAAATCTTTCTAAGGGGGTAGGATTGGTGGGGCCAAAGAATTCATCGCTGGAGCGGAATTTGCCCCCAGCATAGAGTTGTCCCCAAGTTTGGATGGACAGTTTGCGGAGAAGTCGGCGACAGCCTCCCTCTTGTGTGACCGGGAGATCCCGTCTCCCGGGAAGTGGAAAGAGGGGGGAGTATAGCAGAGCACATTGTACGAGGTTAGCCAGGTCGCGCCAGGCACTAATGGTGCATTGTACAGTGGTGGAGGCAAGGTGTCGCGGGACTGCAGGGGAACTTAAATAGGCCGAACACGGAGTCGGGCGCATATGTCCATCTTCAATCGCAAGGTGTGGCATGTAGGGGGGAGGGTGTATCCAATATGAGGCGAAATGTGCTTGGGCACAAATGAAGTATAACTCCAGATCTGGTATTTCAAATCCTCCCTCGCAAAAGGGTCGTGTAAGGGTATCCCACCGCAGTCTAGCTTGTTTCCCTCCCCACGTGAGTCGTATGAGCTGGGTTTTAACCGCTGAAAAGAAGTGTCGGCTGGGGGCGTAAGGGATGTTGGTGAACAGATAAAGCAGTTTGGGCAATATTACCATTTTTATAAGGGCGGCTCTTCCGGCCAGGGATAGGGGCAGCGCTGTCCATCTGGTAATCTTTTCGGTTATGAGGTCCAGAGCACGTCCATAGTTTGCCCTCATCAGTTCCTCCCGGTTACGGGAGACCACTATTCCCAGGTAGGTGAGTGTGCTGTCGCACCATTTAAGGGGATAATCTGGTGTGAATTGCGGGGTGGCGTCAGTGAGAGGGTATATCTGGGACATTCCCCAGTTTATGTTGACTCCGGAGAGGCGTCCGAAGAGGATGAGTATCCTTAGAATTGGGTTTAGAGCTTACTTCTGGGTCTCGTAGATAAAGGGTGAGGTCGTCCGCGTATAGGGAGATTAGTATTTGTCGTTCCGGGTAAATGAGGGCATGGTCTCGGAAGTGTTGTCGGATTTTTGCAGCGAGAGGTTCGATAGCTAGGGCAAACAGCAGGGGCGAAAGAGGGCACCCCTGTCGTGTGCCTCTGGCCACGGAGAAGGGGGACGATTGCTCACCATTCACCATCACAGTGGCCCGCAGCCCGGTGTACAATAAATTTATCCATGCCAGGAATGGGGGAGGGAAGCCCATGCGGTGTAGTACGAAGGCCAGATAGTCCCATTCGAGGGAATCAAAGGCCTTGGTGGCATCTAGAAAAATGGCAGCAGCGTTCGAGTCTGGGTCAATGTCATGAAGAACCGCAAATAGTGTGCGTAGGTTGTGAGATGTGCCTCTGTTGGGCACAAACCCCGATTGGTCTGGAAGGACTAGCTTGGGCATAAGAGGACTGATGCGATTTGCGATTAGTTTGGCTAAAATGTTGGCGTCCACGTTGATAAGGGACAGGGGTCTGTAGGAGTCACACTGCGTGGTTGATTTGCCCGGTTTCGGTAAGGAGATGATGAGTGCTTCCCGCATTGTTTGTGGTAGGATGCCCGACTCCCGGGCCTCTTCGTACACGTGCCGCAGCACAGGAATGAGTAGATGGCGAAATGTTTTATAGAATTCGGCCGGGAGGCCATCCGGCCCCAGAGCCTTGCCAGATTGCAATTGCATAATGGCGGATGTGATCTCCTCATCCTCATAGTGAGCAAGAAGGAAGGCTCTCTGGCCATCCCCCAACCAGGCAATAGCAGTGTCCTCAAAAAAGGGAGTGAAGTCCACAGGGTGTGTTCTATGTGTTTTGTATAAATTTGTGTAGAATCGCTTGAAGGTCTGCACTATGTCTGAGGTGTCCCTGTATATTTGTCCATCTTCATCCTCAATCTCCAACACAGTGTTGGAAAACCGGGGGGGGGCGGATCATGGAGGCCAACGCTTTGCCCGGCCTCTCGCCCTCACCATAGTGGCGTGCCTGGTGGTATTTGCCTCGAAATTTACATTCTCTGGCAGTCGTCTCCTGGTAGTCTGTTAACAGGTCGCGTAAGCGCGCCTTCAAGCCAGGGGTGAGCGTTGTTTGCATCTGTAGTTCTGTCTGCTTGAGCTCAAGCTCTAGCTTCCGAAGTGTGTTTCGAATGTCTTTTAAGACCCCCCCACTTTTAGCGATACAGATGCCGCGTATGGTGACCTTAAAGGCCTCCCAAACCGTGGAGTACTGTGGAACAGAGTTGTCATTGCGAGGGAAGAAATCCGATATTTCTTGCTCCAGCTCCTTTTTAAAGACGGGATCTAGCAGTGTCTGTGGGGCGAGGCGCCAGGTTATGTAGGGTGATTCAGCATGGGGTGGTGTGAGGGTGAGGAGAACAGGCGAGTGGTCAGAGTACATGCGTGCCAGGTGAGACGTGTGTACCATCCAGGGTGCCAACCCTTTAGTAAGAAGCCAACCATCTATACGCGACCAGGAAGAGTGGGCAGTGGAGAAGCAGGAGCCCTCCCGGGTCTGGGGGTGGATGGTATGCCATGCATCTATGAGATCATGGTCCTCCACAATGTTTCTGAGGGTGTGGTGCGCGTTAGAGTAGTGGTGAGGGTGCGGATGCGATCTGTCCAGTTCCGGGTTTAAAGTAACGTTAAAATCCCCTCCCCATACCAGATGTGTGGAGCCAATGTCCAGTATTTTGCCCCAGAGAATCCGGAAAAATTCCGGATCATCAGTGTTAGGTCCATAGCAGGAGACGAGGGTGATGGATTCGGCGGATAATTGTCCCCCTAGAATACTATAGCGGCCTTGGGGATCTCCATATGAGCCCGTAGGGATGTAGGGGAGCGTGCGCTTCACCAGGATGGCGGTACCTCGGGCATATGAGGAGTAGGACGAAAAGCAACGGTGGGTTGCCCAGCGTGCCGCAAATGTGGTAGGCGCAGTGGATGCGAGGTGCGTTTCTTGGAGCATCGCACAGTGGATATTGTGGGGGTCTAGGTACGATAGTATATGGTGGCGTTTGCGCGGGTCTCCCAAGCCACGCACATTCCAAGTTAGGAAATTATACTTCGGGGGGCTAGGTCGGGCCTCCATAGCAAGCGCGTGAGCCAAGAGTTGTGGAGCGTGCGCAGCGTGTGTGCAGGTTTCGCAGCATGGGCACTGGTGTGCAGAGCAATACTATAAAAAGTGGCAATAAACATTCCCATTGTTCCTCCCCCACCCACAACGACAGCCCAAACCTGTCATGACGTTTCCTTCCCCCCCTCCCCATATTCCCCAGATAGCCCGGTCCCAACAGGGGATGATGGGCTCAACATTTTAAACATTTCGACCCAAGTCAGTATAGGGTTCACCTGGGTGGGTAGCAGACAGAGGGCGACCATTCACCCCTTGTTTCAACAAGGGTGCTCGGGGGATAAGAGTAGTTCTCTTCTCCAGACCATGTCAGGATAGCCGTCTCCAGCAGCGCTGTATAAGATTGAGGTTAGCGCTGGGATTTCAGGACAGCATACAGCGTAGAAGGGGGGCGCGAGGGGACCACTCCGTCCCGGAGCACCTCGCATGAAGGTGCAGATGGTTACTGTAGGTCGGAATATGGCTGTCATTCCACATCTGATAAGTCACCCTCCTCCCCAGTACGTCTGGAGGGGGACGCTCGGTTGCTCGCTGGTTTTGGCAGGGTCTTTAAGAAATTGTAGACGTGCTGGGGGTTTGTGAAAAAATGCTGCTTCCCTGAGTGAGTGATCTTGAGGCGTGCCGGGAAAAGCATAGCATAGTCAATGTTCAGTTGCTGCAGTTTCTTCTTCACCGCAAGGAATTTCCTGCGTCCCTCCTGTACGGCCTGCGTAAAATCCGGATATAGGGAGACCTCGGCGCCATCGAAGAGTACTTTCTTGTGTTCTCTGGCGAGCCGGAGGGCCGCGTCACGGTCCCGATAGTTGAGGACTCTCGCAATAATGGGGCGAGGAGGGGCTCCAGGCACAGGCCGGGGGGCCAACGATCGGTGCGCTCTTTCTATGATGAACACTGGGGAGAATGACTCTCTACCAAAGGCGGCCACGAGCATTCGCTCCACATACTCCTCCATTTTCCCCGTAGCGGTAGATTACGGCACGCCTAGGATTCGCAGATTGTTGCGCCTAGAGCGCGATTCCAAGTCCTCGTTCTTTGCTGCGATCAGCTTTAGGACCTTCTCCATGTCCAGTGTTTTGGCGATTGTCGTGGCAGAGGCATCGTCTAGATCGGATATGCGTTGCTCAGTTCCCTTGAGCCTCTCCTCGTGTTGGTCACTTTTGTGTGCTAAGTGATCTATGCGTGCGTTCATGGTGTCCATCTTCGTTTCTATAGCAGTCAGGCTGGATTGTATTCCCAGGAGCAGGGCTTTTAGATCGTCGGTGGATGTGGGTTGCTCCGCGGTTGAGGACTGCGCGCCCTCCATGTCCGCCTGGGACCGTGTGACCTTTTGGGCCTCAAAGTTTAGCTTAGGCTGTTTGTTGTCAGTGCGGCCCATGGCAGTGAATGAGGCTGTGGAGAGGCGCAGGCCGCCCCTATGGGCTAGAAGCGCAGCACTGCCGCGGAGTGAGAGCGTTGGTGGGCACCCCCGTGTTCCCCCTCCGGCCCCAGCGAAGTCCGTCGGTTCAGATACGGGGATAGGCAGGCAGGACCGCGCCCCTAGAGTTGCGTGCAGTTCAGGCTTTCCCGCCCCTGTGGTCCAACTATTTGCGGTCACGGCTGGGCACCCCTCCGGAAAGCAGCCGCACGCTGATGGCGGCACAGCGACTGGTCTGTAGGTGATGTCGTCCTGGGGAGGGGGTCAGCCAGGCAGCGGAAACAGCTATGCCGCCTAGGGCTTCTTCACGTGTCGCGGGTGTCCAGCAGCGTCACCAGTCAAGCGCTGTGCAAATCTCAGCCTCGCGAGCCTCCCAGCAATAATGTCGCCTATGCGGGGCGGTGGTGAACCGACCAGGGGGCCCAATCCTCTGCCGCCAGTCAGCGGATGTCAGGCAAGGCCAGCCAGTGAATGCGCGGAGCGGCAGCCGTCCAGCACAGGCCGCCCGTGCGGTCTGGGTGCAGTAGGCCTTCTCACTTTCCACCGGGTAATGGAGAGGCGCGAGGCGCAAGGCAGTAAAGTGGGGTAGCAAGCGGCAGCGCTCGAACTCACCAGGGCCTTCAGGGGCCGGGCGGCGTCTCCCCGGCGGGGGCTGCTGAGTGGTGCAGAAGCACCTCGCCTCACGCTTCGGGCCCCGGGAATCCCCAGCCAGGCCGCATCAATTTCAAGGGGGCGCTCTCACCTCCGGATCCAGGAGGCAGCGTCCGCGCCTCCGCGCCCTCCGGCCCTCGCCGCGCACAAAGCCCAGAGTTTTCAGGCGGTGGGGCGGTGCGGCCACTCAGCAGGCCGCTTCCCGCGAGCGGCAGCCAGCGGGTTCACCAGACAGCAGCAGATGTCGGACCAGGAGCACAGCGCGGAGGCCTCCACACGGCGCAGCCAGCACCACAGGGGGAAGCCCGCGATTCCGGCAAATCAGTGCGGTGAGTGGGTGAAGATTCCGCCAGCAGCTTTCATGCCTGGCCGGTCCCAATCGCCGCGTCTGCCATTTTGCGGTGACCTGGCGAGGCAAGGCAACGTTCTTAGTTCGGGTTCCCCAAGGAGTCTTAGCGAGCTGGGAGCGGCGGAGGGTGGTTGGTGTTTAGTGTTACCACCCCATGTTGTTTCGTGGTCGTGCAGGGCTGGATTAGAGGAGGATTCTTGGTGAATTGCTGCCCGAGCGGCAGGAGCCTCACAGAGGTACGGCCATCTTGCTTGGCGCCCTCTAGCGCCCCCCACCCACGCTCCTATTTCTATAACATTACTGAGTACCCCCGAATTTTAAAACACAGATGATTCCTGTGCGCAGGGTAAACAGAATTTCAAAGTGAAAAACCAGAGCAGACCAACGAGGCAGAAGACGTCCTAAAATTTCTGTCTGCGAATAATTAAGCTGCGAAAGAACAATAACTACATTTTACTTGGGTCCAAAAGGTCTAAAATGGTATTACTTTCCAAAAGCCCGAAAAAACAGTACTGCCAGCATTCATCACGTAGATACCAAAGGGCCAAATGTCAAGTGAAAAAAAAACGCCATTTTAAAGAAAAAGTACTTTCCATGTTGTTCCTTGATAGTTTTTCTCTTCCTACTGTAAATACATTTAGAGTCGAACTGGCCTTTTTTTTTTAATGTATATTTATATAGCGCGAACTCGACCCGAAGGTATTGGAGCGCTTTACATGAGCACCGGCTACGTTACACAAGGACACATTCAGGAACGGGGAGATTAAGCGATTTGCCCAGAATCACAGAATGTGGACGCGACCCCGAGGCTCGAACCTTGGTTTCCAGCACCAAAGTCGGCAAGCTAGCCGACGGACCACATCCTCTCCCTTTAGAGGCCTTTAGGGCAATCAGGCAGTGCCCGAACTGCTGAACTGATAGGTCAGTGTGCAGGCCGGTTTTTTGGCTACTTCTGGACTTGTTTTATGGTCTGCTGGGCCCGTTTTTACTGTTGATTTACATTATATTAAAATAAGCATTGACTGCAACATGCTCAAATCCATGCCCTCTTCCATACTTTGGTGAAACACCTTTACAGCGCGTCTTTTCAAATTCAAAATTGCTCCAATTTACAAACGTGGGACCCTTTTTTAGTTATCTAATTTTAGTGGGCCACTTTTATTTTGGTGCCCAGGCCTATTTTCTGCTCCAATCCGGCCCTGAATACAGGCCAAATAATTACAGGCTTTAAAGGGCTGTTGGCTGAAAAAAACACTAGACTAGCTGAATATGTTACTTAAGACATCCAATATATAGAAAAAAAATCAAATGTTCACAGAGTGATTCTTATATGTAGATAACAGAAGAGTAATTTTCCACAATCATAAAATCCACCTAGCCCTCATTGCACACACTTCACGATAAAGAGGTTCATTCTCCAAAATAAAACTCACAAGCCAAAGCTGTGAGCACAGGTCGCTTGATATCTTAAATGGTTACATTATTGCAATTTCTGCAGTACCCCCTATGGCCAAGGAATAATGCCTGTCTCGTGTTTTTCACATCATTACGGGCAACAACAAGAGCAGATCTCTAATTTTTGTGAAAAATAAGTGACAATTTATTATACATGTTAATTCTGCCTTTAGCATCATTGACTTATGTCCGCATGTCATGTGCAACACCTGCAGTCAATTGTAGCCTTATAGCAAGCAGAACTTTGCAATACCGGGCTCGTAAGTTCTCTTTTAATTAGCCCTGGGTAAAACTGCAATTACGCTGACATATTTTGCGTAAATTCTGGTATTTTGCATTATGCTTGTTAAGCAAAATGCTATTAGGCTACTTTGATTAATTCTGCAACAATCACATTAAAGATTTGAAGTGAATGCACCATTTGCTGTAAAGATTTACCCCAAATGCTCAGGAGCAATAAAACGCGAGCAGCTGTGGTTCGCAGTGTATTCTTTTTCTGCACTTTTTTTTGGGCAGAAAACGCGTCTGGTCCAATTGGAGCAGTGTCAAGACTAATTTGCATATGGCTGGGTCCAAACTGAGGTGACATGGTGTGCAAAATAATGATGGATTCGGATACGGCCCGAGTAATTACTGTGGCTGAGATTATTTCAAGCATTCCATCCATCACTTTTTTGTAATACTTTGGTGTGTCACCCTTAGTACGACGGGTATGCCCAGATGTGGGTCCTGGGCACACTGTGTCATTGGAATCAAGCTGCAAAGTGCCAATCAGCTCCATAGTGTACCCATTCAAACTGTGTCACTGGAACCAGCCTGTATCCAGTGGATGAGCCCATAAATAGTGTGAAACAGGTTCTGGGTTGCTTGTGTTCCCATTCAGGGAGGACCTGGCTTGGTAGTTCGGGCAGGACTGTGCTGATTAGAGCAGGGTCAAGACTGGTTTGCATATGGATGGGTCCAAACTGAGGTGACATGGTGTGCAAAATAACAAAGGATTGGGATGTGCCTGTGAAATTACAAGTGGCTGAGGTTAATTCAAGCACTTCATCCATCACTTTTTTGTATACCTTTAGAAAGTTGGCATTTTTTTGCCTCACCCATTTGTGACTTCTGCCAGCATCCTGGGTCACATAATTGTGAATGGCTCTGCTGATGGGGTTTGTGTAGTGCTTCTAAACAGTAATCCAAAGGGGGCTTAGTTGTGGACAGGATAGGCCATTCTGACAAGATTATTGGGGAGGAACTGTACCCAGCCTCACTGCTTCAAAGGGATTTGACCTCAGCACCCACAAAGGTAACTGACACCAGGCCTGCCCAGTTTTTTGTCTCTCCAGACAGTTTGGAACCTTGACCAGGGGAAGGGGAAGAACTCTCCACACCCAGTTTTTGGGGTATGACAGGGAGCCCCCCGACACAAAAGCTGGCACCAGGTATAAATATTGGACATCCAGAGAAATTAATCAGACCACTCCTGGGCCTAGTGGAAGATTCAGACGAAGGATTGCCCTGCTGCCAGAGGAGTGTCCTGCTGCTTGAAGAACTGCCTTGCTGTCTAGAAAAGAAGATTGAACCTGCTTATCTTCATCCGAGGTTACCCAGAATTACTCCAAGGGTCAGGTGGATGAACTCCTGTGTGAGCTACAGGGACATGATATGCCTCAGAGGCCTCCTTGCAATTGCCCAGCTGACCTGCTAAAACTGGACATGCCTGGACTTGCCTGAGCCCTGATGCTGTCTTCTGCTGGAGTGAGTGATATCCCCAAGAGGTGTCCCCCAGGTCCTGGAGCCTTGGCTGACATCAGTTATGTTGTTATGCAGATTTGTAGAGTGCACTATCACTCGGGATGGTATCCTTCCAATGAGCAGGTGTGGGTCTAGGCACACCTAGGGCCTAGGGCACTTCCTTGAAATCCATGTCTTCAGTTTCTTGTGAAATTTCAGAAGTGAGGAGGAGGCTCTTATGTGTAGTGACAGGTTGTTCCATGCTTTAGGAGCGATGTAGGAGAAGGCTTGACCACCAGATCTTTTTATTTGTGTGTATGGGATTTGTGCAAGGAGATGTCCAGATGAATGGAGGTGTCTGGAAGGTTTGTGAAAGCTGATACTATTGTAGAGGTATGATGGGCCAGTGTTATGTAGTGCCTTGAAAGTATTGGTGAGGAGTTTGAATTGTGCATGTTTGTGAATGTGGAGCCAGTGGAGCTTCTTCAGGTGTGGTGTGATTTTAGTGCGGCATTGAAGTGAATCTGGCTGCCAAGTTCTGAATGGTCTGCAGCCTTCTGGTGATTTTTGTGTTGATCCTGGCATAGAGGGTGTTTCCATAGTCCAGTTTGCTTGTGACCAGGGTGTGGGAGATGATTTTCTGGGAGCTCATTGGAAGCCATTTGAAAATCTTCCTCTACATCTTCAGGTTATCTCCTCTCTTGAATCTGCTGATGGGTATGGGAGAGTAGGGCCAGGTTATCTACAAAGTCCATGTCATTGACCTGCTTCCAAGGTGGCGTCCACTGGATCCCATTTCTTCTACTTGCTGTGGATAACTTCATGATCCAGTCTATGGCCAGCAGGAAGAGAAAAGGCAAGAGCAAACAACACTGACAGAATCCAATTCTCACTTGGAAGGCTTCATTGAGTTGTTCTCCATGGACTATCTTGTAAGTCATTCCCTTGTAAGAGTTTAACGAGATAACATTTGCTGCTGCTTCCACAGTGCCCCTGATCCCTTTAGGGGATTGTTAATAAACCAAAAGCAATACTTCTATGTCAATTACACATTGAATAGCGTCTTGCAGGGCTACAATAGCTTGCCTTTCACAGTCCTCACTGGTGCATTGAACCAAGTTCACCAGTCTCACCCATGGGTGGGAAAGCATACCTGGTAGAGTTAGCCAAAGTCGTAATTTATGCAACAGTTGGCACCTAACATGGGGCCCATATTCTACGGTTAAGTCTTGAGTAGTTTTCACTTATCACACACATCTGAACCATTATTACATCATTATAGAATCATCCAAAGTAATCATGGTTACCTCCTTTTGGGGATAATAGAGCACCTATTTCCGTAGGTTTGTCAGGCTTGACTCTTAAAAGGTTTATTTCTCATTCTGTGGGTTTTTTAAATCCAAAGTGAAAATCGAATCTATACATGATGGCAACACCTATTGTAATAGGGGTTAATTGCATGGAAGCTGTTATTTAACACCTCAAAGCTCAAGGTGTCCCCAAAGATGGGGGGCAGTTACTTTTGTATAAGCTGCACATCCAGAGTATCCCTTTGAAACTTTTTACTCCTGGGTGGAGCTTGAGACTAATGATGCTGCCTCAGGGCAGTTTCAAGAATATACCACAGTAGACCCTACAGTACAGTGAAGGGCTTACCGAGATTTGAAAATCCCTTTGACTTATCAGGAACACCAACACTGGTTTGGTGGTCAACAGCCCCATGTACACAGATATGTCTGTTTGGGGCCACTGAGCAATGACGGGGCTACGTGGCCAGTTTTGGCTGGTTACACTCCTGTTCCTCGACCTGACAACCTACACCATGCTACGGTAGTAGGGGTATTAACTTACACAGTCACCTTATACAGGAGACTTGTACAGTTTGTACAACATACTTTGAGCTCCAGACCTGCTGAACAAAAACAAAACAAAAGTCCACAGACTATGAACACTATCAGGGGGAAAGTGCCATGAAGCGTGATGAAAGGGCTTTCTGGATGGCTTGCTAGACCATACAGTTAGAAGGATTGTATCCGTACACTATCCCCCAAGATAAACACAGAATATTGACTATGTGTCTTCCTCTTGGGATGGTGTCTCCAGTAGAGGAATGTAAGTCCTGTGGAAGCATCTCTGACTGGATTTATACCGGTATGCACTGTACGCCTTCATTGGAAACATCCCTGATGTACTTGGACAAGTACAAAATGAGCATGGAGCTGCACTAGCTCTGGATTTAGGAATTAAGTTATTGGGTAACTTCTCTACAGTCTCGTCTATCAACCTAAGCAACATAAAGGGAGAGGTTTCATTTCTGGCTATACGTCAGAGACTGGAAGCAGTTCCAGTTCCAGTTCAAGACAGTGAACAGGAACTAGCAAAAACAATAGCGGAAGTTAATACCTCTGTATGAGAGCTACCTTAGGTACTCAACCCTTTAAACCACACTTACAACCAAAAATTACACTGAGGGTTCCGTTAAGGATAAGTCTGCAACGGAAGGGAAGAGAAAAAAAAAGATAAAGATGGAAGCCAAAATGAATCGCCCGCTTCTCAATAATCCGGCTGGGGTGGTTATAAATTAAGAGGCCACATGAAAAAAAGGACCGATGTCAGTATTCTGATAGCTGTTTTTCACGTTCTTTTCAGGACACTGAAGGTAAAAGAACAGAAATGGAGGTCGATCCAAGTACCAATGAAAAGAAGAGTACAGTAGAAAAAGTGAAGGAATACGTGAGAGTGATGTCAGCACAAAGAGGGAGGAAAAGGATTGGACTCCAAAACCCCAGTAAAAAGAAGAAAGTGGCAGGACTTTCTAAAAAATATGCTGATTCAGCTACGAGTTCTCCTGTGAAACAGAACTTGTGCTAGAGTGCTTCTAAACAGCACCGCAGAAGTCATAATAATAGATCAGACGTGTCAGAGGTTTCTTGATGCAAATCCAACTGACGACTTTATACAGATCGAGACTCCGGATCAACATTTAAATCCCCCCGATAGGGTTTACACAATTTGACCATACACATTGAAAAGGATATGCCACGTATAATCAAAGCAGTCTTCTGGACACAATTGTCTGTTGATTATGACATCATCTTGTTGGAAGAAGATTAGCCCCCAGCCTTCGTGGGGAGGAAGTCATAATGGTGGTCCTCTCTCATAGTACCTTAATATATATAGTAAAATTATGCCAGTGAATGGGCTGTGAGACAAGGTCCAGCCTTATATAGAAACCAAATGGGGTGGAATGAACACTCTAGTACACATGTTATTCCCGCACGTAGTGAACCACAAGCACAATACACTTTAAAACCAGAAGCAAAACATGGTATAAAAGCAATATTCGATCAGCTGCAGTATCAAGGGATAATAGTGCCTTGCTTTTCACCCATGAACATGACCCTTTTTCCCTTCTCTAAGCCAGATGGTTCCTATCGAATATTCTTAGACTATAAAAATTTGAATTCGCACACCTGAACATATGCAGTACAAACCGGTGTGGAGCAAATACAAAATGACCCTGAATTTTTCCAATGGGTTTTTCAGTAAAAATATACTGCCTGAGAGTGAGTATCCAACTGCTTTCAGCTTTGATGGAGTACAATTTTCAATCCAATTTTTGTTCATGGGCTATAAGAATAGTCCCTGCTTGTTTTCAGCGTGAATCATGGAGCTCTTAATCCAGATCCTGAGGTATTTTCATGCATTGATGATATATACCTAACTGACAATTACCTAAATCTGTATCTGACCATGGTAGACAGAGTGGTGCCCATAGTAACATTGCATGGTTACAGAAGTAATTAAAAAAATGAAGATTGCCTACCTGATGGTGATCTTCCTGAGATATGAATGATCCAGTGAGGGCAAGGGTCTAGCTCCAGACTTCCTCCAAAACTATGCTATCTTTGAACCTCCTGACACACTAAAAAAGTTGCAATCCCTACTGGGATTTCTTGACTTCGTACATACATATTTGACTCACTACGCAGAGAGAGTGAAGGCTCTGTAAGACCTGATTTCTCACACAGTTTCATCCAAACAGTGGTTGAATGCTCACACTGAATTCTTGCATGGTCTGCAAGCAGACATGCTTGAGACCAAATATTTACAGACTAGGGACAAACAAGCCAACCTAGTTATCAGAGTCATACCTAGTCACTATGGTTACACCTATGTGACCTACAACAAAGGACAAAATGTCCCCTTTGCTTACAAGTCACACTTGTATTCATTAGCAGAAGCATGTTTTGCTTCCATTGAAAAAATATTAACAGCTGGGAAAAGAGCTATTTTGAAAGAGCGCCCTTTGGGGCAGGGAAAAAAGAACATTATTTTTTCTCCCCTACCAACACTAGAGGTAGCCAGAAAGGCAATCATTCCTAATGCTTGTGTCCTTCACCCGAGATGGGTTCAGTGAGCCTCTTCTTTGAGTGCAGAATATGGAAGGTTTCAGTATGATCTCTCTCTCTTCGTACACAAGCTTTTCTCAAATATGAAAAGGATACTGTTCTGATTCCAGATATTTAACCTGTTGAGTCTTATCAGAGCATCTTCTACACAGTTGGCTCTGCCCAACCTGCAGTAGGAACCAAATGCAAGTACTTTGCAGCTTGAGCAGCAGTGAAAGGTGTAGTGAAGGATGATGAATTTATCCTACAATGCAACCACTCCAAACTCTTAGGACTATAGTACTGCACAACATGCAGAATTACATGCCCTGCTACTTGCATTACAAAAGACTGATTAGTCAGTTTCCACACTCATTGTGTCTGACTCAACTTTTTGTGTGCAAGGCTACAATGTAGATTTTACAGCATTGGAGATTGAATGGATTCAAAGATTCAAAGCGAAAAACTATAAAAAAAATAAACAGCTTTGGGGACAGGTAACTGTCTTACAAGACAAGCTTCCATTTATCCATGTGAGGCATACTTTGGGCGTAGCAGCATTCACGCTAAAGGGAACTGCAGCTGATCTAGTAGCAAAAGCTGTAGTTCAGACTGTCCTAGCGGTCCTCACCAGATCTCAAACAAAGATTGGCACAGATATTTTAACAGCCATAAATGCAACCAAGCAAGCTGGCAAACCTCCTGGTGGTTTTCCTTCCAAATACTACTACACCCTAAATTCAGATAACATTCCTGTAATTACGATACCAGGGGTGGGACACACAATATTACCTAATAGTCTGTCTACATTAGACTTAATCAAGGAAGCCCATGATGCTGGACTTACCGCAAACCTTACATCTGCGCCTGTGGCACTGCCTTGTAGAGACGATGTGGGCCAATTCCTCTTACCCTACACTCTTACTTTTACTGTGAAGATCAGCAAGGAATATATATGGGGTACATGGGTGAAGGTCCGGGTGTTCGGCATGGGTGTTCCTTCGGTGTATGCAGCTGTCGAACTTTGAAATGCAAACGAAAAAGTCATCAGTCACTGAGCAATTACATGAGTAACCCTACAACCCTCCCCCTTCAATGTTCTGTTTCTACCCTGTGAATGTGGTAACATCCTGAGATCAACTGTGAACCCCCTCAGTTAGTATGTTCAATTCAGTTTCACTGAAAAAAGGTACCTTGTCCTCAAGTCCCTCAGACATGTTGGGGGCAGGTTAGTTAAATAGAACAGCAGGGTGGCAGAGCATCTTGCTTGAAGTAGAGGATTGCTCAGAACGCCCATAAAATGGCTGCTTGCAACTCCCTGTATTTAACGTCGTGTTTTGTCCGAATACCATGGACAACACCAATGCCTCCATCACTTCCTTGGGTGCAGCTATATTGTCTGCGTTGGCCCAACAACCAATCCAGACCACTGTAGTTGTTTCTCCCAGTACGTCTTCCCTTGCTGTTTCCCCTGCTACCCTTCATACTCCCCATGTTTCCAGCTCCCGTGGGGTGCCTGGTCCTACAGCCAGGAAGAGCCCACAGGAGTAGAGGATATCCACATTGTGGAGAAGGAGGACATTGAGGACGACCAGTGACTGGACTATGTTTGAACTGTGAACTTTTCGTTCACTCCATGTACATAGACTGATTCCCCTGATGCTTCCTGACATGTTTTATTTATTTTGCCCAACTCTCTCCAAGTTCCAATTTTGTGGAGGGTGAAGGTGCCTGCACAGCTGGGGGATGTGATGGAGCAGGGGGATGTGACTGTGCAGGGGGTGCATGTGGAGGGGGTTGGAGCCTGTGTATGTAGGTTGTGGTACAGGTGGCTGGTTGGGGTGTTGTGTGGTGCAGGTAGGTGTGTTGGGTCCCTTCTGTGTGTTGACCATAAAGGAAGTCTTTGAAACAGTTTCAACATGCCCTCCATCATCTTCATGGCCAAGGCATGGTGTCTTGCACTCTCTTCCCTATAGATAGCTATGAGGTCATTTTGCCTCCTTGCCATGTCTTGCCAAGATTTGTCAATCCTGTCCAAGACACTGGTCTGTCTGTCTGTCTGTCAATCATCTGAGGGATTTGCTGTATTCCCTGTAGTGAGTCTGAAATGTCAGACAGAGTTGCCCCTATGGTACAAATGTCCTTGCTCACATCATTCTGTTGTTGGAAAAATTCATCCTCCCACTGGCCACCATGACCGTCTGCCAGCCCCCTCTGCATGGGACGCCCTCTGATATGACCGTCGGGTACACCATCATGGGGAGAGGCAGCACATGGAAGGCTGTGGGAAGTAGAGCGGTGCCTAGGGGATACCTGCTCCTCACCAGGGGTATTCGGTCCCTCAGATGCTTGAGAGAAGGCCTGGCATGCACTGTCATGGGAGCAGTGTGTAGGAGAAGCAACACCCTGGAGGTGAGGGCTGTGAGGAGTTAATGGTTGTGTTGGGTAGGTGAATGTTGTGGCTGTTTGGCTGACTGCTGGGAATGGTCAATCCTCAGAGGTGAAGTGAGTGGTACAATGCTTGCCGGACAGGCTGTAGGCTTCAGTGTTTTGCTCAGTGGGCCAACAATGCACTCCTAATAAACCAGGTCCACCTTCATGGCCAGCACCTGATCATCTTCTTTATCATCATCTTCTTCCTCCTCATCCTCCTCTTCTTGTGCATTGCATGCAGCTGACATAGCTGCTTGGAAGAGGATCAGATTCACTCCATATATTGCCCGTCACCCTCCACTGGTGGATGGTTCAGCTTCATCAATTGACTCCTTGTCCTCAGCACCTGAAAGACATAGGTTGCAACAGGATAAGTATTTCACATAGTATCTCATGTGCTACAACACAAGGGTTGGGCCAAATAATCTTTGCATCTATCTGATGTTCCACATGTGACCTGGTTTGCGTAAACCTACACGTGACAGCAAACACTGTAGCATTGAGGTGTTCAATGCAGATATGCAATGCAAATTCAAACTTACCAGATCCTGCTCCAGATTGAGATCTCCTGTGATGTCAGCTGCAGAACCTGGCTTCTTGAGTGTGTGGTGGAAGATGTGGTCCTCGATCCAGCAGCTCCAGAAGGATGTAACACCATAATTAGTGTTCAGCATTGATTTTATGAGAACATGCAAAATTAACACAGACACCACTGATTATGTTTGGAACATATCACACACCAACTTCAGATGCTACGAAAAAGTAGCATTATCTGCTAATATCCTTTCACAAGGATTATGTTATTGTGCACTATTTGGGAATCAATAGTTTACAACATTAAATGGCGCACTTATCTGACGAATGGATGGTAGTGGGTCTGACTGCTGCAGCCAGAATGTCTCCAAACTCTCTGGATGGTAAATCTTGGATCACTAAGGAAGTCCTGACAGCAGCTGTAATGTGCCATACATATCCATATTTCAATACAAAGGATGATGGGAATCATTTTACATGTGTATTTCATAGGTATAGACTTTCAACCCAGTTGTGGCTACTCCTTTTTAGATGAGACAATATAAGCAATTTGGTACATACTGTAATAATGTAAAATAAATGTAGAGACATCCTTTCATTAGCCAATATGCTGACATATCATCCAATATTTAAGACTTTGAGCCTTTTATATAGTAATTATTAAGCGCAAATACCAGTGTCTACCATCCACCGCGTGTGGGGTGCCTGACCATATGTCACACCCGTATGTGGAATAGAGATAGCTGTAGTCTGTGTTTTTCTGGACAAAGTCACAGGGCCTAAATGATATGAGTGTATTTAGTTTACATTCTAGTTGACACGTAATGAACAACATATCCTAGTTCAGTTCACGTGTTTGAGATTTATATAAAATATCTATGGGGTGTCACAATGTAGTGAATGGGACCCTCTTCCAGCCATGTTTACATACCAGTTTGTGCTAGTGGTATGGGTTGATGTGCCCCATGATGTTGCCTCCCTGCAAGTGCAGGACCTCTGCTCCAGTAGGTGAACCTACTCTGGCTGTATGTAGCAATAAAAAGAAGAAGACAACAGACAATACCAACAAATGATGATTATGTACAAGTTTTCACATATTTATTCAATTGCATTTACAAGACGACTTTGATGGCTACTAAATCAGACATGTTTTCTAGTGCCATATACCAGTGTAAAATGAAATTACCAGCAGTGATGGGCCACTGTTTGTGAATGAGAAATTGGAAGTTACCATTTCAATCACAAAGGATTCTGGGATTTGTAGTGCAGTAGACAAAGTGAGACACATGAGAGTCAATCTAACCATGAATATTAACTTGAAGTCGATTCTATAGTCACAATTGCAGTCTATTGTACACCTTTATCAATGTAAGTCATTGTTTAAATCATCACATATTACCTGGCACCACATTAAAGTAATCATTCACAAGCAGCCCATGCAGCAGGTTGGTGTGCATGGTGGAGAGGGTGTCCTTCTTAAGTGGGGTGAGATGGAGACTGGTTCCAGTTTGTCTGCTAGTGACAGTGGCGGCTCACAAAGTTAACACTGTGGAGCGGTGAGGCAGGGCGGGGTCGGGGTGGGGGGCTAGTGGAGTACGACATACAACAGCAAAGGTGAAAGTAAATAAATAAAACCACTTACCTTGCGCTTACCACATCGCAAGGTGAGTGGTTTTATTTATTTATTTATTTACTGTAATCTTTGCCGTCGTATGTCGTACTCCACTACCTCCCCACCCAGCCATGCCCCCGCCCTGCCTCACCACCCCACAGCATTACCTGTGCGAGCCACGACTGACTAGGGAGAGCTCTGTCCACCTCTATTCCGGTGAACTTCTCCTTCACCTGCTTCTTCTCATCCAGCCACTTCTTTTTGATGTCAGTGACAGTCCAGCCATCCTCCCCAATGCACTTACTGCAGTGCCAACTGCTGCCATACGACTGCCCTCTGTGTTGAACTGCTGAGATATGGAGTAGACATGCAGTTATTTGTAGTTCCTCTTTGCAAATGTTACAATCATATTGGTCTTCTCCTCAGTGCAGTTTTTCTTTCTCTTCACATGCAGCATGCTGAGGGCAAGCCAAGGTGCAGAGCAGGCAGGTGAAGTGCAGGTGTGGAAATACCAGAGCCTTGAATGTGTGCTGCTTTTATGTGGTTTGTAGTGCAGGGGTTGCAGGTGGTATAAACTGCCTGAAGGTGTATGAAATTACATGTACTCTGCCCTGAGTGTGGGGTTTCCGCCCCTAGAGTGAAGATTCCAACTCGACTGCGGAGATTCTGCCTGAGTGTGGATAACGGTCCCATGTTTGCCTTCAAGGCTTACAGGTATTACATGTCTTCTGTGGGAGTTTGTCTGCAATTCACCAACCCATTCAAAGCTGAATCAAACGGCATTGTAGAGAGATCAAATGGCATGATCAAACAAGCTTTGACTGCTTGGGTGCTAAGTTCAGGTTTTAATTGGCACCATAATCTGTCTGGAGCTGAGAGAGCATTAAACAACTTGCCTAGACAAGTATTGGGAGGACGCACTCCATATGAGGTTCTCTTTGGGAGTTCCTATGTATGTGCCTTGTTTAGATAATTTTGGGAAGGTGGCAGAAGATGATAACTTTGACTTGGAGAAACGTTTGAATGTTTTACAGAGTATCTAAGAAGACAGAGACAAGCTGTCTAACACAAACCACATCATCAACTGTGAAGAGAAGGTTATTACTGTTGCAGACAGGTGGGTTCTCAAGGTTGGGGACCTAGTTGAGGAGCGAATCCACAACAAGCAAGCTTTTGAACCATCTTACAGGTCACCTGTCACTGTTCTTGGAGTAAAAAGCAACATAACTGTTTTTCAGCCTCCTCTGCTTGCTTAAAGGAGAAACAGACAGGTGTTCATCGACCATGTCAAAAAGCACTATGCAGCCAGTCCTCTGCAGCTGACCTCTTCAGACACCAAGAATGATTCAGAGTAGTGCCTCCCATCCTCTCCCTACTCTGAATACCCTACTCCTTGAACAAAGCAGTAAGTTTTGCAGCTGGAGATCCCAGCCGGGGATATGAGAGCTTATTGCCTCACCTGTGGTTTGTGAACTGCAACCATACTTCTCATCCCACAGAGTCCAAGAAGAGTTTCTCTGCTGTGAATATTGCAGCTTATCCTGTGCCTGATGGCATAGCCTGGGAAAGAGAAGAGCATTTGGGAAACCAAATTGTGGCAAACCTAAGGGAAAGAAGACTTATTCCAAGCCTGCATAATACAAAAAGAAAGGAACTTTCTAAACAAAACTATCCAGCAGACTACTTGTCTAGGATTCCAAACAACAAAGTACTTAAAGAAACCTTCTATTCCGAAAGTCAATCTAGCCATAACCAGTAATTGGTAATTTCAACTGAATATGTCTTAATCATACATTATTCATATGATACAGAATACAACTTATAATTACACCTAATTTCCTGTTTAAGGTTTGGCCTTATGTCCCTGTGATTTTGATATGTGAATGCAGTGTTTCCTTTAAAACAATCCCGGACCTAAAATTAATTGTCCTGATCCAAGGTATAATACACAAACACCTGAAATATGTTTCCACATTTTGGGGCCTATTACGATGGAGGTCGGAAAGCCCCCATCGTTGGTTTCAATTCTGACCGGCTGATTATGTATCAGCCGGTTAGAATTGAAACCAGCCAGTCATTCTGGCTGGCTTCCGAAGGGCTCCTTGGACTCCAGCAGTCTAAATGCCATAAATGCCCAAATATATAAGCTGAAGACATTATACAAACTCGGAGAATCAATCAGGGTAATCATACCCAAATAATCCGGTAAGAAAGTCTAGCAGAAGGTGGGAAGGAATCGATATCACCACCTACAGACATAGCTTGTAATGCTTTATTGGCTGAACAATTCCTACTACTGTTTTTGTTTGGATATGTATGGATAATATTCCCTTTGGCTTGAACTGATGAGATGGATTAAAGTGGACTTTACAGTGACCGCCATTGGATTGGACATTTGACTTCTTATAAACTCTGGAGTGCTCAGAATATCTGGTTATAATTTTTGTACCCCCTTTTGGAGGGTCACATTGGGTTTGATATAGTAGCTGGCCCTTTGCTAGAGCACAGCAATTAATTTCAACTTTGTGAAACTCCTTTCCTAATACAGTGCAGAGCGCCTGTGTTCTTTGGCCTGGCTACCATATTCTGTTTGTTTGACTGTGAACATGCTCTGTACGGTTTTTGTGAAGACCACACGTATGCTGCGGGTGTACCTGACGATGTTGGCATGTCCTCTGACGAGGAGTGAAACCAACAAGTAAGTAGATTAACAGCAATAATTAAGCAAATATACCACAACAGTCTGATTAACTATATCTTTTTTAGGACGCTTTTTAATTTTTGTCTTTTATTTATTACCGCATATTGGCATATTGATAACATCACTGGTATGTTTTAATCACCAATACATATATAACATTCTAGATAGATTACAATATATAGATAACATTTATTTGAAACAACGCAAGGCTTAAAATGACACGTGCTTAGCTGTTATAGCTCTTATATGTATTACTTCCGTAATTTTACAGATATGATATATTAATCGTCTTGGTTTTATGCTTTATTTATCTGTTGATATTGAATGATTTTTTGATATTTTAGGCCTTATCAATTTGAAAGCTTGAATTTTCATATACATTATATAAGTTCATATTAGTTAGGCATGCCCCTATGACATCATTCATATGTACAAGCCGGGATGACGTAAATTCCCTAAGGCTCCATATTATGTAGGCCTCGAATCCCTCATGACTATACGAGGTCACCATCTTCCCTCTCTCACACAATGGGAGTCCACCATCTTTGCCGATTTAAGTTGAATCATTGTCATGTTTGCCATTCAATGCAGATGTCGCCTGATCTTATCTTTCTAAGTACTGTGAAGGTGTCAAGCTGTTCGATTAATAACACAGATACATTCATCAAAACAACATTTGTCTGGGTCAAATGTCTACTTTCCACCATGTCAAGGATAACTAAGAACACATACAGACATATAATCGAAACAGTGTAGTCTGAGATGACGTCCTTTTACCCTATATGTTCATTAGGAAACATCTAGGACGTATATCTTGATGCATATAATCTATCTCAGACATTCTGAAACTTGTGTCAGAAATTCCAGTTTCTGATAGGTTTTAGTATATAAGGACAACCACTTGACCCCTTGTCATGAGAGGCCCTTCACCCAGATTTTCACCCGAGCTTCTGCCACAGACTGTCTCACATACTGCTGCCACACTTTGCAGATGCTATATCTCACCTGAAGCCTGGAGCTGATAACACTGAGTTCTGAAGGAAGACCAACTGAATGTTACCACAGTGTGTATTTGCCCTTCGCGGGGAATAGTGTCTTCACGCCTCTGCTGATAAAGACATCCTTTGCTGTCAAGGTGTGCAGTGCATCGCTTCTCCCTAAGAAACTCTAGACTGCAAATTACTCTGCCGTCCATGCTCTCTTAGCATAGTTCATAGAAGTAAAACGTTAGGGTGTTATGTTCTAGATGATATTTTAAAGGCATTTTAACAATTTTGGAAATGTTAATTTTATTCTTGTTATTTACAACGTGCCTTCTTGTTGTTTTTATAATATTCTGTGTAGTTGTTTTAGAATTACTTAGAAACAGATTGTTCCCATAGTAATAAATACTTTTAACTTAAACGTGTTCGTTCTTCTTAGTACTGTGTGTGTGATACTGTGAATAACAAAATAAGATTTGTTGTTGTTTCCACAGTGCCTCTGATTCCTTTGTGGGATTGTTAGTAACCCAAAAGCAATACTTCTATGTCAATTACACATTGAATAGCATCTTGCGTGGCTACAATAGCTTGTCTTTCACATGCATCGCTGGTGCATTGAACTGAGTTCAAATGTGTCACCTCTGGGTGGGAAAGCAGAACTTTTTGAATTACTCCAAAGTCTTAACTTATGCAAGACTCCTTTCATACCTGGGCTTGGGACCGGCCATGGCGGTCCTTCTGTACAGAGCACAAATTTGGAGGACAATAGTGACCACCACCAACAAAGTCCAGACCTTCATTAACACCTGTCTGAGGAAAATACTCCAAATCTGCTGGCCAAACAACATCAGCAACAATGATCTATGGCAGCAGACATTCCAACTCCAAGCCCATGAAGAAATCATGAATAGACGCTCGGACTGGTTAGGTCATACCCTCTGCAAGCCCTCGTCAAATACCACCAGTCAAGCCCTGACCTGGAACCCTCAATGGAAAGTTAAAAGAGAAAGACCAACAAACACCTGGCACCAAGGCTCAATGCTCACTGCAAGGAGATGGGCTACACCTAGGGTCAGATTGAAAGAAAAGCCCTAGATTGAGATGGCTGGAGAGTCCTGGTTGATGGCCTATACACCAGGCGGGGTAGTAGGCATAAGAAAGTGAGTCATCTTCAGGGTATGGAAGCATGAGGTGGTGACAGCATTGCCTAGGGTGGTCATATCGAGTTTGCTGTCAATAATGATCATGAGGTTCTGGGGGTGGGTGTTGGTCCTTGCTCTGTTGGCCATGAGTTTGAGTCCCATGATGATGTGCTTTACTTGAAAATAATGATTTTGGTTTTGTCAGTGTTCATCTGTGGACAGTTGCATCAGATCTTAGCATTGATTTTGGGAGCCCGACAGTGCCCAACAGGATGAATCCTTGGACCAAGATGTCCTGTCTTCAGAAGAGGACTTCACAGAAGCTAATCACGAGTTACTGTTCAAAAGTGAGGGGACACTCCTCTCCCGATTAGGGAGGACTAAATAAGAGGTCCGTTTCTGACTGTCTTTGTTAGCCCCTTGAAGTTGAAGCTTCAAAAAAAGAATTCTTGAACGTTGTGCTACAATTGTCTGATACATGTATACTGTAGCTCTTCATATCTATATTCCCCCATTGACCACTTTTTGAAGCAATTGTATTGTAGTGTGATCCTGAAGAAGGTGGTTGGATGAAATTAGTTTCCACACTGAAACGTGCATTGACCGTTTTTTGAGAGTGACTCCAGCTCACAACACTACAACGGCTAAAATCAAAACAGTTTCCCCGTTGTATTTTGTTTTCATGTATGTGTAGAGTGGCTGCGTTGATGTGTATGGAGAGTATGATAGGTGGTGATTCTGGATGTGTGTAGGAGTGAATGGATATAGGTTTCATCAATTTTAATGTGTTTGTCAGGGACTCGACTATTGCGGCAACTTTTATGCAGGGTTCCAGGAGGAGTAGACCGGGATTCAGAGTTAGAGTTCTTACTAAACGTTCAGTGATTAACCATTGGACAACCATATAGAGTCCTCAGAGGAGTTCACATTACAAGATGCCTGCATTGTTTGTAGAAAGATTTGGCATTCTTTGTTGAGAACTCTTGCAAGAATTCTAGCTGGTAAGACAGCTGCATGAGCGATGCTCCACGCACTTCAATTAGAACCGTAGTGAGGAGAAGAGTTCTAGTTACTTCTCCACAAAATTCTTGTTACTTGTGGAGTTCTGTTATTTTTTAAATTTACCTTGACTGTCAAAGTATCGGAAGACTTTGGGAGAGCTGCATCTCTCCTCCTGTGCTTCCAGTTTCTGTCAATCCGTCTTTGTTGGGAGAGCGGAGTCTCTCCTCAACGCACTCTGTTCTCGATAGTCAGCCTTGTCTGAGAGCAGTGTCTCTCTTCAGCGCAACCAGTTCCGGCAGTAAACCTTCAGTCGGACAGCGGCATCTCTCTTCAGTGCAACCAGTCCCGGCAGTCACACTTCAGTTGGAGGGCGGCGTCTCTCCTCAGCGCAACCATTCCAGGAAGTCAACCTTCAGTTGGAGAGCGGCGTCTCTCCTCAATGCAACCAGCCCGGTCAGTAAGCTCTTGTTAGGAGAGAGTCATCTCTCCAAAAACTTCGTATAGCTGTTACTCGGCCTTCGCCTTCACACCTTCAGAGAATCCCCTGTAATTCAGTAAGAGCGCTTGCTACCTGGGCTGTTGAACTGCGTAACATTCTCCACATAACATTTCCTTTTGGGGCGCTTTTCCTTTTCTTACCTTCCCTATCATTCCTTCCCAGCTCCCTTTTTGCATGCCCTTGTTCTGGAAATTGATAAGAGTCAGCGACACAGTTTTTCCTACAAGGAATTCACCCATTTGAAGCACCAAATCTAATACTGGGAGGAAAATCCTTTACAAACTGTGTGTTCCTACACAACAGACTGAACAGTAAGAATTTGTCAAAACAACTGTAAAGTACTGTTATTTCTCTTAATTCATCCACTGCAATGATCCAATTTTGCATAAAAGAGGAGCTGATACTCCTAAGGCTCGTGGTAGGCAATAAGTATATTGAAATAGTTAGCACTTATTGTATATGGTAGTTAGGATGTTAACTGTCCCTTCTCTTCACATCTCTGTGCATTAGGTACTCCTCCTTCCAAAAGAAGAAATTTTGAAGGTAGCGTGAGCCTCCCTCAGAGTATCGCAGCTGTAGGAGCAGTCTCTTCTCTCTTCCCATTCCCCTTTCCCCCTTGTTGGTAAGGCCTCACTGCATTCCTAGTGGGTACTACCGGCAGGAGGGCATTAGGAGATTACGTCTCTTCTGCTCCTGTGGAGAATCCAGGTACTTGACAGTGTTCAATATTTTGGACGTTAATTGTTTCATCAAAGCAATCCATGGAATAACATGTCAAAACTATGTGAAATTTATTGTGGAGATGTGTTGAATGTATCTTTTGGTACTATTAAGTAAAATGTATATTAAGAAATAAAGAATAAACTATTTTTGACAAATGAGTACGCATATAGAGTAGAAAAAATGTGTTTTGGGGGTCTGAACCATTAGCATTAGCATCATGCATTTAGAAAGAAATACAGGTCAAGTGGGATTTTGCTTTTTGTTTATTGACAGTTGATCTTCATCCTGTGGGCAATTTCAGTCATGCAGGCATTGAACTTGATCCGAATACTGGGCTTCTTGTCCGTGAGGGAGAGAATGAGTTGCATGACATCAGCATAGGAGAGGACGTTAATATCATGTGAGAAGATGATGCTGGCTAGAGGGATCATGTATGCGTTGAAGAAGGTCGGGCTCCGGGAGGATCCTTGTGGAACTCTGCAGATGAGGTTGCAGGTGTCCGAGATGTACAGTGCCAGGCTGACTGACTGGGTCCCTCCAAACAGGAAGGAGCAGATCCCTTAGAGTGCGTGTTTTTGGATTCCTCTGTAGTGCATGCATTGGATGAGCATAGGTGGGAGATTGGGTCAAATGCTCTAGAGAGATCCAGGAGGATGAGGACCGCTGTGTCTCCTCTGTCCAGAGTGATGCAGATGTCATCTGTGTCAGAGTTAAGGGCAGTTTCCATGCTGTGGTTGAGCCTGAAACCAGACTAGTTGGCGGTCATTGAAGTATTCGGTGAGGGGCCAGTTGATGATTTTCTTAAAGACCTTGGTCGAAAATGGTAGCAGGTCTGTAGTTGGCAAACGTTGAATGGTCCACAGAGGGTTTCTTAAGCAATGGGAGCTCAGTTACATGTGTCCAAGCATCTAGGAAGGTTGCGAAAGAGGTGGAGGCATTCAGAATGGGTGTAAGCATGGCGCTGATGGGTTGTAGTCCTTTGCAGTAGGCATGGTGGTGGGGGTAGGGATCTGATGGGGCCCTAAGTGGATGGACTTCATAGTTGCGGGGTTTCTTCTGGGGTGATGATGGGTATGTGGGTGATATTTGTAAGATAATATTTGGAGGCATTTGGTGAGGTCTGTTGGGTCTGGTTGCGGGCTGAAGTTGCTGTAAATAGAGGCAATTTTCTCATCGAAGATTGAAAGACAGTGTTTTGCAAAAGTCCTGCGAGAGTGTGATCGAGTTAGCGGCGGCCGATGTTGAGGCAAAATCCTTCACAATGGTGACGATTTTTTTGTGTCTGTTGGTGCTGGCATGGATGTGGTCTAACAGAGGTTTGCATTTGGTGGTCTAGATTATTTGCCTCTCTCTCTCTTTCTCTCTCTCTCTCTCGCTTTCTCTCTCAGTGAGACCTCCTCCAAAGAAGAAAATGTGGCAATCCTGAGGTTTGTGTTCCTCGCGACCGTTGAAGGGTCAAAAACTCTGTTTCCCACGACTACCTCCAATGTGAGACTTGCACTTTGCGCTACAGCAATGGCAGTCTGACAAATCCGTCAACATGGAGCAACAGCAATGACCATTCATTATGCCTGACCAGCTCTTTGCACTACAGTAATGACCATCTGAGACACCTGCCTGGCTTTCAGCTTCCTCCAACATGAACAGAACTTTTTGCACCGCACTTGAGAAGGTAACTTTTTAGCGGGACTAACCTGGTCCCTGTATCTGACCTGCTCTCTATCGTGGTTGTCTGAACTTGCGCCTTTCCTAAGGGCTAGTGCAATCAAATGCCCACTAGTGGTGCTTTGTGCTTTTAGGAGCTATTTTCTAAAATTGAGTATCTCTGTTTCTACTGGATTTTGTAATTCTGATATCATTTTATTTATTAAAGTTTAGTCCAGCTTTCTAAATTGGTTTGGGATTTTTCTTGTGTTGTTTTTTACTTTATTACTGTTTGAGTGCTGCATAAAAACTTTACACAGTTCCTCTAAATGAAGCCTGACTGATTTTGTGACAAGCTAGAGAGGGTTAAGCACAGGTTAATTTAGTGACTTTTATGGTTCACCTTGGCAAGAATTGTGGTTGTTTCCTGAGTGGGGCTTCCACTCCGCTCAACCAATAATGCAATTTCTTACAAGAGGTCTAATACCCCAGCATTTTACCAGACTTCCCGGCTTGAGGCCCTGCTTCTCACCTGTATTGCTTGTTTATCACCTGCATTCTCTGCTGTTAGCTTGGGACTTAGACAGCCTGGAGCCTGCTTAACAAATGATCACCGGACAAGAAGCCTTCTCCTTAGCTGGACCCATGTAGCAGACCAGGCATACAATAGCCTCAGCCCTCTAATGTAAATTTTGATACCTGTTCAGCAAGTCAAATACCAGCCTCACACCCTCGGGGCACTTTGATGACTTTCCGATGTGAAAGCAGAGCATAGGTCCAGCTGCCGCTTATCAGCTGCTTGAAGTTTTGTGACATTGACACAATCTCTTTCTACATGTCTTCACTGGCTATAGGATGCAGGCTGCTGCTACATGATGATTGGGTAGTTAATGCACCAGTGCAAGAGTGATTAGCAGCCTTTCTTTGAATTGGCTGTGGCTGCCTATTTACATTGCCGGCCTGCAGCTGAGCTGTCTAGAATGGCCCGCCAAATTACGACAGAGTGAATGACAAACACATGCCTCTCGATCATCATTGAGCCTGGCCAGGCCTTCTGCCATCCAATTATAGTTCCTAATTAAGCTTTGGGTGGGCTCTGAATTTCTTCCCCTATATCCGGCTCATGGCTCTTGCTCATCACTAAGCTTGCCCCAGGTCTTCTGCTACCCAGTTTGGTTCTTAATGAAGCTGGGGTTTGGCTTTCAGCTTTCTCTATTGTGTCTGGCAGAGCAAGAATAGGACAACACTTATTGATGCTGTAGGCTGACCTTGACTGTCCTGCCCTGAGTGAAAAGTTTGACAATTATGCATCCAATGATTTTGTCAGGGCGGCAGGGTGAAAACCAGTATAATCCAGATAAACTTAGATGTCTGGTCACTCTACATGTGCTTAAAATATCAGTTTGCTTTGATCAAAATCTGGAACTTCATACTGATGGAAGATTCTATGTGCGATTTACCCGGTACAAACTACAGAAGTGACAACAAACTCCAATCAGGCATAATTATTCCCAAGTACAGGATGCTATTTCATGTCTCATCCTTCTGTATGTAGTCCAGTCTTACCTTTGTGGTCTAGAAGATCAAACAAAATCGGGAAACAAATAAAAAGAAATGAGACAGCTGAGTAATCCGCATGCCTAGGTCCCTCATAGGAAGAACCAAAATTGTCAACAACCCCTCCTATGCCTCTGAAGCACAAGATCTTATTTGCAGAGTCCGACAGGGCTCTCTGCTCAGTCCAGCGCTCTTCAACATCTACATGACACCACTGGCTGGTGTCAGATGAGCTCACAAAACATTAACATCCTCACTTACGCTGACAACACACAACTGATACTGCCCCTCTCGAACAAAGCACTCAAAACTAGGAACAAGTTTACCCCATGCATGATAGAAGTAGCTACCTGGATGAAATCCATTTGCCTCAAATTGAACTCAGACAAGACCCAGGTGGTAGTCTTTTGGAAGAATGCCTCGCCATGAAAATCCTCCTGGTGGCCCCACTCCCTGCTTGCAAGCGAGAAACCTCAGAATCTCATATCCAACAAACTGGACATGACCACGCAAGTCAACGTAGTTCTTTCGGGCTGCTTCAGACACTTAAGATTCTGAAGAAAATCTTCAAGTGGCTACCAGACACCGCCAGTAAAACAATCACCCAAGCCCACATCGCCAGCAGTCTAGACTATGGAATCACACTCCACCCAGCGATTACCAACCAGCTCACAAGAAGACTGCAGACCATCCAAAATGCAGCACGTAGAGTAGTCCTCAACCTCCAACGCTGAGGCCACATCACACCGCACCTTGGGGAAGTGCACAGGCCACAAAAACACAAGTGCACACACTTTAAACTCCTCAACCACACCTACAATGCTTTCCATAACACTGGCCCTGCCTACCAGAACAGCCGCATTCACTTTCATCAACCTTCTGGACATCTCCACTCTGCTGGTCTCTCACTAGCACACACCCCACTCATACACAAAAGCAGAGCGGGGGGATGCGCCTTCTCGTATTTGGCCCCTAAAGCTTGGATGACCTCCCAAGACACATCAGAGCCTCCCCCTCTTTTCTTGTCTTTTGCAAGAAGCTGAAGATCTGGCTTTTCAAGTAAGCCCTAGGGCTGGCCTCACACACCCGTTACAGGGTGGCTGGAGACACTCATGGGTGATTAGCGCACTATAAAAACACCTAGAACACAGCATAAGATAGCAAAACATAACATACATTTTAGACCAATGGAAAGTGGCAGGAAAATGGATGATTTCTACTACTAAACAGGAGGCACAAAGGGGAAATTAAGGAAGGATACAGGGAGGGGCATGCAATATGAAATATGCAGAAGTTTATACCAGCTACTGTACATCAAAGTTACAACCACATCTACTCGATGAATGCACAGCCCAAATAGGCACAAATGTACTCTAAACAAGTCAGGAGCAAGTCACACACCACATATGTCAATGCACAGGCACTGAAAAGGAATCAGGAAATCAATGGAGGAAGTGAATAATTCTAGCAGCTTGAAAGGAAACATAGGAAAGTGAACTGGTTCGAGTCAGATATATAAAAATATATTGTTATAAACGTTAAATTTTTTTTTTAATGTATTTTGGTTTCAAAACACAAACACAATCGCACAGGAGTAAGTTTCGGTTATGAGGCCAGGCACACATTATCTATCTCTCAAGGTTACTCTGCCTGTGCCTGCCACTAGACAAGTAGGAGAAGGCTCACATCTCAGAAGAAAGGTATGCGCTAATAAGAGCAGTGCATTCATTAGTGTGGCAAAACCCAACTCCGAAGAAACATAACCTAGAGAAGGCCATTTCTCGGAAATTGAGAAGAATTAGTTTCAATCGTGATACAAAATGGCGCCTGTACACAAATGGCGCAGCGAATGCTAACTTATGTAAAACAATGCAAAAGCATATTTTTTATTCCTACAAATCCTCTTTTTAGCATAAGCTAAGCAGTGGTATACAATAGTAAAAGACATATAATTCAATAGAACATAGATAAATTGATTTTAATAACATTCCATATTTTCATTTTCACTTTCAGGGAGGGAAACAGTAAGAAGGGAACAAGTCTCAAAAATACCCTCATCGATCTGCATCAGATCATTCACCTCCTTCTGGATCATAATTGTCGCATTGGTATCATGGATTGATATTTTCTTGGGAGGGAGAAGAGTGGTGCAATAAGAGCAACATAAGGCGAGACACTGCACCAAAACACTGCAAGCAATCAAAATCACAATAAAATAGATCAACCTTTCAAGGATCCAACCCATCCACCAAAGAGGGACCAACTCCAATTTCTGCTCTCCATTCCTTTGACATTTTCCAAGATATCTAAAATGTGTTGGGTAATATTCTTTTCCATATTAGTGATCCCGACTACACACTGGTCTCCTACTACTGCACACACACCACCGCTCTTAGCTAGGATGAAGTCAACAGCATATCTAGTTCGCTCGGAATATATACGCATGCTTTCCAACTGGGTGGTGATGTCATGCAGAGCCGCTACCTTAGAATTAGACAGTATCTGTAGCTTGCATCCAAAATATTCCCTAGCCCTTTCACCCCTAGCCATAGCAGTATCACCAAATGTAATAATGGAGGTAAGAATATACCCAAAGGTGATACCATTGCTATAGTTATTGATTTCCAGGTCTGTCACCCTTTCATAAAATTCTTTTGTCAGTGTTCTTTTCACCCATCTGACTTTAGGCTTCGCATGTTTGCAGGGCACACCTAAAGGCAACATCATCCCAAGGGCTACATCATCTGTACCATTATGCATGTTAGAATAAGTCCCATTAGACAGGAAGAAAAACCCAGGGTGTGCATAAATAGGCCTATCATAGTCTACAGCAGCATACCTAGAATTCCACCCAACAGTACGAGGGTCCTTTGGATCTACCATAGAGTACGTGTCCTTACGCAGAATTATCCCTGAGCAGTTGACATATAGAACGAGGTCAGTAAAATTAACAATTGGGAAACATGCAGGGTAATAATCAGCCTCTCAGGGAACTGTCAATTCTTTGTACTGCCAACCCACCAGTGTGACATTCTGCCTCTCCATATAGAAATTATCACAATAAGTGTTGTTATTACATCCTGAATAGCCTGTGCCTCGTGGCTTTCGATGATACAGACATGGGCCTGGATAACCAAACCCAAATACTCCTTGTACTTCTACAAAATCAGGGGGCCGAGTATAAGTGTAATTAACAAGTGATAATGGATATGCAGTCCATAAGCTAGTAACAGACTCAGTAGGATAGCAAGCAGTACCTTCTCCAAAAAACCTTTTATGTGTGTCCAGAAACACATTACTCGGGGCTACCCTTTTTGTACGGACTTGAGAAACAACCTGGTGTTTAGTACATGACGGTGCATTCTGATTACATTCCAAAACCCAGGACACCCCGCCCAGAACCAACAGCAGTAATAACACAAGAACAGCACATAACGCTTTTTGCTTGGTAGACCAAAATTCTCGTGTATGAACAAGGGGAATTACTGGCTGCTCTTCATCGGCAACCATTCTGTCAAAGGGGTGCATAGCAAATGATAAAACAAGGGGGGGAGATAGCCAGCAGAAGAAAGTTACAAGTTCCCAGTGTCCGTCAGAGCCTCACTGGTACAGGCTCCTATTGTCCATCAAACGTTGGCGCTCTTGAGCACTGGCGGTGGAGCTTGCTCTGTCCTAAGCTCTTGATGTATCCCACGCTGCTCAGGATAATGTACCCCCAAGGGGATATGTTGGACCTATCCTGTCCAATTTTCAAACAGTGCACAAATCTCACATCACCCTATACTAATTTCGTTGATACTATAGCAAAGTACACCCTAACTTACACAGTCCATCCCTAACTAATCTGACTTCTCTGTTGGTGCACTGGTCCTTATCCGAGGACGCAAATTGTACCTGGTGACTCCAGGCACAGAGGGATCAGAAAAAAGGGGCTCCTGAATACCTCTTATCTCTGGCTGGACAGCTTCGTTCAGGATGTCGTCATTCTCCCTGTCACTTTGCGTCCATGTAAGGACAGCGTCGCTGAATGGAACAAAACGAGGAATCTGTTCACACTCCTGATCAGCCACCCCCTCCTTCACCCATTGATCATAGGGTAATGGTAAGGGCACCTTCTTGCAATGTGTGCCATGCACCAATTCTTTCGGCCAGCGACCTTGACAGCCGTGCGTGTAGCCGAAAGGACCTGCACGGGCCCCTTCCAACGTGGCTCCAAACGGATGTATGATCCGACATCGCAAACGGTTACAACGCGTGCTTTTAACACGCAGTTTCTACATCGCAATTACTATTACATCGCGTGTTTTTCACCGCATGCCGTTTCAACTCCAATGTGTTTCCCCCTATGGAACAAAGCATTACCCCGTATACATATACATCGCGTTACCATTACAACGCTTATTTTTCTCTCTTTTGCCTCTATAACTCTCTGGGATGAGGCTGCAGGAAGCCAGGGGTTTTGTGTGGCCATCCGTCCCACCCGCCCCCCCACCCCGATAATTGGTTATTGCCGCGCATGTGTGACAATTAGTCTGAGTGCTCTGCAAAGAGGCCAAACATTGAATGGGCATGACATCTGAACCCAGTTATGAACATGAAGCAGGTATTGTCAGCAACTTACATTGCTTTTACATCAACCTTAGATGATAGACTCCACTGCACACCTGCTGTGACTGCCATGTTATGCAGACACAAAGCATCCCGATCATTAGCTCGATTTTTTTTTTCTGGGCAAGCGTGTAAAAGAGGCAACAACCGCGGGGATAAAGGCTCAAGCGAAACAAACACAAATGGACACCCTTGTTGTAACCCTAGCAATTAAAGCATAAATAGTGGCCTGACATTTTATATAGCACATAAACAGCAGTTCCCTTACCTTGCCGTAGCTTTCCGTTCCACCTGCTGTCTGTTCCGGAATGACGTCAGGTCCGTTTGCGTGTCAGCGTCAACCCCAAACTGTAAAAAGTAAAAAGGGACAAGCGTTATGTGCACTAGGTTTTCTTAAACAATGCAATCAACACATTATCCATGTAAGATCGACTTTACCACTACTATATGTATCGAATAGGCATTAAAAAGTGTCCTACCTTAACGGAGTTCTCCGGGCAGCTTCTCAGTCTCGCGACGACCCAACGAATGATGCAATGTACGCCTGGACGCCGACGTCACCATACGTCACAGTTGTGTGTCAAAATCAAAAAGGACAATCCCACCCATTAGATTCAATGGTAAAGCGTGGGAAAATCAATCTTACTCCACTGAACGTCAGCGGTATGTGTAAAAATTAAAAGGATTGCCCTAAAAAACGGCAATAAGCGGTATGTGTAAAAATTAAAAGGATTCTCTAAAAAACGGCAATAACATCCAAAAACGCAATGCCCATAAGGATGCAATAACGCAATGTCCATAAACCAATATGCAATAAATGCCACAATCTGGAGACAGCAGGGTGGTCCTCAAGCAGCCAGGAGCAGAGTGGACTGTCCGCAAGACCCGTGTGCACCTAGTACTCGCAGATAAGGAGGAGGTTGCAGACATTAGGGGATGTGAACACCTGGAATCCAGTAACCAAACTACGAACTAGGAAAGGTAACGGTGTTAGCCTAAACGGATACCTAGGCTCCAGACCAGGGAGAGGTTCCCTTAGAGAGACAGCAGAATTTATAGAGAGGCACAATCGGTATCATTGTTGAGGACGACTTCGAGACCGACTTACTAGCGCTGGAGAGAAATGGGTAGAAATGAAAGGAGCCCATGTAGAGGAGATATATCACACAAATAAAGTGAAGCTTGCAACAGAAGACCTGGGAAGATGACAAACAGAGACCGATGAAAAGGGAATCACTTAAAAACAAAGAATTGGCTATAACCCTAACGTGGGTTTTGGGGCAGTAAAGAGTCACAAGCATCAAGTTATTTTAGACACATGCAGTGGGCAATATCTAGGTTTATGAATTAACACAAAATTTGAGCAGTCCCAGAAAATATGGGGCAGATCAGACTTACATTATCTGGGTCTGAGCAGGGACATATTGCACAGGTTTGTATAGGCATGCATACCCTCTATCTGCCAAGGCACACACTGCACATGTCAGTATAGGCATGCATACCCCCCCACCCCCAGTCTGCCAAGGCACACTGCCAAGGAACCTCCTGCACAGGTTAGTATAGTCATACATACCCTCTGTCTGCCAAGGCACAGACTGCACAGGCCAGTATAGCCGTGCATACCTCCCCATCTGCCAAGGCACTTTTACCTCGTGTGAAAACACACAGTACACACAATATTGGAAGGCATGCATGCTCTGTCTGCCAAGGCACAGACTGCACAGGCCCCCCCCGCCCCCCCCACCCCGATAATTTGTTATTGCTGCGCATATGTGACAATTAGTCTGAGTGCTCTGCAAAGAGGCCAAACATTGAATGGGGATGACATCTGAACCCAGTTATGAACATGAAGCAGGTATTGTCAGCAACTTACATTGCTTTTACATCAACCTTAGATGATAGACTCCACTGCACACCTGCTGTGACTGCCATGTTATGCAGACACAAAGCATCCCGATCATTAGCATGCTCTGTCTGCCAAGGCACAGACTGCACAGGTCCCACCCCGCCCCCCCCCCCCACCCGATAATATATCACACAAATAAAGTGAAGCTTGCAACAGAAGACCTGGGAAGATGACAAACAGAGACCGATGAAAAGGGAATCACTTAAAAACAAAGAATTGGCTATAACCCTAACGTGGGTTTTGGGGCAGTAAAGAGTCACAAGCATCAAGTTATTTTAGACACATGCAGTGGGCAATATCTAGGTTTATGAATTAAAACAAAATTTGAGCAGTCCCAGAAAATATGGGGCAGATCAGACTTACATTATCTGGGTCTGAGCAGGGACATATTGCACAGGTTTGTATAGGCATGCATACCCTCTATCTGCCAAGGCACACACTGCACATGTCAGTATAGGCATGCATACCCCCACCCCCAGTCTGCCAAGGCACACTGCCAAGGAACCTGCTGCACAGGTTAGTATAGTCATACATACCCTCTGTCTGCCAAGGCACAGACTGCACAGGCCAGTATAGCCGTGCATACCTCCCCATCTGCCAAGGCACTTTTACCTCGTGTGAAAACACACAGTACACACAATATTGGAAGGCATGCATGCTCTGTCTGCCAACGCACAGACTGCACAGGTCCCACCCCGCCCCCCCCTCACCCCGATAATTTGTTATTGCTGCGCATATGTGACAATTAGTCTGAGTGCTCTGCAAAGAGGCCAAACATTGAATGGGCATGACATCTGAACCCAGTTATGAACATGAAGCAGGTATTGTCAGCAACTTACATTGCTTTTACATCAACCTTAGATGATAGACTCCACTGCACACCTGCTGTGACTGCCATGTTATGCAGACACAAAGCATCCCGATCATTAGCATGCTCTGTCTGCCAAGGCACAGACTGCACAGGTCCCACCCCGCCCCCCCCGATAATTTGTTATTGCTGCGCATATGTGACAATTAGTCTGAGTGCTCTGCAAAGAGGCCAAACATTGAATGGGCATGACATCTGAACCCAGTTATGAACATGAAGCAGGTATTGTCAGCAACTTACATTGCTTTTACATCAACCTTAGATGATAGACTCCACTGCACACCTGCTGTGACTGCCATGTTATGCAGACACAAAGCATCCCGATCATTAGCTCGATTTTATTTTTGCTGGGCAAGCGTGTAAAAGAGGCAACAACAGCGGGGATAAAGGCTCAAGCGAAACAAACACAAATGGACACCCTTGTTGTAACCCTAGCAATTAAAGCATAAATAGTGGCCTGACATTTTATATAGCACATAAACAACAGTTCCCTTACCTTGCCGTAGCTTTCCGTTCCACCTGCTGTCTGTTCCGGAATGACGTCAGGTCCGTTTGCGTGTCAGCGTCAACCCCAAACTGTAAAAAGTAAAAACCTGTGACTACTTACCGATTGATAAGAATCTGTATTAGCGTTGTAATAGCATGCGATGTGCCAAACCCTGCGATGTAAGAGCATGCGTTGTAGAGCCATACTATGTAAACGTTCCCGCGATGTAAAATTTGCGTTGTAATGCCACCGCGATGTGAGCCCATCGTTGTAATGGGTGTTCGCCCTCCAAACACTTCTTCCGCTGAAAATTCCTTATGAGGACATAGTCCCCAGGCTGAATATCATGTCCAGGCCCCTCTGGCGTAGCTGGCAGGGACTCATGGACCTGTTGGTGAATAGAATGCAAATTTTCAGTTAACTGGCAAAGGTAATCGATCAACAATGGGTACTCAATATCTGAAAACCGCTGAGGACGCGGGACGCCCCAGACATTTGCCTGGCATCCAAACACGACCTCGTACGGTGACAATCCTGTTCTAGAATGTGCTGCTGTTCTTGACGACAAAAGAGCTAATGGTAAAGCATCTGGCCACTGTAACCATGTTGTCTCCTGAATCTTTGCCAATTTCAGTTTGAGAGTACCATTGTACTTCTCAACCAAGCCTGCTGACTGCGGGTGGTTTGCAGCATGAAACTTCAGTTTTATGTGCAGACCATCACAAATTAACTGAATAACCTTGGCATTAAAATGACTTCCGTTATCACTCCAAATCACACAGGGCAAGCCGAAACGAGGAAAGAACTCCTTCAGGAGTACCTTTGCAGTCGTAATGGCTGTATTATCTTTACTGGGATAAGCTTCAACCCATTTACTAAATGCACAGACAACCACCAGGTCATACTTCAAATTGTTGCACCTTTCCAGTTCAATGTAGTCCATTTGCAGGACTTCGAAAGGGAAGGTGGGTGGTGCAAAATTACCAGGGGGTGTAGGAGTACCCTTCCCAGGATTATGCATCATGCACACCATACAGTACTTCACTAAATGTGCAGCTGTCTTAGAAATGTTGTAATTCTGCCATACAGTGTCTAACAACTTGCAAATACCCTTAGCACTAATATGCGCTGGGCCATGGGCCATTGTGACTACAGGAAGAACATATGCACCTGGTAACATCCATTTCTGCCTCCCTGACTTATCAATCCAACATCCCTCATCATTCAATTGTGCTGTACTTTCTTGCCACACTGCTAATTCCTCTATTGTAGCTTCACTTTGTATCTGTTTCACATTTTCAAGTGTATCCTCAAACATAGTAACCTCAGGCACCCACCTAGCGGGGCCTGCTACAAACATTCTTTTCATTTTAGTCCGGGCTGTTTCCTTAGCTGTCTGGTCTGCAAAAGCATTTCCCCTACCTACATCATCAGTGACCTTCCGATGTGCACTGCACTTTACTGTAGCCAATTTCTTAGGGAGTGTCAAAGCAGACAAAAGCCTCAATATGAGGTGCCCGTGCTGAATTTTAGTGCCATGGGAAGTAAGAAACCCTCTCTCAGCCCAGAGTCGGGCAAAATTATGAGCGACTCCAAAGGCGTACTGGCTGTCAGAATAAATATTGACAACCAGTCCCTCACTTAATTCACAAGCTCTTATTAGAGCAACAAGCTCAGCAGCCTGGGCCGATTGATAGGGAACTCGTGATGTCTCAACTACTGTACGCAGCGTAGTAATAGCATACGCAGCAGTTGTAGTGCCATCTGGTAATTTAAAACAAGAGCCATCAACATATAATTCCCCCAGATAAAGGAACATCAGTCAAGTCTACCTGTCCTTTCGTCTCTTCTTCCGTCCGGAAGATACAGTCATGTTTATCAATCTCATCATTCTCAGAAGGGAGGGGAAGTAACGTGGCTGGATTCAGAGTGGCACACCTTTTGATCGTGATGTGTTTGGCAAACAAAGTTAATTTATATCCAGTCAAACATGCACTGGTGAGGTGCAATGTCTTAGTCATGTTCAAAAGTGTATCCACAGCATGGGTCACCATGACTGTGAGGCCAGTATCAAGTACAAGTCCAGCCGATTGTCTGATAGAAACGGCCACAGCTGCAACCGCTCTTAGACAACTCGGGAGGGCTCGTGCGACTGGGTCAAGGACGACAGAGAAATAAGCACACGGTCGTTGCCTATGTCCACATTTTTGTGTTAAAACAGAAAGCGCACAACCAGCCATCTCATGAACGTACAACACAAACGGATTAGTATAGTCGGGGTGCCAAGTACTAAGATCGAACAAAGCACAGTTTTCAATTGCTCAAAAGACTGCTGACATTCAGGCGTCCAGGGCAAAGGCTCATGCACATCCTTTAGTGTTAGTGCAAGCAGGGGTTTTATTAGTAGGAAGCAGCTAGGTATCCACTGCCGACAGTAGGAAGTGATACCTATAAAAGCGCGCACATCTTTCTGTGTTTGTGGAACAGGCATTTTAACAATGGTACTAATGCACTCCGGGGTCAATCTCTTACCCTCCTTCGACAGTAGGTGACCTAAATAGGTAACCTCCTGTCGACAATATGGAAATTTAGAAGGGGACACCTTATGTCCATGTTGAGCCAAATGCAACAACAATTTAACTGTACTGTCTTTGCAACCTTGTTCCGTGTCTGAAGCGATGAGCAAATCATCAATATACTGCACCAATACATTACCTGATGGAAGCGATAGAGAATCCAACTGACTTTCTAAAGCTTGACTATAAATACTTGGACTTTCTGTATAGCCCTGAGGAGCTTGACAGAATCTAAAGCTCCTAACAGCTAGGGTAAAACCAAACAAGTACCTACTGTCTGGATGAATAGGAATACTAAAGAATGCATTTTTCAAATCAATAACAGAAAAGAATTCAGCAGTAGAGGGAACCATTGTCAAAAGAGTAGTGATATCTGGGACCACTGGAAACTGAGGGACCACTATTTTATTAACCTCGCGCAAGTCAATCACAAAACAATAAACATCTTCATGGTCATCAGGGGAACCGGAGGGTGTCCTTTTAAGAATTGGAAGAAAAGGGCTATTGCAAATATTAGCAGGTGTTTCCTCAACCACTCTCTTCATAATCAAATCCTGTATAATTTGTAATAAGGCTCGCTCTCCTGCCTGTGGTATTTTATACTGAGGGATACGGGGCAAAATAGCACCATCCGTAACCCGTATCGAGACCGGCGATATCTGCAACAATCCCACATCTGAGTCGCCTGTCGCCCACAGAGTGGGTGGCACATCTTTAGATTCAACAGGGAGGGGTGCATCTTTGGACAAACACTGCTTAGCACGTGCTACATCTGGACACATTGTCATATAGACACCCGCCGGAGAACAATAGATAGTGGCATGTAATTTCTTCAGCAAATCCAAACCCATCAAATTCTCACCGCAATTAGATGTCAACAAGAATGGCGAATCCACAGTAAAAGGACCTATAGTCAACGCAAGAGGTTTTGAAATGGGGCTTACAAATGGTACACCAGAGAAACCAACAGACACATTAATTTGGCCAGACAGAGCCGCCCCAGGGACCACATTTCGAGAAACAGAACTTTTCGTCGCACCTGTGTCCACCCAAAAATTCCTTAGTTGAACCTTGCAGTTCTGCTGTTACATAAGGACCACGTTGGTCTACAGGTATCGGAACTGGTCTCCCACTCTGTCCCTGGCTGTCCCAGCTATAGGACATCCCTGTCACTTCCTCCACATCATAATCGTCATGATAGTACTGTCCTTCACGAGGGTCATCAAAATAATTATTATCAGAACGACCCTGTGAAGCCGCAGCATTCTGAGCCCTGTCTGCCCCACTTGTTCCATGACCCCTTCCACGAGAACCCCGTCCCTTCGGGACCGCTACCTTCTGCAGAAGCACGGGGCACTCAATATGCCAATGTCCCTCCTCTTTACAGTACGCGCACTGATTTGGACCTAAAGGCGTAGTTACTGGCTGTCCACTAGTGTGCGGAAGCTGTCGGGCAGGACCACCACGTCCTCTCCCATTCCCCCTAAAAGCCTGCTGTAGCAACACCTTCGTCTTTAAATTCTTATGTCTCTTCTCTGTCCTCTCCTTTTCCTCATTGTCCCTATGCTCATAATATTGTGCCATGTTCAAAATAACAGAGGGAGAAGAGGTGGATCAGGTACTCTCAGAAGCCTGCAATTGAGTCGCAATTTCAGGAAGCAAGTTAGAAACAAATCTATTAACAAACAACCGAACGCCCCCCTCGACGGACAAATCTTGTCCGCTATAATCCAAAAATGTACCTTCGAATCGGGTAAAGAAATCAGACATGCTCTCATCTTTCTTCTGTCGACAGGCTGACAATTTATCCCAATCCATTTTCCTTGGCGGAATAAGAGAATGCATGTACGTAATTATGCGACCTGGCAACGCTAAAATCTCCACTCGAGGCTTATTACCGGGCTTCCTTTCCTGATCCCATGCCTTTATTTGGTCCCAAGTACCACCCAACTCCGGAACATGGTCTTGAGTATGAACCTGCCTCCAAATATCAACCGGAACGAGAAGACCAAAAAACATTTCAACATCAGCAAGAGTCATTACCGTAGAAGAAGAAGCTTCAGTCAGTTCTTTATAGTAAGCAGTGGGATTCTTCATAGGATCTGGTAAATGAGTCTTAAGAGATAAAACCTCACTTCTTTTCCATGGAGTATAAACCCATTGCTCCTGAAACCTGGCTGCTACTGCCGCTTGAGTAACATTACCACGACCATCTTGCAGTTCCGGTATCTCGGGGTGATATATGGGATGCACCTCTCTCATCGGAAACTGAGATACTGACCTAGGACTTTTCTCAAATAGCCTACCCCTGTAAGCAATCAATGTTGTAACGCTGCCAAAAACTTGACCAGGCTCCATATTACTAACATATACACGATCTTTAATGCCATATAAAATCTGTGGTGCAGCATCCTTAAAACACTGCTCCCAAATACTAATCAGCGTAGTAGACATATGCTTAAAGGCATGCTGTTATACAAAGGGCTCATAATCTTTCATCACACTCCAAACATCTTCCACACTGTAAATAGGATTACGACCCCACTGCGCAGCCTCATTTGCCACTACCTTTATCTCCTCATCTCCCACCTCAGACCGCAGATACGGACCCATGCACTCTTTAAACTTTGTCCAATCTCCAGCCCCAAACCCACGCACTGGCGTCCCATCACTCAAGTGAACTGGAGGATGAAAAACTAGAGAAGGAGAAGCAACAGAAATGTCAGGTACTATCGATGCTGAGGGTTGCGTCGCAGGAGAAAGAGCTGGCGAGAGCGATGCCGAAACAATAGGTGTGGCAGGGGTACTAGCAGTCACAGTTGTCACAGGCGACGAAGAAACAGAAGGAAGAGGAGGAGGAGCCGAAGGCAAAGCCGTCGAAACAACAATAGTAGACGCAGGGACAGAGACAGTGGGAGCAACTGTAACAGGCGACTGTGAGGGCATTGGGACAATAGGATATATTCTTTGTGGGGCATATGGAGGCGGGGTTGGGTATCTAATAATTCTTCAACAAAAAACGTCATCTTCTTCCTGAACCACATACAATTTACAAATATGTATTCGAAACCTTCTAACTTCACATTCAACTTGTTTCTCCCTATCATATGCTACAGCCTTCTGAGTCAACATCTGCATTCTTCTTTTCCGGGCCTCTTTTTCTGCCTTTAACCGCTTCTGTCTAGCTGCTTTCTGCCATGTTCTGAGGGAATCAAACATAGACTGCCTACTTCGCTTCTTAAACAACTGTTCCTGCAAATACTCAATCTTTTGTTCATCAAAAGTGCCCGTCAACGGCCACTGCAACTAGGCATTGTCCCTCGTATATTTGTGCCATAATGTACTAAACATAATAGGGCCAAGACTAACCCTGGGCAGAGTTCGCGTAGTCGCGCTACGCTGAGTTCCGCGAAGTGGTAAACAAACTCCGTGAGCTACGCAGTTACTTGTTCCGCCCATTCGCGATGCGTTTTTCCTGTTCAGGAACGCGTATTGCGTGTTCAGGACGCTGTTTGTGTGCTCGGGGGGAAATATCTCGCGAACTTGCCCATGCGGTCGCCAATGGGCACGGCCATCTTGTTTTTCACTTGTCCCGCCCGTTCGCGATGCGTATTTCCTGTTCGGGAACACGTATTGCGTGTTCCCGCCCGTTCGCGATGAGTATTTCCTGTTCGGGAACGCGTATTGCGTGTTCGCGATGCTTTTTGCGTGCTCGGGGGGGGGACATATCGCGCGAACTTGCCTATGCGGTCGCAATGGGCGCGGCCATCTTGTTTTTCACTTTTTTGCTATGGTTCTGGGCCTGCTTTTCTATCCTCCCTCTATCTTTTCAATCCTTTGTTTCTGGAAACTCTTTTTTGATCTTTTTTATTTATTATCTATCTCTCTATTTTCCTGATTCTATATTTTGATTTTTTTCTACTTTTTGTGTGTTTTTCACTACTTTTTCACTCTTTTTCTATTATTTGCTTTTTTCATTTCTTTTACTTACTTTTTTAATTCCTACCTTTTCTTTTCCGCCCCCCCCCCGAGTACCAGAACCATGGCAAAGGGCAAGGCTCGTAGCCGCAGCCAGAGCCGCGACCGCCTCCCAAGGAAGGCGATGCCCAAAAGGGGTGCAGGCACGGGCCTTATTTGGAGAGGTGGAGGTGGCCGCACTTGTTTTTTTTGTGCAGTGCCACCTCCCCTTAACCCTGGCAGCAGGCAGCAGGCCTGGGTCTGGGTATGGGCTCCGGGAGCGTCACCAGCGGTGGGGAAGGGTACTGCAGGCAGTGTTTCACTGCTCTGGGGTCCGGCGCACCCATAACCAGCTTACGCACCGGTGTTCCGATATCCTGGACCGGGAGCAGGACCTACTGGACCTGCTAGGAGTTGAGGTCCCGGGGCTTGGTGAGTAGCTATTTAATATTACTACTTTGTGTTCTTCTGCTCTGTGTTATATATTGCGAATATAATTTTTTCCGAATAGCAAGAATGCTGCTGCTTACATTGTAGGTAAATTACGTTTAAAAATCTTCTGTGATTGTTATGCCAAAGGTGCTCGGCGCTACTAATCTTACTTGTTTGCAACTTTGCGCTCGCTTGGGCAGATTATGTAAGAGTTTACTTTAGAGAACTTAAGTTAGGTAATGCTAGAGAGACTCTAGTCCTTCCTTTGTCCTCCTGTCACTAAGAGATAGTGGTGGATTGATAGGTTTAGTTACTTATTAGTAGGTAATTTTTTAGCGGTCTGCGGACGCATCCTCTGTTACGTCACGTGCTGCTGAGTGCTGCTTACCCCAGTCCTTAGTAGAACCTTTTGTAGTTTGTTTAGTGAGTGGTAATAGGCTTAGCACTAACAGAACATCAGCAGCAACCAACCAACAATTTGGTGTATGCAAAAATGTATGTATGTGTCCTCCATCTATGCATTTTTGAGGACTAAAATAAATGGAAATGCAGACTTAGTGAACAATTGGCCCATCTGGAATAGATGGGCTAGGTCAGGTGGTACTTAGGCTTAGTTAGTATTCTGGAATCAGAATGGAACACTGGATTAGTGTTCATAAATAATAACTAGACGGTCCGCGAATCCCGCGATACTACTAGTCGACCAGATTAGAAAGGTCAATTTTATTGCAATTGTTGTTTCCATAAATGTTTTTTTGAGTGTTTTAAAAAATATTTTATTTGTTTCACACCAATCATCAATGTTTGTCTCTTTCTTTCTTATATCTTTCATGATCAGCACCCAGGGGCAAGAAGACGGGGTCGTTGGAGTCGGCGGGAGCAGCTGCAGAAGATGCCGGCCAGGACCGCTCCTCTACCGAGGGCTCTGCTGCTGGCCCCAGTAAGTCCTCCTGTTGTTAATATTAATAATTATACTTCCCTAACTTTTACTGCACCTTATTTATTCCGAACTATTATTTCCGTTTCCTAATTCTATTTTTTACCAATTCTTCTTCGATCTAGACTATCTGTTTCTAAATTCTTGCTATCCCTGCCTCTAACTGCCTCTGCTATGACTCTCTGTACTACTACTATTAGTCTGTCTGTAGCTAAGCTTGCCCAGTTGGCCACTCTTTATTTGAAAGGTTTTAAAACTCAGATTCACCAATTGCTGTAGCCACTGAGTCTAGTCCTTTGGGTTGTCCTCTTCTAGTCTTCTTAATCTTGAGGCTTTTCGACAATTCCCACCAACAAAATGCCCAACCAGATATTTTACTATTTTTGATAGGATAGGACATACTCTAGTACCCGATTTGTACTAGTGTTGTTTGTTGTATATGTATGTATTAACTTTTTTTCCAATCTTGCTAGTGAAAAAGAATAAATAGGGGGAGGTGTATATGGCATCTAAAAAATGTGTAATGTTTTTTCTAGGCGTACCGACCACCAGTGCCGGGGCCAGCGGCGAAGGTGACGTGGCCAGTTAAGAGGAAGCAGAAGATGCGGCAGCTGCAGGGGGTGAGCCAGCAGCAGTGGCGGGCGGTGGTAAGTTATATTCCTTACTTATTGACATTACACTGGCTGCAAGGGTGTACACTGTACTGTTGAGAGAGACTAAGTTGTTGTGAACAATGGTTGAAGAAGACACCCTTTACTTAGCATTAGCATTAGCGGTGGGAGTTGAGTAACTAATGGCCTCTTCTATCTGACTTCAACTCAGCTGTGAAAGTTTTATGGAGAAGACTAAGAGTCAGATCAGATGACCTTGATGGATGGGTTGAATGAAAAGGGAAAGAAGGGTGGAAGGAGGAAGGACGGGCGAGATGTAATATTTATGACTGGCAGAGAAGGATACGCGGGATGCATACATAGGTGGCTGATAGGAATCACATGCATGGGTGGTTGAAGGATGGGTGGAAGGTGAAAGAAAAGATGCCTGCCTGGGTGGGTGAAACTGTATGGGTGGATAGCAAGAATCCTCTGGGGTGTTTCATGGGTCAAACTCAAAGCCAAGGCAAGCAAGGAAGGAAGGACGCATGGGTGGTGGTTTAAAAAAAAATGAATAAATGTTTGTTGTTGGTGAAGCAAACTAAGGTTTGTTGAGAGATTAAGAAGAATGATAGACATGCTTACTTTGAATGGATGGATGCCTGGATGGTATTCATCATAGATAGCATAGGTGGAGACTGTCACTGGATGAAGAGTCTTAGTTTGAAGAGAATGTAAAAGAAACCTCGCCAGAATAGCCAAGCCAAGTAAAATAGAAGTTGTATTTTCAGAATACACCCTTGACTCACAGTAGTTTGCAAGCACAGCATATATATTGTGTATGTATGTTGTTATCAAGCGCCTCCCTTCGACTCCGAGGCCCACTCCCTACCTATGTTAATTTATTTTCGACTGTGTCAGCCTGCCATGGGTGGCCTATCGGCTGCATGTTTATTGTTTACACAATCAATCAAAACAAAGTACCTCATGTCGTCCCATATATAAGCAATGATCATTTGGATCAGATATCATCTGCCTTTTTGTAGTAGTCAGGGCAGGGTGAAAGTGAAATTGAGCAGTTGCCCTTGATGTAACAGAGTATGGCCAGTGCCACCCGTAATAGAAAAATAAGATGATTGTGTAGTCAGCTTCCCCACCTGCAGACAGTAGTAAATAAAACTAACGTGAGTCTGCGTCACAAGTGTGTTTGTCTTGGGCGCAAGCTGACTGAGCTGGCATGCCGGCTACAACAAGGTTACGTAATTTAGCTAAACAAGAGAGAAGAAGAAGACTGGTGTACTGTGTACTCGAGTCCATAATGCTAGTATAATGCCTGAAACTCCCACAAATGTTAGAGGCCGAGGAAGTGGGAGGATAGATACATACCACAAATGTTATGTACTGTGCTTGCTAGTGCTACTGTGCCACTATGTGTAGAATTAATTTGTCTTACTGTTTTGCTAAGAGTATATTGTTACAATAGTCTTTTTTTTCTTCTTGATATAGCTACTCCTTCCAAAGGAAAATTGAAACCGGACAGGAAGGAGTTGGCAGCCATGGCCCGGTGCTGGAGGCCATCCAAACCGAATACCGGCAGCTGGCGGTTCTGGCGGAGGAGCTGCAGCCTCCTCTAATGCCCTGGGCCCCAGCCAGGCCCAGGCCCCTCCAGTGGTACAGCGCCGCAGTCAGGCAGTCACCCGCCGCCGCACTACTTCATCCAACACTGCTGCCTCCCCTGTGGATGCAATTGTAGGGCATTCAAGCGCTGCATGCTCCTCCGAATGGCACGCCTAGAGGAGCACCTAGAGGAGCTGGTAAAGGTCCTGGTGGACAAGCGACTCAGAGCCCACCGATAAGAAAGACCCTGTTGGATTGCCCCTTTTTTATTCCTTTTTTTGGTGGGTGGGAATTGGGCGTTGGGGTTTTATTCACCAGACATTGGTTGGACTTTTTCTTGTTGGACATTGGTTGGGGTTAGGGAGAGTGGTGGGTCAGGTGTTGTGGGATTTTTTACATAGTTTATTTTTGTTAGGGGATTAAATTATATTTATACTTAAACTTTACATACGATGTTAATGTTTTGTGGGGGGGTTACTGTTTTACGTCACATGGTTTCCTTGCTGCTGCAGGGCCGCAGCCAGTGTTTGATTTAAATAATCTGCCGATTTTGTAACACACAAACAGATAGATGGGGTACCCCTCACTGAGTGACTTGTCCTACTAGTACTGTCAGTCTCTCCTCCTAGTCTATGCATTCTGCAATAGGAGGACTCAAGGGGTGTGTGAATTAATTAATTAATTTCCATTATTAATTATACCTCCCCAAAACTTCTTCTCTTACCTGTGATTGATGTTTAACTTAGGCACAGCGATGGCTGCATGGCGATGATGGTTTGGTTTCCCAAGATGCCATGGTTGTGGTGGTAGTAGTAGACACTGGCAGTAGCGTTTGCAAACAAAGAAAATGAGACACTCAGTCGCCTGAGAGAGACTCTGGGAGGAGTAGTAGAACGAAGTAGAGTACAGTACACAAGAAGACTGCCAAACAATAATAATAATGCTGATTAGCAATGCTAAAGTAAAATAAAACATAATGGTGGCGGGGATAGCCTAGTACAACAAGTTACAAACTGTAGTTGTGTCGAGTCACTCGACACAAGCGTAACCTTTAGTGCTGTTAGGAGGATGATGAATCCAATCGATACCGGCAATTAATTATGATGGATTAGGTTCCTTTGGAAAAAAAATTGACTTGCAAATATACTGAGCATGGGTGGGCAAGCAGAAGAAGATCCTCGCCCTGCCTTGAAATTGAATTAGTGTTGCTTTCACCACATCCGCCCCAGCAAGCGTGTGATCAATTATTGGTGTACATTTAATTTAGTCACACCACAATATAAATCACACAGCCCGGGGGAAGAGGGTTAGGGTTTGATGAATGGTTGGGAAGGGGGATTTGGGGAAAGGTTTGACAAAGAAAAACACTAACCATGGACAAACAACAAAACACAATCTTGGCAGACGACCATCATATCCATAAATCTGTTAAGGGAGAAAAAAAGAAATGCATGCATGATGATGATGACTTGATGGTTAATGATAAGTAGTACTTACTAACTAGACTAGTAGACAGTACAGATCAGCAGTATATTATTATTATGCAATTTGCCATGCCTGTCTGCCCTCAGAGAGACGCAAATTACATACATTTTTACTTCTGTTGTACCGGGCTTACTTTTTAAAGCTAGCAAAGAAAATTAAAAAATAGCTGTAGGGATCAATTATAAGCAGAGAGCAAACAACAGCAACACACAGTCGTAATGATTGAAGAGAAAAAATGAATCACATTATTTAAAAGATGATGAATGTTGATACTAAAGTGTTACTGTATGTTATCCTGGTCAAATTGGGGAGTTGCATCTCGGCATTCCTCTTGGTCCTCCCTTCCATGGACGCTGCGTCCATCAATCTTGGGTGCCACTGCCTGCCTGGTGGATGCGGATTGGTAGGTGAGTGTGAGTTGTTTTTCTCTGTTTAGCACAGGCTGGCCTGTAAGTGTAGATGAGATGGAAAAACAAAAGGGATATTTAAAAATCAAGGAGAAAAAAAAAAGCATAAATTACGGAGGAGTGCAAACACTTTCAGAGCGGCATGGCTAAATCATGTCTACTCTGCTGTCTGTTTCCAGCATTAACCTACAACAGCAACAGGACAGAGCAGGCCCACGGCGCCCACCCAACCTCCACTTAGCTTAGATTTTGACTGAGCCAGACAGAGCACACATGTCACATATACATGAACAAAGCATTTTCCAAAGTAAGTAACTAAATCAATGGCATGTACAGCTGTCAGTCATACCACCACTACTACACTCGTGACTCGACTCCACCACTACACAGACATGTAGGTCTGCTGTGGTTGTTGTTGACTTGTTTACCTTTTATGCCACTCATGAAACACCCTGAGTTATTCCATCAATCATCTCCGATCCTACTGACTGACTGCGAAGATATTATGTCACTGTGCTCATCATCATGGTGTTGTCCAACTCAGTCTGCAGTGTACCGAGTGAGTCCAGATTCCATATTCAAAAATGCAATGGATCGGCCTGCAGTAGAAGTACAATTTTGTTATTAAACAATAAGAAGGGAAATATTGACTTGAGTCACTTTTAGTGTGTAGATTAAATAATAATACACAATGAATTCACTTCATGCACAACAAACAACAACAACACAAACACCAATCACTTAGAGTAAACGTCCAATGCATGCCATCATTACCTGTTCCTTCTCATCTTATGTTAAGGGGCAGTCTCTCTCAGCTCGGAAAGGAGGATAGCTATAGTAGTCATCATGTTCCACTTCTTTTGGAGGGACTCAACGAGGCAACATTTCTTGTACTATTCTCCATCCAATCATCATCTGGCTTGAGGGAAATGGATTTAAGGCGAGTCAGGAGGATGGAGCAGGACTCGGAGGAGTGGACTTAAGTTAAATGCACACAGCTGCAACTCCAATATGGCAATAAAAAGACTAGAAGACGGTGGTGATGGATTTGTTGTGATTCGAACCAGAAAGACAGAGACACACACAAATAAAAGTAAATAAGGAAGAAAGAAAGTAAGAAGTTCAAAGCCTAGTTGTCAGGGAAGTATAGCTCGTCCTCAAACTCTGGTGGCTCAACCAGAAGTAGGTAATCATCTAACACACTACTTCCGTCACCTAAGTCGCTGTCCTCATCTTCCTGCGTTGATTCACGTATTTTGTAATTCGGTGGTATAAAGTGCTGATTCATTTTGATCATGGTTAACCTCTCCACGTTTTTGGGTGAGAGACTGGTCCTTTTCACTGTTACAATGGCACCAGCAGCACTGAAAACACGCTCAGAAGAGGCACTTGCAATAGGACAAGCCAGATAGTTTATCGCCAGCCTGCTGAGCACTGGCCATTGGCCCCTTTTCCCATACCAATACAGCAATGGGTTTTGATCAATGTAGACCTCTGTTGGGTCATCCAGATAGGCCTGGACCATCCGCTCAATGTTCAGGGGGCTCCACTTTGCTGGGCCTCTTTTGCCTTTGCATCAGCACTGGACCTAACAAGCCCTTGCTGTAAATACCAATCCTGTGCCGATTTTACTAGGGCTGATGATCCGGTTTTTGCTGTTGTCGATAGTGTTGGTGACCGCTGTGAGCCAAACGCACTGCCCTCAGGCTCTGAAGTTGAACTTGACACCGGATGCCCTGCTGCAGTACTTGTTGTGGGTTTGAGCAGTGGGCCTTTAATTACCAGCCGTTCATTTTCCAAGTCACTGGCTGCCTCAGCTATCCAAGTTTTGTACTGGCAACATCCACTTCTGAAAAAGGAATTAATGTCTTAGTGTTCAATGCCGATTTGTACAGTGGATCCAGAATTGTGGCACAAATGTAATGTTTTTCTGAAACAATGCGAGTTTGCACCTTTGTATTTTCAGCTAAGCGATGGGATAGGCTCTCCACCAACTCATATGCTTCATTTGTTTCCTTCACACCTGTGTATGTTTCAGACACCTCCTTCAGCTGTTGCTCTAGCATGTGCAACAATGGGATAGCTTGGCCCATAGTACAGTCCTCCTTGCTGACTTCACGTGTGAAGAGCTCGAAAGGAAGTAGCATCTATGTCAGGCATTTAACTAGGCCCCATTGGTCCATCTGTACGGTCATGCCTTTCACAGTCGCATCCCCTATTCTTTGCATGACATAGTCATTGATTGGTATGTACTGATCAAACAGACGATCAAGCATGTAATAAGTTGAGTTCCAACGTGTTGGCACCTCCTGGAGGAGTGCTTTGACTGGCATTCTATGCTCACGTTGAATGATCCTCAGCTGCTTCCGGGCTTTAAAAGAATGGCTGAAATGTGTGCATATTCTTCTGCAGGTGGTCAGTAAGTTGCTGACTCGGTCTTCTTTTTTCAGAAAGTCTTGAACAATAATGTTAATGCAGTGCGCCAAACACAGGACCCTGAAATAGCCACCATCCTACATGGCCCTAACTATATTACTGCCATTGTCCGTGGCAACAAAACCAATGTTAAGCCCTCTTGGGCGCAGCCATTCAAAGACCTTGCTGTTAAACTCTTCCAAAATGTTTGCAGCAGTATGAGATTTCTCCATGGCGAACATGGCTACAGTTGCATGTTTCCGAGTGGCATTAAAAATCTCAGCAGTGTCAACACCTGCAGGTATCTTTTCTCTAACCCCAACAAAAGAGATCCAGTGTGCAGTGATGCACATGTAATCAGTGGCTTGGCAACTGGTCCACATGTCTGTTGTCAGGTGGATATTGTGAACAGCACTCTGCTGCAAAGCTTGTCCAAGCAATTCCAGCACGTCGTGATGTAGTGCTGGAACAGCAACTCTAGCAAAATAGGACTGGCTGGGAACCTTCCATTTTGGGCAGATGGCTGTCACAAATTCAAGGAAACCCACCCCTTCCACAAAAGAAAAAGGGAGAAGGTCCAGCGCTAACATTTTAGCCAGCTTCGCATTGTACAAACGTGCCATTGGGTGGTTGCGTTCATACTGCCCCTCTGACCTAAGCATGCTGACAATGGTAGGCTGAATTTTTTTCCTTTCTGGTGCAGCTGATGCAGGTGACTTCTTGAACCCAGTTAGGCTCAACACCGCGCTTGTTTTCATTGCAGTACTCTGTTGACTTGGTGTCTCAGCCTGACTCTTACTATGGTGCCACTGAGATGTTACTGAGGATGTGAGCGGTACCACTACACTGCTGGGACAGGGCTACTTTGTGTACCAGAGAAAATGTCTCCCTCTTGTTCACCTTCCACCGCGATCATATCTTCTTCTACTTCTTCATCCCCACCAAAAGCAATGGGTGCAGTTTTACTTTTTTGTGCACCAAGTAGGTGTGCCTCCCACTGGATCATGTGGTGTTTTTTCAGATGGGTTGTTTGGCCTCCGGTACCATAGTTTGTACCAAGCTTACCCCGACTAACACCTTGTCGACAAATTGAGCATATAGCAACGTTCTCCTCCTTACTGCTGACCGAAAAGAAGTCCAAAACTGGGGAGGTGAATTTTCTTGTGCTGCTGGAGGTGCCACTTGCAATGCCAGATGAACTGGAGGGTGTGCCTGGAATTTGACTCTGTGCAGATACAGTACCACTACCTACTGAGGTGGTGGTTGGGCTGGATGTAGGTCCCTGCCGGGCCTTTGCAAATGCAAATATGGAAGCTGGAGGTCGTGTTGGTGTTACCTGTGTTGGTGGTATGCGTGCCACATCCCTCACAGCAATTTGGGATAGGGTAATAATAATGCCGGTCTCCATCTCCACTGGGGCGGGAGTGATCTTCATGATGTTTGGCTCGTCATCATCCTCCTCTTCTACATCTTCCTCCATAACTCTAAGGCTTTCTGGAACCTTCCTTTTCCTTAGCCTTGTCGCGTGGCGTGCCTCACTCTCATACTGAGCTGGTGGGTTCCAAGTGGTATCTAGATCATCAGAAGGGGGGCTTGAAGAAGAAGTTGATGAACTAACCCTCCTTTTCCTTGCTAGGGATGTGGAAGACAATGGATGTTCTGAAAGAGTGGCTTGCTCTCCTTCCTCTGTAGGAAGCTCGATTTCCTGAACTGCCGCTACTTCGGGAGGAACAACTACTATTGTGGGCTGTTGTTGCGGCTGTTGTTGCGGCTGTTGTTGCGGCTGTTGTTCCGGCTGTTGTTGCCCACTTATCTGCTGAGTTTCCGCCTGAGTTGATTGGGTACTACTTTGCGATAATGACATTTCAACATCACTGCTCGTTGGCGTTTGTGCAAGTAGACTGGCTACCTCTGCGACACTCATGGGCTTGGGCCTAGGTTGGTGGGGTGGGCCCGCTGATGCGGAGGTGCTGCTCCCAGCTTGGTCCCCGGACACTGCTGATGCAGGCGTAATTTTTTGTTTCCCAAAAAACATCTTGTGCGGCACACCAGTCTTGGTAAGTGGCAGTGCCACTTCCTTCTTCTGTTCCTTCTTCTCACTGGCAACTTTCTTGGTACTGGAGGACCTGGTACCTTTCTTTGGGGCCATCTTCTTCTTCCGATGTCAGCAGGACGCAGGTGCACAAGTTGCAGAGATGTCTGTGGTCACACGTCACGTTACGTCGTGCGCAGCAGGACCTCTGTCTGGCAGTACAACGGGTGATGATGACACCTCCTCCTCAGTCTTTTGTGCACCTAAAAGCAAAGAAGCCAGAAGAACATCAGTGAAATGTTGCATTTGTTGTTTTGGTTCAATTACTACTAGTACAAACAAACAAATATCATATATAACTTAGTGTGTGGTGGTCACACTTGTTAGTGTTATATTATTACATTTTATTAACTCAGTTTAAGTTATAAAAAAGACATAACAGTGAAGCCATTTGTGAGACTTTGACAACAAGGGCTTTCATGGTATACTGTGTACACTCAGGAAGGATAGGAAAGATGAAGAACAAAAACAAAAATACAAATGTAATGGAAGTAGAACCAGTTTGGCATTAATTTGGCATCATGTCATTCAGAGAGCTGCAGCTGGCAAAGGGGATGGAAGCAGTAAGCCAAGAGGAACAAAGGAAAGACATGCAGTCATACATGGCAAAAGCAGCACACTACTAAACTACCACCACAAAATGGCCACCAGCCACATGGTCACTCACAGTCACAACAAGCAGGAGGCCTGGAAAACAATGAACTCAAGCAGGCCTATATGGCCAGACAAAGGAGGCATGCTAAACAACACAGCTTTAATGCAAAAATGCAAAAACGAAAAACTACAGGGCTAAAAAAGGTTGGAAAGTTACACAGCAACCACACCACACACACACACATCCAACAAAGGCATTTATTTAACACACACCAAAAAGTGAAATACCCCCCAAAAAAACAATTTTGCAATTCAATCCAATGCCATCCATGCCCTAAATGATGTTTAAATTCAACAGACACCACAGAGACAGTTGTTTCATGCACCCATGAGTAGCTCTGGGCCTACTGGCTGAAAGAAGGGCCTATTGGCAGACTAGGCCACAAGCATGCAGGCCTATGGCAAAAGCACATTGGCTGGCTCCACAAAATGGCTGCCAGCCACAACAACAAGAAAGGGAAGACAGACAATGCAGGCCTATGGCAAAAGCACACTTCCTGGCTTCAAAATGGCCACCAGCCACATGGCCAGGCAAACAACAACAAGAAAGGGAAGACAGACAATGCAGGCCTATGGCAAAAGCACACTGCCTGGCTTCAAAATGGCCACCAGCCACATGGCCAGGCCCACAACAACAAGAAGCCTAGTCCAAAAGGAACAAAGAAAACACATGCAGGCCTATATGGCAAAAGCAGCACACTACTAAACTACCACCACAAAATGGCCACCAGCCACATGGTCACTCACAGTCACAACAAGCAGGAGGCCTGGAAAACAATTAACTGAAACAGGCCTATAATGGCCAGGCAAAGGAGGCATGCTAAACAACACAGCTTTAATGCAATAAAATGCAAAAACGAAAATCCACAGGGCTAAACAAGGTGTGTAAGTTACACAACAACCACACCACACACACACACACACACACAACAAAGGCATTTATTTAACACACACCAAAAAAGTGAAATACCCCAACAAATACACATTTTGCAATTCAATCCAATGCCATCCATGCCCTAAATGATGTTTAAATTCAACGGACACCACAGAAACAGCTGTTTCATGTACCCATGAGTAGCTCTGGGCCTACTGGCTACCCACAATAAAAAAAAAATTACATTATGAAAAGTACAAAAAATGTAGTTGCAGCAACTGCAATGCCCCAATCAAACAAACCAACTTGTAAGATCTCAAATCCAAAAGTCCTCAAATCCAATGATATATGATGCAGCAGACACAAAGAGTGATCCTTCCAGCTCCAAATCCAAATGAAAAGTGAACAGGACATGGACAAAGCACTGGGAGGAGCCTGCTGGACAGGAATAGGAAGTTGGAGACTCTGGGGCACTTCCTTTCTCTCCCAAAAAAAAGTTAAAAAAAGAAAAAGGACTCCTTGCACAAAAAAGTACAGCCAAATGTCAATCTGAAGAGTTTTTTTCATCCAAATCATCATTTTCGAGAAGGTTTTATGCTGCTCCAGAGATAGTCTTCTCCAGATTGCATATTTTGCGTGTTCGGCATCGCGAGCTTCACTGAACTTCCACCGGAAGTCAGATGGTGCATCCGAATGACGTGTTCGCAATTGCATACTCTCGCGGGACCGTGCGGCCGGCTACCAAATCTTGTGGCGCACGCAAACGGATACGAAATCTCGTCGGCGAACGCAGGGATCCCGGTAAGTCACTACCACGCGCGCGAAAAAGCAAAGAAGAAAGAACTCTGCTACGCTGCGGAGAGCGGAGTTTTCGGTAACTCCGCGTTCCACGCGGAACGCAGAGCTGCCAAAAATCCGAAAACTCCGAGAGCGGAGTGGATTTTACATGCTTCACATACATATAAAAATTCGGAGTGCCTTCTGGAGGCGCCGGCTGATTTTCTTCCAATCGAGCATCAGTAGAACAACAACGACAGCACTAAACAAACAATTTACTAAAACTGGGCATTCTCAAAAGAAAACAAATTCACTATTTATTTCCAGCAAAACAATTGCAATCGCGTTTGTCCCAAAGACGGTCCTTAGACCATACTGAATACAAACCAAAATGGTACCATATCCACAAAGAACCAAAACAAACTCACCTGATATATGCAGGTCAAACAAATCTATTCTCCACTGCCGACTCTTCAGACCAAACGGTCAGATCCAAGGGTTTCGCTGTGTAGGACTCCAGTCGGGATGACCACTGGGCGAGGCACCGTCTGGCAGGACAGAAGGGGCAGCTGCGAGTATCAGGAACTCTTCGTGCAGGGATCCCTGATCCATCCATCTGACCCGACGATGGCCTCGACCTCCCCCCCGTCTGCGGAAGGGCCACTCACCCGAACGAGTCCCTGTTCGAGCGCCAACTGAAGTAAATGGCCTGATTCGGGTCACTCAGGTGACCAATGACCACCTCTTTGCCTTCCACTAAAATGAAGAGTTGGTCAGACAGTAGAGATTACAAACCAATAATAGTTTATTCAGAATACACTCAGAGCGGAGCCCAATCTGCCCAGCCGCTAAGGAGTGCTGCAGAGAGGGACTGACATCAGCAAGCACAATGATACATTATGTACATTTCAGAGTCAATGGAAACATCCACCATGGAATTTTCCAGAGGGACGCAGCTGGACAGTAAATTATGAAGGAGTAAGTTTCGGTTCTGAGGCCGGGCACATATTATTTATCTCTCAAGGTTACTCTGCCTGTGCCCGCCACTAGACAAGTGGGAGAAGGCTCACATGTCAGAAGAAAGGTATGCGCTAATAAGAGCAGTGCATTCATTAGTGTGGCAAAACCCAACTCCGAAGAAACATAACCTAGAGAAGGCCGTTTCTCGGAAATGGAGAAGAATTAGTTTCAATCGTGATACAAAATGGTGCCTGTACACAAAATAGCACAGCGAATGCTAACTTATGTAAAACAATGCAAAAGCATATTTTTTATTCCTACAGAAATGCACCAGTGGCCAGTGCGCAGCAGGCTGGCAATAAACTATCTGGCTTGCTCCATTGCCAGTGTCTCTGCTGAGCGTGTTTTCAGTGCTGCTGATGCTGTTCTGACAGTGAGAAGGACCAGTCTCTTGCCCCAAAACGTGGAGAGATTAACCATTATCAAAATGAATCAGCACTTTATACTACCGGATTACACCATACCTGAAGTATCATAGCAGGAAGATGACGGCGACTCAGGTCATAGAAGTAGTGTGTTAGATGGCCGACTTCTGGGCAAACCACCAGAGTTTGAGGACGAGCTCTACTTCCCTGACAACTGGCTTTCTAGTTACTTTCTTTCTTTATTTGACACCCCAAAAGAAAAATGTATTGCTAAGGAACACTATTTGCTTTATTATTTGTGTGTGTCTGGTTCACAAATCCAAACCCACCGTCTTACTCTTAGACACATTTTATTGCCAAATTGGAGTTGCAACTGTGTGCAGTCAGTGAAGAAGTAAGTCACAACTTGCCCTAAAGCAATTGTCCTCAAGCCACACATTGGTTGGAGATTACAAACAAATGTGTGCCTGCCTCCAACCCTGGGCCCTGACTATCTATCTATCCTTTCCTAGCCTAGAGGGACTACCCCACTTGTGACGTATAATGCAATTTACAGTGAACAAATGGAGGATCTGCATTCTGCAATGTGCCACCAAAAGAATCATGGACGGTGAGCACACCGGAAGGACAGATAAATAATGGCATGCATTGCACACTGAGTGGTTGTTGTTTGTTGTGAATGATGTGAACTTGTTGTGAATGACATGTCATCATCATGTGTTGAGAGTGACTTGAGAAGAAGAGATGGTTCATGTGGTGACTGGCAGGCAGTGTGAGTGAGACTGGGTGTTTGTTTGTTATGCCTAATGTGCTAGTGATGATGATTGCGATTCACAACTTTGGTGGCCTACCGACGGCTGGTCACTAATTTTCCCCTGAAAGTTATGTTTTTTCCTTCCCCTTTGAGATATTGAATAGCAAGATTCCTTCACCGGGTCCACTCCACACTGTCCACACTACTTTGTTTGTTGTTTTATGCTTTATTTATACTCCTCAAAGACAGACCCGACCAGTCACTTACAAAATGCAAATCTTGCAAACACAAATCAGTCTAGTCTACTCTATTCTATACTCAAAGAAGTGACTCAAGTCAATCTTTACCTTCTTGTTGTTCAATAACAAAATTGCACTACTACAGGCCGATCCATTGCATTTTGAGTCGGGACAAGCCTGGACTTACTCGGGACACTGTTGGTATGGAGTTGGACACCATACTCGGAGTCAGACTCAGGAGGATCAGAGCTGATTGATGGAATGACTCAGGGCGTGGGCGTGAGTGTGACTACTTTGAGAAATGGCACCAGAAGAAGATGGAAGTTTTCAAATTCACTGAAACCAACCGATTTGGATGATGATGACTTTGAAGTGGCCTAAAGGTAAACAACAACACCAGACCAGACCTACATGTAAGTGGAGGCTGGGTAGGGGGCCTGTTGTTGGAGGCAACTGCCGGAAACAGACATGATTTAGCCATGCTGCCTCTGAAAGTCTTCTTGTTGCACTCAAGTCCTTATGCACTTTAACTTTTCGCCTTGATTTTTCAATATCATTTTTGTTTTTCCATCTACAGGCCCTGTACCCTGCGCCATACTGGAAAAACAACTCACACTTACCTTACCAAACCGCATCCGCCAGGCACCCAAGATTGACGGACAGTCCAAGAGGAATGCAGAGATGCAACTCCCAATTTGGCAATACAGTATCAATTTTTTCTCTTCAATCATTAAAACTGTGTGTGTTGTTTATGTTTGCTTATTTGACTCCTACAGATATTTTAATTTTATTTGCTATCTTTCAAGGTCAGGTACAAGAGAACATAATGTAACTTGGGTCTCTCTGGGGGCAGACAGACAATTTGATAATATACTGTCCTTTTACTGTACTAGTCTAGTACAACTCATCATCATGCATGCATTTCCTTTTCCTCCCATAACAGATCTATGATGGTCGGCTGCCAAGATGAATGTGTTGTCCATGTGTAGTTTTTGTCTTTGTCAAACCTTTCCCTCAAATCCCCCTTCCCATCCATTCATTGAACCCTAATCCTCTTTCCCTGGGCTGTGTGATTTATTGAGGTGTGATTAAATTAAATGTACACCATTAATTGATCACACACTCGCTGGGGTGGATGTGGTGAAAGCAACACCAACTCAAGGCAGGGCGAGGATCTTCTTCTGCTCTAAGTATATAGCCCACACTGGCAATATTATATATATTAGATTGCCCACCCATGCACAGTATTTGAAATTCAATTTTTTTTCCAGAGGAACATAATCCATCATAATTGCCAGCATCATCATCCTTCCAGCACTAAAGGTTACGGTTGTCCACTTCATAGCTCGAGTCAACTTCAGTTTGTAACTTGTACTAGGCTAGCCCACCATTCTGTTTTATTTTACTTTAGCACTGCTTATCATGGTTTCTCATGTGGCAGTCTTCTTCTTGTGTACTGCACTTCTACTAGTCGTACTCTAGTCTCCCTTAGGTGACTGTCTCATTTTTTGTTGTTGCAAAGTTTGCATTTAAAACGGCATTATGTCAGTTTTAAATATGTCAATTTAATTAGCTCCCTGCGATGATTATTCATTCCTCATCCTACAGTTTGCGTTTGGCTAGGAGGGAATTGGAACCTTGCTGCACAATCTGGTGCTGCCTTTCACTAGTATTCGTCGACTAGTCTGCTAGCGTGCTGCTACTGTCTACTACTACCACAACCATGGCACCTTGGGAAACCAAACCATCACCATTCAGCCATTCCTTCACCTAATGAATCACAGGTAAGAGAAGAACTGTCGGGGATTCATTGAAGATGCAATAATGTATATACTATGGAAATTAATTAATTCATACACCCACACCCCTTCCGAGTCCGTAGGGGTTAATATAGTTGCAGACTGCATAGACTAGGAGGAGAGGGTAGTAGGACAAGTGAGGGTGTTGCATTTATCTGTTGGTGTGTTACACTATCAGCAGATTTCAAAAACTGGCTGCTGCCCTGCCGCAAAGGAAATAGTGTGAAGTAAAAGATTAAACCCCCAGAAAAAAGATTTACATCATATGTATTGTAAAACTAAAAATGTATTCCCCTAACAAATATAAAGGTAGAAGAAAAGCCCACAACACCTGCCCCACCCCCTTCTTAACCCCAACCAATGTCCAACGATAGTCCAAAATCCAAATTGTCCAAACAAATGTCTGTAAAAAAAGATTCCAAAAACCCCAATCCAATTTCCCCAACTCCCACATTCCCACCTTCTCCCCAACAGGTCCCACCCCCTAAATAAAAGATTAAAAAAGAGGCAAGAGAGAGGGCTAGCGGCGGGCTAGGAGTTGCATCTTCCTCTAGTTTGTCAAAACGCTCCTCTATCTGGCTTTCAAGGCGCACCATCCTAAGGAGCATGCGGTGCTGACATGATCGAAGTGTCAAGGGGGGAGCAGCAATGTTTGAATATGAAGAGTGGCAGCGGGTAGCTGCCGGAACATGGCGCCGTACCACCGGAGGCACTACTGGGGCCTTGCTGTGGCCTGGGGCATTGGAGGCTGAAGCTGCTGCCGCCTCCTCCATATATCTTTTCTCTAACCCCCACAAAAGAGATCCAGTGTGCAGTGATGCACATGTAATCAGTGGCTTGGCAACTGGTCCACATGTCTGTTGTCGGGTGGATAGTGTGAACAGCACTCTGCTGCAAAGCTTGTCCAAGCAATTCCAGCACGTTGTGATGTAGCGCTGGAACAGCAACTCTGGTGAAAATAGGACCGGCTAGGAACCTTCCATTTCAGGCAGATGGCTCCCACAAATTCAAGAAAACCCACCCCTTCCACAAAAGAAAAAGGGAGGAGGTCCAGCGGTAACATTTTAGCCAGCTTCGCGTTATACAAACGTGCCGTTGGGTGGTTGCGTTAGTACTGCCCCTCTGGCCTAAACATGCCGATAATGGTAGCCTGTATTCTTTTCTTTTCTGGTGCCACTGATGCAGGTGACTTCTTAGCATACATTGGTAGGCTCAATGCGTGTTTCGGTGCAGCAGTCACTGTACTCGCTTGCGTTGGTGTCTCGACCTGACTCTTGTGCCAATGCGATGTTGCTGATGATGATGTGGGCGATACCACTGCACTGTTGGGGAAAGGGCTGCTTTGTGTCCAGAGAAAATGTCTTCCTCTTATTCACCTTCCACCGTGAGCGGATCTGATTCCATGCTCAGACTTTCACCCCCTCCACCAACAACACTTACAGTTTTTTGGCCTCTAAGGTGCGCCTCTCTCTGGATCAAGTGGTGTTTTCTCAGATGGGTTGTTTGGTCTCCGGTACCATAGTCTGTACCAAGCTTACCCTGACTAACACTTGCTCCACAAATGGAGCATATAGCAATGTTCACCTCCTTCCTGCTAACCAAAAAGAAATCCCAACCTGGGAAGGTCAACTTTCTGATGCTGATGGTGCCACTTGCTTTGTCGGATGAACTGGTAGGTGAATGTGGCGTTTGACTCTCTGCAGTACCTGCTTCTACTGAGGTGGTTGTTGTGGTGAATGTAGGTCGCTGCCGGGACTTTGTAAATTTGGCAGCTGGAGGTGGTGTTGGTGGTATCTGTATTGGTGGTATCTGTGGTAACACATCCCTCACAGCAATTTGGGATGGGGTAATGTCGGTCTCACTCTCCATTGGGGTGGGGCTAACGTCCATGATGACTGGCTCGTCATCATCCTCCTCTTCTACATCTACCTCCATAACTCTAAGGCTTTCAGGAACCTTCATTTTCCCTAGCCTTATCTCGCGGTGTGTCTCACTCTCCAACTGAGCTGGTGGCTTCCAAGTGGTGTCTAGATCCTCAGAAGGAGGGCTTAGAGAAGAAGTTGATGGACTTTTTCTTGCTGGGGATCTGGAAGACAATGGATCTTCTGAAAGAGTGGCTTGATCTTCTTCCTCAGCAGGAAGCTCAATCTCCTGAACTGCCCCTACTTCGGGAGGAACTACTATTGGTGGTTGCGGCTCTTGTTGTCCACTTATCAGAGTTTCCTGCATTGATTGGGTACTACTTTGCGATAACGATAAGTCAATTTCAATGTCACTGCTCGTCGGCGTTGCCATGATTAGACTGGCTGCCTCTGAGACAGACATGGGCTTGGGCCTAGGTTGGTGGGGTGGGTCCACTGATGTGGGAATGTTGCTCCCAGCTTGCTCCCCGGACACCGCTGCTGCAGGCACAATGTTTGGTTTCCCAAAGAAGGTCTTGGGTGACATACCGGTGGTGGTAAGTGCCTTCTTCTCACTGGCAACTTTCTTGGTACTGGTACCTCTCTTCTTTGGAGCCATCTTGAAGCTGTCAGTTAGCAGCGACACTTAGCTTCACACAAGTTGAAGAGATGTCTGTGGTCACACGTCACGTTGTGACCAGGCCTTCTGTCTGGCAGTACTATGGGTGATGTTGTCTCCTCCTCCTCTTGTGCACCTAAAAGTAAAGAAGCAAGAAGAACATCAATAAAACGTGGCATTGTTGTAGGTCAACAAACAAATATAATATAATTTAGTGTGTGTGGTCACACTTGTTACCTCAGTTATAAAAAAAAAATAACAATACAGTGTAACCATTTGTGACACTTTGACAACAAAATAAGCTTTCATGGTGTACTGTTATGACCACTACACTCAGGAAGGATAGGAAAGAAGAGCAACAACAAAATACAAATGTAACGGTTTGCTTTATGTGGATTGTGCAATGCATCACGTGGGTTGTGGCACTCAGGGAGCTGCAGCTGGCAAATGACAATGGTACAATCCCTATACTGTTGTCCATGTCATATAGCAGACATGAGGTTAATGGTTTATTCACATTGATGCCAAATCATGTTACTTATAAAACTGAAGAAAAAAAAGAAATTTGAATTTTTAAAAAAAAAAATTTAAAAGCTGCTATTTATCTCATTGATCAACCATCCATGCAAGCATGTGACAAAGGGGCACACTGGCTGAACGCACAAAATGGCTGCTAGCCAGTGCCACATGGTATATCATCATCAACAACAAGAAGCAAGAAGAAGGCATTTGAGAACAAAGAGAACATGCAGGCATATGGCAAAAGCACACTGACTGACTGCCTTCACAAAATGGCCGCAAGCCACATGGTCAGGCCACAACAAGAAGCAATAAGCCAAGGGGAACAAAGGGAAAACATGCAGGCCTATGGCAAAAGCACACTGACTGACTGACTTCACAAAATGGCCACCAGCCACATGGTCACAACAACAACAAGCAGGAGGCCTGGGAAACAATGAACACAAGCAGGCCTAAGGACGACACAGATTTTACAAAATGGCCCACGCCACATGGGGAACCAAGGCAAATGCATTGCTTGCCTACTATTGCAATGCAAACACACTCACACACTGTCCAGACAAAGTAGGCATGCTAAACAACACATCTTTAATGCAACAATGCCAAAAACTGAAAATCCACAGGGCTAAAAAGGTTTGCAAGTCACAACAACACACATCCAACAAAGGCAACACACATGAAAAAAAAACATTGTGAAATACCACACAAAAAAACAAATTTTGTATTTTAATCCAATGCCATCCATGGCCTAAATGATGTTAAATTAACAGACACCACAGAGACAGTCGCTTCATGCATCCATGATGAGTAGCTCTGGGCCTATTGGCTGGTAAACCCATTGGCAGACTAGGCCACATAATGAATCAATTCAAATCAATATTGCAAATTTATTAAAAAACATGGAGAAAATGTAGTGAACTGTGCTACATTTTTGCTGAGTAAAAAAAGAAAAAATCGCATACAAAGCAACAACCAACAAGAAGACATGGCCACAACAAAGAAGGCATGCAGGCCTATGGCAAAAGAAAAGCACACTGGCTGGCTGACTTCCCAAAATGGCTGCCAGCCACATGGCTAGGCCACAATAAGAAGCAAACCAAGGGGAACAAAGGGAAGACATGCAGGCCTATGGGAAAAGCAGCACACTGACTACCTTCACAAAATGGCCGCCAGCCACATGGCACAAGCAGGAGACATGGACAACAATGAACACAAGCAGGCCTATTGTCACAGATTTTACAAAATGTCCCCTGGCCATATGGGGAACAAAGGCAAATGCTGGCCTACTAATGCAATGCAAACACACTCACACACTGGCCATACAAAGGAGGCATGCTAAACAACAACACAGTTTAATGCAACAATACAAAAAATGAAAATCCACAGGGCTAAAAAGGTTTGCAAGTTACAACAGCCACACACATCCAACAAAGGCATTAACACACATGACAAAAAAGTTAAATACCACAAAAAACACATTTTGTATTTCACTCCAATGCCATCCATGGCCTGAATGATGTTTAAACTTTAAATTCAACAGAAACCACAGAAACAGTTGTCCATGCACCAATGAGTAGCTCTGGGCCTACTGGTTGAGAGGCCTATTGGCAGACTACTGGGCTACATAGTGAATTAAATCAATATTGCAAATTGATTTCAAAACCTGGAGAAAATGTAGTGAAATGTGCAACATGTTTCCTTTATAAAAGCTGAACAATTACTTACAAAGAAACAACTAGGCCCCTACTGAAACTACAGGCCACCCACCACAATAAATTAAAAAATTGATGAAAAGTACAAATAAATCTAGGTGCGTGGCCCCAATCAAAGTAAGGAAACCAGTTTTCCAACTTAGGGGCCGATTCCGATTCGGGCCGGAAATCTCTCCGACCGAGCCGGACCCGGAGAGATTTCCGACCGAATCGGACCCGGGCAGCCCGACCGAACGAGTACGATGCGTCCGTATGCTATCGTACTCGAGTCGGTCGGACTCCAATTGAAGTCAATGGGACCCGGTCGTACAACGCGTACGCGGGCTCCCATTGCCTCAATGGGTGCGAGGCGAACAAGGGCGGAGCGACTCGCGTGGCTACGCGTACAGGGGTCCGACACGGACCCCGGCGTACGGCTCCGACTGCTCTTTCGAGCCGGACGGCGCGTGTCGGTCGGACTGCTCGCGGCGCGCATCGTACTTACCCGGCCGGGGAACGTCTCCATTGCGCGGTGCGAGTCGTGTCCGAGCGAGTCGGTCGGTGCGGTTCGACCCGGGAACGAGTCGGTCGGAGCGGTTGGGACGCCCGAACGAGTCGGTCGGCGATTTCGCATCGTACTCGCTCGTCCGGACGCGCGTACGAATCGGTCGGGAAATAGGGCTCCGAATCGGATCCGGTTATGCCGAATCCGATTCGGAGCCCTACCGGCCGAGATCGGAATCGGCCCCTAAGTTGTGAAATCTCAAATTCAAAGTCCTCAAATCCAATTATATATTATGCAGCAGACACAAAAAGTGATCCTTCCAGCTCCAAATCCAAATGAAAAGTGACCAGGAGGTGGACAAAGCACTGTTAGGAACCTCCTGGACAGGAACAGGAAGCTGGAGACTCTGAGGCACTTCCTTCCTCTTGAAAAAAAAGTAATAAAAGAAAAAGGACTCCTTGCACAAAAGAACTATAGCCAAATGTCAATTTGAGGAGTTTTTTTTACTCCAAATCATCATTTTGAGAAGCTTTGGATGCTGCTCGGGGAGAGAACCGTCTCCAGATTGCAGTCAGGGTAGATCCTGCGTGTTCAGGGATCGCGTATGTCACAAAACCCCCGCCGGAACACCGCTGGCACACGCGAAATATGTGTTGGCGACCGCAAACTCTCGCGGGAGCATGCGGCCACCTAGCAAATCTCGTGGCGCTCGAGAATGGTTCAGAAATCTCGTTGGCGATTGTGGGCACCCGGTAAGGTGAATCCAGCACAAGCAAAAACGCATATCGGGTGAGCCAACACAGAAAAAACTCCACTCTGTTGCGAAGTGCTAAGTAGTTTTATGCCCGGGCTTAATGTTATATTGATTTGTATAGTGCACTAATCTTCCTAAAGAGTATGCAGGCACTTGGGCAGGTGTGTATGTGTGTGGTCCCCAAGGTGCTTTTATGAAGAGCCAGGTCATCAGCTTCTTGCGGAACTCAAGAAATGAGGAGGAGGCTTTGCTGTGTTGAGGGAAGTTGTTCCATATCTTGGGTGTGATGTAGCAGAATGTGGGACCTCCAGTTTTCCTTTTGCGGATGCAGAGATTGTGTGTGAGTGAGAGTGAGGCAGAACGTAGGTGTCTGATGTGCTGATGAAAATGTATGTGCCTGTTTAGGTATTCTGGTCCTGTGTTGTGTAAGGCTGTGTATGTGACCATGAGAATTTTTAATTGGCTGCGCTTGTGAATGGGGAGTCACTGAAGCTTCCTGAGGTTTGGTGTGATATGGGTCAGGCATGAGAGGTCATGTGCGAGTCTTGCAGCAGTGTTCTGGATGGTCTGGAGTCTATGTAGCAGTTGTTTGTAAATTCTGGTGTAGAAAGTGTTGCCATAGTCCAGCCTGCTGGTGATGAGTGCTTGCATGATGGTCCATCTGGTGGTGTGAGGCAACCATTTCAAGATATTTCACAGCATGCATAGGATGTGGAAGCAGGAGTAGCATACTGTGTTGACTTGAGCCATCATGTTGAGCTTCCTGTCTAGGATGATCCCTGGATTTCTTGCATGTCCTGTGGGTGATAGTGTTGGTCCTAGGTCTGATGGCCACCAGGTGGAGTTCCATGGGGAGGTTTTGTTGCCTGAAGACAAGTACTTCCGTCTCAGTTGGAGTTGAGCTTCAGGCAGTTAGTATGCATTCGTGGTCATGTAGTTGATGAAGTTGGTTCTGGTGGTGGTTGTCTTGTCTGTCAGGGAGAGGATAAGTTGGGTGTCATCGGCATAGGAGAGGACGGTGATGTCTTGTGACTGAATAATGTTAGCAAGGGGTTTCATGTATATGTTAAATAGGGTGGAACTGATGGACGATCTCCGTGGGACTCAGCATATCAGTTTCTTGGTATCTTATGCGAAGGGTAGCAACTAGAATCTTTGGGTTTTTCCTGTGAGGAAGGAACAGATCCTTTTGAGAGCGGATCCTTGTTTCCAAATCTTATGGAGTCTTCTGATGTGAGTTTTATGGGAGACAGTGTCGAAGGACATGGGGAGTTTGAGCAGGATGAGGGCCACTGTTTCTTCTCGGTCAAAGATGATTCGAATGTTGTCAGTGGGCATGATGAGTACTGGTCCGTGCTGTGGTTATTTCTGAATCCTGATTGAGAATTGTCAAGAAGATGGTGAAGTTCAAGGTGGGTTTTGAGTTGCTTGCTGATGGCCTTCTCAGTCATTTTGCTGGAGAGGAGAGCATGGAGATGGGTAGGAAGCTGCTCAGTTGATTCAGGTGTGTGTGTATGCTTTTCCTTTTTTACAAGAAAGAGCACTGAGGGGACAATAATTTATTGAGTGCTATTGTTGAGACCATCCAATTGTGATTGCTAGCCCATACCACCTATCCTGAGTAGGGCTTGGACTTCTTTGCTTTTCTACTCTGAGAGTGTCAAGTGCTACATTGGGGAAATTGGTTCTGAAAAGGAGAAAATTGTGGACTTATTATTTGTAATAAGATCTTACGTTATGTTAAAAAAAACTTGGAAATTCACTGAAAATGACAAAGGTTAAAATGATGTTATAGCTAAGTATAGAAAAAAGACATCAACTTACAATAAAAAAACATGGAAATAAACTGAGTAAACCAAAGACTAAAAGGATGTTGTAATTAGGTGACAATTTCAGTCATAGTGTTACATTTTAAACTCAAAAAACCACTGAAATTCACCAGTTATAGTTCAGTGAGCTAATTATAACTTATGTCCTCATATATTACATCACTCATGGCATGTTCAATGACATCATGTGGTGTGGTTTTCAAAATCCTCTCCCCTTTGGTATACTCTTTTTGTAGTGATTGGACAATAATACTGCCATTAACAGTGGTAACAAATCTAATGCTGAGATCTCTGGGTTAAAACGATTCATAGACACTAGATTGAAATTCTTCAGAGATTTTAGCAGCTGTATATGATTTCTCCATGGGAAGAATTGCAACTGCAGTATGCTGCCAAATTTCCCAAAAAGCATCTCAACTACGAGACTAGTTGCTAGCCTTTGCCTAGCCCACTAGGAGGGGTTCCCATGTGCAATGACGCATATGTAGTCTATTGCTTGACAACTGGCAAACATGTCTGTTGTGAGGTGGATGGACTGAACAGCGCTGTCCTTCACTGCTTCGCCAATCAGTTTAGCACTTTATGGTGCAGCAAGAAACAGAGGAAAATAGGTCAGTCTTGGAACTTTCCATTTTGGACATAGGGTCTCCATAAGCTACAGAATTTCCTCTTCTTCCACCAAAGTAAAAGGCAGGACATCGATTACTAACATTTTGAATGGCTTTACATTGTTTAAATGAACATTTTCATGAGTTTGGTGGTATGGCAACTCCTTGCTGAACATATATTTGATAGTTCGTTGCATAAGCATACACACCTGACCTACAGATAGCAGGAAAGCTGCTTGGATGCGTTGGAGTGACTGTATCCATCTTTTTCTTGTGCCTCACCACCACCTCCTTCTATCAGTTCAGCTTCATCCCCTCTCTTCCTGAGGTGCTCTTCCCACATGACTGCATGTTGATTTTTCAGATAGGCCAGGTGGGCCTCAGTATCATAAGGCCACCTGGCGTTACCGTGATGCACTGCTTTCTTATTGAGCCAATTCCTGAATATCCAGTTGAGGTGGAGTTATTCAGTTGTGTTTGCCTTTCTCTAGGACGGGCTGTGACTGTAGTTACAGTGATAATGGTTGCTGCAGATTTTTGTGTTCTTGAAAAGATGGAAGTAGGTGATGTAGGCCATACTAGATGACTCACAACACAGTGCAGGCTAAATAGAGGTGATCTGTACTTCTTCTGTTCTACTCTGCACATGAACAATCACTGGCTCATCATCTTCCTCACTTCCAAGACTTTCAGGAACCTTATTTTTCCCTAGTTTCTCATGGTGGGTCTCAATCAGGTTTTAATCCATGTAACATTTATGAGGAGGGGGCTTGGAGAAGGTGGGGAAGTGTTTTTTCTTTTCCTTGCAGGATATCTGGAACTTAATGTGTATGTGGAAAAAGAGTCACAGCAACATCTTGCTCTGCAAGAAGCTCAGCTTACTACTTTACTCTTACCTCCTGAGGATCAGGTGTAGCAGACAGTGGTTGCTGTTAAGGTTCATGTGAAGAAGAATTAGTTTGCTGCTGGGACAAATCGATTTCAGACTCAATGCTGTCATCCATAACTGCAGTCACGGCTGCGCTGAAAGACACTGGATTAGCTTTTGGTGGTGGTAATATTGATGTCGATTGAGGGACGATCCTCCTTCTAGTCTCTTCCTACCCAGAGGAGAGCACAGCAGGTACACTGCGTTGCCAGAAAAATGAAGAGGGCAAGATGCCTGGGGTTGCAACAGACTTCTCCTAATTCGCCACTTTCTTGGCAGGAAACTCCTCCTTTAGAGCCATCTTCTTTACATCTTACTTTGGGTCAGCAGCACCAGCAGAAGCACTTAGCAGAGAGGTATTTAGCCATCAATGCCAGCTAATTCTCAGACTTTCTCTGTCAGTATCCTCCTGTACAGGAAGAGAGTGAGACTTGACAATCGTTGTCAATGAAATACACGTTGTAATAATAATAGTCATAATAATAGTCTAAAAATTTATTAATAAGAGGCTGGGGCAGACAAGGAATACATTGAATAAACTATTATAAAAATATTTGGCATACCTCCAGGGCCCATGGGGCCCCCAAGAAGGGGGGGTGGGGTAACAAAAATTGAATAAATTAATATAAAAATCCATGGTGTCCTTCCATGGCCAATGGTGGGCCTTGTAGAGTAAATTAGTATGAAAATACTTTGGGGCCGATTCCGATCTCGGCCGGTAGGGCTCCGAATCGGATTCGGCTTTACCGGATCCGATTCGGAGCCCTGTTTCCCGACCGAACCGTACGCGGGTCCGGCCGAGCGAGTACGATGCGAAATCGCCGACCGACTCGTCCGGGCGTCCCGACCGCTCCGACCGACTCGCTCCCGGCTCGAACCGCTCCGACCGACTCGCTCGGACTCGACTCGCACCGCGCAATGGAGACGTTTCCCGGCCGGGTAAGTACGATGCGCGCCGCGAGCAGTCCGACCGAGCCGCGCACTCCGGCTCGTAAGAGCTGTCGGAGCCGTACTTTGGGGGTCCGTGTCGGACCCCTGTACGCGTAGCCGCGCGAGTCGCACACAGGGGGGACCCATGGGTCCCCCTACCTGTGCGTGTACGGCGCGAGTCGCTTCGCCGCGTACCCGCTGTAGGGCGCCCTTGTCCGACTCGCACCCATTGAGTCAATGGGAGCCCGCGTCACGCGTTGTACGACCGGCTCCCATTGACATCAATGGGAGTCCGACCGACTCGAGTCCGATAACATACGGACGCATCGTACTCGTTCGGTCGGACTGCACGGGTCCGATTCGGTCGGAAATCTCTCCGGGTCCGGCTCGGTCGGAGAAATTTCCGGCCCGAATCGGAATCGACCCCTTTGTGTCCCTCCAAGGCCCATGACGCTTCTAAGGGGGCAGTGGAAGGTAGTCAAAATGGAATAAATTAATATAAAAGTACCTGATGACCTCCAGTGCCTATGGGACCTCTATTGGAGGCAGGCAAAAATCTAATAAATGTATTGAAAGTACCTAGCATCCCTCTAGGGTCCAATGGGCCATTCTAGGAGGCTGGGGTGAAGACAAAAATGTAATAAGTTAATATATTAATAGTTGGTGTCCCTCCAGGACCATGAGATGCCTATAGGTGGCAGAGAGAGGCAGGCAATCATTGATTCAATTAAAAAAACAATAGTTTGTATCCCTCCAGGGCAATTGGGGCTCTTATGGATGCAGGCAAAAAAAAGAAATACATTCGTTTATAAATGTCTGGTGTCGCTTCAGACACCATAGGGCTCCTATATGAGGCAGAGGACAGCAAATATCACGCACATTAATTAATACATACCTGATGTCCCTCCAGAGCAACATGGGGCCCCTATGGGTGCAGGCAAAAATCAAATAAATAAATTAAAAACAAATGTGCACTACAGACTATACAATCAGTCCCAAGCACAAATATGATAAAAATCTGGAAAAATATATTAAGAAAAACCAAAACATTGCATCAGCTTCTTCTAACGTGAATGCTCCTAGACAATGGCATTTAAAAGTGGAATATAATAATTATTAATCAGAAACACATACTGTCTTAACAAAATGGGGGTTGACACATGACCAATCAAGAGAGAGGCATGGGAAAAAATTACAAAATGGTCACCTATGACACACACACATTAGCTCCTCAAAAAGGTGGCCGCCAATCACTTCTTTTTTCAGCAAATGAGGAGGCAAATGCAAACTGGCCACCTATGACAGACATACTCTGGCTCCACCAAATGTGGAGGTCTCACCATCACTAGCAAAGAAGAAGATATGGGGAATAAAGACAAAAGGGCCACCAGTGACCCAGACACACACACTGCCTCCACAAAACGGTTGTTCCCACATTGCCAGCAAAGAAGGAAGCATGGAGTACAAAAACAAAAAATCCCAGCTATGATACACACACACACACTCTCCAGAGATAATCGTTGACACCACGTGGCCAGCAAGGGGCGGATGCATTACATATATGCACCAAAAATGGGCCTCAGTACACCACCCATATAGCGGGAACAATAAAATAATAGATAATTCAAATAAGAGAGCAAACATAGTAACAGCACAATAAAATGGAAACAGTCACAAAAGATTAAAATTAACTTTAAATATGCCTCAATCACAAACAGCACAAGGCAACAATTATGCCTGTAATTTTTTTGCAAGGTTTAATACAATCAATTAATTAGCCATCTCTCACACATAAAGGAATGGTAGGAAAGCCCATGGGGAAGAACAAAGGAAAATATCTGGCTTCATGGGTCCGAACTCCTCGAGCCATCACGAACCTAGCCAACAACAAACACAAGCAAGCAAAATATATCCTCAATGTGGCATGAATAGAAAACCATCCACAATCCCCTTAAAATAATAAAGAAAGAAGCAGTGAGAATGAGAAAAATAGATTTCAAATACATCCAAGGACTACAACAGATTAGGCCCAAAAAGTGAAGCACACCACAGCATGAAGACAAATCTGGATAAAATTCTTAAAAGCTCCAAGAAAATGAGGAAATATTATTAAACCGAGGCATCCACCATCCCAAAATTTCTGTTATACCTTTGTCTCACACACGAGCTGTGCCTGCACCTTTTCTAACACAAAAAAATACAGTGGAAAAGAAACAAACAAAAAGGAACAACTATAGTGGTTTCTCGCCAAACAAACATTTTGCAAAGAATTGCATTGAACTTACTTGATTTTCCAGGAGTGTATGACACAGCAGATATTACAGTCAAAGAAAGAGCTATGCTTTCCCTCTAAAATCCAAGTCCAGAATAACAAAGGGATTGTCAAAGAACAGGGAGGAATCTTCAGAACAAAATAACTTGATAATGTATTTACAGTAGACTCACTTTTAATAGCACCTCTGTGTAAACCCCCCAAAAATAAATAAATAACAAAATGCATTTCGTGCCCTCTCGGGCAAAAAAAAGTTAACACAAAATGACTTTTGAGTAATATTATCAGTACCCATATTAAAGAAATGCTGCTCACATACAGTTCATTGTTGCCCACACTTCAATTGTGTTGTTCCTATGTTCCCACAATAATTTTTCCCAGAACTGATATCTTGTTTATGCTAGGAGGTGGAACGGGCTACTTTACTCCCCATTATTACACCACTTGGTACCATACAGTACCAACAGGTGTGTTTGCCAACGTGTAATCATCACCACTCTCTTCTACCAAATGATGCCTGAACACCAGCTCTCTAGGCCTAAATTTCTCACTTACTCCAAGTAAGCCTTGTGAATATTCACCATGCTCACCAGTTCCAATGCTCATGACCTCACCCTTGTTACAGATGCAGTTACAAATGACTTAAACAATGTTATGATATTACGGGGGTCATTACGATGTAGGGCGGATCGCCACCGCCCACGTGGCGGTGGCGATCTGCCCTACATTTCCCTCCGCCCGGCACCTATTTTCCCCCTGCCATATTAGTATGGCGGGGGGACCTCGGCGGACGGAGAGACCGTCCGTCGGTTTTCCGCCGGTTGACCAGTCGACCGGGCGGAAAAGGGGCTACATATGGTGGCGGTGTCTGCTAGACACCGCCATCCATATTAGCATGGGTGCGGGAAGCAGCCTTTCTGTGGCGGCGATGCCGCCACGATAAGTCATGCGGAGTTTGCTGTTGGGGGCCCGTTGCGGGCCCCCAGGGTATTGGGGGGGTGGGGGGTGCACATGATGGGTACCTATGGTACCCCCCTATATTGTCATGGACAAGGTGGCAGGCACCGCGCGGTGCCTGTTACCTTGTGCATGACCATGCACACAGTGCATTCCCAGCATTGTGGCGGGCGGTGCTGTGTGCACCGCCCGCCACAATGCTGGGAATGGAGGATGCCACCGCTAATAGGCCCCTTCATGTGGAATTACTTATCATATTAGCATTAACACTGTCAATAACTTGAATATGATTAAAGTATTATTGTTTGCCTATGTGTTGCTATTTAGTGATGTTTATTTTCAGGCGTAGTTACTTTTTGGTATACATTTTGTAAGGTCGTAAGCATTTCATGTGGTGTGCGAGCTATAGTTTGCATAGCTGTTGTGGGGCTTATGTTTTGCAGAGCTAATCATAACTGATACATTTTAGTGTTTTAAGTTTTATTTTGTAACCTTAACTGTACTGTAAGTGTGGCTTTTTTTTTAAAGTGAATTTCGGAGATTATTTTTTAAACATACAATTTGTTCTTTTAACAAGTCATAACCATAACTTTCTTAAACTGAGGTTTTATCAGCATGTTTCTGTTTGATACACTTTATTCAACATTGAAAACTTGTGGGCAGCCACACAGTAACACAGCGAACACCACAAAAGTACTCCCCACCGGTTTAGAAAAATAGCCAATATTTATGTGAATAAAAAAAACCCATAAACAACAAATATCCAACATACACAAGTTAAGACCTGAACTTTCAAAGATTAAATCAAGTATAGCTTTTAGAAAACAATAGCTCCAACTGGGCTCTTTGGTTGCGCTCTACAAAGTCAGTCCGACCTTGATGGAGCAAAGGCTGATGTCGAGAGTCACGCAGCCCCCGGTGCAGTTACTTTTAGGCATTGGCATGGGAAATCAAAGACAATGCAATACGCAGGGGAGGTGATGCATTGGGGGGAGCAAGTGTGGAGTCGGTTCTTTACTGCTATGCAGGTCATTGGCACGTCCGCACTCGAGGACAGTGCATTGCACGAAGGAGGTGAGGTGTCACTGAAGCAAGTGAGGCGTCAGTTACGGGCAGCGGAGCTGAGTCGTGGAGTCGCTGACTCCTAGGGACGATGCAGGGGAGGTGATGCAATGGTTGCCAAGATGACCCTCATTTCCTTACTGCTGGGCTGCATTGATGAGGTACTGTAGGTCAAGCCATGAGGCTTTGGTTTCAGGGCCTCGAGGTTAAACCACTGGGCGACAGCTGTGGCGTCAGAAGGGTGCATCACTGACGTCAGTGGCAGTGTGCTCGGACTCCCGCAGTGGTGGATTTTCAGAGGCGATGCGTCATCATCGGAGCCTGCGTTACAAGTCGCGGTTGTTGCCTTGAGCAAGGACCACGGCTTTGATGCCGGCAGCTGCATGGCACAAAAGTTGCAGACAGGCACTGGTTCCAAAGTCGCTTGGCGTCAGTTTATTCTTGTAGCACTGAACTCACTTCCAAGGGTCTGGGAACTGCATTTGGCACCACTTTCAAAGTAGGGCTCTCAGCAGATGAACCCAGGTACCACGGGTGAAGTCTGTGATGGCTCTGAGACTTCAAACAGGAAGCAAGCTCAACTCGAACCCTTGGAGAACTTTAGAATGCAGGATGTAGGGAGCAAAGTCCAGGCCTCTCATTACCAAGACAGAAGGAGCAGGCCAACACAACAAAGAAAACAGCTAAGTGGCAGTCTGTCCTGGCAGCACAACAGCTCCTCTTCCTGACAGAATGTCCTCAGTCCAGAAGTGTTCCGAGTATGTGATGTCAGAGGTCCAGTACTTATACCCACTTTGGCCTTTGAAGTAGGGAGACTTCAAAGAAAGGTCTTTGTAGTGTACAAGACCCTGCCCTTTCTGGCCCTGGCTCCAGACATACTAGAGGGGAGTGGAGACTGCTTTGAGGGGCTGGGGAGGACAGGCACAGCCCTATCCAGGTGTCAGTGTCAATTCCTCCCATCACTCTAGCCCAGGAAGGCCTATCAGCCTGGTGATGGGCCATCAAGGTATGCAGGGCAAAGCTCAGCTCCTTTGTGTCACTTTCTAGAGTGAATGCACAAAAGCCAAATTGTCACCCTGACCCAGACGTGTATTCAGGAGACCAGCAGAGGCACAGAATGGTTAAGTAAGAAAATGCCAACTTTCTGAAAAGTGGCATTTTTAGACCGCAATTAAAAAAACAACTTTACTAAAAGATGCATTTTCAAAGTATGAGTCCAGAGACACCAAACTCCAATTTTCTATCTGCCACCAATTGGAAGATACACTTGTAAAATGCTACAAGGCAGCTCCAATGCCAACCTATGGGATGGATAGGTTTTGTTGTAGTGAAAACCTAATTCTAGCAGTTTATCACTACCAGGACATGTAAAACTCACAATTACATGTCCTACCTCTTTTAAATATACTGCACCCTGGCCAGGGGGATACCTAGGGCCTACCTTATGGGTGCCTTACGTGTAATAAAAAGGAAGGTTGGGGTCAGCAAGTAGGTGAACATGCCAGGTCAAAATGGCAGTTTAAAACTGCACACCCAGGATCCACAGTGGTAGGCCTGAGATGGGTTTGAAGGGCTGCTAATGCGGATGGCACACTAGTGCATTTGATTTAGAGGCCTTGGGCACACACAGTGCACTGTACTAGGGACTTACTTGTAAATCAAATATGCCAATCATTAAGAAACCAAATACCATTCGATTTTAGGCAAAGAGCACATGCACTTTAGCACTGGTCAGCAGTGGTAAAGGGCCCAGAGTCTGAAAACCAGCAAAACGAAATTCAGCACACAGTCAAAAACAGAAGGTCAGAAGCAAAAAGACAGGGGAAACCACAACAAAAGATGCCAGTTTTGTCTACTGAATCAATCACGTAACTTATTTGCCCAGGCATTCAGAGCTATTATGATAAGAATGTGTTTCGTTCATTTTTCTGAATGTTTTTCTTTTTCTTGTTTATTGTAGGAAATTGGGTTATTGGTGAGAGGGCAGGGGTCTTCTTAAGCAACAACCACAATCCTTGTCAGGGTGAACCACAAAAGTCACTAAATTAACATTTGCTTAAACCTCTAGTAGCTTGGCACAAAAGCAGTCAGGCATACATTTAAGGCACTATTCTAAGGGCCTGATTTTGATGCAGTTAGGAAAGCATTCCCACCTAGGGCCTGATTCTGATGCGGTTAGGAAGGCCTCCTAATGGCATTTGCTCCTTCCAAATTGGATCGGGAACGTGTCTTCCCGACCCAGGGCCCAATTATGATGCGGTTAGGAACATATGCTCCCATTGAAGTCAATGGGAGTCCAACCAAATCGTATCTGGAATCATCCGGATGCATCGTACTCCGTTGGTCGGACTCTCCCGATCCGAGTGGGTCAGAAACCATTTCCAAACCCATTCGGTCGGGAAGCTTTCCAACCCGCATCAGAATCAGGCCCTAAGTATTTATGCAGCACACAAAAAGTAGTAAAGTGAAAACACAGCACAAAAAAATCCAACACCAACTTCGAAAAACAAGCGTAAAATGTAATAAATAAAATGAGACAAAAATGACAAAAATCCAGACAGTAAAACTGGAGATATGTAATTTTGAAGATTTAAGTAAAAATAGCACCAAGAAAACACTAACCTCAAATGTCTGTAATACTGTGTCTGGAGTAGTAAAAGTTCTTGTCATTTTTACAGTTCAGTGTGGATGGCACTGTGCTAATCCTATGCTTGAAGGCTTTGCTGAAGAAATAGCAAAATACTTTTTCCTTTTCTAACTCGGCGTGGATGGCACTGTGCAAATCCTATGCTTAAACACTTTGCTAGAAAAACAGACATTTGAGGTGCACAGATTCATAGTGTCGCTGGTGTGGTAGGGTGCTCTATACAAGAGCTGCTGTCCACCTAAACTTGGGAATTACCAAGAGTTCTCCACATAATTTTTGCATAATTTATGCAGCAGTCTTAGCCTGAAAGGGTATTGTTTTGAATTATACTGGGTGCTCCCTTGTGTCTGGAAAAAGCAAAACCTTTCTGAAGAGCTATAATAATAGCGAAACACATGTCAGAGGTTGCTTTTATTCATCCCAGGTTGGCTTGGATGATATTTCACCAATCCAAAACTGTAATAACGTTCCTGGAGTGGTATAAGGCTTTTGTCCTTGTACAGCTGTTTTACTATATACATTTGTGTGCTATTCCTAATGTTTGGTGTGTTTGTTTAAGAGGGAGATGTGCGAAGAATGTCTGCATGAGTATTGGATATGGATTATGAGGAGCTGGAATGTGCCTCTGGTGAATTTTCAGATTAGAATGTCTGTGTGAATATTTGAAATGCGGGGGAAGTTGGCTGCTAGCGAGGAGCAGAACAAATAGATATTGGTAACTTAGGGGCCGATTATGATGGCGGGCGGACTTTGTCCGCCCGCCATCGCCCCGGTAAATGGGACCGCCCGCTATGTGTGCGGCGGTCCCGCACATGTGATTAGGATGCCACCGCCACGGTGGCGGTGGCATCCCCATTTCCAGCATTGTGGCGGGCGGTGCTCACAACACCGCCCGCCACAGTGCTGAAATGCATGTTGTGCATCTGCATGCACAACGTGACAGGCACCGCGTGGTGCCTGCCACCTTGTGCATGGAGATGCAGGGGGTACCATAGGTACCCGCCATGTGCAGCCCCCACCCCCAACACCCTGGGGGCCGCAGCGGGCCCCCAACAGCAAAGACCGCGAGCCTTTCCATGGCGGCGATGCCACCATGGAAAGGCTCATCTCCGCTCGGCATCATAATATGGATGGCGGTGTCTTGCAGACACGCCACCATATTAAACCCTTTCCGCCCGGTCGACTGTTCGGCCGGGCGGAAAACATGCAGACGGTCTTACCGTCTGCCGGGCTCCCCTCCGCCATGGTAATATGGCGGGGGGGAATTTGTTGGCGGACGGGCGATTATGGCGGGCGGATCGCCACCGCCATGCGGGCAGTGGCGATCCGCCCGACATCGTAATCGACCCCTTAGTATGTTGCTACAAAGAGTTAAATGTAATAATCACACCTTTCTGTTGTACCTCAACTGTCAGAGGATACAGTGATTCCTTCCTGTAACCACTTTGCCTTTCGCACAGTAGTATCATGTTGAAGGTGCCAAGTGACTACAAAGATAAGTCAGTTATTGGAGGAAAAAGTAAAAGAAAGGCATTTAAAAAAAAACTCCAGAGAGCAATCAGGACTGGACTGGATTTTGACGGTTGAGAATCTGGAGAAGTGTAGACAGCAGCAGACATTCAACTATCCAAAATAATTGGGTGGAAAAGGATTCGATCAAAAAGAAGACTCGGGGCCTGATCCACTAACCACACCTTGTAGTATGTTTTAGAGGGTACAGAGCAACAATATCGATGTATAAATATCGACCTACAGAAATATCGAGGGAAAAATATCGTGGGTAAGAAATATCGATGTAAAACATATCGTGGTAAAGAATATCGATTGTTAGGTAATTAATATCGATTGCAAAACTATCGAAGTGTTAAATATCGTTTACAAAAATATAGTTGTTAAAAATATCGATTCATTATTAATGTTATCTATTTTAGTATTTTGTATGAGAATTGTTTGTATTTTTATTATATGTGCTAAAATTTTAGCAGTTAATATTTCTTTTAACTTGAATTTTGCGTTTAGTTCCGTAGCGGGTTGTGGGTTTATAGGGGAATAGGGTGGGAAGCAATTTAATTATATAGATTTTATTTATTATTTATAGTAGTTAATAAAAAAATTAAATTGAATTTTGCGTTTAGTTCCGTAGCGGGTTGTGGGTTTATAGGGAATAGGGTGGGAAGTAATTTAATTATATGAAATTTATTTAATAATTTATATTTATTCATAATTGTATAATTGTGATGTTATAGAGTTATAAATGTGTAAATTAATTTATTAATAATTGTTTGATAATTAGTTGTTAATTATTTTAAATTAATTAATTAATAAATAATTAAACTTGTTAATTGTTTAATTAATTTTAGGTGTGTGTTGTGGTTTTTATAGGTGTAAATGGTGGGAAGTAATTTATTTTTTATTGATGATTTATTAATTATTTGTTAATAAATTTGCATTAATTAATTTGTTAATTAATTTGTATTAATTAATTTGATAATTAATTTGAATTAATTAATTAGTAATTATTAATTGTAATTGTGTAATTAATTTTAGATGTGTGTTGTGGATATTATAGTGTTAAACAATGTGTAATTAATGAATGTTTATTATTTTTTTTAAATAATAATATATTTAAATTTCAATATTAATTATGTTAATAATGGAAATAAAATTTAATAAAAATGATGTTTATTTTTTTATTGGTGTGGTATCCAGCACTTTCCCTACTGTTGCACTCACTGGAGTGGGAATAGTAATTTTTACCCCTCCGCTATCCAGCACTTTCCCTGCTTTTGCACTCACTGGAGTGGGAATAGTAATTTTTACCCCTCCGCTATCCAACACTTTCCCTACTGCTGCACTCACTGGAGTGGGAATAGTATTTTTTACCCCTCCGCTATCCAGCACGTTACCTGTTTTTGCACTCACTGAAGTGGGAATAGTAATTTTTACCCCTCCGCTATCCAACACTTTCCCTGCTTTTGCACTCACTGGAGTGGAAATAGTAAATTTTCCCTACTGTTGTATTTATTGTGTTGCAAAATGTATTTTTAATATTTCTTTTAATAGTTTAATGTGTTAATTAATTATATAAGGTTTTATTGTATTAATTGTTCATATAGGTATATATTTTATTTTTATATAATTTAAAAAGTTTATAAATTAAGTAAAGATAATAGTTAATAAAAAAATGTTAAGTAAATATATGTATTTGTACACATTTTTGTGTGTTTATATTTTATTTAATTAAGTTTATTTGTTATATTTAGTTAAAATATATATTAAATGTAATTTATTTTGTTAAAAATATTAATAATATTTAACATATTTTATTTAAGTTATATATCTTTTTAAGTCGATATTTTTTACATCTATATTTTTTACTTCGATATTTTTGTATCGATATTATTGTACTTACCTGTTTAATTATAGGGAGTCGATATTTTTGTATTCGATAATTTTTACCACAATATTTTTGTAAACTATATGTTTTACATCGATATTTAATCAGGGAACCGGTAAAGTATAGGGAAAATTTTAAAAATGTATTTAACTCGCAAATAATAATAAAAATGTGTTTATGCTACATATTAATGTAAATTTTATGTATTTACTTTAAATATAGAACTAAATAGAAAAAATGCTGTAGCACTATTTAATTAATTTGGAATTAAAGCTTTACTTAATGGTGATATAATAAATTAAAATGAGTTTACTGACAGTTAAATAAAAAAAAAAAATTCCCAACCACAGGAAACAATATTTGTGAATGTGAGTTCATACTTATTATAAGTGATGTATAGAATTGATTAAAACTAATGTAATTATTGTTAATAAATATAATATTACAGTATATATTAAATTAAAAATAGGTTATTATCTATTTTATAAATAAAAAATAAATATGTACTATTTGTATATGTTTTGTAACAATTTATATTCATTTATATATTTAGGTATTTTAAATATTCTAATTCAGGTGTCTCCTACCTTTTCTGTAACAAAAGCTATTTTAGTTCAATAAAAATCCTCAAGTAATAGTGACCACACCATACAAGATTACATCAGTGGCTGCCATATGCAAGATTACTAGCAGTGATCACCTCCGTACATCAGGCAGGATTCCCAGCAGTAATGTAAAAAAGGTTTTATCAAATTAAATTCTCTCAAGATAGGTATTACACAGCAGCGATGATGGCAACGCCCATGGCACCAAGGTTATGATATTATTAATAAGTGTGCCCAACGACACATGATTTATCACTCAGCCTTATAAAAGTTTTGAAAATTGAGCCATTTTTCTCAAAACATCCGCTAATGAGTTCTGAAAATACCCACATTTTCCTCAAATTCACGCTCTCAATTTTGGTATACATAGATGAATTCAACCAAGAAAAAGCATCTAATTTAATAGGCTGGGCTGCATTAACCCCTTCGCTGCTAGGCCTCCCCCCGGCTATTTGGGGTAGTTCACGCTTAGGCCCCTGTAACATTTTGACCACATAAGGTATCCACGCCAAATTTGCGTCCTTTTCTTCCAACATCATGGGGATTCTAAAGGTACCCAGGGTTTGTGGATTCCCCTGGAGAGGACCCAGAAATTAGCCAAAATACAGATACATTTTGTTTGTTTTGGGAAAAATGGGAAAAAAGTGCTGCAAATGAAAGCGTCTGGTTTTTTCCCTGCAAATGGTATCAACAAAGGGTTTGTGGGGCTGAAATCACAATTTTCCCAGCTTTTCGGGACTGACAGACTTTTGTCAGAACATCAACATGTTTTACACAGTTTTGGCATTTTACTGGGATATAACCTATTTTTGCTATTTTTTGTGCTTTCAACCTTCTTCCAGTTAATGGTAGAAATGGGTATGAAAGCAATAATGGATCCTGGAAAGCTATACATTTTAGAAAAGTAGACAACATTTTGAATTCAGCAAGGGGTCATTTGTGTAGATCCTTCAAGGTTTCTTTATAGAAACTAACAGTTGAATATAGGAAAAATTGAAAATTAGTTGAAAAAAACAGCCATTTGTGCCAACGTTTTCACCTGTAACTTTTTCTAATTATGACAACTGTTTGAGAGCAATGTACCGCTACATCCGCTGGACCTTTCTGGTTGTGGGGATATATAGGACTTGTAGGTTCACCAAGAACCCGACGAACCCAGAGCCAATAACTGAGCAGCGTCTTGCAATGGTTTTTTATTATGTACTGGGTATATAGCAATTAATTTGGGAAAATATATACATGGAAAAATCGGTATGAAAGACACCTATGCATTTCTGAAATTGGAACAAAATATAGAGTTTAGAAACAGTAGATATTTGCACATTTCCGAAATTGTGAGTACCCATACTAGCATGAGAATTATAGGACATTTTTCTAAGTGACTTCTTTTTTACACATTGTCTTTCATTTGGAAGGCAGAAATGCATCGAAAGTCAATAGGTAATAACAGTTGCTCTACAATTCTGTGTTACCCTAAGTCTCCCAATAAAAATGGTACCTCACTTGTGTGGGTAGGCCTAGTGCCCGCGACAGGAAACGGCTCAAAACGCAACGTGGACACACTTTATTTTTACAGTGAAAACTGATCCTTTTTTTGCAAAGTGCCTAGCTTTAGATTTTGAACCCTAGCTCTGCCGGCACATAGGGAAACCTAGCAAACCTATACATTTTTGAAAACTACACTCCCAGGGGAATCCAGGACGGGGTGACTTGACTGGCTCTCACCAGGTTCTATTACCCAGAATCCCTTGCAAACCTCAAAAATTGTCAAAAAAACCATATTTTCTTCACATTTCCGTGGTGGAAAGTTCTGAAATCAGCGTGGATCCACAAAATTCTACCCACCCCGCATTTCCCAAAGTCTTGCGAGAAAAATGGTGCCTCACTTGTGTGGGTAGGCCTAGTGCCCGCGACAGGAAACGGCCCAAAACGCAACGTGGACACACCACATTTTCATAGTGAAAACGGACCCTTTTTTTGCAAAGTGCTTAGCTGTAGATTTTGAACCCTAGCTCTGCCGGCACCTAGGGAAACCTAGCAAACCTATACATTTTTTAAAACTAGACACCCAGGGGAATCCAGGATGGGGAGACTTGTCTGGCTCTCACAAGGTTCTGTTACCCAGAATCCCTTGCAAACCTCACAATTTGTAAAAAAAAACACATTTTCCTCACATTTCTGTGGTGGAAAGTTTTGGAATCTGCGTGGATCCACAAAATTCCACCCACCCCACATTCCCCAAAGTCTTCCGAGAAAAATGGTACCTCACTTGTGTGGGTAGGCCTAGTGCCCGTGACAGGAAACGGCCCAAAACGCAAAGTGGACACACCACATTTTCGCAGTGAAAACTGACCCTTTTTTTGCAAAGTGCCTAGCTGTAGAGTTTGAACCCTAGCTCTGCCGGCACATAGGGAAACCTAGCAAACCTATACATTTTTGAAAACTAGACACCCAGGGTAATCCAGGATGGGGTGACTTGTCTGGCTCTCACCAGGTTCTGTTACCCAGAATCCCTTGCAAACTTCAAAATTTGTCAAAAAGAACACATTTTCCTCATATTTCTGTGGTGGAAAGTTCTGGAATCTGCATAGATCCACAATATTCCACCCACCCCGCATTCTCCAAAGTCTCCCGAGAAAAATGGTACCTCACTTGTGTGGGTAGGCCTAGTGCCCGCGACAGGAAACGGCCCAAAACACAACGTAGACACACCACATTTTCACAGTGAAAACGGACCCTTTTTTTGCAAAGTGCCTAGCTGTAGATTTTGGTACACTGTCAGTCTCATAATCCTGCTCAGAGGAAGATTCAAAAAGCATACCAACCACCTGCTGAGCAGTAATTCTACGGCTAGCCATAATCCTTACTAATAAAGGTAACTTGTCAAACAAGTCAACAACAACAAACACTTTGTAAAATAAGTAATAAACAAAATGTGTCTTTATCACAAAGACCTATATATTCCAAAACTATACCACTCACTTGCCAGAAGCAGCTAGACTCACCACCACCTACTCTGCACAGACACAGTAAGGATCAACAATATCCCACTAAAAAAGAAAAAGAAAAAAGAAAAGAAAATTACACATAAGACAATGCAAAACACATCGCAAAGAATTTCATGCTCAAAACACTAACTAAATATGCTGCCATTATGACACCACTTACAAAAAATTCATTCATGCATGACAATAATACTCATTTGGAGTAAACACAACAAAAATGTTTTTCTTACCAAATAAATGCAACTACGCAAAACTGCAGAACAACCACTGCCGAAACCGCAAACAAGAATCAAAAGCTTTACACTAGAATAAAAAGGAGAAAAAAAACATTACAATCACATATGCAAATAATGCACCAGTCCACACACAATCCACCAGCCAAGTTAAGGGGTAGTTGGGCCTAAGAGTATGAATAAAATATTCACCCCCTTAAAAGGGGAGCAACCCTTGCCCAAGAGGCCACTCCCCAACATCAAAATTTACAAAACCCTGGTGTCTAGTGGCTTCTGCCCCCCTTGGGGGCAGATGGGCCTAAAAACAAACTGCTGATCTGCCACCCAAAGAGGGCAGAAAGGCCACAATCATCCTCCCATAAAGGGGAGCGACCCTTGTCCAAGGGGCCGCTCCCCAACATAAAAAAAAAATCCCTGGTGGCCTAGTGGGCCCGATTTAAAAAAAAAAAGGTGAGATCTGCCCCCCTGGGGGGCAGACACAGCCAAAAACATTGTCCCCAAAGGGGAGCGACCCTTGCCCAAGGGGCCACTCCCCACAAATAAATCCCTGGTGGCCTAGTGGCCATACAAAAAAAATCCGTTGATCTGCCCCCCAGGGGGGCAGAAGCGGCCAAATTAATGCTCCCCAAAGGGGAGCGACCCTTGCCCAAGGGGCCACTCCCCACAAACAAATCTTTGGTGGTCTAGTGGGCCCTATATAAAAAAAATGGCGAGATCTGCCCCCAATGGGGGCAGACAGACAAAAACATTGCCCCCAAAGGGGAGCGACCCTTGCCCAAGGGGCCACTTCCCACAAATGAATCCCTGGTGGTCTAATCGGCCCTATATAAAAAAAATGGCGAGATCTGCCCCCCCATGGGGGCGACAGCCAAAAACATTGCCCCCAAAGGGGAGCGACCCTTGCTCAAAGGCCACTCCCCACAAATAAAACCCTGGTGGTCTATGGGGCCACGTAAAAAAATGGCAAGATCTGCCCCCCAGGGGGGCAGACACAGCCAAAAAACATTGCCCCCAAAAGGGGAGCGACCCTTGCCTAAGGGACCACTCCCCGCAACAAGTTAATCACTTTCACAAATAAAAAATAAAAAATTCCCTGGTGTCTAGTGGGCATTCCTGTTGCACGATCGCACGATCGTGCAGCAGGAATGCTCAAAAGAGGCATCAGGGGAAAGGAGAACACTTTCCTTTCCCCCAATGCCTCTTTTGTTTAAATGCCCCCCTCCCCCGAGGAGAAACTTACCTCCTCTTCTGCTGACTCGCTGGAAGCAAATGGCTTCCAGCGCGTTGGGAATCCTCTAATGACGTCAGCCCACCTCGCACACTGATGTCATTAGATGATGTGGAGGGGAGGCGGGGGGAGGCAGGGGAAGGGCTTCCTCTGCCTTCCCTGGTGGGGGCACCTTAAAGGGTGGCCCACGGGGGGAGCACCAGCGCTTCCCCCGTGGGTGGGTGCTCGGACGGCTGGGAGCCGTCCGACGCACACACCCACCGTGATGTCGGATGGCTCCCGGCCGTCCGACGCACGAAAAGGGTTAAGGAGAGCTAATCACAGGTAGACGGAGAGGTAAATTTAACATTATTGGCTCCAGGGTTTTATTTTAAGTCCCTACTGTAGCGTCCTCCCCAGCCTGGGTACCCATAAATGACCACGCCACACACAAAGTTTAGTAAAACACGTCTTTATTCTTCTGTGTGTAACTGTGAACTCAACATTTTATACCTGCATTCACTTCTACGGAGTCCATCAGGAGCCGAAAGGGTTCAGTCATTTGCTAACTCACATGACATTACATCTCCCCCTTTATTAAATAAATCTTTTTTTTTTTTTTACAAATATATGCAATTATAACTCTTCAATGAGGCTTCGTAGCACTCTGATCACACGTCCCGAACGTGTCTTTGGGAAACTGGGGATAGGCAGTCGAAGTGTCCATGATCTGCGCTGACAATGTAGGAACAACAGCAGTCAGGGGATCTCCAATCATCTTTTCAGACCCAGTCTCTACATTGACATCAGTGTGATGAGCCACATGTTGGAAATGCAAGGAATCTCGAGTTAAAGACTTCCCAGGAAGTCGGGCAGTCACCATGTCTCCTTTACTTGTCAGAACATGAAATTGTTCAGCATTGAAGGGAGCATCAGATTTCTGTTTTCTAGGTTGACAGATAAGATCTCCTCTGGTAAATGTAATGCCTTTTGCATGTCAGCACTTGTCTACACAGGTCTTCATTTTTCTTTTACGATACAAGCCCCTTGCACAGGTTTCTTTCTCAGTATTTATAATTTATTATTATTTCCTTCAGTATAATATTCTTCTGTAGGTCCATTAAGGTAACTTGGTCTTCATAGCTCTCCTGAACATCAACGTTGCTAGGCTCTCACCTATGGTTGAGTGAGGGGTCGAAAAGTAAGCTCAAAGAGTAGAATTTATACAGTCTTAATGTCGAGCTTTTCCAACTCAGCACGCTGAGAGTACTCATGAAACGTTTGACAAGGCCATTGATCTGAGGTCAAAGACGTGTGTTCTTCTGATGCTTCACATTAAGATGACTGACAAAGAATTCTTGACTGTGGAAAGGTGGGTCGTTTTTAGATTTTAGGATCCCAAGAATAACCCGTGTTGCAAAGATGCCATCTAATCTCTCGATGATTCTTTCTTGAGTGGTGGATGAGAGATCTTCTATCAATGGAAAGGGGGAGTATTCCACAACAATCACCATCAGGTGATGTACATTGTCAAGAGGACCAAAGAAGTCAACAGCAATTCGTTCCCATGCATGCTTTGGCAACTCTGACATGTTTAAGGTGTGTTGAGTGGTTTTTGATGAAAGGCACCTACATAGATGACATGCCTTCAATTCTCTTTCAACTATCTCATCAAGATGGGGAAACCTGACTCGGTATCTGAGAGCTCATTTTGTGGCAACAATTCCACGATGTCCTTCGTGGGCCACTTCAATTATCTGTTGTCGCAGACTCTCCGGAATAACAATTCTCGAACCTCTCAGGATAACGCCTTCTTGAGTAACAGACAGTTTGTCTTTGACATTTTTAAACTTCTGGTATTCACTGTCACTGGTAAGAGATCAAGTGTGCTGATTTCTAGACTGATGTGCAATAATGTCTTTCAGTTTTAACATGTTTCTATCTTGACTCGCGGCAGTGACAATTTGTTCATATGAAATGGCAGCTGGTGTGCTTGATTTCACAATGAAATATATGTAGGCTTCAGCTGTCTTTGAAGGGGTACCATGGCAATGTAGCTGCACTCATGAGAAGCAGTTGGCAGAGTTTTGATCTTTCCCTGGACGGTGCACAATTGCATATTTGTATTTTTATAATTGTAGACCCCAATGTTCAATGCGAGGAAGAATCTTGGCCTTTGGATTGCCAAAGATGGTCAACTTTGGTTGATGATCCATTCCTAGAGTGAAGGCTTTCTATATAAGAATACATGGAAATGTTCACAAGTCCACACCACTGCTAAATGTTCTTTCTCAGGTTGTGAATAAGCATCTCCAGTTTGGGACAAATTTCTGTTTGCATATGCACAATATGCCTTCGAGCATTTGGGTGTCTGCTGTGCTGTGCAAGGATTGCACTAACCCAACATGGCTAGCCTCAACAATAAGCTCCGTATGACCGGGTCTGGTGGCTTAGTGGACTAATGCATCCACTGAAGGGGCCTGTGTTCGACCTCATGGTCACAGGTTCAAATCCCGGCGGGTCCACTCAGCCTTTCATCCATTTGAGGTTGATAAAATGAGTACCGTTGGGTAACAATAAACATCTGTTATTCAGCGCCTTGGGACCCATGGGTGATAAGTGCGCTTTACAAATGTTATGTTATGAAGCTTGGGATCAAAGTATACCATTACAGTAGAGTTCTCGATAGCTTTCTTCATCTTCTTGAAGCTTTGCTCGCATTCATGTGACCAATGAAATGAAACATTCTTTTTTGTCAACGGAGCACTTACAGTGGCAAAATCTTGTATATGTCTAAAACAGTAGCTCGTCCTAGCCAGGAATGAATGTAACCTGGAAACATCTTGTGGGGTATTGGGAGTGGACTGTGCTTGCACTTTAGCTAGATTGGGTGTCATATCCCCATCAGAAAAGAAATGGCCAAAGAATTTTAGCTTTGTCTTATTGAACTCACATTTGTCGGCATTCAAAGTCAAACCTGCTTTCACAAGCAAACGACACACTTGTGTGAGAGCTTTAGCATGCTCCTTCTGTGCATATATCATCACTATATTTAAACGCATTCATGACAGGCTGATACATCGAATGACAACTTGCAACATCTCTGCAGCTGATGACACTCCAAAACGTAGTCTTTTATTTTTCAGAACAGAACAATATGTGTAGAAAAGGTTGCAATGTACCTGCAACTCACCTCGAGTTCCAACTGATGACATCCTTTATTCAAATCAAGGCGAGAGAAGATCTTCAAACAATTCAATCGGGTTATCATGTCAGCAATGTGTGGACCTGGATGTCATTCTCGTTCAATTGCTTTGCTCGCTTGACATATGTCATCGCAGATGTGTAGAGCTTTTTCACTGTCCTTTCTGGGCACTACCATTATGGGAGTAACCCAGAATGTTGGACCAGTGGAACGCTCAATGATATCATGGTTGAGCAAAGATGACAAGTTCTTTTTTAACAACTTCCTTTAAATGAAATGCAGCTCTTATGTATCTCTAAGCAATAGGACCGACGTCCTTATTAATGGGTAATCGTACTTTCATAGTCTTGAGTTTTCCTAACCCATGAAACAAGTAAGGGAACTGACTTACTATTTTGTGATGAGCATTCATGATATAGGTCACTGAGATCAGTCCTTTATCAGCAGCTGTGCTGAAATAAGCAAACAGGCACTTGGTGCTGTATCTTGAAGTACAGGAATGGGTTCTTTTACTTTCATTTTCTTGTGTTTCATTGTTGCTTCAAAGGAACCTTGGCTTTTTAATGGCGCTGATACAGCCCATGTATACACTTTAGTTTTCGGTGGCTTAAGTCGTGGCAATGGACATCATTGTATTTCTCCTTAAGCATTATGTTTATGGATGTATCACTGTCAATAATAAAGCATCTGGAGCAACCATTTATGTTTAGTGTAATCTTCGGACAATGTTTGAATGACTTTGGTGCTTTTCCATGTCAACTTTTCTTGGACAGGTATTTTTCTTCACAAGCGGCCAGTCAATCCTGCGCACATTTTTGAGAGGAAAACATCGACATGGCTCAACCATCGTATTCACTTTCTTGACGTATATATTGAAGAACTCTTTGACGATTATTTAGATGACAATCAACTTCATTTGGTGTCAGTTTGTCTCAATTGATCTGTTCGCTTGGCCTTGCGGGGTGCGTCGAGCATCACTTCTGAAGCGTTCGGGCAGCCATTTTGTCTTAGCGCCGTTAGGCACTTCTTTTTTCCTTCGCCTTGCAAACCATCACAAAATGGTTCTCCCTCCCACGGTCTTTGCACTCTGTGCAATGGAGGGACAATTACCTTCATGTGGAAACGAAAATCCACATGTGAAGCACAACTTCTTCTTCTGTGGAGACATCACTCCGTCTTATGCTTTGGCTTACTTTTTATTGTTGAAGGGATTCTGCTCAGGAACAGAACTATGCTTGGGACTATAAAACATCGGCATTTAGGAACTGAGTCACTATACCACCTCAGTATCTATGAGCCTCAGTCCGACTAGCTATAATACCTCACTTGCCCTCCTAACCTTACCAGAAAAACAAGTGAATTGGCACCCCAGAACACAACACTCTCGACCCTCTCAAGGATCACGGTAACAGTACACACCCTTTCGCTCTCTCACTCATACTCATCCACAATAATATAAACAAGAGACATGAAGGAAGTTTAGAATATTTATTCAAATTATTGTGTCCAAAAATGAAGTATTCACACTACAATTAGAAAACAAATGCATACCATAAATACTGTTAGCATGGTCAATAAACCACATATCATAAAAAGCCCTGTCATATTATAAGACAGAATATCCTAACCCCGTTCCCATCTACTGAAGCTAAATGATTATATCTTAAAGATCTCTGGGATTAGTGGTGGACCGCATACCTTAGCATACACAGATGGACATTCTCCATCTCAGCTGATGTAGCAATCTCGTCTCAGCACCCTCACTCAGTGTGTGTTTTTCAAGCTCTTGTGCCCAGTTATATGACAAAAGATGTGTGCTCACAAACAGCAGCTCCGTTCTCGTGTTATGTATAGGTGGTAGTGTCTGACCAGAGACAATAACAAGGGGCATTGTTGTTTGACCTTGTCTAGTATGTTAAGACTAAATCCCAGGAAAAGCAAAGCAAATGTGTCTACATAGACGTGTGCAAAAGAAAATGCGGCCTATAACGTGCACACGTGGGCTAGCACAGGAAAATCCACAATGGGCCATGAGGGAATCACATGACATTATGTTCATGACTGACTCACCCTGGGCACCTCCAGCCTCCAATTTAGCAGATTGTCGATTGGCAAGCTCTTCAGCTCTTGCAGGCATGAGAACATGTACCAGACTAAGAGTTTCTCTCACCATTCGTCGTCTGAATGACTCTGACAGGCATCTGCCAATAATTCTGAGAAGTATAGCTTCTTCATCATTAAATTAATTGAACTTACAGTGTTTCATGAGCATATCCAGTCACTCAACAGATTTGTCGATGGCTTCATCATCTTTCTGTCGTTCTTGACTGAAAATGCTCTTTTCGTGATCTACATTACCCATTGGATTGAATTTGAGATTCAAGGTTTCTTTGATTTGATAGTAAGTAATCTAGTCAACTCAATGCATTTTCTTTATGACTTCTTTTACACCTTCAACAGCTAGATTTTTATGGTACTACATAATCTTCTTGTTATCTGTTTCTTCTAGCACATCAATGAAATCATCATAAGTTTCTATCCAAGCAGTCCATCTGTCACCAATATTCGGCTTTTTGGTGGTGTTGAGTGGTGTTGGTCGTTTCAGGAAAGCAGCAGAATTATAACCATTCTTGTGATTGGCTGGAAGTGAGAGTGGAGGTCTCTCTGGCATTGTCTGGTGTCCACTAGGTCCTGCTTCATTCATACCTTCTCTAAGTCCCTTTGCTGTTCTGGTCTCTGGGCCATCTTGCCCAGTTGATGAAACTGTGACCTCCCTTTTGGTCTCCATGGAAGCCCTTCTCTTTCTGGATTTAGTTTCATGTGAGGTAGCAATGATAGAACTCTTTTGGCTCCTTATGGACTATGAAGAGCTGTGATGTAAGTGTTAGAGTGGAATGCAATGAAGGCTGATGTAGAATGTTGAGTTCTCAGTTACATGCAGAAGAATAAAGATGTGTAATATTAAGCTCCGTGTGTGGAGTAGTTATTGGAAGGTACCCAGGCTGGGAAGGACATTACAAATGATGACGAGATAGGTGATAAGTAACCCGAAGATTGACAGTGCTCTCCCAGAGAGTTTTCCGTGGCCCAAGCAAACTGCTTGTGCATGTCATGTGTGCCGTCATCGAAGTACTGCATCAAAGCTTAATGCATGCGGATTCAAAGTGTCAAAGCTGGTCAAGCCATACAGGTACCACGCTACCACACAAAATAAAGTTATACATTAGACGGAGTGTTAACGCTGAAGGCAGATAAAACCAGATTTTCAATGATCAGTTATTGATAATAAAAATTATGAAATAACGCTGAGAACAGAAGCGCTCCAAGGCAAGGTAAAACCAGGTGTAAGAAAGTGCAACTTGACATTTAGAAAAGAAGAAATAATTTACTTACCGAAACCATTAAAGAGAGTCATTGTACCGCTGCACTCGGTGAAGTGGCTCATGGAGGCGTGCCCAAGGTTGTGCTTACTGATCCGTCCATACCCAAAGTAGCGAGTCACTAAAACTGCTGAGTGGGGCTCAGAACAACTTCACAGGTCTTCGAAGTATAAAGAGCCGAAAGCAACTCTCGGAATAGTGAAAATTTCAAATGGCCACAAAGAAAGTCATGTTTCCAGCTATCATTAAAAATGATCCAGAATCCAGCACGTCACACAGAGGAGTTGCCTAAACCAAGTCACAGTGGTCCACCAATTGTGTCATTAAGTTACACACTGGTCTACAATGTTGCCACCTTCCTGAAACCACCACCACCTTTCAATACCACCAAAAAGCTAAATATTAGTGATAGATTGATTGTTTGGATAGAGACATTTGAAGATTTCATTGATGCACTTGAAAAGACTTATAACAAAAGATTATCAAATACCTCAAATATCTTGCTGGTGATGGTGTAAAAGAAGTCATAAGGAAGATGCCGTGAACTGATGAAGAAATCACATACCGTGAGATTAAAGAAACTTTGAATCTCAAGTTCAATACAATGCCCAATGTGGATTATGAAAGATACATTTTCAGTCAAGAATGGCAGAAAGTTGGTGAAACCCTAAATGAATCTGTGGAGCGACTCGCCATAATCATCAAACACTGTAAGCTCAATTAATTTAATGACGAAGAAGCTGTATGTCTTAGAGTTATTCATGGATGCTTGCCAGATTCATTCAGACAATGAATACTGAGAGAAACTCTGAGTCTGGAGCGAGTATTAATGGCTGCCAGAGCTGAAGTGCATGACGATAGACAAGCTGCTGACATGGAGGCCGGAGGTGCCCTGAAAGAATCAGTCATGAGTGTGAAAAGTAAGTCAAAGCTAAAGACTGAAGGACACAAGTTGATGTCTACACATAAAAAGTAGTGTTTTAGATTTTGATTTTCACACGAAGGTAAATGTCCCGCCATTGGACAGATATGTAAAGGCTGTGGGAAGGAGAACCATATTGTGATGGTTTGCAAAGCAAAGGAAAAAGCAGATGTGTCACAGCGCCAAGACAAAATGGCCACCAGAACGTTCCAGAAGCAATGTTCGACACGCACACACAAGGTCAAGCAGCGACATCAGTTAAGACAAATCAACACTGAACAAACTCGATTGTCACCTAAATCATCGTCCAGCAGTTCTTCTGTATCAATATCTAGTGAAAGTGAAGAAGGTGGTTATGCATGTTGATGTTTACCTCAGAAAAGCATGCACATGTTGGACTAGCCGAATGTGAAGAAAAATGTCAGTCAAACAAAAGTCAACATGCTAAAACACCAAAGTCATTCAAACATTGTCCGAAGATTGCACTGAAAGTAAATTGTTTTTCAATACATTTCATCATCAACAGTGGTGCTTCAAAAAATATTGTGCCTGAGGAGAAACATAATGAATTGTCTCCATTACCAAAACTTACGCCATCGAAAACCAAGCTGGATTTATGGACTGCCTTGACACCCTTAAAAGTCAAGGTTCATTTGTAGTGACGATGAAACACAAGAAGATGAAGGTGTAAGCACCCATCCATGTGCTTCAAAGTACAGAGTCAAGTGCCTGTCTACTCAGTTTCAGCACAGTTGCTGATATGGGACTGATTTCCAAAAACTACAACATGAATGCTCACCACAAAATAGTATGTCAATTCTCTTCATCATTTCATGGTTTGGTTTAGCTTAAACTATGACAGTGAAGAAGCATATTAATGAGGACGTCCGTCCTGTTGCTCAAAGACATAGAAAAGTTGCTTTTCATTTTCAAGACGCTGTTGAAAAAGAACTTGAATCATCACTTAAGCATGATATCATTGAGTGATCTACTGTACCCACATCATTGGCTTTTCCCATAGTGGTAGTGCCCAAAAAGGACAGTGAAGGAGCTGTACCCATATGCGTTGACATGTCAGGCAAACAAGGCCATTGAACGAGAACGACATCCAGGTCCAAACCTTGCTGACATGATAACGCAATTAAATGGTGCAAAGGTCTTCTTGATTTGAATAAAGGTTATCATCAGTTGGAACTCGAAGAAAATTGCAGGTACATTACAAACTTTTCTACACATGTTGGACTGTTTCGATGCAAAATACTAGGTTTTGGGGTGTCATCTGCTGCAGAACTTTTTTCAAGACCTCATTCGATGTATCATACAGCCTCTCATGAATGTGTTCAATTATAGCGATGACATATTGGTTTTTGGAGCTACACAAAAAGAGCATGATAAGCTCTCACACAAGTTTGTCGTTTTCTTACGGATTCAGGTTTGACTTCGAATGTGAGTTCCACAAGACAAAGTTAAAATTCTTTGGCCATATCTTTTCTGATGGGGTATGACACCTGTTCCTGCTAAAGTACTAGCGCTGTCAAATGCTGATCCCCCACAAGAGGTTTCTATAGTGCCTTCATTTCTTGGCATAGCTAGCTACTGTTCTAGATTTATACGAGACTTTGCCACTCACTGTAAGTGCTCCATTGAGAGAGTTGATGAAAAAGAGTGATCAGAACCCTGCTGATTACTTTTCCAGAGTGCCTATACAAGGTCATGGTACTCCAGCCAAGACAGCTGAAGCCTATATCAATTTCATTGTAAAGTCAAACACATCAGCTGACATTTCGTTATCCAAGGTTATCACTGCCATGAGCCATGATAGTGATATGCTCAAGTTGAAAAATATAATGACACTACAGCCATAGGCCAACACCCTCAACCTCTTACCACTGATGGCGAATATCAAAAGACAAAAATGTAAAAGATGAACTGTCCATAACTCAGGAAAGAGTTATATTGCAAGGGTCAAAAATCTTGATTCCGGAGAGTCTGCGGCAGAAAATGATTATAGTGGCCCACGAAGGACATTGTGGAATCGTTGTCACTAAATGAGCTCTCCAACATCTCGATGAGTGGGTTGAAAAGGAATTAAAGGCCTGTCATCTGTGCAACTGCCTTTCAACTAAAGTTACTCAACACACCTTAAACATGTCAGAACTCCAGAAGCATTTCTCGGAGAGAGTAGCCATTGACTTTTTCAGTCCACCTGACAATGGATGTCACCTGCTGGTGATTGCTGACAAATACTCACAATTTCCTTTAATTGAGTATCTCTCATCTACTACTCAAGACCGAGTCATTGAGAGACTACATGGCATCTTTGCAACATGGGGTTTTCCAGCCATATTGAAATCTGACATTTAACAGTCATAAGATTTCTTAGAGCATCTGAATATAAAGCATCAGAAGAGCACACCTATGCGGCCTCAGGCCAACAGACTTGTTGAGCGCTTCATGGGTACGCTAAATACAGCAGTGCAGTGTGCTACTCTTGAAAAGCTCTATGATTATAACTGTGTTATAATCTACCTTAAGCACTTATCGTTCAACACCTTACTTGACCACAGGTGTAAGTCCTGTGACATTGATGTTTCGGAGAGCAATAGCAACAGAGATCCCTAATTAGACCAATTAGAGACAGAAAGACGAGAGCGCAACTCATGGAAAGGACTTGGTTAATAAACAAAAGATGAAAGTGTATGCTGACACAAGACAACATGCGAAGAACATCATCTTCAAAAGAGATCGAGTGCTTGTATGCCAGATGCGGAAAAGAAAATCTGATGCTCCATTTGATGTAGAACCTTTTCAAGTCGTGTCTACCAAGGAACACATGGTGACTGACCAGTGCTCTGGGAAGTCTATTACCAGAGACTCTTCACACTTTTTTTGTGTTTAACTCCTCGTTCAGCAGACCTATATGTTGAAGGAGAGACTGGTTCTGCCACACCAGTGACTGCTGTTGCCTCTCCACCGTCAACGCTGATCCTGGACATTGATGGTGACAGTTGCCAGTCTCCAAATACCTGATCAGGTCAAACAATTAAAGCACCAAAAAGATTGATTGAAGACATTTATATAGTAAAAATAGAAATTTTCATTTAACAGAGGGTAAGATGCACTGTCTAGCGAAGTACCAATTATGGAACCTTTTGGCTCCTGATGAACTCCGTAGAGCTGTGACCTAAGTGTTACAGCGGAATGCAATGAAGGCTGATTTAGAATGTTGAGATTGCAGTTACACACAGAAGGATAAAAATGTGTAATACTAAGCTCTGTGTGTAATGTAGTCATTGGGGGGTGCCCAGGCTGGAAAGGACCCTACTCTGGAGACCTCTGGAATTGTTCTTAGCTGCCACTTCGAGTATGGACAGCTCAGTAAATACAACACCGAGCACTTCTTCTGGGGCCACTCCACTCAATTCTGGTAAGTAGATGACCGTTTCTTGTATTTGAATGGCTTTGTTTGTAAGCATCTCTTTGTACTGCCTGACACCTGGTTAATCTCCGCTTCCCAGTGCTTCTGATCGCAGTGTTATCTTGCAATTTGCTGTCGCTATTTGCTGCTCTTTCAAAACCTGATTGCATCAACTTTTGTACTTTATCACTTTATATGATGTATGACTTTAGGTTGCGTAGTAGCATTGTATCTCTCTTTGTGGCCTTTCCACCAGGTTCTTGGCCAACAATGTGTACACTTCTCAGTGTATCTTTCATTACCTTCAAATGTTTTAGACAGTCTGGAGTTGCGCTTTGACTCCACATATGCCAAGTGTCGATTTGGCGCTTCGACTGAGGCACACATGACACGCACAAGCAGTGTGCTGGACAACAGCAAACTCTCTGGAAGATCACAGTCGATCTTACTGTTACTTATCCCCTATCTCATTGCCAGTTGTAGCATCCTCCCTAGCCTGGGTACCCACTAATGACTACACCACACACGGAGCTTAGTGAAACACTTCATTATTGTTCTGCGTGTAAACACAAACTCAACATTCTAAAACGGCATTCACTTCACTACGCTCTAGCTCTTACATCACAGTTCTACGGAGTCCATCAGGAGCCAAAAGGGTTCTGCCATTCGCTAACTCACACAACACTACATCTACCTTCATTATATTCTGTTGGAGGGTGTTGCAATACCAGTGGTTGGTTATGTGTAGTGCTGGAGTTAGTACAAAAGTGTGGGCTACTACAACACTGTAAGTTACATGTGTAAGTTAATACAAAAGTGTAAGCTACTACAAAAGTTTAAGTAACTACAAAAGTGCATTTTGTGAATATTGAGAAGTAGTAAGCTTACTCAAAAGAGTAAGTTAACATTTGTGAATTGGGCCCTCAGGGTGGAACTGGAAAGGAAAAAATGGGAGCAAAAAAACAGGAACAAAAATACAGACAAAGTGAGCTTTGAACGCAATTACAGAAATTTACTGGAGCATTTAAGGTGCAATGTTCACAGGTTGAGGGTACCTTAAATAGTAGTAGAACAGAAAATAATGTTTCAGGAACTAGTAAAACAGCAAAATACTCCCCTATATTGGATTTAGAAGTCAAGTCACAAGGCAATTGAAAAGCCAGCTGTGTTACAATGGTGAAACAAGTTAAGCCACATCTTCTGATGTGAAGAGACTAGAAGGGAGGCCATGTTTGGCGTAGTGCTATTTCAAAAACATCATGTCGGCTACTCATCAAAGAAATATATCACTCCCTGTTTGAAGCATTGCTTTCCCCAGGCTGAAAATGGAGTGTGAAGATTGATGGAGAGAGCTCTAGCCTGAGCTCGCCAGGAGTTTTGGAGTGGAAAAAGGAACCAGCCACCATCATCATTGTATGCCACAATTCAGTTGAAAAGGCTATCTTGCAGATACTGAACATGGCACAACACTTGCCCCCACATTACAGGTAAGCGTGTCTCTGGCTCTGCAAGCTCTGCTGCTGCCCGCAGGACTGAGCTCTGCGGCATTATCACAGAAGTGCCCTGGTGGTGCAACGTGCGTTTGCGCTCATTTTTTGTGCCACCGGGGCACTTTGATATTACACAAAGGGCCGTAGATTCCTGTGCACCAGCTTCTGTAACACCTATAGTGCTGGCACACATAAAGCGCTAACACTATCATCAGAGGGCATTCCCTCATTTGCATGGCGGTGTGGCCACATGTAAATGAGGGAATCCCTTTGCCTCTGTGCCCACGCCATATTATAGATGCGTCCGCAGAGGAAAAGAAGCTGTCAGGAGGTGCAGTGCGCCCCCTGATGGCAGGCCTCTGGAGGGGGGAAAGGAGGTCCCATGAAACCCCCAGACATCCCCTTGCAGGCTGGCACAGTCACTCACTGCACTCACCTGCAAGGGGATCTCTAATCCCCCTTCAAAGTACAGACAGGTACCCGTCTGCATTGTGAAACATGGAGCGGCTTCAAAGCAGAGCTGCTCCTTTTTTCACAAGAATTCGCTGTCCCCAGGGCAGGGCGAGTTCGCGGCTACCCTGGGGGCAGCGCTTTCATCCTAATACAGCGCATATTCCTTGTTTGCGCTGGGATCACCTTTTAATGGGTGAGCTCGGCACAAACAAAGAAAATGCGCTGTCCCTGTGATAAGGCCCCTGGTGTCTGCCTTTGACAGTCAGTGGAACCGAGCACCAAGGTTTATCAGGAGCTATTGTAGTCGCTACCTACTATCAGCCCATGCTGCATTGTGTGAATTCTTTGAGGAATCCAATAATAGGTTTTCTGAATCGTGACAAATATGTTGCTGAGGAAACATGCACATTTTGCAAACATTAGCCTGAACTTGGCTTGTACTCAAGATAAATTAGCGGCTATTAGCATCGTTCATCACATAATATGTTTACAATGGTTTCAATTTACTACACATTCGCTTCCAGCGAACATATACAATAGGTAAATTTGCTATATCGCTTAATGTTTGCTAGAACAGGAGCACAGAATACTTTGAATTATGAGGATTTGGAAAGCAAATTCCTTGGTTGAAGCATGGCCATGTGAACAAAATAATTATTTCTGAAATTAGATGTCTGCTGTTGGAGATTCCACTGAGTGAACATGATACAGTTTGTTTAGCATTCTGCCCAGAAAATGGAAAAAATGCAGGCGGGCTTTAATTGGATATACCTGATAACATATCAGATTAAATTCTGAGTCCTCAAGACAGAATGCTCTTTGTTGGAAATTCATTTTCTAACAAGGCTTGTGATGAAATGCAACAAGTTACTATTGGCACGGCATATTTTTCTTGATGACAGATGTACTAGTGCCCCAGCTATGCTCTTTTTCAGGTGATTTACTTTGCATAAATGTGACACAGGCCTGCCTGCTGCGTCCTGAAATGACATTTTCTGTTCTGGTCAGGTCGCTAGAACCATTCTGGAAGTTTTTGATATGCTTGATGAAAAGATAAAAATGATTCTGAACATTGAGAAAGAAAGTACAGTGAGTTTCCCTTTGGGACCCAGCTAGATTGGCATATGATGAGGTACTCTGTCATTGTAAGAACTTATTAAGGACTTTACTAGTAGAGTTCGTTTTTGCTTTCTCCAGGCAACCATCTTTCACCTAGATTCAAAATTGCAAATTATTTTCCTTATGCACATTGAAACGGACCCGAAAATAGAACGTTGTCCTAGGTAGTGCACTTTAGTTCTTGACCTTACATTTTGAAAATATGTCACATTTCCGCGGTACTACGGACTATCCTAGACATGTAATAAAATATGTTGCACTCTACATTCAGCCTCGCCTGCTTTTGTATGCAGCTGGATAGAAACCTACAAACTAACAATGCATTTTTGTCCACCAGGGCAACTAACTCTTCCAGTACCGGCAACTGAGCCAAACAAATAGGAAGAATGTACTTATGACCACTCGCGGCCGGCATGGCTCTCGGGTGGGGGCGGGGGTGCAGGGAGGGGGGGGGTCACGGGGATGTTGCACGCCTGGGGTGTTTAATTTAATAATATATATATTTTTTAAATAACAATGTAAACTTACCTTTCCGCAGGCTGGGTCCCGCATCTTCTCAGGAACAGGAAGCAGGCAGCCAGGCTCCCTCCCCTAAGCCAATCACAACGCTGCAAGCAGCGTTGTGATTGGTTGGGACGGCACCCAGCCAGTCGCCTATGGGGAGGCCATGTTCTCCTTGTAGGATGCATTGCAGCCTGCATGGAGAAGGGCAGAGTGCGCACGACTGGTTTGGGCGGCCCCAGAGGGCCGACTAAACAGTTTTTGCGCACTCAGGGCAGGAGTGGGCACACCACTCGTCCCGTGCTCGCAGAGCAGCCCCGCCCACCCGCCCGCCCACAACCAAACATAAAATGGTAATAACTGGAAGTTATTACCATTTTATGTTTCTGCTTCTCGCACTGTGAGAAAGTAGTGGGGCGACACTCCTCCGCCCTAGTGGAGCAGCCGCCCCTGCTTATGACTTCCATCCTATATACTCTAGTCCCTTCTTAAACAGTACATGAAATATGTACATGAACTCAGTGCGAAGTGCAGTCTTGTATGGAGTGGTAATTTTCCACTGACATTTACACTGAAAAGTAAGGGCAAAAATTGCATCAGTCGGTCAGTGGTAATGTTATTTTTGCACTGATTAGTCAGGGAAAATGTCGGTTTTTCATTCATTACTCAGGTTGGTGATTACAGTTTTTAATGCAAAATTTGTTTGTACCAGTGTAAACGTATACATGTATTTAAGCCGTTTGGGACGTGCTGAAAACAGGGTTCATGGAAAAGTTGATTAGTCAAGATACTCATTACAACTTGGCAATTAAACAGAATAGGGCCTCTTCACAAACTGCATTTTGTAGTACGTTTAGTAGTACTGCAATAGGTTTACTTCACGTACTCCAAAATATTATTCACAACCTATATGAACAGGTTTCCGCCTGACCTATTTTTTCTGTGAGGACATATCTGTCCCCCCCCCCCACCGACTGTGAATATTTCCGCACATGTATGCCTATGTTTTTGTGGTAAATGTGGGAGGGATGGGAGAGTGGCTGTAAAATGGGGAACACTTTCCACTAATTGGGAGCACTTACGAGGTTGAATGAAGAGTTGAGGGAGGCTAGGAAGGGATTTGGGGCATATATGCACACACCCACAAAAGAGTAAGCGCATTGCTATTTAAAAACTGCACTTCTAAATTTGCTACAGCCAAAAAGGAAAAAAATATATATAACAAATACTGATTATTATTTTAGTTTAAAATATATTAATAACCTTTTTAATTAAAACATTAATGTAAATAATGTTCTTTGAAATACTTACACTTAAGTAAATTACTTTTATACATAGCAAATCAATTTTTATTACATGATAAATAGATGCAAACATTTTACTTTGGGTGATTTACGAAATCTTTAAAAAAATGTTTTTCATATTTTGTCCCTTATTATGAGTGGGCTTGAGTAGTATCAACGGATGGTTAATGCTCTAAAAGGGCACAAATAACCCCTGTCCTGTGACAACTGCACTAGTTACCAGTGTAAAGCAGATTTATTTTTAAATCTATGGTCATATGCCATAGAACAGTGTCCCAGAGATCTCCTTTTCCTATTTTGTTCCTAATAGATTTCTTTGTTCAGCTCAATCTCTTTCACTCTGTGGGGCATATTACTAAGGTCCGGCGATAATTATCGCTCAGCGCGGTTAGCGCGAGGATAATTATCGCCTGACTAACGCTGAATTTTATCACTGAGATAGCGTGCTATCAGCAACGCTCATCTCAACAGTGATAAAATTGCAAGCGCTAACTGCCAAATGTGCGATTATCGCTGGAAATCCAGCGATAATCACACAACTTTTGGCGATAGCTTGCTGATAGGGCAGGACAGACTCAGCCATGATATCCACCTTCCATTGGATATCATGGCTAAGTCATACTGAGAGCAGGCGTTAGAAAAGTAGCGCTAACCGCGGTTAGCGCTACTTTTCTAATCGCTCTGCATGTTCGCCTGCAGCTTGATAATAGGAGAAATGTCGGTTAGCGACATTTCTCCTGTTATCCTGGGAAGGAACGCCCACTTTGCATCTCATTAGAGATGCAGAGCGAGGCGTGGGGAAAACGAGGTGCTAACATGCGTTAATGCATGTTAGCACCCGCCTATAGTAATAGGGCGGTAATATTATCTCCGCTTTTTTGGCTCTTAAAGCCGAAAAGCGGAGATAATGGCCCTTGCTAATATGCCCCTGTGTTTTTTACACTCATAACATTGGGGAAAAAGCATTGTCATTGGTCTCCGGAACGACCTGCAATTCTCTGGCATTTTCTATTCCAGCCTTTCTCATTGCAGGAAATATTTGTAAATGATAACTCAGAGAATGTTGCACTTGACCTTTCTATGACATACACACAGACAAAACAAATTACCGCAGTGGGAACTTTTGTTTGTTCAACACAAAATGATGCTGTGCTACGTCGACAGACAAACTCAAACTCAAACCCTCCAGGGCAGCAGACTACATCCATGCGAAGCTCTGGCAGAATGGAAAACAGACCACTAAATAATTCTAAATAAGGCTGTTGTTTTCTCCTTTTGATCAATTCATAGGGCTTTGAACTGAAGATTGCGTGCTGCCTTTCTGGTGTTTATCTAGAATGTTGCACTCCCATCATCTATGTTCAGTGGTAGTGATTGTCTTCTTAGATCTGTTTGACATCCAGTTGTTGGCCTCCGGGAATCATATACAGAACAGTAGCTTCAATATTTCCCTTGATCCACTCTCCAACTTTATGTAGTCATGGGAGTAGGCAGATCTCAAGCTTTTGCTAACACAGACGTGAATTCTTTGGCTGCTTCACCAAACATTTTCCATATACTCATCTGGAAGTTGAGATGATATATTTTTCCTTTTGTAGCTCAGAGGTCATTATCGGCTTTATAATGAGTTATTTATTTCATGGATACAATGAATATCGAAAAGGGATGAATATTATTTTCAAGTAGATGCATTTACTTGTTTATTTAATATTTTACCCAATGCATCTAAAAATTGGTCTTGATTAGTTGTTATTTTTTATTTTATTTGGAAAATCAGACTTTTGGTGTTATGTTATTCATTTTCAGGCTCCATACAATTATAGTGATATTGCAACATATTACGGTATGTTGTAGAAATTTTCAGGTTGGTGATAGGCGGCTCAGGACAGCTGCATGTTTTAATTTATTTTGCATTTTTCTAAAGCACCACTGCACCTGTATCACTATGCTTTCCAAAGTACCAAAAGAGCAGAGATTAGTTCTCTTCTTACATTAAGCATTAATCATTGGAACGAATGTGGGGAAATTGCCCTTTCTGTAGGGTCAGCCTGGATGCTTTGCCTTTTCGAAGCACCCTATTTTTTCTGGCACTAGAACTCTGTGTACTTTTCCATGCTAACCAGTGGTAAAATGCTGTGCTCTCCCTTTCAACATGATGAAATTGACATACTCCTGACTGGTATATTTTATTTAGCTATAAGTCCCTAATATAAGGTACAGAGTATACCCAGGGCCTGTAAGTTAAAAGTCACTAGTAGGCTGCGGCACCCATTGTGCCAGCCACTACAGTCGTAGTGCACACATGATTGCAGGCCTACCTTCAGTTGTTGGCTATGCAGTTTTAAACCGCAAATTTGGCCTATGCAAATAGCCCATTTTGACAGGCCTTACATGTCCTTACAGTCAAAGCAACCCAAAACTATTTTAACTGTAGCAGGGTTGGATGTTCCATAGGAAAGCATTGGGATACACTATTACATTTAATAATGTTATCTCTGGCTAAGAAACAGTTATAAAAGTAATTCATGGACTTTTCAAAATATTTAATACATGCCCAATTCACTGGTGAAGTTGGATTTTTAATAAATATTATGGTAACAGTACATTTAGAAAGTTACCTTTTTCCTGCCTAGAGTCTCTGATATTCCATTTGCATAAACTCCAACTGTATCCTGGCAGCTCTATAGCCCCCTTGATGAGGTGTGAACTTGTTGATGTGGGGAGGTGTTTTTTTTCCCTTGACAGGATGGCCTGTGAGCTGGGAATAGGAACCTGATTAGCTTCAAATAGACCTATCTTATCACAGGCAGATGTAGATAACAGATGGGCCTGCGTCATCCCTTTGTCCCCAAGCCAGACAGGCTCCAGTCTCATTGGGGAGGAGCTGCTGCATAACTTGTTTAAAGTGACCACACTGGAGGGGTTGTTCATTTCCATGGCCACACCTAAGGGTGAGCACAGCGGCTCTGCACGGGGGAAGAAAGGTTCTGCCATTCTTGGATTTAGGTAGAGAGAGGCACAGAGGGATTCTTTGAGGCAGGGCACACAAAGATGGTTTAGAAGTGGGTAGGGTTACCACTGGGAACTTTTGCCCCATTGGTTAGGGAGGAGTCACCTTCAACCACAGGCTTTTGCCAGGCATAAATGTGGCACCCACAGTACCCTCCTCAGATCACTTTCTGGTACTGGGAAGAACAGAAGTGGATGCTGCTGTCTGTAACCTGAGAAGAGGCTAGAAGACTAGGCCTGGTCTGTCTCTTATAACCAGGATAAATAAGTGGACTCCAAAGGTCATATGGATGACCTCCTGTTCAAGCTATAGGGATATAACAAGCTACAAGTGGTCTTTCCTCAACTTCCCTGCTGACCAGTTTCAACTGACCTCCCTTGCACCCTCTGTTGGAGTGATTCTTGACCCCCAAGTGCTTTACCCAAGATACTGGACCCTTGGCTGGTGTCAAAGTGTGCTCCTCCTAACAAATCATTAAACCTGGGACTTAGAAGCTTTTTGGCTCCAAAGACCTCCAGAGCACCCAGACCAACCTGCCGAGTCAACCTGAAAAAGGTGAGTTAAAGCTGGGCCAAAGATTCATGTTGCTCCCACTCAAAGCTTTTCCACAGCAGCAAATCCAATTGAGTGGGACCTCAAGGAGAAGGTATGCAACCTTGTGGACCCTCTTTAGCTATAGCCTCCAGTCTTTCCCCTATGGATCAATCCAAGCTCCAAATAAGTAACTAAGTACAAAGGTAGAAATAATCATCGGGCAAAGGTACGAAAAGTATCTTGCCAGTGAGTGGCCTTCCTTGGGCATGTAATTCAATTTCCCTTGCTCAGAGCATTTCTGCCAGCCAGCAGCTTCAACTGGACCTCCTCCAGGGGCTATCCGAAGTTGTAAAGCCCTCTTTGCCCACAGTCTGCTATCTTGCCCCACTTAGTATGCCTGGTCTCCATTTTAGAGACTAAGGGCCTCATTATGATGTCGGTCAGAAAGCATTCCAACTGACTCCTTGTCTGAATCGTTTCAGACTGGCTCGGGTTCGGGGAGTCCAACCGACTGAATACGATGTTTCCGAACACCGCTCCGTCGGACTCCCATTGACTTCAATGGGAGCCTGTGTTCCAACCGACAACACAGGCTCCCATTGTGTTTAAATCTCTTTTATTGAGTTTGTAAACAGAGGAAAAAATATTAACAACACCAGGCAATTGGCAGTATGAGTCAGATGAGAATACAGCGCATACAGCGTTAGTCCACATCAGTGAGGTATAACATATAGAGCACACCAATTAGCCACCCAATACAAGAAAAGAAGTGCTCAATAAACCATAATTGAAAGGAGGGGTCCCTCCCGGCTCAGAAGTACCAGTATTATTGAAGCAGAAAGGGGGCCCTCAATTACTCGAGCCTAATATACCTGGGCAATTATATTTGTGTCTACTGCAGACCCGCAGAGAGCGTAAGGCACTGAGGGCGAAAGCTAAGTAACATTTGTGTAACACCAAGTAGTAAGTACAGCAAGAGGATAAGATCATGGAGGACAATAACAAGTATAGCAAAAGTGTAACAGGACTGAAGGCCATCACTGCGGTTCTCAGTGGTGTATAACATGCCACTTACGCCAACATAGGCTCGTCGCCCTCGTTTAATAACAAGCTCATCTAGGACCAATAGTCGCTAGGTGTACAGAATGCAGCCTGCAACAAGTCACATGGGGGAGACCCCCTATTCTGCTAGCCTGGAAAGAAGGAGAAAAACGAAGAATAGCCAGGTGGAAATGACAGAGAAGGAAAGATAAGAGAAGAAAAGAAGAGGAGGGGAGAGGAGGTGATGCCGTGTCCCTTGGCGAAGACAAACTATGGTGGAGGAGGAACGGTTCCCTGTCCAGAGCCTCAGGCACAACCACCCCAAGCAAGGACTATCCACCGTGGCCCAATTTATTTCAGCACTTCCTCATAGGATTCTCCCCTGGGAAGCAAAGGGTCCTCAAACAGCTGGAGGGCCGGTAGGCGGGGAGGGACAGATCGAGCATGTTCCAGTTTAGAGAGCTGTGATACCAAGGGTTGCCAGATGAGCGCGAATTTAGCGTCAGTGTGGGCTAGCCGATGGGAAAGAAGTTCCATCGCCATTACCTTCCATAGACGGGTGAGCCACACCGAGGAGTGGGGAGTCAAGGCCTTCTTCCAGTGCAACGCTATAATCTGTTTCGCCGCGTTCAGCATGTGGAAGATCAGGCGCCAATCCAAGTGTGTCATCGCTTTAAGAGACTTCGGCCGGAGTCCGAGAATCACTACCCCTGGGGTACTCGGAATGGGAAATCCCACTACTTCCCTGATGTGGCTCAACAGCTCCTTACAAAAGAGCGTTATAAGCGAGCAGGACCACCATATGTGCATAAAGGAACCTGGGGCAGCATGGCAATGCCAGCACATGGGCGTGGAGGCGGGGAACATCCTCTGCAACCTGAGGGGGGTATAGTACTGAGTCATGATTTTGTAAGCCGTCTCCTGTTATGTAATGCTTTTAAAAATGCAAGCGATGTCCCGCCATAGTTGTTCCCAGGATTCAGGGGAGGGTTCTTCCTCAAGATCTGTGTGCCAGCGTTGTTGGTAGGTATGTGGCGGTAGCGCATGTGAGTGCTGAAGGACCTTGTATGTCTTGGAAATCAGACCCCAGGAACCATCAAAAGAGCGGACTAAGGATTCAAAGGGGGTAAGTTGGCGCGTGGCGCCCTCTGTGTATGTGGGGGTGTGCAACCAATGGCGGATTTGAAAGTATTCCCAGCGCGCTGTGCTGGGGAGGTGAAATTCCTTCCTACAGTGCTCAAAGGATTTAAAAGACCCTCTCTCGAATAGATTTGCAATTGTACGACACTCTCCAGCTGCCCATGCTGGAAAGGATGTGGGTTGAAGGGCTGGCGGAAACCCCGAATTGCGCGCAAAGGGTGTGTGAGGGGAGGGAAAGGAGGTGAGGCCACGGGCTACTGCAATTTTGTCCCATATCTCTAAAACAGTACGTGTTGGAGTAGCAATATAGGCACTGCGATGGCACGCTCCCCTCGGTAACCAAGCCAGATCCCAGAGCGGGCGGCAGGCCACCGCTCTGTCCATGTGGAACCAGTGCTTCTCGCTTTCGCGAGCCACCCACTCCGAGACATAGCGCAAATGCGATGCCCAATAATAAACAAGGAAGTCTCGGCACGCCAGCCCCCCCCTGTCTCTTGGCAGCATTAACAATTTGATGGAGAATCGCGGCCTCCCCCCACCCCAAATATACGCGGTGACTTCCCATTGAAGGCTCAGGATGTCCCGCTGGGGGATAGGGGTTGGAAATGCTTGAAAGAGATAAAGGATCTTGGAAAGAATGGACATCTTGACCGCGTTGAGGCGGCCTAACCATGAGCTAGGTAGCGATTTCCATCGCCGAAGGTCATCTCTGACAGAGTTTCTACAGGCAGGCCAATTTCCCGGGTCCATGAGTCCACAGTAGCTGTGACATTAATGCCCAAGTAGCGAATGGAGTGGGAAGCCCACTGAAAGGGGACACCATCCCCAAGCTCCTCAAGTTGCTGCGGAGAGAGGGTAAGGTTAAGCGCCTGTGACTTAGTAAGGTTGATCTTAAGACCCGAGATCAGCTCGAACTGAGAGAGTGCATCAAGCGGCCAGGGCAAAGAGCAAAGGCGATAAAGGACACCCCTGGCGTGTGCCCCGGTGGATGGAGAAAGGTGGGGTCAGGAGACCGTTAAGTCTGATCCTCGCTGATGGCGCCGCATAGGGGGCCATGATACAGGCAATCATGATCGGGCCCAGGCCTATCTTCTGCAACACCGCTTTGAGAAAGGACCAGTCGACCCGGTCGAAAGCCTTCTCGGCATCGAGGGAGATGAGGATAGTCGGGATCTGATGGCGTTGGGCCTTTTCCACTAAGTGGGCTACTCGCCTAAGATTGTCTGCCCCTTGTCGTTCATGGATGAAGCCCACCTGGTCTGGTTCAATCAGACCAGGGAGATGGGGTGCTAAGCGTTGGGCTAAGATTTTGGTATAGAGTTTAACATCGACATTTAGCAGAGAAATTGGGCGACATGAAGCACAGGAGGTGGGGTCTTTCCCCGACTTGGGGATAAGAGCTATTTCAGCTCCGGCCATGGTAGGCATAACAGTCAACGTATCTGCGAAGGAGTTGAAGAGTCGCAACAGCTGTGCCTGCAACTCTGGAAGAAAAAGACGGTAGAATGATAACATAAGGCCATCTGGACCTGGAGATTTGCCAATAGGAAAACTTTTCAATGCCTTTTGAAGTTCTTCTGCAGTGATGGGTTCTTCCAACTGCTGCCTATGACAGGGAGCTATTGGCGACCAAGGACAGGAGGCCAAAAAGGGGTCTATCCCAGCCTTATGGGTGTCACCCTGTTCATAGAGCACGGAGAAGAAAGAGCTAAACGCTTGTTGCTTGTCTGGCTCCGAGGTAGCCCACACCCCTTCCGGAAGCGCGATCTTGGAGATGTGGTTATGGGAAACCTGTAAACGAAGACGACGCGCCAGCAGGGAACCCACCTTGTTGCCCCCATCATAAAATTTCTGCTTCAGAGCAAGGAGAGAGTGTTCCGCTTTATTGACTCGAAGAGCTCTGAGTTGGCCCCAGAGCGAGGCCAGCTGCTTCTGAGTCTGCCTAGAGGTTGCATTATGTCCCTGTTTTTCCAGCAGTTTGATATCGTGAGTTAGATTGGTTTCGACCAGGCGGGATTCTCGCGTACGGGCGATGGAGATGGAGGTAATGACGCATCGGATGGTGGCCTTAAAGGCATCCCAGAGGACATGCCCATTAGTGTCCGGGAGGTAATTTGTTGTAAAATTGGCTTGTATTGCCTGACGTATTTCAGCCACATCGACTTGATCCCGCAAGACGTGTGGGGGAAGTCGCCACCGAGGAGCAGAGTAAGGGTTCCTGCCCATACCCGTCAAGGTAACCTCCAAATGGGCATGGTCCGAGATGGATATGTCCGAGATCACGGCAGAGTCCAATGAGCGAATGAGAGACTGAGACAGAAAGAAATAATCGATTCGAGAATAAGAGTGGTGGACATACGAGTAAAAGGTGTAATCCTTCGTCCCAAGTTCTTTGTAGCGCCACGCGTCTACGAGTCCCAAAGCCTCAAAATCCTGCTTAAGTGCCACAGACATCGCTCCAGTGCCTTGGAAGGAAGATGTGGTGCGGTCTAAGCCGGGGTCCCACACCAAATTAAAGTCACACCTGAGAAGGATGGGGTCAGGTTCCCGGGACAGCAAGTCCTTAACTTAAGCAGAGTCCTAATATATGTGTCTTGTGCCTGGTTAGGTGCATAAACATTGAGCATCGTGTGTGCCTTACCCTGGATGAGTAGTGTAAGTTTTAAATAACGCCCCTCCTTGTCGCGCAGCACCCGAGAAACATGCACAGGGCTCCCCACCTTAAAAAGAATAGCCACCCCCGCTGTTTTAGTCGGTGCGGATGCCCAGAACTGCTTGGGGTACCTAGGGTGGGACATGCGCTGGGTATCTGTGTGTAAGAGATGGGTTTCCTGGAGGAAAATGACATCCGGGTCGTGGGTAAGGAGGTAGCGCCACACCTGCCGTCTCTTATTGGGGGCATTGAGACCTTTTACATTGAGGGATATACATTTAAATTGTGCCATCATCAACTACATTCAGAGTGGAGCGCGTTGAAAGATGCAAACTACCACTCCCATCACTCGTGTGCCCCGGCCTAAGTGGGATTGGTGTCGGGGCTAGAAGGGCATGGGGAAGTAGGCAAATCCCACTCGAGCGAGCAGGAGAGGAACCCCCCTCCCATGCCCAGAAGCTCCGACGCCGGGAATATAAGATGTCGTATTGCGCCTGTGCCCTCTCCCCAGGAGGCCAAAGAAGGAAAAGAGAAAGAGAGAAAAAGGGACAGAATAAAGAGCAACAAACCGAGCGGTCAAGAGGCCAACAGGGCCCAAGTACATCATTCCAGTCAAGGAGCGGCCCATGGGCGTAGACCAGGGCGGCTCTGAGGAAGTCACTCCTCATGGGGACTAGGGGAATGGCGGGGTGCGCCAATAAATATAGGAGAGCAGCCGCTGCCCGTCCCCCAGTGGCCGACCCGCCATACTGTAAATGGGGAAGAGTGGATCCCCCACAAGGAATAAGCCCAAAGTCCCCCGCTCCTATTGCGGGAGCCGTGCCATGCATCACAGCCAGGAAAAGGGTACCAGTGGTCCCCACCTTGCCAAGTAAGTTCTAAAATGTTCGGAATCTCTCAGAGAAGGCAATTGGCTGGAGCACCAGGGAGTAGGATCGCCCCCCTCCACCCACGAAAGGTCTAGTCCAAATCAGGGGGCCGCTGCCCCATTTCCGGATCCAGTGGGGGAGGGAGGCCCCGACAGGGAGCCTCGACCTTCTGAAGATTGCGAGGCCTCTATGGATTTTAAATGATGTATGATGTCCTGTTTAGCTTGGTGTGACATCTCGCTTGCTTTAGAAGCTCTTGTACGAGGAGGAAGGACCCTCGACCACTCTGGGTGCAGGGGAATCCTGGACTCAGTATCCGCAGAGGTCGGAGTGGAAGGCCGAGGGTCCGGGGCAAGATGGAGCAATTGGAGAGTCTCCTTGAGTGATCTCAATGATCTGCGCTTGCCCTCCAACTGGAAGGTCAAGGCGAAAGGATGGCCCCACTGGTACTTGATGTTCAGTTCTTTAAGTTTGTCCGTTACTTGCTTGAAATCCCTGCATCGTCGTAGGGTGATTGGAGAGAGATCCTGGAAGATTTGGATATTGTGTCCCTCGTAGGTCAGGTCATTGCTGTTCCGAGACGCTCGAAGGATCGCCTCCTTCTCTGTAAAGAAGTGCACCCGGGTCAGGATGTCGGGGACCAGGTTCGCCCTCCCACGCGGGGGCGCAACCCGGTGCGCTCTGTCCAGTGTAGGGGGTGAGGCATCATCATCACCCCGTATCGTTTGGAGCAGATCTGCAATGTAGGTCAAGATGTCCTGACCCTCCACTCCCCGTGGAACACCCCTGATGCGGAGGTTGTTCCGACGGCTTCTCTTTTCTAAGTCCTCCTGCTTGATTTGGAGTTCCACATGTTGTTCTTCGAGCGCTGTCACTTGGCGCCAGAGCTCTTCCTGATCCTCCGTTCTCGAATCAAGGGTTCGTTCTAGATCGTCCACTCTAGTGCCAATTTCGGTTACGTCTCGCCAAATATATTTTAGGCAAGTTTTGACTAACCCTGGGCATAGTTCGCGTAGTAGCGCTACGCGTAGCTACGCGAAGTGCACTTCGCACTATGCACGCTACGCGTAGCTACGCGAACTGCGGTAGGGAAATGCTGTTCGCACTGATTGCACAGTGCTGGATGCTTGTCCGCACTGTGCAGTCATTGCAAACGGCATCTTACACAGTGCAAGCGGTCGTTTTCTGCCGCTCGAGTAGATTTGTACTCAAGCGGCAGCTTTCTCAACGCGGACTGGTAGTTTCTCTTCGCGAGCGGTCGCGAGCATACGCGACCACTCGCAATGAGAAACCTGACCTCCCCGCGTTGAGAATCTCGCCGGGAGGTTTATTTTCCACGCTCGCGATCGGCAACTTGATGTTGCTGATCGCGAACGAGGAAAAAGTCTCGCCGGGATGTTGTTTTTGTTCGCTCGCGGTCGCCAACTTGACGTTGAGGACCGCAAGCAAGCAAAAAATGCCCGCTACGCTACGCGTTTTTGCACTGTGCTACGTGCAATTTGCGTAGCGCGTAGTAGCGCAAACTCCGCAAACTCCGCGAGCGTAGCGTAGTTTTCCGCCCAGGCCTAGTTTTGACCTCAGTTTTGAGCGAGTTGATTTCAGTTTTTATTTCCTGGAGGAAGTTCGACATAAAGGCTTAAGTGATAGGGCTGGCGTCTGCATTGTCCGGAGAGGTTACCATTTTGGGGGTCTTCTGGCTAGGCGCCGGAGTAGCTTTTGCCCACAGGTCTGTCACTGTTGCGTCCTTGGAAGCTGGTGGTGCAGTGGGTTTCCCTGATTTGGTGCAGGGCATGACTTTAGACAGAGCATGCTCCTGACCCGTGGGGGTGCCTGTTAGCGACCAGTTCTGGAGTCGCCCTCTGGAGTGGCACCATACACAACAGTGGGGGAGGCTGCCAACCAGGGACAACTGCAGGTAGGAGAAGCCATGGCTAGGGTGGCTGAGATGCAGGTGGACCGGGGGCGTCTCCCGCCACACAAGGGGAGCCCTCAGATGTAGGGGCTCACCAGCTTATGCGGCCCGAGATGCCATGGCAGGAGTCCCCCTCCAGCCAGGGAAAGGGGTCACTGCCAGGGATCAAGGTATGGGAATGGTGGGTCGGATCCCAGTCGCTGGCTGACTACACAGCCGATCTCCTCACCTCTGTACTGAGTCCGCCCGCACTCCCTCTCCAGTCAGACCCCAGTCACACCCCCGGCACGTCCACGGATGATGTTCCCTTGAAGCCTCACTCAGCAGTTCTTCTTGCTTTCCTTGGAAGGGCGCGCCAGCATCCAGGCAGGAGAGGCCTATCGCGTACCTCCCCCGGAAGCCCCAATGTCACAGTTTGTTGCAGGAGCTCCCCCCAATCAAAGCACTCCAGGCTGGGAGGGAGTGGGAGGAGCAGCAGGCAGGCCCCAACAGTGTTAGCTCCACTGGAGGGCGAGCGCACCAACTTTCCAGGCTCAAGCGGTCATGCCGGACCCCGCCAGGGCTACTGCAGTGGCAAAGCTCAGTCCGATTAATGACAGGGGCTCCCCCTCCCCGGGCCGGGAGGGAGCAAGAGAGGCAGCAGGCAGGCCCCGTGCTGTGAGAGCACACCGGTGTCCAGGCAAGGGAGAGGCATATCGCGCACCTCCCCCGGCCCCTGCAGTAGCGCTCACGCTCACCGCAGGCATGGAGCCTCGCTGGGCTCGCGCCGCCGCGTCGCCCCACCAGCCACCTCACCTCCGGGCTGCAGGCTCTGTGGTGTTGTTGAGGGCCTTCTCTGCCGAGGACTCACTCGCGGGATCTGGGCTTCGGGCGACGTGGGCCGGAGGCTGCCGCCGGGCACATCCTCAAGTATGTGGCCCACCAGGAGAGCGCACGAGCGAGCACAGGGGTGTCGGGGCTCAGGCAGGACCCCAACGAGCTCCCCGTGCTCCAACAGCCAGTCGCTCAGCGGGATCCGGGACTTCTCCGAGGCTCAGGCCTCTGCGTCGCTCACAGGCAAGATGGCGGACTGGAGCATCCCCTTAGGCCCTCCGCTCCGGGCCAATCTCTGCGGCAGGGCCCCCGCCGAGGTGCAAAATGCGGGTGGGGGGTTAGAGAAACACTGGGAGGGTTCCAATCGCACTCCTGAGTCACTTGCAACGCTAGGTGTGTGCTGCCGGCCCCCGGAGGACGGAGCGATCTCGGCACACGTCCTACTCCATCGAGGTCTTGACCACGCCCCACACTGGCTCCCATTGAAGAAAGGGGTGGTTGCGGAAAACCTTGCACCCTGTGGCTGGCACCCCATGGTGCCTGCCACACTGTGCATGGTTGCAAAGGGGGGTCCCTTGGGTACCCCAACCGGCCCCAACCGGAGGCCTCTGGGTGAAGGGGGTCTGCTACAGGGCCCCAAAGTCAGTTTCCGGCAGCCGTTCCATGTCGGACAAACTGATTCGGAAAGGCTGTCATTGTAATGCGTCGGTCGGAAACACGGTCCATTGACCTGTACGTTTCGGCTCTGACCGACTCGGAGTCTCTGAATGTCAGTCGGTACCGAGTCGGAAAGACCAACCGGTTACCTTCCATTTTAATCGGTTGGTCGGAAATGTTTCTGAGTCAGTTGGAAACAGGGCTTCCGACATGGATTAGGTAAATCCGAATGCAGTTCGGAGCCTTTCCGACCGACATCGTAATGAGGCCCTAAGTCGGTTTTCTTATTTTGTGTTTTTACTTTATTATTGTTTTGTTGCTGTATAAATACTTTACATTTTGCCTCTAAATTAAGCCTGTCTGCTCTGAGCCATAGCTACAACAGTTGCGTCCAGGTCAAATTAGTGACTTTAGTGGTTCACCTTGACAAGGCTACTGGCTATTATATGAGGTGGGTATTCACCCCTGTCAACTAATACCCCAATTTCTTAAAGGAATAATAACCGGATTAAGAGTAGTGAGCAGAAAGGAAAGTATGAGCATGAGGAAAATGTGCCAGTTGTTGGTAGGTTGAAGGTGGAAATAAGAAGAAAATAGGAATGCAGGAGGAAGAATGAGAGAAGAGGTGGAGGCAGCAGAGAAGGCAGTCAAAAGGGAAAGAGAGAAGGTAGTAAGAAGGGACAGAGAGGCAGAGGAGTTGCAGTAAAAAAACAGTAGACTGGGGTTGGAGAAAATTTTAGGTGGGATGAAGGAGGGGAAGTCTGAGGGCGGAGTGGGGAGTAGATATGAGAAGTGTTTGGGGGAAATCTAAAGGTAATAAAAAGGACTCAAGGGAAAGTGCTAAAGGGGGAAGAGGTTGGAAGAAGAATAGAGCCGGAGCGTAGAAAAGGAGCAGTTAGATGGGGGAGACAAGAAGAGGGATAGTGGGGTGGGTAGGCAGAGGAAAGGGAGAAGAGTGGCAGGTGGGTGTAGGTAAGATGAAGAAGAATGGGTGGTGGCTAATAGAGGGGAGCAAGTAGATAGCAAAAAGGAGGCAGAGCGAAAGAAGAACAGAGGGTGAATAAAAGAGAGGAAGAGAAGAGGGAGGAGATGGTTATGACTAATATTTATAAATTAGTAAGGTAGATATCTTTAACAGAAAAGGTCAATGCAAGATCAGTTCAAGTACAAGTTGAAGAGAAAGGTTTTTAGTTGCTTGCATAAGATAAGAAGGTCTTCCTGGCAGTGTCTTTCAGCAGAAAGTGTGTTCCAAAATGAGAGTGCTGTTCCTACGAAGTACTTAAATTTGGCTCACATGTTTTTTTAGAACCCTAGAATTAAGTCTAAGAATGTCTCTATTTTTAAGATCCATAAACTTTATTTTTTTTTGATAGAGTGGTTGAATCTTTGTTTTTCATATGTACTATACTTTTATAGATTACTATTGATGGAGTTATGTTTGAGTTGATTGTGACTATTAGATACTAGTAATTTATAGGTATTTTCTGTGTTTTGGACTTTAAGGATGCATTCTCTTCCCATCACTTTAATTGGGTCATATACCTTTCCTCCAATGCCAATTGCAATGTGTTTCAAGAGGAGCCTTTGTGATAGATGGAGTCCAAGGACTTTTGGAATCACCGAAGCCCTCAAGTATTTTCATATTACCAATTCCATGGAGGTGTGTAATCAATCAAGTTTTATTCGGTGTGTACAAACAACCATAAAAGCAGTTACAATAATAAAATACATTACAGTAAAAACAAGAATCATATTAAAAGGAATTTGCTGTTGATTTACATAATACCAAATCATTTGCAATTGCACATGTTATCCTTTAAAAGTCAATGCCTTTCCGTATATTTATTGCTTTTAAAATGAACACTGCAACATTAAAACAGACCCCAATATCATTTAAATCAGGCAAAAGTTTCATGACAGCTTTATGCGTTCTCACATTTTGTTTTAAAAACAGAGGTTTTAAATAATGACGCCAAAAATTAGAATAAAAATCACAAAAGAGCATAAAATGGATTGTGCTTTGCTTGGACTGTCCATCACAGGGACAGGGGGACAAATCTGGGGCGCAAGATTCAATTGTAGGAAAAGCAACTAAGGGGCTGATTATGATGACGGTGAAGCCACCACCGACAGGCTGTCGGTGGCGGGCTCACCACCATCGTGAGGCCATTTCCCGCCTGCCATATTATAATGGCGGGCCCGTCCGTGGTGGTTGGAAAATCTAACCGCCACGCATCCGACGGGCTCCTTGATCCTGCCGGAGCGGCGGAGCCCTTCCCATCCCCAAAATGGTGGCGGTGCCTACCAGACACCGCCTTAGGGTTAGGATGTGCCTCCCCGCCAACCTTTCCATGGTGGGTCACCTGCCATGGAAAGGCTGGCAGGGATGGACTTTGGGGGCCCGTTGTGGGCCCCCCTTGAGCAGGGGCAGTTCGGTTTTGCACTTGGGGGGCACCGTGTGGTGCCTGCCACGTAGTACAGTGAAGTGCAAAACTTGCATTTTTTCCATTGCGGCAGGTGCTGCAGCCAGCAGCACCCACCGCAATGGAAAACATGGCACTAGCGGCCGCCGTGGTGGCGGCCACATTGTAATGCCATATGTGGGACCGTCGCCTTATAGGAGGGCGGGCCCCATCCCCGGGATGATGGCGGATGGACAGAAGTCCATCCGCCATCGTAATCAGGCCCTAAGTGATGGACAATTCCAAGTCTAACCCGCGTTAGATAGCTTTCAAAACCCTTCAAAGACTGGATTTTTTGATAAAATATAAAAGTCGATTTTCCCCTGCCAAACCCATTCGAAATTTCATTTTGTGATTTATAAAATTGACAAATTAAAAAACTTGCCATATGTATTACTGATATATCTAAGCCAGGGAATAAGCATTGCCTTATCCAAGGACAGACAATCTGTAATAATTGACTTCGTGAAGTTGGTCTCTTCTTTAGCCCAAATAGACCTCCATAACAACGGAGGATGCAGTGAAATCATATCTGCTAGATACTGTAATCCCCACTCCCCGTGTATTATCTCGGTGGAGGCTGAGGCTGGTAGCCTTAAAAGGCGCTTTAAAAAATAATTTTCTTCACTCTGCAGAGCCTTGCTGCAATAATAACCTCACAGTCCGGCTCCATAAATAGCAGAGGCAACAGCTCTAGCCTTATAAATAGCTAACATGTCTCTGATTGGTGGATTACCCAATTTTGCAGCAAACCTAAAAATCCCATGTGCACTTCTGTTCATCTTAGATCAAACATTAGTAATTTCATGTGACCATGTCCCACTACCTGAAAATTTTACTACCAGGTAGCAAAACATGTCAACAGTAACTACCGGGATATTATCAATATAAAAGGTTTTACATTTCTTTGCTTTAGGCCCACATATCATGGTATATGTCTTAGATTTATTAGCTACCAATTTCCCTTCTGCGATAAAATCCCCAAAGCTGTAAGGCCTACCGGGGTCCTAGATAATAATACAGCATCATCTGCATAAAGTAACACTAGGATGGGGCTACAAGAGATTTGCGGGGCATCTGATTGTACCGCTTGTAGTACCTTATCCACCTCATTGATAAACAGTGAGAAGAGTAGCTGGGCAAGGATGCAGCCTGGCGAATACCTCGTTTCACATCAAAATTCGGCGTGCATTCCCCCCCAGGTCCAAATCGCACTTTACTTGATAGGATCTCATAAAACCTTGCAAGAAAACATATTATTGGTTTAGGTGCACCAAGGGTAAGAAGGGTCGGCCGGAGAATAGAGTGGTCAACAAGACTGAAAGCACTGCTAAGATCAGCAAAACATAAATACAGTCTCCCTTCTTTGGCACAGGTGTATTTACCTATTAACAAGTCCAGGTTTATACATTGTTCTATTGTCCTCAACCCTTTTCTAAATCCAAACTGTGCCAGGAAAAGTATTGCATTATCATTTGCCCACACTTCTAGTCTCATTAGTAGGACTTTACTCATCACTTTTGCAGATGAGTCTAGGAGTGATATTGGACGGTAATTTTTTGGTTCTGCTTTATTACGTTTTTTATAAATGGGTATGATAACCGACTTCTCCAATGAAGGGGTATCCCCTCTATCGCCGCTATATTGAAAATCCTAGTTAAGATTGGTCCCCACAAATCAATAGCAGCTTTATAAACATCAACTGGTACCCCGTCTAGAACAGGGGCTTTCCCCCTGCGCTTCCCTTCAGACACAACTGTACCTCTTCAATCGTGATGTTTAATGGTAGGGGGGGCCTGTCACTTTGTGTTTTCCTCTGTCTACTCCCCGTTTCCTCGTCAGATGGGTTAAAAATATTTGCAAAATAGGCTACCCGAACTTCACAGGTAACAAGTGATAATAACTCTGGGAAGGAGTCACTCTTTAAAAAGGATGAGTTAACTGTTTCCCAGAACAGTTTATTGTCGGCAGTGTCTACAGCTGCAGACAGCTTTTCCCATGCTCCCTCTTGTAGCTCCTTTTTCCTTGCACAAAGGGCTTTTTTATAATTATACCGAAGGGTCTTAATCAAACCATTATCTCTAGGTTGGCAGTGCAGGGACTGTTTCAATTGATTGGGAAAGTGAGGTACAAATATGATGGAACCAACCTCTGCATTGCCTGTGTCTCGGCTGATAGGGATGAGTCAGTATTCCATTAATTACATCATTTATCTTGGTAAAATTAGTTAACAACTGGATAGAGCTAACATCATCATTAAGACAATAGGAAATCTCTGTGCCAGAATTTCATGTAAAGCTTTATTGGGATCAACTCCATCCTACTTAATACATAGCCCATTAGGCCTTATAGGGGCGATGTTGACAATGGTACTTGGGGGGGCTGCAACCTTCCTGTTCCAGAAGAGGACTATCAATATAATAAAATTATGATTGATCAACGCTGGCTGACCTACCCTCGGTGTTAAACACTTATTGCTAACGTTTGTTGAAATCAGCACATGATCAATAATGGATGAGACATTCCTGCCTATGAAGGTTGGTATCTGGTCTCCATTATTATTGCGGGCACACTGTAACAGCTGTAAGTCATACTTAGCAATCATTATGTTCAAGGCTCCACAATAATCATTATGTGGAAAGTGTACGTAGCCATCCCCAGCATGGTTGGCTACCCCACATACCCGGGTAGCAGACAGAGGGCAGGTATGAATATTAAAATCCCCAGCCCAAAAAGGGCAATGCTGTTGTTAATTGGACTTAATAGGGTATCTAGCCTACTATTTAGATCTGAGACTATTTTGCTGTGGGTTGAGTCAAACACATTATTATAAAAACTGACCAGAACCAAATCCCTTCTTCCTTTAAAGGTTAGCCACATTATTTGTGAGTGCGATCCAATAGTAACAACTCTCTTAACATTTACCGGAAGCTTATTTGATATAAGAATCATAAGACCCCCTTCGGCCCTACCAGCAGGGGATTTTATCGCCTGTAGCCAATAGGAAGAAAGTCCCTCAAAATAAATAGGGGCTGTACACCACGTTTCCTGTAAGCAAATTACAGACCATCCTAGGGAGCCCTGTTTACTCGCTAGTCCAGCAATATTCCATGTTGCAATTTTATAACCACTTTCCATTGCATAGCCAAAATTACTAGTAACAGACATGTTGTTCAGATCCTCGCATTGGCAAATATTACCCACAATGGTGTTCTCAACGTGTGGCTGATTAGTACTCTGGACGATAGTAGTTAGGATGGTAACATCTATATTGGACACATCAGGATCACCGTTCCTATCCCTCGGTATTATAGCCTTAGTCATTAAAATGTGACTTGATTCTTGTCAATTATTTTCCTGTAGGGAGCTCAAAACTTAAGACCTATTAGAGACAAGCAGAGCTAAAAGGGGTTGGTTTTCTCTGTCTGGGGCCATAGGTAGACTACAGATCCCACCCTCTAAATGCCATATTGGGCTTAAGTGCCTATAGAAGAAACCAAGGGGCAGAAGTGACACATTCTGGTCCAGCTGGATCGGGGGGGTCACCCTCACTAGGGTATCTCTAGCCCAGTTCGGGTATTTGAAATTAATAATAATACAATCCCCTTTAAAGTTCCTCCGTAAAGTGCCAACCCAGCTCACTCTCCATGTTAGTAGGATCTGATCAGCTCATGCCACTGGGTATTGGCAGTTCATGTGAATCCAATGTACCACTCTATTCTTTAGAGAATTGTATGTTTCTACTTGATCAGGTCTAAGAGGGGGGACATTGACCAAGACTGTCACATATGGACAGCATTCCGGGGGTAAATTGATCAAAACAGTGGCTCCTCCGCTTTGTACACCATTATTCCCCTTTGAGTTATGCATTAAGGGGTGTACCTCAGGTCTGTCATATCCCTTTGTTTTAGTTGGCCTTTATTTCCTGCAATCTACTGTATAGTGGACCTTTAGTACCAAAGGGAGCAGGTATAGTCTCGTGACCCCTATAACTTGGCCCTTCAATAGTAACACCCCTGCACCTTTTCTCCATTTGGCATTTACTTGCCTCCTTGTTTGATACTACATCGAGGGGTCATATAACATACGGTAGAACTTGGCCATTATACCCTCCCCCTTTTCATCCCCCCTCATAGCACCACTCATGGAACTTCGGCAGATGGAACTAATCTTATCCACTTCTTTAATCAGACTATCAAGTTTTTCTCAAATTGGAGTTAACAGATCTTCTATTTTAGTTACTATAGTGGTTACGATTAGGGCCAGTTGTGTCTTCGCTGGGGTATCTGGATCATTTGTGTCCTCATTAACAGCCTCAAGGGGTCTCGGGTTAGAACTTTTCTGAGCTCTTGGGCTACCAACCATTGTTTGAGCCTTCTTACACCTTTTTTTCACCTTTGGTGTAGGAGGTCCAGCAAATACGAGGGAGGAATCTTTTGGTGTATCAGGTCCTGGGTCTGAGATGGTTTGAATAGCCAGTCCTTCAATAACCCTAGAACTAGGGCCCCCTTCTAGTTGCATCTTACCTTTCAGGGGTAGACCATCATCAACAATAGTTGTCCCTCCCACATCCACTCCTAGCCCTAATGAGAGGTGACGTTCTGTCCTATCTATTTCTTCAGTAATAGCACTAACCACTCGCTCTAAGAATGAGTCAATTGTTGTGCGTGGAGTCTCCGCTACAGGGGGACGGCTACAGCCTTACGCTTGCCCATATTGACCTGGCAGGCATCCTAAACTAGCAAACAAAATATAGAGTGTTCTACTTCAAAATCAAGCAATCAATTAGTCAATTAGTGAATCAAATAATCAATTAGGATGTATCTCATTCAGGTTAGTACAGTCATACTGGCCAAGTATACATAGTTCCTATGAACAGTCAATGTGGAGGCCACCTCTGTTTTCAAGTAAATAAGAATGTCCAGCCAGTGATCTAGAGCGAGATGGAATAGAACACAGTACCTTTTGAGTGCTTCTCCCGTGGGCAGTTGTTAGAGGGATGGCCAGGGGCAGACAAATTATGGGACAACGAGTCCCTCCAGCACCAGGCAGCAGCACCAGCCAGGCAGGCATCCCTTATATTGTAATGTAATGTCCCGCTACTCCAGAAGAAAGAGAGGGGGCCCAGCCCGGCCTCTGCCAGTCGCTGACAGGCGCAGACGGGCCCGCTCGTGGCCCGGTCTTTGGCCCAACATGTGCCCAAGCACGTCCCTCACACGTCCTGCGCAGTGGGGGACCCAAGCAACTAAAATACATGCCTCCGGGCACAAGATTGCAGGCATGGGCAGTGGCTGCCGCTGGCAACACTGGGGCTTGAAGTCCTGCCCTTTACTCCTCCGTGAAGGGGCTCCCGCGCAGCGTGGGCCCCAAGCAACTAAAATACACACCTCCAGGCGTGAGAGTGCAGGCGTGGGCAGCGGCTGCCACAGGCAAAACTGAGACTTGAAGTCTTGCCCCTTACTCCTCCCTGATCGGGCTCCCCATGTATGTATGTACTATACTTTTATAGATTACTCTTGATGGAGTTATGTTTGAGTTTATTATGACTATTAGATACTAGTAATTTATAGGTATTTTCTGGATTTTAAGGATACGTTGTCTCCCCATCATTTTAATTGGGTCATATACCTTTCCTCCAATGCCAATTGCAATGTGTTTCAAGAGGAGCCTTTGTGATAGATGAAGTCCAAGGACTTTTGGAATCACCAAAGACCTCAAGTATTTTCATATTACCTATTCACGGAGGTATGTAGTCATTGATGTGTGCAAGGAATATATGTGATGCTTGGTTCTGTAATTTGGAAATAATCCTACTTATAGCCTCACTAATGGGGCTGGTATTTCCCATCAGAAAATCGAAGGATTTACTGCAGACCCAGTGTTTTGTTCCTGTAATTTAACCTGCTTTCATCAGCCAAAATCTCTGGCAGAAAAATATGAAAAAATAAGAATGACCTTGAGAATAGGATGAAGAATTCATCTTTTGTCAGTGGACCTCATGGTCTCACTTGTAATTGGCATTGACTTGAGTGAGTTATTCCTAATGCATTTTGTCAGTAGAAGGGGTTCCAGTCGACTTTCTGTTCCCTCCCCGATTAGGGGTTGTTTCACTTTTCTGTTTTGTACAATATTTTGAAAAGTGATAGGATGGTTAGGTGAGGTCAGAGGGATGTGTCAGTGTGAAGTCTGAAAATGTTTTGATGATGCGTGTTAATGCATGCATGATGGCACATTCTATCATGCTACGAATTAAATGGTAACCATAAGGCAGTTGTGCAAATTATTTATTTATTGTTCTGTTATTAATAATTCAAAGCACAAAAGGTTTGTACATATGTAGCAATTTCTTCCCAAGACTATTTGTTTTTGTGTTCAGCTTGATTCATTTTTGGATGGTGTTGTACATATGGCAGAATTTATCTCCAAGATTTATTTAGCACTTATTTTGATTGTAAAGTTATTTTCTTGGTCTCGTCTTCCATTTTAGTTTCACATTCTAGAATTTTTCATTCTATTGAGAATGGGTGGCTCTCTCACACTGTGGTGTGGAAGTTCACCTTGTTTTAGTAGAGTGATTCAGACAATAGCATGCTTAGTGCACTGAGGTTTTGGATTAGCACTCTTGAAAGCTTAATCCACACGGTTCTAGGCCTTTTTGATTGATGTTAATTGATGTTAAGTGATTGGCGAGTTGCCTCTTTACCAGATGTTTATATCAAGTAACTGCCTTCCTTGCTTTTCTTTGTGAATTTTTAGGGAAAGGAACCTCCAGCTTCGGTGTCCAATGATGTGGTCCACTTTGTCTGTTTTCTGGGTATCAGTGCTATTCAGTGGGGGGTTCCACAAGGCGAATGCATTGGATAAGAGCTTGCTTTTAAGTACTTGATTATGAGTGGGTAGACCCCTGCTTAAACCCCTGTTTGCAAATGGGTTGGAATTCCATGATGGTTGGTATTTAAAACATTTGATGATTACCGGGTGCATGAAATATCTCACCCTTTATTACAGTTCGGCGGGTTAAACCTGCAAAATGTAACATGGGAAAAGTGCATGGTATTAACTTTACCATGTGAATGCTGGTGCCGTAAGCACTAAAATCTACATGGTATTCTCTAAAAACTTGTGATAGGTGCTATTTATTTTACCAAATAAATATGTTAACCCATGGTATCTGTATTTATGTGTGATAAAAAACATTTGTATTCCAACAAACTCGAAATAAGGGGTCACGTGTTTCCTCACGCCTTCTAAAGTACAGAGTTATTGAAGCAGATAATGGTACCAGAGTATTGAGTTCTTCAATGAATGATAGGTAGACTTCTTCCTGGTGTTTTTGATACAAATGTTAAACTCTCATTCTACAGAACTTCATCATCACAGTTGAATTTTATGCGGACAAAATACAAGCATTTTTTGAATTTTAGAAAAACGATATCCCTCACCAGTAAATCAATCAATCTCTTGTGCAGTACTCATGATGACAAGCAGGAGTGCAGTATTCAGTGAGACCAGCGCCTTGCGATTGAGATTCGTCCGTGAATCTCTGATGTCAGCTCCTCTTGAAATTCATGCAGCTCATTTTGCTCCAATTTGCCCCAGTTCATAATTGAACTAGAATGCAGAGAATTTGAGTCTCTTTGTGATCAGGTCCAAAGTCTTTTTTTCACAGCCTCAGTTCAATTTTCAGTAAGAATCACTCATATCGGAAAACAAAGTGCCTCCAAGTTCGAATAACATTGGAATTGAGTACAAATGACAGGTTACAGATAACACTGACTATCTTTCTGGTGGATATTCAGTCACTTAGGGAATAAAGCAGAATTGCTACAAACTCTAAAGTGTTGTTCATTTCACATAACATTGCACAGATTTCCTAAATAGCAAAAACTTCTACTTTTCTTTAGAAAAACTTTCTCTTTAAATAAGTGGAACTGATTCACAAAGATTTTTCTATGTGTAGGTTTGACTTATGATTTCTAATACACCTAGCTTATCCTCAATTCCTGGAGTAAGCTATAATACTCCAAACTTTCATCTGGCTTTCTCCTGCAATTCAGGAGAAAGCCAGGTGTACACCTTTACTACAGGGGGAAATCACAACAAAATATCTGAGAATTGGGCTCATATCTCCAATTTTAAATCCTGTACTGCCTTTTGTGTAGTTCTTCAATCCTTGAAGAGGTATGTCTTCAGCTCTTTTCTGAATTGAAGGAGGGTTGGAGCTGGTCTGGTGTCGATAGGAATGATGTTCCAGATCCAGGGAGCATTCATGGATAAGGCTTCTTTTCCTTCTTGCAATGTATTGTCTTCAGTTTGATGATAACCAGGCTCCTTATTTAGTGCTGTCCCACAGACAAGGCTAGTCTGATTACCACATAAGCAGAGGTCTTGATGATGGTTTTTTAAATGATGCCGCTGACTGTGAAAATGATCCAGGCCGAAATGTGCAGGCAATGTGGTTGAATTTCTTTGAGCCTTTTATGAACAATGCCACTGCATATATGATAGCTATTAGTGGTGAAAGGGTGGTATCAGGGAGACTCCTGAGTGAGGTTTTGCCTGCTGTCCTGATGGGAAAATAATAAGCTTTATACAATTGTTTTAAATTCATTTTCTGAAAGAAACACCTTTACTTTCAGGAGGTCTTCCTGGAAATGTCTTGGTTGAATGAGAGGTCATTGTCGAGAATTAATCCCAAATATTCTGCATGATCTGTCAGTTGGGGGGATGAAACCTGGTAGGAGGTAAGCTGGAGAGCCAGGCTTGAATATTGGGTTGTTTTGTGTTGGCAGTAAACAATAGAAAATCAGCCTTTGTGTGGTTTAGCTTGAAAAAGTTGGTTTACTTCAAAGATTGAAAGGATTTAAGTTTCTGTATGTTGTTGGGTGAGGATATTTCTAGGTAGAGTTGGGTATCATCTGACTATGGATGAGTCTTAATGCTGCTGTTTCCATGACTGGATCCTAGTGGCTCCATGTAAAAATTAAAGATGATAGGAGAGAGGATGGAGTCCGGGGGTGCTCTGCAGGAGACGAGGAGTGTCTGTGATCTTGAGGAATCTTTTTGCATGAGTTAACACCGCTCTGTGAGAGGGGGAAGTGAACCATTAGTGCCTGAAAATCTCATGCATGTTATCAATATGTTATTCATAGCTGGATGGTTGACTGTGCTGATGGCTGCAGAGAAGTGAAGCTGTACCAGGAGTTGGAGGTTGTCCTATCATTGGAGAGGAAGGTGTCTTCGACTACTTGAAGTGTGGCTGCCTCACTGCTTCAGCCTGGTCAGAAGACTGATTGGTAACTCTATAGAGGAATATTCTTGCTGATTTCCTCCAGTAGCTTGGTGGCAACTGCTTTCACAATGATTTCCTCAATTAATGGAAGGTGGAAAATTGGGCGGAGGTTGGTGAAGTTGCCTCCGGTCCAAAGATGGTATCTTTAGCAGTGGAAGAATCTGCACAGTCTTAAGGTCATCTAGGAAGGTTACTCGGTTTAGAGAGGTGTTGGCAATTTGGAGAAGGGGTATTATGGAGGACCTCTCCTTGGAGCAATGTGATGAAGGAAGTGTATTGTCTCCACAGAATGTTACCATGAGGGAGTTCTTGATATTCAAGAGATTCATGCGTGATGGAAAGTATGAGGATGGTAAATATGGTGAGTATATTCAGATGTAACTCAATGCCTCTCTGCTTCATTCCGTGCTTATGCACAGCAACAAGTTAGCAGCAACATATTTGCAGCACTCCCCCAAACCATAGGTGCAACAGAAAAATGGATCCTACCAAGGACATCCTGTAAACTCCCACTCAACCAACCACACAATAATCAAAGTAGGATTGTTGGAAATGGCCCTTTTTGCAGGGTTATCCCCAAACGTTTTGCTTCTTCCTCCTATTTTTTCCTGACCTGTTGCTGTTGGCTATAGGGCTCTGGGCACTTTACCACTGCTGATCAGTGCTAAAGTGCATATACTCCCTGTATAAGTTGGTATTGTGATTAGTTATCCATGATTGGCATATATGATTTACCAGTAGGTCCCTAGTAAAGTGCACTGAGTGTGCCAGGGCTGGTAAATCAAATGCTACTAGTGGGCTTGCAGTACAATAGGAAGTGATCCCAGTATACAGTAAAATAAACAATGAAAAGATTACATAAACATATATTGTCAATAGTCATATGAGGAATCAGAATACCAAAATGGAATGAAACAGTGTTATTTAATCACACTGCTATATTGCATTACATAAACATCATATCATGAGGACAGATTTGTATACACGTGCCCAGAGGGAAGGGGGGTGTACGGTGAATAGAGTGGGATATTGTGACATAAAAAAGTGAAGTTATAATGCCAGAAACACATCCATTTTTCAAAGAACAAAACAATGGCTCCTTATTCACGCACAGATTCGCGAATATCTACATCTATTTCTTTAGCCATGCATACAAAAGGGAAAAACACAGTAGAACAATTTCTGTTGTTTTCGATGCTGGCTCAAACAAACAAACAATGTTGAGTGTTCTGTAGGTAAATTAACACCTTACGGCGTACATGGTGCCTATTCCCTTCTCCCAGTCCTGAGGAAGACCCCTCCGTAAGGTGTTAATTTACCTACAGAACCTCTGGGTCGAAACGTCGACACTGTTTGTTTGAGCCAGCATCGAAAACAACAGAAATTGTTCTACTGTGTTTTTCCCTTTTGTATGCATGGCTAAAGAAATAGATGTAGATATTCGCGAATCTGTGCGTGAATAAGGAGCCATTGTTTTGTTCTTTGAAAAATGGATGTGTTTCTGGCATTATAACTTCACTTTTTTTATGTCACAATATCCCCACTCTCTCCACCGTACACCCCCCTTCCCTCTGGGCACGTGTATACAAATCTGTCCTCATGATATGATGTTTATGTAATGCAATATAGCAGTGTGATTAAATAACACTGTTTCATTCCATTTTGGTATTCTGATTCCTCATATGACTATTGACAATATATGTTTATGTAATCTTTTCATTGTTTATTTTACTGTATACTGGGATCACTTCCTATTGTGCTGCCTGTTACCCAGATCCCAGTATCTGTGGGTTTACCCTTCTTACGTAATGACTAGTGGGCTTGCAGCACTGATTGTGCCACCCACATGAGTAGCCCTGAAAAGATGTCTCAGGCCTGCCACCGCGGTGCCTGCGCGCAGTTTGTTAACTGCCATGTCGACTTGGCAACTGCACCCACTTGCCAGGCCCTAACCTTCCCTTTCCTTACAAATAGGGCACCCCTATGGTGGACCCAAGGTACCCCCCATGGGCAGAGTGCAGTGTATGTGAAAGGTAGGACATGTACTGGTGTGTGTAACATGTCCTGATAGTGAAATACTGCCAATTTCGTTTTTCACTATTGAAAGGCTATCTTGCCCCATAGGACAGAATGGGGAATGCTTTGTAACATCTTACAAGCATATCTTCCCATAGGGATAAGATTGAAAAATGGAGTTTGGTATCCCTGAACTCAGGATTTAATAACACATCTTTTAGTAAAGATGGTTTTTAAATTGTGTGTTTGAAAATACCACTTTTAGAAAGTGGCTATTTTCTTGTTCAACCATCCTGTGTGCCTCTGCCTGTTTGTGAATTGACTGTCTGGCTTTGGAGTGACAGGGGCTGGGGAGGTGCAGTGGCTCCAGGAGTCTGGATGAGTCAGCACTAGGCTGAATAGGCCTGATCTGCATTTGGATTGGTGGAAGGAGTAGCACCTGTACCTGAATAGGGCTGTGCCTGAATTCCACAATGCTGGCTCCGCCCCCCTGTGGTGTGTCTGGAGCCAAGACTCACATTGACAATGGATGTTGTTGTGCACTTGCAGAATGCCCCCCAGAACTGGTTTGAACTGGGCTCAGAGCCCCCTGCACAAGAGAACAAGACATTTTGGGGTATAAGTATCAGACCCAAAACCCCAGACTTTAGATCATTCCTGGAATTCAAGAGGAACCTTTGCCAAGGAGAAGAGCTGGAGAGACTGAGGAGAAGTACTGCCCTTGCTGTGTGTCTGGGGTTGTCCTGCAGTTGCTGTTTTTGCCAAGGAAAGGAGAAGGACTTTGCTGTGTGCTGTGTCCCCTGCTTGAAGGAGATCTCCAAGGGCCTTAAGTGAGCTGGCCTCCTGCTTTGAAGTCTCAGGGACACAAAGACTTCACCCCAGCTCCCCTGAACTCTGCTGCTGTGAGTTCTAGCCTGCCAAGAGGTGCCTGTGCCAGCTTTGGGCCGCTGGAGGTTGTTGGTGCTGTTTGGGAGCTGGAAGAAAGAAGAAACGTGAAGAACTGCTAAAATCGACGTATCGCTCTTCTTGCGGCTGTTTTCCCGATGCATTTCCACGGCGCGAGAAGAATTTCCACTCATCACCGTGCCACTGCAGAAACCGCCGCAGCGCCTGTCGCCGCTGCAAGAATCGAAGCATCGAGGGATCGCGGCTGAAGAAGACCGATGCAGCGCCGCTCGACGCCGCCGCATCGATCGCCGATGTAGCCCGGATTTCCACGCATCGTACCTGTGCGGCAAGTCCTTCCGATGCATCACCAGCGGACGGGAACCGTCACGAAGAATCGACGCGTCACCCCGTACAGACCGGATTTGACGCAACCCTTCCTCTGTGTGCAGCGGGACTGTCGCATCGCCTCCCCAAGGTCTCAGGAGTGTCGCATCTCTTTGTTTTCCGACTTTATGGCTGTTTGGCATTTGGAACTTTGACGCATCTACAGGTACTTTGGTGAAAAGTCACGCATCCATAGTTTTCTATAGTACAAGTTCTTGAAATCTTTTGAAAGTCATATTTTTAACTGTTTATGTTGGGTTTTTGTCGTTTCGGTCTTCTTTAATTTAGATAAAGATATATTATTTTTCTAACCTGGTGTGGTGTCCTTTTGTGGTGTTTTCATTGTGTTACTGTGAGTGTTGGTACAAATACTTTACACATTGCCTTTGGGATAAGCCTGTCTGCTCGTGCCAAGCTACCAAGTGGGTGAGCAGGGGTTATCTAAAGTGTGTATCCCCCTCACCCTGAGTAGAAACAAGGGTCCTTATTTGGACAAAGGTACCTACCTCTGCCAACTAGAGACCCCCATTTCTAACAAGGATCTTACTCAACGATGGTAAATATATTAAATGTAACTTTATCTTTCTTACATCTGTTTGCTTTACTCGATGCATAGGCGTAAGTGTAGCAACAGGTTTTCCACGACTCATTTGTAGCACCCCAACAAACCTCACACACACAACTTCAGAACTCTTCCCACATGGGCCATACAGCTCACTCTGCTAATCATTTATAACAAACTGAGAAGTCTCTTATCTGACCACCTCGATGCATTCAATAGTCTCAACAGGGGTAGGATATGCTGTACAAATGGTACAATACTATGCAGTAGGATACCTGAGCCTGACTTCCAGTAAGAACAAAGATGGCTGCTCCAGAAATTTCACTCTTGCACACTGTGTGCTATGGCTTGAATTTCTAATATAGTCACACTCTGCTAAACACCTCACAATAGATAGCTTTCATGGAGTCCTCATGAAGTAATTTGTCCTTTTTCAGGAAAGAAGTAGACTTTTTAAAAGTGGGCACAAAGATGAGCTTGAAACTGCAGGTCACCTCAGGGTAGATAAATCATCTCCTTGAGAGCAATTATAAAACCAAGACATCAAAACACATTTGAATGATGGCTAAAATATATCTTTGTAAAATGCTTTTGGGGAAATGTTTTTAAATTGCCAGTTGTAATGACAACAATTACATTAATGTCGACCTATGTGGGGAAAGGCGGTATGGTAGACAAACCGCTGCCTTCTATTAATAAATGTATTAAGTGGATAATGTGGCTGCAGTTATATTATATCAGACATGTAAGATACTGTTGTCATTGGCACAAATCCAGGCTAATTAATTAGCTTTGTAGTGATTAAGAATTAATTAATGAACTAAAAACTCCTGAAAAGGGAATTAAAATAGATGTACTTGCGTTAAAAAATGCTATTCACTCAACACAGAGCTTTGATACAATGTAGAGGTAAATATAACCTCTCTGTGTCTAAACCGAAGGCTGTTATTATTCTTTCTATATTCTTATATTCTTCCCTTCACTATGTGAACAATTTAACTATCGCCAGTGAAAGGTCAGCTTTATCAATCAAAGTTTGCTGCCAGCACTCTAAATAATTGAACCCCCAGGAGAAACAAGCTTTATGTATTCTTTCTCCTTTGTTGCAATATCTCCATAAAAAAGCAATTTCAGTATGTTTGTTGCGCTGGCAGGGGATTTTATGAAAAGACAGCAGAATAGATATGCGTATTTTTACAGATTCGGTGCCAGCGAAATTGCTCCTAATTTATTAGGAATGCATGCGTGAGTTTATTTATCGAGTTTAGCAGATAATTGGGGGTGGGAGGGGGGAGCTCTGGAGGACAATATGTTCTTGGTGACATATAAAGATATTTCCTAAAGTTCTCTATTCCTATCACCTGGAGGGCACCTCATCCCTTTTGTAAAGTGGTTGCATTATGGAGCATTAGCACTTATGCCTGTTGTCAGTCAGGGTATTGGGGTAGGAATATATGATCCATGCTAAGCAAGTAAACACGATTCAAAGTAGGCCAATATCAGATTGTACTGCATTTTACTGGAGCATTATTATCGTGCTTCATACCTCTGGGTAGGCCCTAAAGCGCTTTCATCAGTTCCTGCGCACCCTTTCGCAGTTGAGTAGTTGGAATAAGTTGGATGTAGTATGCCCTACGGGTGAGATGCTGGTTATGTTAAGTGAGGTGCAGCGTGGCATGTGCTGCAGCCAGGGCCGGCTTTAGCGCTGGTGGCACCCGGTGTGGCAATCATTTTTGGCACCCCCACACTCCATGACCTCCCCCTCTGATTCTCTCACTACCACTGGACAAAAGTGCCCCTCATCTCTCATAAGTTATTGTTAAACACAGCGCACCCCCCTGAGGTCAGCGCCCCTCCACAGGTCAGCGCCCAGTGCGGACGCACCAGTCGCACTGCCCTAAAGCCGGCCCTGGTTGCAGCACATACGCTTGAAGTGTTGCGTTGTTGCGGTGAGTGCAAGATCTCAGTTGTGCTTGCCAATTCACCAGTTTGTAAGGATCAAAGGAAGTAGTTTGTGTTGATGCTGATATTTTCCTCAACTAGAAGTGATTCTCAATGCTCATATTGAGAGCCAGATTTAGTAAAGCTTCACGCAACGTAGCAAGGCAGCTTGCTGCGCTGCGTGATATAAGGGAGAAAAGAAATGCACCATATCTACTAATATATGGCACACTTCTGCTCTCTCATTGCTCTGGTGCACTTCAGGCTGCCTAGCACCAACGCAGGCGCCCTTTCGCCAAGGAGCAATGGTGCCTGTATTACGGGTGGGATTGTTTATGTGCAGGAAGGAATACTTTCCTGCACAAACACAATCCTTATAGACATATTCCTCTTTCTATGTGTGGTGCAGAATCGAGCACACATGGAAAGAGGAGGTATTGAGAAGAAATAAAGATATTTTTTCTCACTATGCCTCTTTCGTGTAGGTGCTCCATTGTGGGGCAAATGCAGATTGGCATGCTCAAATATTTATGCAATAGGCTTCACATTTTGTTTTTTAACAAGAAGTTAGGAGCGAAGATCATGTCAGGTGTTTGGGGATGGTTCATAAAAGGATACCCTCTGTGTTACTAACCTGGTATGGAGTGAGCGCTCACTCATTCATTTCTCGATTTCCAATAAGCACCTGATCACATTATTGTATAACTCTTAATGCCAATCTCTTCTCACAAGGAGCACAATATCATACCCTTGTGATTGGAACCGTAGGCTGATATTACATTAGAATGAGTTGAGGCTTTTAAGTGTATATATATATATTCACTGAAAAAACCATAGGTTTCAGGGGCGTTATAGTTAGTTGGACATTTCACTCGTACAAAACCATAGAAATTCCCCCGTTATAGTTAGTTCAGCTAACTATAACTCAGCGCGCTCCGCAAATGCACTGCTGATGACGTCACATATTACATCACTCATGACATGGTCAGTGACATCACTCATGACATCACTGGTGACATCTCAAATGACATCACTGATGACATCATCCTTGTGATAAGAGTGGCAGACCTCCTCTCACCCTAATATAACTTTTGATACACACACTCAAAAATACAAACTAACATTTTCAAAACAATGGACATACCAATACCAGTTACAACACACCTATTCAGTAATTCCAAGATCTACACACACATCCACTCATTCACCAACAGTCCCTATACAGTCACTCATACATGTACTCACTCATCATATGTACTCATACACCTATACATCCTGTTACACACCGCCACTCATCCATAGAGTTACTCACACACATAGTCACACATGCAAACAAAGTATCAAACATCCATTTACTTGCATATACAGTTATACACACTACCACACTTACTTCTACAGAAACTTACACATACTTACTCTCTTAAACAATCACTTATAGAAACACCTACTTATTTGTTACAGGAACTCTTCCAATCTCTCACTCTCACATATACTCACTTATATACACCAATACTCACATATACTAGTTTAAAACATATGTAGTTACTCATAAAGACACTATTGAGACAGTCATTCACTCACTAACACACCCATACACATACTCATCCACCTATACAGTCCTGCACACATGCTGTCTTCAACACATACAAACAGTGAGTCACTCATTCATGCATCTATGCACTAAGTAATACCCCCACCGAACCATACAGACACTCAGACACTCATACTGATACTCAAAAAACCAACTAATAACCCATATAGACACTCATGTAGCTACTCACCAACCCATGCAGCCACTTATACACAAAGTGAGAGACTGATACAGATATTTTCATATTTAAACATTACTCACTAACCCATGTATTCACTAAGATACACTTAGTCAGTTATACAATCAATTTTACAAAAAAAATCATCCATTTAGACACTTATATACCTATTTATTCTTCCATCGACCTTGAGATATACATATATAAAACATATTTAATTTTCAGAAAAACACACATTCACTGGATGATGTCATCAGTGATGTCATGAGTGATGTCACTGACCATGTCATGAGTGATGTAATATGTGACGTCATCAGCAGTGCATTGCTGGTGTCGCGAGTTATAGTTAGCTGAACTAACTATAACGGGGGAATTTCTATGGTTTTGTACGAGTGAAATGTCCAACTAACTATAACGCCCCCTGAAACCTATGGTTTTTTCAGTGAATTTCTAAGGTTTTTTAAATGCTAATTTCTAACTATAACGTGCCTGAAACCTATGGTTTTTTCAGTGAATTTCTAAGGTTTTTTAAATGCTAATTTCTAACTATACCGTGCCTGAAACCTATGGTTTTTTCAGTGAATATATATATATTTATTATACTATGTATACATGTGAAAATGTCTCGGTCCCCTGTTTGCCTCGGTGGCACGGAAAAAATGGGTGGAACTGATGTCAGCACGCCGACGAGGTCCTCTTATGGCTCCGATGACGTCATACGGTGTTGCGAGCGGAGCCAAGCTATTATGACGTCCTCGTTGACGTGGGAGAGCTAGGAAAGAATTTCCGTGGAATGCTGGTGCAGGGGATATTCACCTAAGTGTTCAGGCTAGTCCTTTGGGAGCAACTGTTTATGTTGCCACTCCAGAAACCGAAACCAGTGATCCGAGGGCAGAGGCCCTGCAGATGGCACACGAGGTGGGGTGCCCAGTCGTGTGCACCGGCGGGGCAGCGAAGTGACAAGCACCACAACCCACAAAAAGGTAACGAGGGCACTGAATAACACAGGATCTTCTCTTTGTATCTGGCAGGAACAACGAAGTTAAAATGCCCTAGTACCAAAATGTAGAATTAGTGCTACAACGGTCTTCAAGAGGACCTGCGATGCCGCTTCTGCCTCCCGTACCCTGGAGGCGGCACATGGGTCACGCGTGCACGGTCATACTGCGGTGGGACGCACACTCATTGACCTCTCATGGCACTGCTCCACACTTCAGGGAGGACGCTTTCCATTAGCTATGTTTTCTGATGACATGTTGCGCCGGCCCCGTCCAACAACAGAACTCCTTTAGATCCAAACAGACTCTTCCACTCTCTCACCGGAAGTGAAACCAGGCCACGCGGACACTTTCACAATACAACAGCCGGGAATGCACTTTTCGGTAAAAAACCACATTCCTTCCTCCTAATTAATCAAATAAACGGCTCACTGAAGAACAGGGGCCAGCTTCGATCGGTAAACAGCCGTTACAACGATTTTTTACTTTGCGATACCATTACAATGCATGCATTACCATGCATGCGTTGTACATCACGAAGTCATTACTACGCATTTTTTTAGAACGCATGGTCATTTACCACGCATGCCTTTACGACGAATTTTGTTGTAAAGGTATGTATGGTAAATGACCATGCGTTCTAAAAACATGTAGACGATCCATGTCGTTGTAAGGAAACAGAGGCTGTTCCGTTTCCTCACAACGACGTGCACCGCCCCTCAGAGACGACGTGAAGCAAGAACCACGAGGAGAGAGGAACCACGAGGAGTGAGAGGTAAGGGGATTGGGCATGGGGTGGGGGTTTCTTTTCTAGGGTTTAGGGTAGTGCAGTGGTGTTTGGGTGGTGTAGGGGGTCGTGCTGGGGGTAGTGTTTTAGGGTTTAGGGTAGTGCAGTGGTGTTTGGGTAGTGTAGGGGTCGTGCTGGGGGTAGTGTTTTAGGGTTTAGGGTAGTGCAGTAGTGTAGGGGGTCATGCTGGGGGTAGTGTTTTAGGGTTTAGGGTAGTGCAGTGGTGTATGGGTAGTGTAGGGGTTGTGCTGGGGTAGTGTTTTAGGTTTAGGGTAGTGCAGTGGTGTTTGAATAGTGTAGGGGGTCATGCTGGTGGTAGTGTTTTAGGGTTTAGGGTAGTGCAGTGGTGTTTGTGTAGTGTAGGGGGTCATGCTGGGGGTAGTGTTTTATGGTTTAGGGTAGTGCAGTGGTGTTTGGGTAGTGTAGGGGGTCATGCTGGGGGTAGATTTAGGGTTTAGGGTAGTGCAGTGGTGTTTGGGTAGTGTAGGGAGTCGTGCTGGGGTAGTGTTTTAGGGTTTAGGGTAGTGCAGTGGTGTTTGTGTAGTGTAGGGGGTTGTGCTGGGGTAGTGTTTTAGGGTTTATGTTAGTGCAGTGGTGTTTGGGTAGTGTAGGGGTAGTGCTGGGGTAGTGTTTTAGGGTTTAGGGTAGTGCAGTAGTGTTTGTGTAGTGTAGGGGGTAGTGCTGGGGGTAGTGTTTTAGGGTTTAGGGCAGTGCAGTGGTGTTTGGGTAGTGTAGGGGTTCATGCTGAGGGTAGTGTTTTAGGGTTTAGGGTATGGCAGTGGTGTTTGGGTAGTGTAGGGGGTCGTGCTGGGGGTGGATTTAGGGTTTAGGGTAGTGCAGTGGTGTTTGTGTTGTGAGGGGGTCATGCTGGGGGTAGTGTTTTAGGTTTAGAGTAATGCAGTGGTGTTTGTATAGTGTAGGGGAGTTTAGGGTAGTGCAGTGGTGTTTGTGTAGTGTAGGGGGTCATGCTGGGGGTAGTGTTTTAGGTTTAGGGTAGTTCAGTGGTGTTTGTCTAGTGTAGGGGGTAGTGTTTTAGGGTTTAGGGTATTGCAGTGGTGTTTGTGTAGTGTAGGGGGTCATGCTGTGGGTAGTGTTTTAGGGTTTAGGGTAGTGCAGTTGTGTTTGTGTAGTGTAGGGGGTCGTGTTTTAGGCATAGGGTAGTGCAGTGGTGTTTGGGTAGTGTAGGGGGTCATGCTGGGGTTAGTGTTTTAGGGTTTAGGGTAGTGCAGTGGTGTTTGGGTAGTGTAGGGGTCGTGCTGGGGGTAGTGTTTTAGGGTTTAGGGTAGTGCAGTGGTGTTTGTGTAGTGTGGGAGGTCATGCTGGGGGTAGATTTAGGTTTAGTGTAGTGCAGTGGTGTTTGGGTAGTGTAGGGAGTCGTGCTGGGGTAGTGTTTTAGGGTTTAGGGTAGTCCAGTGGTGTTTGTGTAGTGTAGGGAGTCATGCTGGGGGTAGTGTTTTAGGTTTAGGGTAGTGCAGTGGTGTTTGGGTAGTGTAGGGGGTCGTGCTGGGGGTAGTGTTTTAGGGTTTAGGGTAGTGCAGTGGTGTTTGTGTAGTGTAGGGGGTCATGCTGGGGGTAGTGTTTTAGGGTTTAGGGTAGTGCAGTGGTGTTTGGGTAGTGTAGGGGGTAGTGCTGGGGGTAGTGTTTTGGGTTTACGGTAGTGCAGTGGTGTTTGTGTAGTGTAGGGGGCCATGCTGGGGTAGTGTTTTAGGTTTAGGGTAGTGCAGTGGTGTTTGTGTAGTGTAGGGGGTAGTGTTTTAGGGTTTAGGGTAGTGCAGTGGTGTTTGTGTACTGTAGGGGGTCGTGCTGGGTTCTAGTGTTTTAGGTTTAGGGTAGTGCAGTGGTGTTTGTGTAGTGTAGGGGGTCGTGTTTTAGGGTTTAGGGTCGTGCAGTGGTGTTTGGGTAGTGTAGGGGGTTGTGCTGGGGGTAGTGTTTTTGGGTTTAGGGTAGTGCAGTTGTGTTTGGGTAGTGAAGGGGGTCGTGCTGGGGTAGTGTTTTAGGGTTTAGGGTATTGCAGTTGTGTTTAGGTAGTGAAGGGGGTCGTGCTGGGGGTAGTGTTTTAGGGTTTAGGGTAGTGCAGTGGTGTTTGTGTAGTGTAGGGGGTCATGTGTGGAGAGGTGTGGTGCAGCGACCAGGGCAGCTGACTTCGGAGCACAGGGTTAACGGTTCGATCCCCGGCTCCGGCGGCAGCTCAGCTCAGCACCATGTGACTCTGGGCAATAGCTCACTTAATTTCCACTACGGCCCCCAGCGCCTTGAGACCCGTAAGGGTGAGTGGCTGCGCTATATAAAAACGGACTTACTTACATGCTGGGGGTAGATTTAGGGTTTAGGGTAGTGCAGTGGTGTTTGTGTAGTGTAGGGGGTCATGCTGGGGGTAGTGTTTTAGGGTTTAAGGCAGTGCAGTGGTGTTTGTGTAGTGAAGGGGTCGTGCTGGGGGTAGTGTTTTAGGGTTTAGGGTAGTGCAGTGGTGTTTGTGTAGTGTAGGGGGTTGTGCTGGGGGTAGATTTAGGGTTTAGGGTAGTGCAGTGGTGTTTGGGTAGTGTAGGGAGTCATGCTGGTGGTAGTGTTTTAGGGTTTAGGGTAGCAAAGTTATGTGTGGGTAGTGTAGGGTGTCGTGCTGGGGGTAGTGTTTTAGGGTTTAGGGTAGTGCAGTGGTGTTTGGGTAGTGGAGGGGGTAGTGTTTTAGGGTTTAGGGTAGTGCGCCCAACCAGCCACAATATCCATGGACAAAGGGGATCCTGACTCTTTGGAACGCTCCGTCAATTGAATAATTTGGGTCAAGGGCCCTACCACGTCCAAGACCTATCAATTCCTTTCTTGGGATCCCTCATATACTTTGAGAAAAAGGTACATCGTTTCTCATCAATTTCAGGCATGTGTGCCACCTTCCCCTTCAGTGAGGGCCTGGGGCATTCTCCCCTCATCCTATTCAAGGGGTTGATGGATTTTCCCCACCACATACTCTGCCACTTTGGCGTCAGGTGTCCACTCCGCCGACCTAGGATGGTAAATTTGGGTAGGCTCGAACATGTCCGAGTGGACCCCGTCCCCAACCGGGGACTGAGAGGAGTGGGACTCTGGACGCCAGGGACGCCCCGAGTCCTTATCCTCATCGGAGGAGAAATCGTCCTCCGATACACCCTCTCCCTCTAAGGGAAACCCGCCGTCGGGGTCTACAATAGTGGTGACAGTGTCGCAATTTTCTCCGGGCCCTTCCTCCTCCCGGCAGGGTGCATGTTTTAGCGTTCGCGCACTCTTGAGGAAGGTCTCCGTAAGTTTATCAAATCCTTCCAAGTGCCCCGCGTTATGCTTAACAGCCCTTTTATTCCCCATCTGGGAGCTACTGGGACCCGCCACCACCAGATCTGGGTCACTGAACACCCCAGGGATGCTTTTCGCCAGCTTATCAACCTGATCCCTAAGAGGAGCCAGCGCCCTAGAAATAGCCAGAGAGAGGGCTTGGTCTACTGCTGGAGGGAGAAGTTGGGGGGCCATTCCTCCTCCACTTCCTGTTAGGAGGAGTAAAAATGGTCTTCTGGAGAAAACATGATAGCAGAGGGTGTGAGCACAGAACAAATGCCCTTAAAATCCTTAAGGCAGCCCCTCGCCGGTGCTCCAACAGCTGGGCTTTCCCCAAAGCTGTTATAAGAATAGACTGAGGCGCAATACCAATTACCACCACCAGTTGGCGCTGGTCACTAACGTGGCCGTGTGGGGAAATCACCGCGTAGCGGTGTCAAAATTAGGCGAGGGTTGGTCGGGAATCAAGTGGACACTAAAGGAGTGACCGGATTCCCAAACGCGCGTAAAGACCAGCGGGAGCGCTCGACGGAGCTGCCTCGCTCGGACCAGACACGCCTGACAGGATCTCACCGCGCGCAGAGCACACAGTGGGAGAAACTGCGAGGGGGAGAACGCGCTCGGGCAAGAGCCTGCTGCGCAGGGAATATGAAACAATACCAAGGCAATAATGCTAATAACGTGCACAAGAAACCGCTATACAAACAGCAACAACGTCAGATTAAGCCAAGAATGTAAGGAATGCACTTAACTGACGAGCAGTGAAGAAAGAGGAAGCGGACGGGACATCACGATATTATATACGATGGACTGTGATATGATTGGACTATAGTTGCCTTGGAGACTACCCCCCTAATGGTTCATGGGTTATGTAGTCTTTTGTTTAATGATTGTTGTGTTACGTTTTCTTTGAACTGCTATGCAAATAAAGTGAGGAAAGATATGCATAATCCTCGCCTCCGTCCTGCCATAGAATTCATTAAATTTTATTTGATCTGATTTAGAAACATAGTTCATAAAAGTGTTCATAAAAACAGTAAATCCTCTTTCCTAATACAATACAGTGAGAATTAATTAAAACCAGTAGGTAAAAGAGCAACTTCAGGTTAACAGAATCGTAAAGTTCAATGTTTCGCAAGATCAATCTCATGTACTTCGTGCAAAATACGCAATAAGGGGTCCAAGTAAGATGTAACGCTCCAATACCTGACCAGTTTGCACTATATAAAACTGCAGAAAAACTAAAAATAAAAAGTGTTTTGCACACTTCTGTCATTGGGCTAAATGTGGGCTACATCTGGTGATATTTGTGCTACATTTGGGCTCTTTTTTCTCTGGTGGCCATCTTGGGAGACTTATTCGTTATGAAGTTTCCTAATTTCGTCATTTACTGCAGTCTCCTCAGTAGGAAATGCTTTCAGTTTTTTACTTTGATTCCATCAAGAAGGCATTCAGATGTGTCACACATTTGCCATAAATTCAGAATGTTAGCACTCTAGTTGTTCATTAGATCACTGTAGTAAAGCTACTGCTCACCAGGGAGTTAACTGGAAGTCTACTGCTGGTATTGAAAGTGATTGTTTCAGTCTGCATGTCAGAATTTTCTAATGAAATAGAAGAGGATTTGAGATCTCACTTAAAACATGCCCTAAATTTTCTTTCTGCAGCACTAACCATAATTTCTATGGCAAAACGAACCCCCTCATTTTGTTCCTTTTTAAATTAAATGCTTTAAGTGTTACCAGTTTATTCCAATCAAGATGGCTTCAGGTGTGCCATACTTTTGTCATAAGTAAGACTGTTAGCGCTCTAGTTGTTCTTTAGAACACTCTGGGAAGCTGCAGTAGAACACAAAGGCATCAACTGACAGGCTGCTCCTGTTGAAATATAACAGGAAGATATTTGAGATCTCACTTAAAACAGGTCCTAATTTTTCTTTCTACAGCACTAACCATAATTTCTATGACAAAATGAACCCCTCATTTTGTTCCTTTTTAAATTAAATGTTTTAAGAGTTACCAGTTTATTCCAATCAAGATGGCTTCAGGTGTGCCATAATTTTGTCATAAGTAAGACTGTTAGCGCTCTAGTTGTTCTTTAGAACACTCTGGGAAGCTGCAGTAGAACACAAAGGCATCAACTGACAGGCTGCTCCTGTTGAAATATAACAGGAAGATATTTGAGATCACACTTGAAACATGTCCTAATTTTTCTTTCTACAGCACTAACCATAATTTCTATGACAACATGAACCCCCTCATTTTGTTCCTTTTTAAATTAAATGTTTTAAGAGTTACCAGTTTATTCCAATCAAGATGGCTTCAGGTGTGCCATAATTTTGTCATAAGTAAGACTGTTAGCGCTCTAGTTGTTCTTTAGAACACTCTGGGAAGCTGCAGTAGAACACAAAGGCATCAACTGACAGGCTGCTCCTGTTGAAATATAACAGGAAGATATTTGAGATCACACTTGAAACATGTCCTAATTTTTCTTTCTACAGCACTAACCATAATTTCTATGACAAAATGAACCCCCTCATTTTGTTCCTTTTTAAATTAAATGTTTTAAGTGTTACCAGTTTATTCCAATCAAGATGGCTTCAGGTGTGCCATACTTTTGTCATAAGTAAGGCTGTTAGCACTCTAGTTGTTCTTTAGAACACTCTGGGAAGCTGCAGTAGAACACAAAGGAATCAACTGACAGTCTCTGCCCTTGTTGGATGTACATGTTTTACTGAGAATGTCAGACTTCATTCTCACATGACTGAGAAAGATAATGTGAATTTACAGAAAATATGCTCTCATTTTAGCTTCTGGAGCACCTTCCAAAACTGTATGGGACAAGCATGTGAAAATAGTTTTCTCTCAAACATGATTCATGATATCCCAGCAGAAGGTTTTTCACAGGGTAAAATCACCTTAGAACACACCACAATTCCTGAAATTAGTATGGTACCATCAACAAATGAATTCTAATGTAACTAAAGTCTGTTATCACCCTTTATAGTTCTCCTTTTGGTAACCCTCAAAATCTTTGATTCACTACAATGCATTTCAATGGGGTACTATCATTTATATTGGTCCCAAGATGGCTGCCAGAAATTCCAGGATGAAGTGCTGACAGCCAATCAGATCTCACGATGACATGTGTGGTTAGGCTCCGCCCAGATATCGATATGTTTTCTTTTCAAATTTCTCAGGAACTACTGAACGGATTTACACCATTTAACAAAAGGGTTCTTTCTGAACCAAGAACTACCTCTTTGCCAAATTTGGTGTAATTCCGTTCAGCAGTTCTGGCTGTAGCCGTGTCTAAAGTTTCCTATGGAAAATTGCATGGGGAAAACACGTTTTGGGCCCCCCCTTTTTTCTCGGCCCCAGCTTGCGGAATCACCCCGAAACTTTCAGGATAGGAGCAGACCGGAGCGCCCCACGAGTTTTGAAAATTTCGCGAACATTCATCAACCGGCGTCAAAGTTATTGGAAATAGAATGTTGTGAATTTCCTATGTAAAATAGGTCCTAACTATAACTACCTACTGGCGACCGCCAGTAGGTTATATATATATATATATATATATATATATATATATATATATATATATATATATATATATGTATATATATATAAATTAAAGCTCCAAAGTTACCCACTGGCGAAGACGCACTCTGGCAGCAGCAATTCTCCACTCAACTCTGTAAAACACGGGATGCAGCCTGACGCGTTTCGAAATAAATTCTTAATCATAGGCTCGGTTCCGCATGGTACACAGCGTTTTTCACCACACCTTTTATTTAAATCTGCTGCCTTCTGATAGGCTAACTCTGATGAGCACATTATAGCAGTCCCCCACAGAATTGTGGGATTCGTAGTGTGGCGGATTTCACCCCAATGGGTGCCGTGTCACCATAGGTCCCTGATTCATGGCCCTCCAATGGGCCCCATGAAGAGCACAGTCTCTAATCACAGCGCTGCTCCCCTCGTAAGGAACTGGACAAGATTTCCAGCTCGCCGACCCGCTTACAATCCTCGCGGTGGTGCATCTTCCACGGCTGGGCCAGCCGCGTGTTTATTAAAGCTCCAAAGTTACCCACTGGCGAAGACGCACTCTGGCAGCAGCAATTCTCCACTCGACTCTGTAAAACACGGGATGCAGCCTGACGCGTTTCGAAATGAATTCTTAATCATAGGCTCGGTTCCGCATGGTACACAGCGTTTTTCACCACACCTTTTATTTAAATCTGCTGCCTTCTGATAGGCTAACTCTGATGAGCACATTATAGCAGTCCCCCACAGAATTGTGGGATTCGTAGTGTGGCGGATTTCACCCCAATGGGTACCGGGTCACCATAGGTCCCTGATTCATGGCCCTCCAATGGGCCCCGTGAATAGCACAGTCTCTAATCACAGTGCTGCTCCCCTCGTAAGGAACTGGACAAGATTTCCAGCTCGCTGACCCGCTTACAATCCTCGCGGTGGTGCATCTTCCACGGCTGGGCCAGCCGCGTGTTTATTAAAGCTCCAAAGTTACCCACTGGCGAAGACGCACTCTGGCAGCTGCAATTCTCCACTCTACTCTGTAAAGCACGGGATGCAGCCTGACGCCTTTCGAAATAAATTCTTAATCATAGGCTCGGTTCTGCATGGTACACAGCATTTTTCACCCCAGCTTTTATTTAAATCTGCTGCCTTCTGATAGGCTAACTCTGATGAGCACATTATAGCAGTCCCCCACAGAATTGTGGGATTCACAGTGTGGCGGACAAGATTTCCAGCTCGCCAACCCGCTTACAATCCTCACGGTGGTGCATATTCCACGGCTGGGTCAGCTTCCAGCTAAAATCTCCTTGGCAGAAGAGGTCGATTTTTTAGTCTACGAAAGGAGAAATACGCTTCGCCCCAGAAATCAAACGACCAGGCAACCAAAAATAGATCTCCCAAACGCCGGGAGAGGCGAAAGGCAAAGCAACGAGGAACCCAAGAAACAGACACGACAGAGAAAAGGAAATTGGAGGCGGTAAATGCTGCTATCCCCGCCAATAACCCAATGTAATCAATCTCACTGAAGTGACACTTAACAAAGCTGAAGAACAACTGCTCATGTTAGGACTTTCATATTGTCCCGTCAACTCCTTTAATTATGCTACTACCAGGATGGACATTTTCAAAAGCATAAGAAAATTAAAACTGAAAAAATATTTTCTTCAACGTGGGTCCAATCATGATAGCAATATCGATCTATCTGGGCAACAACAACCAGAACTATCAGTAGCTAGCCCTCCTTGTTGCAACCTCACTGCCTCAGACTGGCCTCTCCTTAACGATCTACAGGAACTAATTGATGAGAATGCCAGCTCCAACAAAATCAATGGCAATGCCAGCACTAAACCAACTACTATGGTGACCCCTTTCAAAGTACGCTCCAATTTTAACCCCATCATGACAAGGGATTCGATTGAGATTTTTCAAGAGCAGCTAGTCACCGGAATTAAGCGACTTAACCATCGGGTGCAGAAGCAAGCTAGACGCAAAGCTAACAAGTCTGAGCTGCAATACCATGTTTTGATGAACAAATTGAAATCCAATAAAGATATCGTGGTCCGCAATGCAGACAAAGGCGGTAATGTTGTTTTGTGGAAGAAAACCGAGTACATAGAGGAAGCGATGAGCCAACTTAAGGACAAGGACTGGTATCATCGAAGTGACCAATTGAAATTAAAGAGTATCTACAATGAGTACTATATGAAATTAGTAGTATGGAGAAACGCAGGTTTACTAACCATTCAGGAATATAAATTTCTACGCAATGACAAACCGGTGACTCCAATACTTTATTTCATACCAAAGATACATAAAAATCCTACTAAACCACCAGGGAGGCCGATAATTTCGGCCTGCAACAGCCTCTTGGAAAGAACATCTCAATATGTGGACTATTACCTTCAGGACTTTGTCCAGAAACTCCCATCTTACATAAGGGATACAGGAGACTTTCTGTCCAAAATCCTAAATATCAAATGGCAAAGTGATTATCTACTTATAGCAATGGATGTGACTTCACTCTACACGTCCATACACCATCAGGACGGACTGAAAGCTCTTAACCATTACCTTACTAAGAAACCACCACTATGTACACAACACAACAATATGTTAATCAATATGGTGGACTACTGCTTGCATAATAAAAATTTTCTATTTCAGAACATATTATACCTACAACCACGTGGAGTAGCAATGGGTGCCAGCTTCTCCCCCAGCTATGCGTGTTTACACATGAGCTGGTGGGAGGAGCTGGTAATCCAAAATGAATATGCAAATATAGTAAGCAATAACATTAGAAAATGGCTAAGCTATATTGATGATCTTTTTATTGTATGGCAAGGTTCTACAGATGAGGCTAACCAGTTCATCAAAAAATTGAACACAAACAGTTTGAATTTGCAATTCACTGCAATTATTAGCCCCGTCACTGTTAATTTTTTGGATGTACAAGTGTACATCGATGGTGGGTGTTTGGAAACAAAATTGCATAGAAAGTCAACAGCACGCAACGCAGTATTACATGCAGGCAGCGCGCATCCCCACCATCTAATACCAAGTATCCCCTATGGGGAGATGTTGCGCATTAAGCGTATCTGCAGCTGCGAAGATGAATTGAAATTAGCCCAGCAGGCCAGTAAGGAGAGATTTCTAGCCAGAGGCTACACCTTAAAATGTATTAACAGTGCCATTAATAAAAGCAACACAGTAGATAGAGATACTCTACTCAATAGACGAACAGAGACAATTTTCACGGCAAACGAGGACACTACTGTATGTAGATTCATCCTTGAATACAACAGACAGGAAAAGGCCATAAAAAACATCATTAAGAGAAATTGGCCCATTATTCAAGATGATCCAGTCATTGGCCACCTTCTTCCTCAAAACCCCACTATAACATATAGCAGGGCTCCATCAATGAGGGATACATTAGTACGGAACGATCCTTTTTACCTTCGGGTGGTACATGGCTTTCCCAGAGGAAGGGGTTCTATCCATGCAAAACTTGCAAAGCATGTCAACATGGTATTCGCACAACCTCGTACAGTACCCCTTTTAGTGATCATGAAAGGCCCATTAATAAGGCCCTTTCTTGCAAAACCGATCACGTGGTATATGTGCTGCAGTGTCCATGTGCCCTACGATATGTGGTTAGTACGATCTTACAAGGGCACAAAAGGATACTGCAGCACATACGAGCTATCAAAAACCAGGACACTGCATACCCGGTGGCACGGCATTTTGGAGAAGTCCATAAAGCAAATCCCTGTGAACTCAAATACTTTTTAATTGATGCCGTTGCCCCAAATAAAAGGGGAGGTGACCGGGAAAAACATTTGAGACAACTAGAGACTAGGTACATTCTTGACCTCGATACCAAGGCCCCGGGGGGTCTTAATGTGACGGAGGAGCTCTATACCTGTCTCTAAAAAGTTTTAAACTGAGTCCTTAGATGAATTTTCATATATATACTATACTTAACAGGAATTTCAATCAAACAGATAAATGAATTGATCTATATAATTTTCTCTTAACGTTTATATTCAACCGTTAAGAGACAATAATCGTATTTATGGAACACTTTTTTATACATCTTCCTTTTTTATAGATCTTCTTTTAGACACGGTGTTAATGGGTTTTAGCTAAGACAACCCTGTTAGTATAGCACTTTAATTGCACCAACATAAATAAAAAAATAGAAAAATGACTTTTTCCCTTTTTTTAAAAACACTAAGGGGCCCATTACGATGGCGGGCGGAAGCACAACCGCCGTGCTGGCGGATGCAAAAACCACCAGTTACCGCCGGCACGCAGCAGTCCACACGCCCGTCCAATTACGATGCGAAAAGTAGGCCAAACACCGCCGGCAAGCCAGCAACACCGTCCGCCATCAAAGTGCGCCCGTACATGTAGCGGCGCAGCCTAACTGACACACACCGTCCGATGAAACACGTCCCGCCCGGCGCATAAATTACGATGCCGCAAACAAACGGCTCCCACGGCCAAGAGATACCGTACGACAAACCGAAGCGGTAACACGGATGCCGAGCACGGACAACGAAGAAGCGGCTCCCGAGCATGAATCCAGCACTGCAGGCACTCCCCATGCTTCTGCTGATGCACCACCAAGGACGCAACGTACCGCGGGAGACGCAGGTAGGCACACACACAACAAGTGCACGCAAACAGCGCACACAGTGCAAGGGCGGAAAAGCGGACAACCCCCACCAGCGCGTGTACACTACACATCCACCATCGCATCCACATATGACACACAGGCCAAATCGTAACATCGCAGAACACATGTGTACACACCACCTGGGACTAGGAACCAACCACCCCGTCACGGCCCCAAAGCGCCGATGACGCCGCCACACATGCGCACAACGCAGAGGCCAACCGCAGCGCCATGCATGCGTCGCACACAGACACAGGGACACAACCAAGCAGCACACACATCAGCCCCACCCCGAACGCACATGACACGTGACAGGCCGGCCACAGACATGTCCCCAACGCCCAATTCACGGACAACACCCAACGCCACACAACCGACGCACACATGTCAGTGAAGACACGCAACAGCAGGACACACCCCAGTGTAACAAACATGGCGTAGCACACAGCGGCGGCAACACCAACTAGGAGAAGCAGGGCTCCTTCGGGAAGAGGAACGCCAGTACCACACAGAAACACCCATACCACCCTGCACATATGAACAAGACATATAAAACGGAACACCAAAGAGCCCGGGGACCGACAACAGGTGGCCCAAGAATAACATTCACACACAAGGCCCAACGCAGAGCGGAAAGGCAGCCTGCCGCCCACACAAGGGAGAGCAGACAGCACTGAATGACCTTCCATTCCAACTCCGAAACCACAGCCCTACGACAGAAGCCGGTGAATACAGCCATTGTCCAAGAATAGACCAACACAGGCATGCCGAGGAGACCGACCACAGGGCAGATAGCGCATATCACGGAAGCACACAACGGACGGGGAAGAAAGAAGAAAACACTCCCCCATGTCGGCCACATGCAAGTTAATTGGAAGGAGTCACACATCACTGACCTTGAACTGTCTGAGAAGCATGTGGGAAGAGGGCCCGTGTCCTCCAAACAAGCAAACAGAACACAAGTCCTGTCTCCCTACGACTACACAGAGCTCACAGCAACCCCGGAGCGTGCACATTGCAGACTGCACACACAGCCGGAGCACGCCACCTCAACGAACCGCTGCGAAATGGCAACCGCAACACACCTACCCAACTACGCCGAACAGCTCAAGCTGTACAAAACCAACCTGTTCCATACATTGGGATGCGATCTCCTGTCCCTGCTGAACGTAAGTTACCGACTGACTTACCGCATCACATTGTTCAGCTGCGTCATGCCCGTCTTCTACTGTCGGAGGTGTCCCTACCAGCATCCCGTCGAGATATGCCTCTCCAACCCGGCATGTCTGAAGGCGGACCTGCTACCACTACTCCTCCCTCTGGACGCACACAACAGGGCCTGCTCTGCCTATGGGGGCATGGCGTATGTGGCCAACATCGCACCCGCACTGAAATGGGACCACTGTGCCTCCACACGACGGATCATCGAGAACAGCTACATCGAATGTCACCCAGCATGCCCCATCATGGTCCTCCAAGGGACAACTTACGAACAACACCTTGACAGCCACCATCCGCTACATTGGCTGGCAAACATGTACACCACCAATGACATGGAAGCCCTGCTGGACGGCATCGCATACCTGACAACCTGTAAATACGTCGGACCACAACGCAGGTTCCCCGAGTGACCTATGATGTCCAACCCCGCACCCATGCTTAGCTTCCGCACGGACTGGCCAGTCACCACCACAACAGCCATACCAAACGACCGGCAAGTGTAACCACACCATCAACGACATCGCCATGACATCGGATATGACCGGGACATGCACACTGTTCCCCATCACATTCAGGAACACCGCATGCATCGTGGGAGGCAGTGGCATGGGCTCTGTGTATCGCACCCACATGGACGGAACTGCACGAACAACCAGGACACGACATGGATCCAGCGCACATGGACACACACACCGCTCAGTGGACATGAATAGGTCGCCTGGAGTCTGTGGGTGCTGCACCCTCCCACCCCCGCCCCGGGAATCCCATACCAGGACCTTTACATGGACGACAAGTGCATACAACAACAACACGACCCCAGTGACTGTGACATGTCCAGTAACCACCACAGTGCAACAACAAGTGGCACGCCGCTGCATGCACGCAAGCACATGCCCTGATGTCAACTCACATGCACGCGTGCATGAGGAACAACCGCAGCAAACCTGTCACATGGAACTGAGATGGACTGTGCCCATGATGCCAAGCGGTCTGGTAGGCTACATGTATACCGTCTGTGTCAAAGTCCGCAGCTCCGCAGCTATACGTAAATGTACATTAGCACAGCCTTGGCCAAGCAGATGTCACTCTGAAGCCCACATCCCACATGCAACAGCCAATCACATGTAACCCCACACCCTATCCCATTTGCAATCATGCTCAGTATATCCTCAACATGTATTCCGCTGCCAGTAGTGTCCACTATACTGCATCACAGAGGACAGAAGACTCAATATAATGTTTGAAACCAAAACTGTCTCCGCTGACTCATTTCACAAGTACGAATGAGAGAGGATGAGAGGATGTGAAGTACACGGCAGTCGTGACATGACCATGTAGTCCACTGGTATTGGATGTCAACGCAAATGAGTAGCACTACTGTGGAAGACACACATGTGTCGTGTGAAGTCGTATGGACGCAGTGCTCAGGTGGGTGGGTGCGACGGGTAGATGCGCACATGCCAAGTTGGAGCACGCCATGTTGGGAGGGGTCATGAACAGTACACCACCGCTTCCCTGGGCATTGTGAGAGGACACCTGTCGGGGGAGTGAACACGTGTGTGCACAGCAGCCGGGCACACGTACAAAGCGGTACCAGGCGCACCTCAGCCCACCCTCTGTGGACAAGCTGGATCCTGTTGTGCGCCCGCCATGCCCCTTGACAAGGCACACACAGCCCCAGTCGACCAGGTGTAACCCCAACATAGTCAATCCGCACAGGCGATACAGGGCACGGGATGGCAGTGGAGCATGGTGTGTGAGAGGTCTCCTCGCGCTCCTCCTGGTCATATCACGCAGGCAATAGAACCTCAACGTCTAGCATGGCACAAGTCACATGGAAGTGTAGGGGACGCACCACAGCACGAGCAGCACTGACGTCACGGGAGGTGGCTCGCACCATCCCATCCATTGCCCATCATACCAACCACGCCACATGCCATTGCGACTAAGTGCAAGCGCGTGCGCCACCACCCCCGAGCCCTCCCCAGAGAGGCCAAAGAGTGAATGTGTGGGCCATCAGCCACAGACGGACGCGGCCTGGCCGCAAGGGCAGCCACAGCCACTGGGTGTCGCAGGTGGCGGATCCGGAAGGCGAAGACTGTGATGCATAGTCCATGCAGGCCGGGTCTCCATTTGGGGCACCACGCAGGTGGACGGCGTCCCGCAACACATCATACCCTGAGACAGCCCACTCGTGCAACTGGACCCACACATACACTCCTTGCCCTCTCTGGTGCGAGCTTGGGGCTGCCTGTGCAAGCGCTAGCCTCGCAGGTGAGCATGCATATTGGGGGAGCGAGGGGAGGACATGAGGGCTGGGGCGAAGATGACTGTATCACTGTCAGTGAGTACAAGGGATGACCCAGATGTGGAAAGGAAGAGACGTGTCCCGTGTGTACTGCAACTAGTCGCCAATCCAACTACCCCCCATGTCCGGAATGTAAGCCCGCACCTAGGCCCGCCCATCCGCCACATCGAACATACCACCAGCACGACAACCTTCCCATTCGAAACACTGACTGGGGGTGGCGACCAGTGTACAATCATGTGTAGCCTACCCACGCGTACATGTGGGCCCTCCATGATCCATGTCACCTGCGGCAAAGTCATGACATGCGCAATGAGGGAAGTGAGGAGAGCTGCCCGCCCCACGCGCAGAAGGTGCATCAGCTCCACAGACCCAGCAGCGAGTCCAGCAGGGGTCACATGTGCAGGGGCAGCTGTGCCTGGTGTGAAGGCACATGCATATAGACAGCACATCGACCAATGTGTAGTCTGCCCACATCTACAGTCCATCATCATGCGGACATAGGAATTGAACACAGGGCAACACATCTTAGTGGGTGCACCCACCGTGACCAACAATGCGCAATCATCGACGTACCCGCCCTGTGCATGGCCCCCACCCAACGGAGGCACATCCAGTGCCACCATCCCACACACACAAGCCTTCCACGGAACATGCTGTGTCCAATGGTCAGTACAGAGTCAGCGCCCATCTGGTGGATCCTGAACAGGAGACACATGCACACACATGCCAGCTCCCACTATGTACGACTGCCACCTGGCACGTGCAATGTAACCTCTCACCTGTGACGTGTGACTGCAAGCACACAGCCGTCTTGGCATGGGGCTGTCAATGTGGACACCTGTCAATGTTTCGGGAGGTGTGATCCGTACAGTGCTGTACATAGGGTGCAGTGCTGACATCTACTACTGTCTCATATCCCCTCGTGCCACAGGTCCCACTTGTTTTGGCCGCTCAGCCTGTGCCCACATCGTCGTCGTCGTGTGCCATACTCATCCAGCCGCGGAAGCAGTTCCATGCTCAGCAGACATTCATGTTGCCGTGGCGTTGCCGCTTGACGGATATGCAGTCAGTCCCCATCAGCACGCCCCGCAAGTCATTGGGGCCTAGATCCCCATGTGCATGCACATGGCAGTGGTTTGTATCACTAGCCATTGCCATTGTTGGGAGACCTGTGTAAGTGTATTGTGGCCGTGCCGTCCCAGCTTGACAGCTGGGCTGTGGCTCATGTGCTTGCTCAGTCATGTCAGTGATGTGTATGCGAAATTGCTATGTGTCGTGTTGCATTGACATGTGTCCTCTGCCATTGTCCCTAGGCGGAGACCGAACATTGACCGCCCATACCAATTGCTGGCGGACATGGACGATACAGAGGTTATTAGGAAGTTTCGGCTGGACAGGCCAACCCTGCATCGACTGTGTGCCATGTTAGAACCCCATCTCCGTCCCCGCAGGGTGTATCCGACTGCTGTCACCCCCACGGCTAAGGTGATGGCCGCCATGCATTTCTTCGCCACTGGGTCATTCCAGCACACAGTGGGCAGTGGAGGAGGGATGTCCCAGCCCATGTTCAGCAAGGTGCTGAGGGATGTACTGGCAGCCATGATGCTGTACCGGAACAGGTACATCCGCTTCCCCAGGGCTCGTGAATTGGCGGCAGTGAAGGGTGCATTCTATGCCCTTGGCAGAATCCCACACGTCGTTGGAGCCATTGACTGCACACATGTCGGCCTTGTTCCACCACAGGCCACTGAGCACCTGTACCGCAACAGGAAGCACACGCACTCCCTGAATGTGCAATTGGTGTGCCTTGCGGACATGGTGATCACCCACGTGTGTGCAAAGTTCCCAGGCTCGGCCCATGACGCACACATAATGCGCAACAGCATCTTGCCACGACTGATGTCCAATATGCAACAGGATCGTGCCTGTATTGTCGGTGAGTATGTGGAGTGGTGTAGCGTGCTAGTTGTGCGATGCTGTCCCCTGTCCAGTTGGATTAGCAACGGTTCTCTGTGTCCCTCACACCCAGGTGACTCTGCGTATCCGAATGGGGCATGGCTGCTCAGTCCATTGAGGAATCCTCGCACCCCAGCAGACGATCGCTACAATGAGGCACATGGGAGGACCAGACGTGTGGTCGAGCGTACCTTTGGCCTCCTCAAGTCCAGGTTCAGGTGCCTGGACCGCACCGGGGTGCGCTGGCGTACTCCCCACAGAAGGTGTGCCGGATAGTGGTGGCGTGCTGCATGCTGCACAATCTGGCCATTCGGAAGCAGATCCCCCTCATCGTGGATGACGGAGATCAACCAGGGCCCCAGCCCGCAGACCAGGACAGCTCGAGTGAGGAGGACAGCGGAGAGGAGGAAGCTGGTAATGTGCGGCAGCAGCTCATCGCCCGCTACTTCACTTGACGGTGAGTGTCCATGTACGACGGCTGATGTGGCTGTATCTGTGCAGGTGTGTGTGTGCTGTGTCAGGGTGGCCGTTTGTTCACTGCGTGCTGTGTGTCAACGCTCCATGGCCAGGGTAGTATGCCACTGTTGGTGGCTGTGGCATTGTGCCCTATTGCTCTGTGCGATGTGTGTACATTGCTTGTAGTTGTTGACATGTACTGTGTGATGGGTGTGTGACACACTCATTGAATGTGCTCCTGTTCTGTCTCCCACCCCTAGGTCCCTACAGGCCCTCCGGATTCAAATGCCATGCCACGCATCAGGTGCCTTTCCGCCCAAGGTGGCCGTTGTATTCCGTACAAATAAGACACAGGGCACAAACAGCAGTTAGTGAAAAAGGTGCATTTATTACAAACTGTGACATGTGATTGTGTGTAAGGTGATGACAAAAGTGGTGCGTGCAGTGACAATGAGCTGTCGGTCATGGCTGCGTGATGATCAGGGTGTACCCACTGGTTCTATGTCCATAGTCCAACACACACATGCCATCCAGATGGCTGTGTGGAGTGGGATCGTAGTCCAAGTCAATGCAGTGGCTGGTCAAGGAAGGCTGGCGGAAGGCTGGCTGGCTGCCTCACTTGCGTTTGGAGCGTGCGAAGTCCTCCCGGGAGATCTGTTTCCACTTCGGACGGCCCCTTCCACGTTTGCGAGGGGGGTGCCTGCTTGCGACATGCTGGTGGTTGAGGTGTGATCACTGGCTGTGGACGCAGGGGAACTGGACACTGCTGCTCCACCCTGCGCCCCGGCAGGTGGTGGCGGAGGGGAGCTGCTGTCCCTGGCTGTGACCTCACCGCCACCACCAGCTGTCCCATGAGGTCCACGATTTGGCCCATACGGGCGTCCATGGACCTCAGCACCCCCAGCACCTCATGCGTGTCTGAAGCAGACCGGACCCATTGTCCTTGGGCCTCTTCATAGGCCCCAAGGACTCTGGCCATGTGAGGCAGGGCATGGCTCCCAGGGAGGCTGGCGTTTCCCTGACCCTGCTCCTCCTACCAGTCCTGCTGCCACCGGCCTGCCCACTAGCCACATTGCTCACCACGGTCCTCGCTGTGGCTCCCAGGGTGGATCCAGTCGTCCGGGCCACCACCTGCGCTGGGGCTGGTGCCAGCGAAGACGTGGCGGTGGTGGCGGCGGTGGTGGTCGGTGCGGCGATGGTGGCGGTTGCGGCAGTGGTAGTGGCCACAATGACCGTGGGTGTGGCCGCAACGACAGTGGCAGCAGGGGGCTGGGAATGTTCAGCAGCCCTGGATGATGGGTTGGTGGGTAGGAGGGGTCCTGGGGAGCGGCTGGGCCCTGCCACACCAGATGGGCCTGCTTGGTTGTCCGTGTCCGAAGAGGAGGACAGATCCTCCAGATCCGTGTGTCCTCGTTGGGGGCTTGTAGGCTGGCTGTGCTGGCTGCTGGCTCCATCCCCAGCATCCAGCAGTTCGTCACCTGTGGAGAGAATGAGATTTGTTATTGTGTTGCACCTGGCGAAGTATGTATTTGTCGTCTGACATTGACAGTCCGTGCAATCTCGTACATGGGTTTCCCCGGAGGCGTGTGTGTGGCTGTAGCATCTGTAGTTGTGTGTGCTTGGCAATGGGACTGTGTGCTGTGCACATGTGGCATGGGACGGATTGGCCATGCCGATGGGTGTGTTGCTGTGCCCCTACTTATTGTGACTCTGGTGTATGCGGGCTCCTGGCCCATCCTGGGTCTGGTTTGTACTTTGCTTTTGGTGTTCAGATGGAACGGTTAGGAACGCATATGGCAACATGGGGGCCATGCCCCAGATTCGCATTTGGGAGGGGATATGCTTTTGGTGTTCAAATGGAACGTTTAGGAACGCATATGGCAACATGGGGGCCATGCCCCAGATTCGCATTTGGGAGGGGATATGCTTTTGGGGTTCAAATGGAACGGTTAGGAACGCATATGGCAACATGGGGGCTATGCCCCAGATTCGCATTTGGGAGGGGATATGCTTTTGGGGTTCAAATGGAACGCTTAGGAACGCATATGGCAACATGGGGGCTATGCCCCAGATTCGCATTTGGGAGGGGATATGCTTTTGGGGTTCAAATGGAACGGTTAGGAACGCATATGGCAACATGGGGGCCATGCCCCAGATTCGCATTTGGGAGGGGATATGCTTTTGGGGTACATGCTGTGAGCCATGGGTGCCGAACGTGACATGTGTTGTGGCAGCATGACAGTGCATGGTTTGAGGTGTGTGCATGCTTGACATGGCCTGCATATTTGCTGTCTGTTGTGATTACTGGACATGGCATTGGACGCATCGTTATGAGTGAGTGATAGTTGTGTGCCAGCCAACGTATTGCAGTTGTCCCATCTCCTTGGTGTGCGTGCTGCCCTGTGCCATGTGCATCACTGCAGTGCTCGGGGGGGTGTGGCCCATGTTGTGTGTTGTTGCTCACAGTGTGTCGTGCGCTTAATTGACTTCTGGCACATGGTTGGTCATGGGCATGTGTCTTAGCGTGACTGCTGTATGTGTGGCAGCTGTGCGGATGACATGCCTTTCATGAGACTGGGGCTGACGGATGGGATGGATGGTATGTTGTATGTGCGTGGTGTGTCTGTGAGTTTGATGGGTTCAGTGGTGTTCGTGTGCATTTATGTTGTTCCGCTCTGTTGCGTCTAGTGTTGTTTGTCTTACATAGGCGTAGTTGTGGGGTGTGTTGTTGACAGGCAGTAGGGGCTACATGGACAGGACTTCAATGGTGTTTCGGTTGTGTGTGATGAGTTGCACAGTGGCTGCCGTGTGGGACTATATTCAGTGTGGCTTGTGCATGCAGACGTGGCTCCTTGGGTGTTGCTATGTCTGTGATGGGTCATGTGGGGTGTGAGTCTGTTGTTCATGTCCGTGTGCACATTGTTCACTTGTTCGTGACGGTGGGCGGTGCTGCGTGTTCGTCTGCTACGTGACATGTCCCATGTGTTGGTCGTGTTATGGTCCTCATGCCTCCAGTAATCCAGCCCTGTCCAGTTTCCCACCTGCAAGTTGTTCGTGCGTGCACTGTACTGGATGCCACATGGCTCTAAGCGGGGGTGCTCCATGTTGCAGGTCTGTGGGGGTGGGGGGTGTTGTGGGTCGTGGGGGTGGCTGGACACCCACTGACACCGATTGCTGTGGACCGTGATGTCTGCCTTTCGGCTGTCGTTGTGCACTGCGGTGGCTGACACGTGGCTGTGGGGTGTGGGGGATGCTCCTCCTTGCTGTGCTGTGGGACTGGGGCCTGGTGTGTGTTGTACTTGGGCTGTCCACCGTCCCACCCACTGCACTTTGTGTTCCTGCCACTTACCTGTTACTTGTCGGTTAGTGCGGCTGTGGCGGACACATGGGTGTGGTGGGTGCTCGTTGTGGCGCTTCTGGCATATTTGGGGACCTGTTGGTGGTTACGTGGCTGGCTTAGTGTACACATGTCCCCACGCATCTTACAGTTGTTCGGTTTGGGCTGTGTGTGGTAGTGTCTGTTGCATGTGTGTGTGATGTGTTGTGTATTGTGTGCTGGACATGGGGGTGTTTGTCCCTGGGAGCTGTGGCATGGTGGTAGTGCATGTGAGTACATAGCGGTGTGCTGGTATACATTAGTTTGTACTTACCAGCCTCCACTCCCCCTGCTAATCCGGCGAGGATCTCCGGATGTATCACGACTCGCACCTTCTCCTCCCACGCTTTGAAGGTCTTAAAGAGCGCGGGATTCCCTCCGCCAGTGACGGCAGCCAGCTCTCTGTTTTTGCCCTCCTTCTTCTTGACCAGGCTCTTTACGTCATTCCAACGTTTGTTAATCTCGACTCTGTTCCTGGGCAGGGTCCCGACTGCATTGACCTGGTCTACGATCCGGTTCCACATTCTGTTTCTGGTGACTAGTGGTGTGTGCTGGACCATGTTCCCATAGATTTGTGGGTACACCTTGATGATCTCGTCGACCATGACCGTCAGCTCCATGGGCGTGAACTTGGGCATTCTTTGTGGTGCCATGGTGTTTGTGGTGCTGGTGCGGTGTGTGTTGTGTAATGTGCAGGGGGTTTGTGGTGCCGGTGTTTGGTGGTGGTGGTGGTGGTGGTGGTGGTGTTTGGTGGTGGTGGTGGTGGTGGTGGTGGTTGTGATGTGTGCGTTTCTGTGGTGTGCTGCTGTCCTTGCTGTGTCACTGTGTCCTCTCCTCTCCTCTCTGGTTTGCAATGTAGCAAGGGGTTGTGGTCTGTGGGAGTGCTGCTTTTGTACTCACCTATGTGGGTGTGTCCTCATGGTCTGTTGTTTTCAGGTGTGTTGTGTCTGGGGTTCTGGCCTTTGTATTTTTTGTTTGTCCGGGGGTGTTTTTCGGGATGTGTACTGTGCTTGTGTATTTGTGCCTGCCTTGCTGTGTGGACTTGTTGGCCATGTTGTGTGCTATTGGTTTTGTGTGCGGATGGTTTCTGTGCAGGTACGTTGGCGCCATGGCTTCTGCCGTGTCGATTCTCATCGGCGTTGTTTGCGCTGGCGGGCGGTATATTTGTGGTTTTTCCGCGCTCATGTCGGTGCGATCGTAATGTCACGTGCGGTGTGTCGGCCGTGAGGGCGGGCGGTTTTGTGTTGTCGTGCGTGTTTCCGTCCATGGCGGGCGGTTTGACTCCGACTCGGACGTTGGCGGGCGGTATTTTGTGTGCTTTTCCGCCGATGGCGGTTCTCGGTTTGTGTAATCGTAATGGCGTGGTCGGTGTTCAGGCGGTGTGTGCGGGCGGATTTTTGCCGCTTCCATGCCTGGCGGATTTATTTACGCCGGGTATCGTAATGGGCCCCTAAGGTATTTTTGCACATTGAGTTATCCAAATGTAGGGTAAATTACAAAACATTCAGTTCGCATTGTGAACGTTATTAAATACGAATGCCCATACAGAACGGGTAGTGAGATCCAATCTGGTACAACAAGGAGTAGCTTTAGCAGGTGACGATATTCTATACTGTGACAAGTAGTAGTAAATTTGAGAACAATAGATTTTACTGTACCTGTGTAATATATCAAATGAATTAATTTTTAGCATGGACGTTTTCTATCCAAAACATGCAATGATGAAATTATTTATTTATATATATATATATATGACTAGATTTTAAGAATGCTTTTAATAAGTGTCGTTTATTGATTTATTTAGTTGCATGTATATATATATATATTTATTTTTATATTTATATTTATATTGATATGCTTTATTTGCACAGTACTATGAGGTTCACAGCTATCTTGGTTTATAATCACAAGCATTATATCAAATTGCTGCTTTGCTTTGGGTATTTAAACCTGGATGTTAAATATGATCATTTATGCGTTGATTTGCACAACTACATTTGGGCACTTGTCACTTTAATTCAAAAAAATGAAAAAAATGAAAAAAGAAAAGCAAAAAAAACAGGATATTGCATTGCAGGGTATTTAAGCCAATTGTATCCCGTGTTGCGTGTCATGTGATCAAGGTCCTTTGAGGTCGAAACGCGTCATGCTGAATGGTTTTACTGGAGTGAAATAAATATTTAAATCTGCACCTACTTTGTGGTCCGTGCTCCTGTTCCTGCTCTGTTTTGCAAGCCTGAGCCAAGGTTGGAGTTCTTTGGATATATATATATATATATATCTATATATATATATATATATCTCTATATATATATATATTCACTGAAAAAACCATAGGTTTTAGGGACAGTTATAGTTACTTGGACATTGCACTCGTACAAAACCCGTGAAATTCCCCCGTTATAGTTAGTTCAGCTAACTATAACTCGCGCCCCCGCAATGCACTGCTGATGACGTCACATATTACATCACTCATGACATGGTCAGTGACATCATTGATGACATCACTGATGACATCTCAAATGACATCACTGATGACATCATCCAGTGACTGTGTGTTTCTGTAAAGTTTAAATATGTTTAATATATCTAGGGAAAGGCGTATTGAAGAATGAGTGGGTGTATAAGTGTCTGAATGGATGATTTAGTACGTGAGTGACTGACTCTACAAGTGAGTGATTAAATGTATCTTACTGAATGCATGGGTTAGTGACTAAACTGTGTGAATGTCTGTATCCATCTGTCTGTTGGTTTGTAAGCGGCTGCATGGCTTTCTGAATAGCTACATGAGTGTCTACATGGGTTATTGATTGATTGTCTGAGTATCTGTATGGGTGCCTGAGTGTTTGTGTGGGTGGGGTGTGTGCGACTCTGTACATAGATGTGTGAGTGGGTGATTCTGTAAAGTTTAAATATGTTTAATATATATAGGGAAAGGCGTATTGAAGAGTGAGTGGGTGTATAAGTGTCTGAATGGATGATTTAGTAGGTGCGTGACTAACTGTATAAGTGAGTGATTAAACGTATCTTACTGAATGCATGGGTTAGTGACTAAACTGGGTGAATGTCTGTATCCGTCTGTCTGTTGCTGTGTAAGCGGCTGCATGGCTTTCTGAATAGCTACATGAGTGTCTACATGGGTTATTGATTGATTGTCTGAGTATCTGTATGGGTGCCTGAGTGTTTGTGTGGGTGGGGTGTGTGCGACTCTGTACATAGATGTGTGAGTGGGTGATTCACTGGGTGCATGATTTGAAGAGTGCGTCTGTGATGGACTGCTTGGGTGGGTGAGTGTGTGTATGGGTGTGTTAGTGAGTGAATGTATATCTCAGTGGTACATGTGCGAGTAACTACATATGTAAAAGGAAGTATATATGTGTGTTAGAGTATTTAAAAGGCTATACGTGAGAGTGTGTGATTGTGAGAGTGGCTGTATAGATGCGTGTGTGCTTGTATCAGTTATTGTATAAGAGCGTAAGAATGTGCTAGTATTTGTATGAGTTATTGAGCTGGTGTGTGTATAACTCTATAGGTGAGTAAATGGGTGTGTGATTAATTTTTTGCATGACTGACTAGGTGTGTGAGTACCTCTATGGATGAGTGGCGGTGTGTCAGTGTTTATATAGGTGTATGAGTGCATATGATAGTCCTGTACTGAGTGACTGTAAGTATGAGTGACTGTACGGGTGAGTGAGTGGATGTGTGTGTAGACCTAAGAATCAGTGAGTTGGTATGTAGTTATTGGTATTGGAGTGTCTATGGTTTTGAGAATGGCAGTCTGTAATTTAGAGTGGGTGTATCAAAAGTTATATTAGGGTGTGAGAAGATGCATGAAATTATTACATGGATGATGTCATCAGTGATGTCATTTGAGATGTCATCAGTGATGTCACTGACCATGTCATGAGTGATGTAATATGTGACGTCATCAGCAGTGCATTGCGGGGGCGCGAGTTATAGTTAGCTGAACTAACTATAACGGGGGAATTTCACGGGTTTTGTACGAGTGCAATGTCCAAGTAACTATAACTGTCTCTAAAACCTATGGTTTTTTCAGAGAATTTGTAAGGTTTTTTAAATGCTAATTTCTAACTATAACGTGCCTGAAACCTATGGTTTTTTCAGTGAATTTCAAAGGTTTTTTAAATGCTAATTTCTAACTATAACATGTCTGAAACCTATGGTTTTTTCAGTGAATTTCAAAGGTTTTTTAAATGCTAATTCCTAACTATAACATGTCTGAAACCTATGGTTTTTTTCAGTGAATTTCAAAGGTTTTGTAAATGCCAATTTTTAAATGTATTAATTGTTATTTTTATTTTTTTCATACTGATTTACTACATTTTTTTAAACTATTTATTTTTAGATATTTTATTTTTTAAATTACATTGTAATTACATTATACATTACATTTCAAAATATACTTTCTCAGAATGAATTAATTTACTTTAAATACTTTGCAAATAGGCAATAGACTTTTAAGTACAGTAGTTACAGTTGTTGCAATGGGCAACACAATTTCAAACACAATGCAACATTGAGCTCAATGTGAATTTGTAGCTAAATGCAATTAGTTACTTTATGGATTACTTTTCTAACCACAGGACTGAATCCTAGATTCAGTCCTGGGACATCTCCTGTAAACAGTTGAGTAAAAGCGTTTTGGTTACAGTAGTGATTTTTAAGGAATATTATTGTATTTTAAAAGTTGACACTTAGAAACTTTTTCACATAGAATCACCAATGTTATCCTATGGGAGGAAATTCACTTAGCAGGTAAGTAGTGTTATCGTGACTTTTTCTCACTCAGTGGTGGATCCTGGATCCAGCACTGGTGCATCTCCTGTAAACAGTTGAAAGAATGCGTTTAAGTCATACAGGCGATTTTTAAGGAATATTTGTAGTTTGTGAAAATCGACACTTTGAAACTTTTCTGCTGAAAACCAGACAATGGATTCCTATGGAAGGAAATACAAGTTACTGGTAAGTACGGTTAAAATTACTTTTTAGGGTCAGTGCTGGGCTAAAAGATGCAGCACTGGGTTCTCTCCTGATAACAGGTGAGTAAATCGGAATTCGTATTTCGGCTGATTTTAGAGGAATATTTGTATGTTTCAAAAATCGACACTTAGAAATTTTTCAGCAAAAAGCAGGCAATGATATCCTATGGAAGGAAATTCAAGTTACTGGTAAGTACGGTTAAAATTACTTTTCAGGATCAGTACTGGGCTGAAAGATGCAGCACTGAGGTCTCTCCTGATAACAGGTGAGTAAATCGGAATTCGTATTTCGGCTGATTTTAGAGGAATATTTGCACAATGGTGAAGGGAGGGCGGGGCCTGAGGTGACATCTGTGCAAATGCGCCCCGTGGCGCGTTTTAAGTTGGGGGATTAAGTCCCCTTTAATCATGAGGGTCCCTGGGGCCAACTAGCCCACCAGGAACCTCCAGTATGCGCCAGGGGCTGCGTTGCAGAGACATGTACAGAGGCCACACCCCTTTTACACCTCTCTGCAAGGCAGCTCTGTGGCGCTTTTGGAAATACATGGTGGGCTAGTTGGACTCCAGGGACCCTCAGGATTCAAGGGGACTTAATCCCCCATCTTAAAACACGCCACGGGGCCTGTTTGCACACATGTCACCTGAAGCCCCGCCCCCTCCCTTCACCACTGTGCAAACGCGCCCCTACACCTCTCTGCAACGCAGCCCCCTGGCGCATACTGGAGGTTCCTGGTGGGCTAGTTGGCCCCCAGGGACCCCCAGTATTGAAGGGGAATTACTTCCCCATCTGCAAACGCGCCAGGGCGCGTTTGCAGAGTGGTGAAGGAAGGGGCGGGGCCTGCGGCCCGATCGTTTTTTGTTTGTTTTTTCCCTGAAGGGGGCTGTGTGGCCCCCTTCCTTTTTCCTATTTTTGGGCCCTGGGGACCCCATCCCCCAGGGCCTTATCCCCTTTTTTTTTTTTAATTAAACGGGAAGGGGGCCGCGTGGCCCCCCTCCCCTGGCCGAATCCTACCCCGGGGACCCCATCCCCCGGGGCATGGCCACACTTTTACATTAATTTTTAAGGAGGGGGGCTGCGTGGCCCCCCTCCTCAGGCCTCCTTTTGCCCCGGGGACCCCATCCCCCGGGGCAGGCCTTTTTAAAAAAAAAAAAAAAAAAAATTATTTCTGGGGAGGGGGGCCGCGTGGCCCCCCTCCCGGGCCACTACTTGCCCCGGGGACCCCATCCCCCGGGGCCTGGCCTCTGGTTGGGGACTGTGGGGGGGTCCCCAAACCCCCCACAGTCCCGCCGGCTCCCCGTGTCCTACGGGAGCCGGCATTGCTTTTCCACATGGGGAGCAGCTAACATGCTGCTCCCCGTGTGGAAAAGCAATTGTCTTTGGATATTGGAAGCGAGAGCAGGTTTTCCTGCTCTCTCTTCCAATATCCAAAGCAGTTTGCAATGACAGGACGGGAGCCGCGAGGCTCCGGTTCTGTCATTGCAAACAGCAGTGTCCCGGGGGTAGGCACCCCGGGACACTGCAGGAGCCGGCCCTGGGGGGTGGCGGTCCCCAGGGCCACCACAGGCTCCAGGAGGGGGGCCGCGCGGCCCCCCTCCCATCCAAATGCACAGCCCCGGGGAGGTGGTGGTCCCCGGGGCTCGGGGGTCCTTAACGGACCCCCATTTTCAATTCTGTTAGTGCCCCGGGGAGGTGGTGGTCCCCGGGGCGTGTGGGGGGGCTGGAGCCCCCCCACACATGTTAATTTAAAAAATAAAGAAGCCCCGGGGAGGTGGTGGTCCCCGGGGCTGCGGGAGGGCTCAGAGCCCTCCCGCTACTTTTTCAAATAAAGCCCTGGGGGGTGGCGGTCCCCGGGACTTGGGGGGCCCTTAGAGGCCCCCCATACATAAAATAAACCCCCCCAGCATGCCCCCGGGACTTGGCCCGTCCCGGGGGCAAATTAACATCGAAGCGCGGGAGACCGCGCTTCGATTTTTTTTTTATCGGCAGGATCCGCGCACTTTGAGCGCATCCTGCCGATTTAAAAAAAAAAAAAAATGCTTTTTTTTGCCCAGGGGGTCTTTGTGGGACCCCCTGAGCAGACCTAGGGGGTCAGGGTGTTTCTACCCTGCCCCCTTTGTGCGTTTTGCGCACTTTTTTTTACTGCTTTCTTGTTCCTCGGTTCTACCGAGGAACAAGATGGCTGCCAACACTTCCTGGTTTGGAGTGTTGACAGCCAATTAGCAGACAGCTCATGATCGGGAGGGTGCGCGGATCCTCCGTGCCCATAGATATATATGTACTTTTACTTTTGATTTTCTCAGCAACTACTGAACGGATTTACACCATTTAACAAAAAAGGGTTCTTTCTGAACCAAGAACTACCTCTTTGCCAAATTTGGTGTAATTCCGTTCAGCAGTTCGGGCTGTAGCCGTGTCTAAAGTTTCCTATGGAAAAATGAATGGGGAAAACGCGGTTTGGGACCCCCCTTTTTTCTCAGCCACCGCTTAACGAATCACCCCGAGACTTTCAGGGTAGGAGCGGACCGGAGCGCCCCACAAAGTTTGAACATTTCGCGAAGATACGTCAACCGGCAAGAGAGTTATTTCAAATAGAATGTCACGGATTTCCTATGGAAAATAGGTCCTAACTATAACTATCTACTGGCGACCGCCAGTAGATAATATATATATATATATATATATATATATATATATATATATATATATATATTTTCACCAACATCCCCAAAGGAAAAGGGAGCACTCTCGGGTCAGTTAAAATCCATTTAATACCACGCAGACGCGTTTCAGCAGGAATTGCCTTTTTCAATGCAGGTTTTCATTTCCAGATCACAGTATCACAATTTAAACCGTCTGAAGCCACTCCCATTAATTAAGTTCTATTGCCTTTAGACTAGTCCATATAGTTCTTTCATATGGCAGCCATTGCACAGTGTGTTTTTTCTTCCTCATAAGTATCACCACCAATGTTTCATGCAGACGTTATTGCTCTCGAGGCACTATTCTCGTAGTTACACTCAGCCGCATAAGACATTTATGTATAAGATGTACTCACAGTTTTTCGGAGCAGTTTTATTCACAGTGAATTTACCAACCCTTCGTTGCCGTATATGCCGGTACTCTGTGAGGAACCCTGAAGGGGCCGGTTATCGTAGCTATCCCCTAGACATTGTAGTAATGTCCCTTTTTTCCAAGCAGGCATGTCCTCCATATTTGGCTGCGGCGGTTCTGGCAGTGTTATTTAATATCTCACCAAAATGCCCCTTAAACATCGCCGAACTCTTTAAACGGGTGCCTCCGTCGTGCTAGTGGCCGCACGTAGTTACATTTTCACCAACATCCCCAAAGGAAAACGGAGCACTCTCGGGTCAGTTAAAATACATTTAATACCACGCAGACGCGTTTCAGCATGAATTGCCTTTTTCAATGCAGGTATTTCATTTCCAGATCACAGTATCACAATTTAAACCGTCTGAAGCCACTCCCATTAATTAAGTTCTATTGCCTTTAGACTAGTCCATATAGTTATTTCATATGGCAGCCATTGCACAGTGTGTTTTTTCTTCCTTGTAAGTATCACCAACAATGTTTCATGCAGACGTTATTGCTCTCATAGCACTATTCTCGCAGTGACACTCAGCCGCATGAGACATTTATGTATAAGCTGTACTCACAGTTTTTCGGAGTGGTTTTGTTCACAGTGAATTTACCAACCCTTCGTTACCTTATATGCAGATACTCTGTGAGGAAGCCTGAAGGGGCCGGTTATCATAGCCATCCCCTAGACCTTGTAGTAATGTCCCTTTTCAGAATATACAAAATAATCAAAACATTTAGCTGACCATTTGTTAGGCTGCCACCAGTTTAAGCAGACTAAGACCAAACTCGCAAGTAAGATGGTCTATTTCATTTAATTATTCACTTTCTTTCATTTAATCTTTTGAATTCACAAGACAGATATCGAATACACTTCACAATTTACACGATTTACATAACATCTAGACACAATTGAAACAATAAAACCAAATACCACATAACAATCAATTTGAATTATTTCCAGTCAAAAAACAACAGGTAACCCACGAAGACAATTTTCATAGAAACAAGCTAAGGTTACCAACCAACGGGGGTAAAGACATTTCTAGCAACAGAGGATTTACACTTTAAGTACATTATTTCCCTCGGTCGCTACACATTTTTCTATTGAAACTCTCCCCTGATGGAAAAATGCCAACGCTTTTCGAATCCCCATTTATTTTGGGGGATTCTCCTCAGGCCTGTGACTGGATTTCTCAAAAACCAATAGAAAAAAATATTTTTGTTTGACAAACCATTGCCCACCTTCTCACTTTCCTTTGTTCACTCTTACAAAAAAGGATTATATGTACCTGTTTAAGAGTTTGGAAATCCCTTCAAAGTTATGAGAAAGGTTGTGGGTATATTTTCCTGGAAGAACAAGGACACTCAATCACTACTGGCCACTGTCACATGATATGTTTATTTCATGCTCAATGTGATTGTGACGGTTCCACTTACTTGAGGTGAAAACTCAGTAAACTCTAGCACAGTCACCACTCCAGCGTCAAGTTGGTACTTCAGTGGCGTTTTTAATATTCCAACTGCCAGAGGACACGTGGGTTTTAATCTGGTGTAAAAGAAAGACTTAGGCTTTACGAAAGTTCAAGCAACAAGCGCTTGGATCATTTCTTTTGTATTCAATTTAAAACTTACTTTCTGATTAGAATTGCTGTTGCCAGCAGATGCTCGCAGTGTGAAAAAGATTCGTAGTTTGGAAAGGTTCGTAGTTTTATAACCGTTTGGTTATTTTCGTTTTTCAAGTTAGTTCTCTGTAGGGTTAAGCACAAGACAGAGGCATTAGCTACTACGCGTCTTCTTCTTACGCTTTCAATTAAATACAAAGTTTCAAACACGATGACTCACTCGTGCTTCCCAAGCGGCCTTCAGTCATTCTTCCTTGTGTTCCATCTGCTGTTGTGGAACGCTGGCAATTCGGCTGAACTCAATTACGTTTACAAGGACTTCCTGTTCCTTGGTCAATTGAGCTATTATGCAAGGGATGCTGGATCTTGTAGTGTTTCTATGAAACATATAGGCACTTTCACTTCCTGGCAATCTAATCACAGTTCTCTATTAAGAAGTCCTTATAGGATAAGAAGGACCAGGATGACCAGGACCAAGGAGACGAAGACAAGGATGGCTGGTGGACCAGATCCAGGAGACCTAGAACTATGCGATACCAAAGTGTAAGGACCAGGCCCAAGAGGATCAGGGACAATGGGCACAGAATGTCAAGAATGACAAGGATGATTAAATAAAACAAGAAAAGGTTGACCAAGGCTAGGAGGACCTGGGAAGTGAGACTGAGGAAGCAGGCAATCAGAGCCAGCAAGAAACATTCTAAGAAGACCAGGAAACAGAGTACTAAGGGGACCAGGAAGATCAGTGCAAAGAGGGTTAGGACTTTGGGTACCAGGACCAGTATGACCAGGGTGAGGAGGAAAAGGAGGATCAGGAACATCAGGACCAGGATGCCCACAATGAGGAGGATCATGCTACCTGACTAGGAACAGGAATAGCCAGGAAAATGAGGAACAAGATTGTCGGCCTAGGAGGACTTGAACAAGGAGGCCCATGGTCAGTTGGTATAGAACCGCGAAAACAAGCAGGAGGAAGAACAGGACCAGAAGGATCAGGATCATATCCAGGAAGATAAGGAGCATTAGGATTATGGCCAGTAGGACCAAAGGACCAGACAAAGCAAGCAAAAAAGACGGGTGCTGTACCAAGGATACCAGGAGGGCCAGGAGGACCAGGAATAGAGCAAGGAGGATTCGAAGGATTAGGACCAAGAGGACTGGGACTTGGCCAAGAAGATGGTAGGGGGACCATTACCTTAGGACCAGGGCCCAGAGTTCCAATTTAAGTAGAAACACCAGAACCTGAGAGTAGTAGGACCAGGAGGGGGAAGATCGGGAGGCCCAGAACAGCCAGAGCCAGGATGACCAAGGTGACTGGACCTGGAAGGCCAGGAGGACCAGGAGCAAAATGACCAGGTTCAAAAGGACCCAACAAAGATAACCAGGACCAAGATGGGCCAGACCAGTGGATGCAGTGCGAGAAGAAGAATGAGGACAACCAAAGGACCAGGAGGACAAAAAAGATTCAAACCTGGAGGAAAAGGGCTAAGAAGGCGAGGCCTAAGATGACCAGAGTACAAAAGGCAAGGTGAACCAAGAGGACCAGCAGCACCAAGAGCTGGTGTTCCAGGACTTAAATTAACAGGGTGAGGAGGATCAGAAGGAGTATACCAAGGGGAAGAGAGTATAGACGACCAGGAAGGAAGAAGAAGAACAAGGATATAGGGGCCTGGAAGGACGAGGATGCTCAGGAGGACTAGGATAAAAAGGATTAAGCCTACAAAGACTCAAACAATTAGAAAGAGAAGCAAGAGGTTCAATGGAAAATAGGTTCAGTGGGACCACAACAAAGGGGAAAAGGAAGATCAAGCCTCAGATGCACAGGAGGATCAAGACCTGGCATGTCAGGACAAAGAGGAACAGGGTGGGAAGGAAAAGGTAGGCCAGGGCAAGCAGAACAAGGACTACAGGAGCCAGGATGACCAAGCTGGGTGGCTAACAACATGAAGGCCTGAACAAGGAGGATCCTTGAGGGAACTAAGGGCCTGATTTAGAGTTTGGGCACTGGTTACTCCATCACAAACATGATGGATATTCAGTCCACCATATTACAAGTGACATAGGATCTAATTCACTTGTAATATGGCAGATGGATGTTTGTGACAGAGTAACCCAGTCTGCCAAACTCTAAATCAAGTACTAGTTGTACAAATTAGTGTAGAACGATGATGAGCAGGAGAACCAGGGCCATGAGTATCATGACAACATGGAGTAGGACCAGGACAATAAGTCCACTTAGGAAAAGGTGGACTAGGGTAATTAGGACCAGATCTCAGTTGGGGAGGATTAAGTGGACTAAGCAGGACCAGAAACAGGGCTAGGAAGACAGAGGTTCCAAAACCAAGGACCTGAAGTACCATGTAGAGCAGGAGGACCAGTAATCAGGGTATCAAGACCAGGCTGGTGAGAATTCGGGGTACCAGGACAACCAGAACCATGTGGACCAATGGGACAAGATCAGGACAAAAATGACCACGCATAGCCCAAGAGGACCTAATAAGGAGGACTGAGACCAGTGGATGCAGAACCAGGTGGACCATGAGGACAGGGAACAGGGCATGGATAATCAGCATGACCCAACCAGAAGTGCTGGGAGTACCAGACCAAGGAGAACCAGGACAACAGGGCTAGGTAGAGAAGGATCCAGGAAACCAGCAGGTTCACAGTGGGGAGGATCAGTAGTACCAGGAGCAGGAGTCAAAGGAAGAGCTCATACAAGGAAGGACCAGGCCAGGAACACCAGGGCAAGGAAGCACTAGAACCAGGAGCACCAGATTCAGAAACCAGTACCAGCTTGATGAACACTATTCAGAGCAGGGCCAGGATGAGGACCAGGAGGACTAAAACAACCCCCAAAAAATGTACTTGGAACAGGACCAGGAGAAAGACCAACAACAAAAGGTATAGAAGGACCTGGAGGAGAAGGAACAAAACTGGGAGCATTAAAACCCTTATGTGATCCTAGGCCACATGTATTAGGCTATCCCTTTTGTAAATAGTTCTTATTCATGCTTCCTATGCTTTCAAGCCCTGAAAACACCAGCCTTTTTCAGCCCACTAATAGAACTGTTAAGTATTTACTAGAGAATTAGAGCTTGCAAAGTGAATGAAAATCCATACATTTTACACTCTGACAGTTGAGTGATTGCAGATGCTGTCTGGTGCTGGCAAAGTAGTCTGGGTATGGATCAGAGGACATAGGGACTGAATTTGGCAGCGGGCTCTAAAGGTGAACAGGTGAAAAGGAGTGCAGTCTGTGAAGAATGGCAGGAATGTTTTGAGAAACTCAGTGTGCTGAAGTCAGCAAAAATGGTTAATGGCTAACAAGCAGAGTGAAAGGGCCACGGCAATCATCAAAGGTGAGGCTCACTAGAAGGCTCTGATGAGCAGAAGAGAGGGTGCTGGAGTCTGGAGTCTCCAGAGAGATCATCTCAGATGGCCCTCCGCAGTATTATCAGTAAAAAAGAGCTGTGAATGCCAGCACCTGACTAGTGGTCGACCAAACTCTGAAGATTTTAGATGAAGAGTTGTGGAGATACATATGTGGCAGCATAGTTTGGAAGGCCAGCAAAAAGGCAATGAGTGTCAAGACTGGTCGAGTAGTCTTTGTGACTCCTAGACCATTATGCTGACTTTCCATGTGCATATTCGTCCGTTGGATATGTAGCAACTGTGTGGTGAAAGTCTAAGTACTAGGACCAGTCAGAAGCATTTTGGATGGCTGTTGGTTTAACATGGCACGTGACAGAGAGTAGGTGCAGCTTCTCTAGATGGGGCCTGCATCCCTGTGGTTGGAGACTCAGGCACTGAAGTGAAGTAGTACGGAGAAAAGGCTACAGCAATTCTGTGAGGTCCTTGTTAGTAAAGGACTGCTAATTAGTTCTTCATGAGTGATAACATAGGGTAGATGGTAGAAATGAGGGGTAGACCAGAGGTTTCTCTTGCTAAAGGCGACAGCGTTTTTAAGTAGGCCCTATCTTTTTGTCTATGCCTGATGACTACTTGGGAAGGCTGACGTCAGCCAGGTGCCGGGATCTCATGTTTCATTGTATGCTTGTTTGGATGTTCATGCTATGAGCCAGCACAATTGCTACTGCTGTGAGAGACATCACCCAGCACAAAGGCTCTGTCTGAACTACAGCCAGAAAATGACATTTGAAAGAGAATCACCCCAAATCAGTTCTGAAACCTCAACTGTGGAGCCTCATCCCCTGTCTAGAAAATTTGTGCAACAGTGGAATTGTGCAATGATCGATCCATAGGTCACAAGAACAGATGTAACAACAAGTCTCTCTTTATTCAGGGGCCAATGTCGATGTCGGGGTGAAAGCTTCCTCCCCACAGTCAGAATCTCCCCGGTGCCCTTCTGACCGACTCGGTCGGTTTACAATCCGCCCGCCCGATTACGATGTTCGTGGTCGGAAGGTAAACCGCGCAGTCATTCCAAATCGGTTCCGACCGGCTCTCGGAGTATTCGTGTCTGTTCGAACCGCATCGTACAACCCTATGGACAGTGTTTCCGCCCTCGGGATTACAATGCCGATTTCCAACAGCCTTTCTGCGTCGGCCTGTTTGACACGAAAAAGCTGTCGGAAAGTAACTTTGGGGGCCCCTAGCAGGGCCCCCTTCATCCTGCAGCCTCCGGTTGGGCGCTGAGGGGGTACCTAAGGGACCCCCCTGTGAAACCCTGCCCTGTGTGGCAGGCACCGGGGGGGCGCAACAGGGTGCAGGCTTTTCCACACACACCCCATTTCCCCATAAGAGCCTGTGTTCGGCTGGTTGTCAGGCGGAACATGAGCTCCCATGGGAAACAATGGGAATCTGACCGAAAAGTGTTTGGTCGCATCATAATCTGGCTGGCAGCACTGCCGACCGCGAGTTGGTCAGTTCTGATTTCGAGTCGGTGTCGGGCGGAGGCTTTCCGCCCAACATCGTAATGAGCCCCCCAGTGCTTTATTCCCTACAATATTTGTAATAAAGTCAATAAATAAAATACCTCTGTGAGTTTATTTTGTCTGTGTCTTTGATTCCTATATGCCTTTCTCTGATATACTTGGAATATTAATTCATATTCCAATGACATTCAGTTCAGTTAGTTATAGTCCCAGTCTTTCACTCATTGGCTCAGTCAATGGAATACTTACTTCGCTTGGCCCATGCTGGCTGTAATCGACAGGAAAAAAATAATGATCCCACACCCTGCGGAGAAAACTCCTAGCACGTGGGGGGCCATTAGTTTTTTATTTTTTTTAAAACAAACTCTAGTTTTGGGAGTTTGTTTTTGAAAAACAAAAACGTTTGAAAAGTTTTCCAGATGGCCTTCATGCCTGATGATGCCGTCCTTCAATCTTTTCCTACATAGACAGGAACCACCATGATAGCATTTCCTACCAATGTTGAGGGTTTGTCTGCAGGTCCTGGGGACGTCTCTAAAGTTGGTGGGCGGAGGTCCATTGCGATGGCAGAGGTATAGTCCTTCCCCATGCCGACTGCTTTAGCTCAGATCCCCAGACTCTAAACCAGGCTCATAGTTTTTCTTCCTTCTGTCATGAGATTAGAATGAAACCTCTCAATTATACTGTGTTTGTGACTTTATAAAAGGCTGTATGTAATTGTTTCTATTTTGGTTAAGATCACTCTAAATATCAGATGGAACCATGTAATTGGGATACAACATTTCCAGTTCTGGTTGTTGCTTTTACAAATTATTGTTCTTATGTAGTTTAGTATGATTTACTAGAACTAAACCAGAATTAATAATCCCAGAATGCACTAAGTTGCTGCAGAAAAAGAAATGTTCTGATAACATGGAGAATGTTGGTTATCCTATATCAAGCCCTGGTACGTTCTAATGGCTTTGTGATTAAGCGTGAGTACATGATTGTGGAAGAGTAAACAGCTTCATCAACTGTAGGAAAGTTTCTAATCTTTATCATTAGCCACATCTGCAGGTAAACTATAAGGAGTAGGAGCATCTGTGGAGCACAAGACAGCTCCATAAAGGGCCTTCCAATTCAGTGTGTCTTAGCCCATGGTGTACTGGAATACCATTTTGTGCCATGTCTGTCAAAATGACTTGGAAACATCAAAACTTTGAGATCATTAGATCAATGAGTAAGCGCTTGCATTTAAGCCAGTTGTAGCACTAAGGGCCTTAGGTCACTAAATGAAAGGGTTTATGACCACAAAGGTGTTTTTCCGTATGTACAAAAGCCCCTTAACAAGCCGGAAAATGATTTTCACTCACTAAAGGACTTTTGTTATTGTTTCTGAATTGCACATAGAGGGGGGTCATGAAAGGGGCATTCCCCCTCCCAATTCCAGTTCAGAAAGGAATTTATCGATAAGTTGCAATTGTGGTTGCAAATCATTGATGAGCTACCGGACCCCCGAGTTGAGGTGGGAACTAATTTGAAAAGGGAAAGGGGTCCACTAAGGATCTTGTTTCCTTTGGAAAACATGTTGGAAGCCTTAGGAATAGAACGAGGTGGGCCAAAGAATTTGGAATTTTTTCACAATGGAAAACTTTTTTATTTAAAAGCAGCACTGGGTCCTGTAGGGAACACATTTTTTTTTAAAGATTTTCTTTTTCTAATGCTGTCATATGGATGGATGGTGGTGGGCTTTTCCTTGCATGTCACCATCCTTGTGACTACAGCCAATCACAGAGAGTGGCAAATTGCCATCTGTCTAATTATTACTAATTAGGCAGATTTTCCTGCGACTGCCTGCGATTCAGTATTTTGTGATCCAATCTAATAATACACCGGTCAGCCTGTGAAATACTGCTCCATTCACAAAAGGTCTGTGCACAATTTGCACCCACTTTTTGAGAATCAAATAATAATACAACAGCACCCTAACTTGCATTAGGAGATTGATGCCAAATGTGTACTCTCCTTGTTTGCAGTTCTACTTGGTGGTATATGCTTATTGAAGTCTGCATGAAGCATACTAACACAAAATTTAAGCTGGTTAGACAGCAGTCGGGAAAATAGTAAAGTTTCTCTGCATATTGGCACTGCTACTTGCCAAGTTGTGCAAATTGTCTGCTATTTAGCCAGGCACTAGGTCAATAATGAAGTTTCTTCTCTATTTACCAGGCCACTGGCCAAATGGTATATAAAGTCTGCTGTTTAGTCAGCAGCCTGGTAAGTGCTGAAATTTCTTTACTATTTGCAAGGCCTCTTGCTAGACAGTACATCCCTTTTGTTATTTAGTCAGCAAGCAAGTAAATAGTGAAATTGCTTTGCTATTTTCAATGTCCCCAGCCCAATAGTACATAATTTCTAACCAGCAGCCAGGTAACTAATTAAGTTTACCTACCATTTGCATGGTTGCTAGCCAAATTGTATATAATGCCTGATGCTTTCCCAGCAGCTGGGTAATGAGTGGAGTTTTTTTGCTGTTTGCTTGACAGCTGGCCATACAGTACATATTTTGTGTTAGCCTAAAACCAGGCAAGTACTAAAGTTTATTTGCGATTTGCATGTCTGCTGGGAAAATAGTACATACCTCTGCTATTTTGGCAGTGACTGGGTAAATAGCGAAGTTTCCTTGTTATTTGCACGGGTGCCGGGCAAACAGTTCAGAATCGCTACCATTTCGTCAGCGGCCTGGTAAAGCATTCAGTTTCTGTGCTATTTTTATACCCACTGGCCAAATGCTAAATATAATCCTGGCCCCCTGATATACCTCCATAAAAAAATTGTTGTCCAGATATTTTCCTTTTTCATTTATGTTTTTGGATCATTAGAGAAGTAATTTAGCTTGAGTAGACATTGCTGATCTGGGTCGAATTTTTCTGGATGACATTTTTAAAAATGGTGGATGTGTTCCAGTCATGATGTAATATTTCAGGAACCATGAGACTTATATACTTCATTTTGGTGTCAAAACATAGGTTTTGGGGTCAAGTAGCCTTATAGAGACAGAAAATAACTCCTCCGAACAAGCCTTCCACCATTTTCCAAAATGGCAGCTATAATAGAGGAAGAAGAGACATATATAGAAATAAAACAAATAATAACTGTTTTTAATCCTTTTATGTATACACCAAACAATGTTTATGATCTGAATATGAAAAAAATAATGTTTATCACTCCTGTTTTAGACACATTATCATAGTTCACTTTATTTATTTGTTTCGGCAATTGCTCGTGGTACATTTGCAGAATGTTGAACATTTGCAAAAAGCATGTTGACAGGGACATCTTTTGTAGCACAGGTTTTGCAAGTACATGTCTGTGTAAGTTCTGTGGGTAGAGGCTTTAGAAATGTCATAGGTATTAGCACCCCATCAATATTTTCCCAACCAAATTCACAAGGATCTTTCTCTACATATGCATGGCCCAAAATATTTGCACATCTTCTGATCAAGTAGAACACTCTTTTAATGTGTCGATTTACAGAATATGATGTCAGTGGAAGGTCTCTTAGTGGGAGTGATCTCTTGAACCCACTGTACTGAACATCGTCAGATGTGTGACAGTCAGAACTCCTTTTTCCTACACGCACAAGGTATTTTTCTACGGCTTTAAAGTCACATTCTTCTTCTGTCTCAGCAAAACCTTTTAGAAACTTCACAGGTTGGGCAGTTAAAGCTCCAAGCTTTGTTCCAATTTTACTCATAGTTCATCACCCATAGGTATATGTGCCTTGATAAGAGCACTGGCATCTCTGGGTCAAGTTTCTTGTACAGAATATGAAGGGGGATTAAGTGCCTTTTCTCGCCTGTTCCATAACGTTATCCATAACTCTGACACTCCTTGACTTATGAGCATTGCAACAAATCTAAGTAGCACAATAATAACATTTGTGTCATTTAACAGTACAATGACTAGATTGGAACCATTTTGAACAGCCCACTCAACATGTGGCACAACATGAAGTTCACCTCCTTCCAAATTGCTGTTAAGTTCTTGAACAATATGGCACATACCTTTTGGATATATCTCTACAGGCACCAACTCCTCATTGACAATCATTCCATTAGCAATAATTGGAAATTCAGTGCTCACTGAAGAATCAGCAATGTTTTGGCGAGTTAACATCTCAAAGTTCATCTTGTTCGAGTTGATGACCAGAAATTATCAAGTTGCACAGGTATAAGTGTCAAATTTTTGATGTAGGCAAAGTCATTTGTTCCACTTGTAGACATTCATCTGATTCTCTCACATTCTTTGATAGCTAGTTCAAGATAAATGTCAAAGACAATGTGCAGTTCTTGGAAGGTGCATACTGACTTTGATATCTGTAGAACAGCCTGAATGACCTCTTCAAAGTTTTGCATGGATGAAATCTTGACCATTCACAACTGTGATATATAGTCCACAACAACAGCAGTTTACAATGAGGACACCTTTTCGAATTGAAATTCTTCAGGTGAAAATTTTTACTGGTTTGGTTGCAGGATCTCCCTCCATCAAATAATGCATTTGTTGGAAGAAGATTATGCGACAGAATGTCCATGATAAATTCATCCCTGTCTTTTGCTACATCCATCTCTGTATGTGCTTGCGAAAGTAGCTTTTTGTAACCTGTTTTGTAGTGGCTTGTTGGACAAAACTCTTACTGTGGCAACTGATGCGTAGATGTTTAGCTTCAGTGATTATGTCAAACAGCTTTTTCTCTTTCAATACAAATCTGTTGTGCTTCAGTACTGCGTATAGTTTCGATCCATGTTCCAGTACATCTAGTAGACGTGTCCTTATATCGCTATCCACATATTGTTTGGTCACGAAGTTGTGTAGTCGCACAGCCTCAGTCGTTTCAAAGGGGTTTCCTTGCTGCTACATGAAATGAAGAAGGCTGTCAACATGTTTATTAAAATGTTCCCCTCTCTTTCCCACAAGTTCATGGTGAGGAACAGTTCACAATGGTCCATTAATTTTGAATGTGTCATCTCTCTGAAAACATTGCAAATAGAAAGGTAAACTAGCTGCCATTGAACAACATATTCACTTTTACGTGTCTGACCAAAAATTCCCTTGGAACTATTCTGAAATCTCTGGATCGTCTGTTTCATGTTTCTGGAGCCACAGCATTGAACCTTTCCTCTCTGTCATTCATCACAAAATGTCTTTGGATGAATTTTCTGTAGAGGTATGGTTTTTTCACTTCTAGCTGCTTCACTCTTTCCAAATACCAGGGCCCATATCTCAGGTAGTTTATGCAATCGAATTTGCGAAACTCAGTAATCAGTGACTCCACAGTCCTCACATGCAGCTCCCTATCACCTTCCCAATCAGCATATACCATGTTTTTCACTAGAGCTATCATGTGTAAAATATTTCCCAGTACTTGAAAAGTTCTGATTTTTCTTCACATTCTTTGACAAATTCTATGAACTTGGTTTTTAGGCTTTCTGATTTTGAACTGAGTGTATTGAACATTGCCTGGCTTTGCATTATGTCTTTTGAATGAAGTGCACCCTTCTGCCTTGTTCACTTCTGAGATAAGATATGCAAAACCTAATTTGTCATTCTTGTTCCAGAAACCATTCCAACGCAATGTTTCTATAGCCTCAGATATGATGAGCATACCTTGTAATGAATGAACATAATGAGTTTGGTTCATTCTGGACAGTTCTGCTTCCAAAGATTTCAGCCTCAATAAGTGCTGTCTATACCACATCCACTGAGATAACTTGAAACACAACTTTTATCATGTGGAAAACACCCATCATTGGATAAAGATCATCCAATTCTACTGGATTGCTCATAAAAATGTCAGCTACAATAAGGAAAACATCTTCATCTCAGGAAAACTGGCAGGATAGGCTGATCTTCAAGCTGAGCATGCACATTTTGGAAACTTTTTAGAGCTGTGTATACTGTTGTGTAGTTTGTGACTAGAGATGGTATTACTGGTAAAAACCTAAACTTCTTCAGTGGGATGGTATTCTGAGAGATCAGAGCATGAATTCCATCCCATAGAGGAACTGGCTTTTCTTCATTCTTCAGCCCACACCGAATAAGCGATATGATAAATTCAGTTAAATCAGCTTTGCGGATCGCAGCATTAGGTAGAAGAATATCTATGTCCTCAGCCACTTTGAAGCTTTCTGGTAGACTGGAATGTGTTGATGGCTTGTAGTGATATTGCACACATTGGAAAGGCTGTTGGGTTATACGTTTGCAGCTTTGTTTGTTTATGCCTACAGCTGACACAACGTGTTTTCCAGCAGCTACTTTATTGGTATAGACTTGAAAAAGCACCATGGCAGTATCACGTGTGCTGGATGTTCCTGACAAAAAAGAGATGTCTTCAAAATCAAAATTATCAAGAGTAGCAATTGTAAATCCTTTCCAGGTAAAGTGACTTGGAAGTGGTGTGCTGTCGGATTCACAAGATTATACAACATGAGCTGCTAACAAGTTCCTGCTCCATACTATGCCATTATAACTTGTTGATACACCAATCCTATTCATGGAAGTGATTAGCTCTCTACTTTTGCACTTGTCATAGATTGTGTGGGCAGTCATCATGTGTAGCAGAGTTTTCTTTTTCAGTTTTGCTTCGCTGATATTAAACAGTGACGTAAAAAGTTTTAAGACAGCATCAGGCATTCTTGTTGACTCCTCTGATTTGCGGAGCTCTGGGGCATCACAAAATTTGTCATTAAGTCCAAAATCTAAATCTTTCAGGATGTTTCTTAAAAAGGTTCCTATTGATTTTACTGCATCCTATGATCTTATTTTGGCAGCAAGAACTTCAGGAGTCAAATCAGCTGAGAACACCATAAGTGGCTCATTCTTTTTGTTAGACTGACAAAAATGAATTCTGTCATTGTACATTCTCACCAGAAAAATCCTAATGTCATTATTATGGATCAAAACAGTTTCATCAATGTTGACCATTATTTCTCTGTTCTCACTGAGTGTGAACCCATAGCCAGCACTCTAGAGTGGCTTTAAAACTTCATTGCTTTTTCAAAGAGTACAAACTTAACTGAAGGCTGGTGGTTATGTTGCTGCTGGTAGCTCATTGTACATTCATATTTTCAAATGTATGCATGCATGCAGTTCAGGTGGGCATACAAATCCGCTGCAAATACATTCACCTCACTGTTTAGATAAGCTTCTCAGCTGAAAGCTTCATCTTGGTAGAAACTAGCTAAAGATAAAAACATGTTTGCCCTTTGAGACTCACATACTCTATACTTCGTTTTTTCATCAATCCCTTTGGCTCTTGTTCTAGCTAAACCACAGATAACACACTGAAGATCCCCTGCTTTCTGATCAGTTGTTGGAGGTGGACGAGGGGTAGCCATCGATCTTCGAAGTGGATGGGCATTGGGTTTGGTTGTCACGTTCTCAGAAGACTCGGATTCTTGTTGTGATTCACTGGTTTCTGCTATTTTTTGACAAATTCTTTCCAGGGTTTTTTCCATTGTATACACTTGTAGCACTTGTTACAATGATAAAATATTTGATCCTCTTCATCCATCAGTTTCGATCTTTGTGAACTTCGTCTTGCCGAATTTCTGCAGCTTCTCGAACTGTCTTCTGCCCAGCCGTACTTGATGTTAGCTTTTCTTTCGGATTAGTTTGGCATATCACACATTTTTCTTTGTTGAAGGAGTCCTCAGATTTTGTAGTTAGCAACACTCTGTCAGGAGGTAAAGATCCTCTGCTACCACCTGCTTCACTCATGTTTACGAATTTGAATCAAAGGAAAACCTGAAACAAAAACAATATTAACATAAATTACCCATGTGATGGCTAAAATACATCATTATAGTGCCGCCATTTTGGATATGAGGAGTTATTTTCTGTCTCTGTAAGACTACTTGACTCCCAAAATCTATGTTTTGACACCAGAATGATGTATATAGGTCTGATGGTTCCTGAAATATTACTGCAACACATCCGTCATTTTTAAAAACGTCATCCAGACAAATTCGGCCCAGATTAGCAATGTCTACACAAGCTAAATTACTTCTCTATAGATACAAAAACACAAATCAAAAATAAAAATCTCGGGACAACAATTTTTTACGGAGGTATATCAAGGGGCCTAGACTAAAATGTCTCCTATTTAGCGAACGGCCAAGTAAATGGCAGAAAACATTCGCTATTTACCCAGCAGACAGCTAAGTAACTGCTACCAAAAAACAAAGGCATAGCCAGAACTTCTTTAACTATCATATCTAGCACTTGTACAGTATGGTGCTCAAGGCTTGAAGCAGAGTCGTTGACACCTTCTGCAGCGGTTTTGGAATAACAGGAAGCCTAAAATTGATGACATCAAAGTTATCTTTACTAGGTTTATTTCACAGTAAGGTAATCACTTTTTAATCCGTTTCAAAAAGGCACTTTCACACGGTGACACTTTAAAAATGGAGATATTAATTGGGGAATTGTTGTAAGATCCATGCTTGGATCTCCTGTAAAAACAGCAGGTTGGACATATCCTAATAGAGTGACAATTGCCCCAGACTAAGAATAGTTCTATGACTAGTGTTACCTTCCTTCGTTTGCCAGAAGGAAAAATTAATGAGAGGAGGTAAAATAGTGCACATGGTGGAATAGGTGCAAAAAACAATTGATGGACAGAATGCAGAACAATGTCATACATTCACCCCAGTACAGAGATCTGGGCCTAAATCCATCGTTTTTTGCTCACCATGCCATTCCAGTTTGAACCCAGCCATATGCAAATCAGTCTTGACCCTGTGCCTCATGGGAACAGTCCAGCCCGAACTGCCAAGCCTGGTCCTCCCTGAACTGGAAACAAGCATCCTAGGACCGGTTTCGGGGTTTCACCCCTCTTCAGCCAGGATAGCTTGATTCCAGTGGCATGGAGAGCACAGGACCCACGTCTGGGCATACCCGTCCCACTCGGGGTGACAAATGCAAAAAAACAATTGATGGACAGAATGCAGAACAATGTCATACATTCACCCCAGTACAGAGATCTGGGCCTAAATCCATCGTTTTTTTGCTCACCATGCCATTCCAGTTTGAACCCAGCCATATGCAAATCAGTCTTGACCCTGTGCCTCATGGGAACAGTCCAGCCCGAACTGCCAAGCCAGGTCCTCCCTGAACTGGAAACAAGCATCCTAGGACCGGTTTCGGGGTTTCACCCCTCTTCAGCCAGGATAGCTTGATTCCAGTGGCATGGAGAGCATGGGACCCACGTCTGGGCATACCCGTCCCACTCGGGGTGACAAATGCAAAAAAACAATTGATGGACAGAATGCAGAACAATGTCATACATTCACCCCAGTACAGAGATCTGGGCCTGAATCCATCGTTTTTTTGCTCACCATGCCATTCCAGTTTGAACCCAGCCATATGCAAATCAGTCTTGACCCTGTGCCTCATGGGAACAGTCCAGCCCGAACTGCCAAGCCAGGTCCTCCCTGAACTGGAAACAAGCATCCTAGGACCGGTTTCGGGACCGGGGTATGGTGGAATAGGTGAAATGGCATCTTCTGCCAAGTATTGTTTTATACCTTTCATTATCTGTTCTTTCTCACGTTGGCTGCAATCAGATTAAATGTGCTTTTGTAGAGAGCACCTCCCCAGATAGCTGGACCCAGATATACACAATGTTAAATTGTGCATAACTCTTGGTGAAATGCTGTTGCAGGGATTCTGCCCAAGAACAGAACTATGCGTAGTATTATGGGACCTTAGTGCGTAGGGGCTGAGTCATCCTACCGCCTTAGTACCCATGAGCCCAGGACCGACTAGCTATAGTGTCTCACTTGCCCTCCTACTCACTCACAGAGAAACAAGTGATTAGACACCCCAGAGCACAACCCTCCTGAATCTCTCAGGCTCGCGGTTGCAAGACGCACCCTTTCGCTTGCACTCTTGTACCTGTCCACCATAAGATCTGACAGAGACATGAACCAGTTTAAAATATTTATTTTAACTAACGTGCTCTAACATGCAGTATACGTGCCACAACAAGCAGGAAAGTGCATAATACAAATACAGTCAGCATAGCAGCTAGTCCATAAATCATGAAGGGAGATGTCATCATGAAAAGACAATAGAGCCTAACCTCCCTCCCCTGCTAAGAAGCAGTATTATTATATATTAGAAGATCTCTGGGTTTTGTCTGCAGACCCCATACCTTAGACTATAGATGGTAGTTCTACATTATAGGTGCTGTCTCTCTCTTCTTCCTGGAAAGATCCCTCTCCAAGTGCCCGCTCCCTATGCATGTATCCCAATAATACCAAAGTACAATTTCCAAACAACAGCTGCATTGGTATGTTTTGTCTAGGTGCTATGGCCTTACCAGAATAGAATAACAAGGGGCGTTGTTTATCGACCTTGTGCACCATGTTCAGACTAAATCCCAGGAACTGGCAGAGAGTGAACACAGCAGACGGTTCTCATGTGAAAAGTATGAACAAAGTCTTTGCAAAAATAAAGCCATGTAGTAACGTGCGCAAAGCCACGTACAGTCTGCAGAGCTCATGCTAACTTAGAGAAGACAACAATGTCCCCATGGGCCATGTGACACTGCGTTAATCCCACCCAATCAGAATTTGAATAAATTATTTTTTTCTTTTCACATATAAGCTTCTGCTACATGGCGAGTTTTGCATTGTGCTCACCTTTAATATTCACCCTGTATTTTCTCCATATTCTGTCTTCTAGATTCTGGCTGTCATGTTTCAAAATGTTTATTTTACTTCAAGTGTGTGTTATCCATTTGAATTCTGGATCTCTTGTCATTCACATACTGACTTCCCAATTGTATCAGAGAAGAAACAAACTATTCTGAGCCTGAAGCATTGCCTGAAACACTAGAATCAATAAATGTATAGCTTTTGACTTTTTGTGAATGTCCCATTCTGTTGTAACTCACTTGTGTGCTCTAAACCCCAGAATGCTTTGTTCTTTAGTGTATAATGGTGAAAGTCAGTACACGTACGGCATGACGTTACATCCACCTCACATCCCAGACAAAATATGAAGAGGTTCAAGTCTATGTGCTTAAATTTTACACATTTCCTTGACGAAGGATTAGCCATATAAAGGTGAAGTGGGTATGTCCTCATATTCCAGTCTATTCATAAAATGTTCAGCCTAGGATGTGTGAAATTGACGTTCAAAAAAAATCCCTTCTGCACTTCGTCCATGGGGAACATTGTATGCTATTTAGAAAAGTACTTATATAGCACTGTTGTACACTTCTGAGTTATACACCATCCAGCTGGAAGTTACATGCAGTAGAACGTCATTGCTTTGGATGCTCATGTGTCAGTCAGGCAGGGATTAAGCTATTCTAATGCCGTGCCCCTAAATTTCATTTACATTTATCCACCATTTTCCTCAAACTGAGCCTTTGCTTGGTAACTTTACCCTGGATGTTGAGTCCCAGACCTCCAAACCAATCTCCATGCTGTTGGAGCTACAGTCAGTAACTTTACACCTCACAGCCTACAACCTAACTCACACAGTGGAAACAGAATTTAAATTACTCATATCAAGTATATACTGTAAGATGCTATACAGAAGTGGTCCTTTCTGGACAAAACAGAAAGCATCCAGGACTTTAGAATCAATACCTCTCTACTCACCACCCTTAGATTACCCAATGCCCAAAGGGCTGTATGATCGCTGACCTCTCTAAGCCCATTGACTCCACAATTCTTACTGTGTGCACAGATCTAATTTGAGGAGTAAGAGTCCATCCTTGTACATGTGTTTCAATTCCCACCCATTATACAATTCCATAAAACCTGAGTTGTGCTTGCCTGACCTATCACATGCAGTGTGCATTTCTGTCCCAGTTTGAGCCACCTGAATTGCATGACGAATGCTGATTGCATCATCATTGCTCTCCATAAGTCATCTCATTCACAGTTCCCTACATGTCCTTGTGTTACTTGCTCAATGCATCACATTTCGTAATTAGGTCTCCTACACTTGCCTGCCTCCAACAGTTTACATACCATCAATGGATAATGGTGTATTATAAATTTCTCATGCATGATCTCCTTTTCTGCTTAGGTACTGTTGTATCTCTCATTCCTAACAACATCTCTATCTCTGCCCTGCCACTAAATGAGCATTTCAAAATGGTAGAGAAGTAAAAAATGGCTCCTCACTTCATGTCTGATTAAACAAAAGGCCTGGATGTGAGAAAGTACTTGGAAGACCTCCGCTACTGTGGCAGCCTGAAGGCCCTTGATATGTTGGGGAGACAAACCGACAGGAGAACAATATGTAGTCCTGTTGGTGTTGAATCTACTTGCCCAACTGCTGGAAAAGGAAAAACAGCAATGCTGTGTGTGCCATTTACATACAGTTAATCCCTTCATACATTCTAGTCAGACCAGTGTCCAAGGTTTTCGCAAATACACCAATGGATTTTTGAAGCTCTTCCATCAACCACTCCACTTGTTTAACTTAATTCTTCTGTAGAATACACACTTCAGGAAAATGTGCTCCATCTCTATTCTCAAGCAAGGGACCTGTATACAATCCTCCATCTATATAGACAACACTGGGGTTCTAGCAGAAAATGTGTTATTAATTAGGGAAGGGGAACCCTTATCAGCTTAATGAACACACACAGGGTTGTTCTCATCACAAATATAAGTCAAACTCTGTTCTACTACTGGTGTGGTGCAAACAGCAGGCAATTCCAAACATAAATGTGTGCTAACTACACACTGTTCAACAATTTTAAAGTTAAGAAACCAACACTATAAAATTTTGAAACCAATTTGGAAATCAGATAAGGGGAACCACAGACATAAACATTTAAAGTTTTAAGGCAAAAAGTGCCTAGAAAAAGTAAAGGGCCTATGTAAATTCTCAGTTGTTGGAGGGCTAGAGGTGATTGCAAGATGACCACAATGGAGTGGAAGTTGGATAAGCAAAGCAAAACAAGTCCCCCATGTCAAATGTTTTGCCTTCAAACTTAGTCTACTTTTCGGAAGTCAGAGTCTTCCAGGACGGCAAGGTCCAAGGCTGAAACCAGTGAGGGTCGCTTGAAGTCGAACACAGGTGCCCAAGAAACGAATATGACACTTTACAACGCACACGTTACAACGAGTGTCATTACAACACATTTTTTACATCGCAAATCCATTACAACCCATGTCGTTACAACGCATGTCGTTACAACCCATAATCCATTACAGCGCAATTACTATTCTAACTCCGCCGGGGCGTTACTTTGGGGAATGCGCTGTAATGAATTATGCGATGTAATGACATGCGTTGTAATGGATTTCGCGTTGTAAAACATTCGTTGTAATGACACGCGTTGTAACGCGTGCGTTGTAAACAATGTTTCCCCCAAGAAACCACTGGTTTTGGTGCCAAAAACTCAGATTGGGACAAATTTGGATTTCATAGATGCCTAAGTAGATTCTTTGCTGGGATAGATTTGCTGCCTCACACCAGTTGAAGGTTTTTCCTTTAGACTTAGTCTGTTTTTTGGTGCTCACAATCCACCTGCAGGGCAAGGCTGGCAGCTACCTTCCCAGGTAAGACTTGGTACCTTTACTGCCAGGACCCACTGAAACAGTTTTCAGTGCAGCAAAACGTTCAAATGGGATAAACCTGTTTTTTTTGCCTACTTTGGGAGTACCCTCCCTAGACAAGCGTCAGTACCTTATGCCAGTTCTGTAGTGTAGCTCCTATTTCCCTTATAGGCTCTGCGCATTGGAATAATATATCCTATAGGTTTGACATAGGACTAAGGTCGGTATGTCCCTATCGAGTATATTAAACTTAATTACTTGTGCCAGCCACTAGAAACTTCTTGACGACAAGAAGGGATTAGTTTCTGGCTGCCGCAAAACATGACCACTGTGTTTCCCTTACAGAATCAGGATGTGTCCCAGAGTCGTAGAAACAATAGATAACCATTTCACTCAGCTCAGTCGTGCATGTTTCAGTTATTCTCAGAGTTACACAGAAATAACAGACGGGCGTTTCAATAAAGGATTTATTGAACAGTCTTGTTTCTGTTGTAAGTTATATGTGCTGTTATGATCACAAGACAGTATGCGAGATAAATAATGTACAAGGTGAGCAGTAAAAATAAATAATACTGCGTCAGCATTATCTTTTTAGTATGTATGCATTTACATAAAATGACACAACCTAAAAATGCGAGTACTCATACGATGCGTTTCTACCCTAGTTCTATCCCAGTGTACCTAACCTATCCTAGGTATAGGGAGAAGTAGAAGTAGGTGCTGTATTCCTGACTAGAGTATACCAAGAGTAAGTTACGCCTAGTATGCCAAGAGTCTAGTATGCCAAGAGTCCCTCTAGGTTCTAGTCTGCTCCATACCTGAGAATGAGAGAGGTAGGAATCTCTATCCAGACTCGAACTCCAACACCCCGCAAGGGAAGTTAGATCACTGGAAGCTGGACTCTCTGCGTGCAGGAATGACAGTGTCTTCTCAGTACGTCTGGCCGGGAATCGGGCTCCTCTGAAGTCGAGGTCTCCTCTGATTTACAGGGGTTTGGGAAGGTATATTTATACCTGAAAATGGTAGCATTGACGTGAGTTGGGCAGCGAAAGACGTCATGAATGAATCCCTTAGGGAATAAGAGGTTCATGCATAATGTATGAGTCCTTGAAGAAATCAATAGTCCTGGGCAAGGGAAACTCCCGCAGCCTGAGGGTCTGTTTTTTCATGGACTCGTTGAGACGTTAGGGTGGACGGATGTCGGAAGCCATGCCTGTATTTGGTGTGCATGGTTTATGCCTAAATAAGGCCTGGGATTCTACGCCTATATAAGGGCAGGTTGGGTTATGCCTATATAAGGACATGAGTCTAGAAAGCCCGTTTATGGACACCCTATGAAGTATACAACACCCACTCCTCTTTCGTGGAAACAATGATACTAAAATGCTAAACATCCAAAATGCTAAACATTAAAATAGAGTACCGCACATTAAAACATATCCTAAAAGTATTTAAAAGACATATTTAAAATGCAAAGGTTTCTGTACATTTATAAGCAAAGCTTTTCATTTCCTGCATAAAGTGTGAAATAAATGCAATCGGAATGACAAATAAAAAGCAATATTTACATATGACGAAAATGATCGATAAGTTTGTTCAAAATCAAAGTCATTTCCTATCATGAAATTTAAATGAACTGAATTAGACACACAAGATGACTAAGTGTCCCTGGAAGTACTGCCAAGTCTGTATTATAAGGCCAGTTCTACTATAAGCAGATTGAAGTGCCATTTTTGTGTTCGAAAAATGAGAAAAGTTCAAATCTTGGTAATGTTCCAGGTCTTTGAAAAACGAAGGCCAAATTGTTGCTGTTGCACTGGAACAAAGTATGCCGAATTAGAGTCAGTTCACGGGTCTGGTGTAAACATGAGATCATCTATTTCAATAGACAAAACATCATCCACTGTCGATGGTGTAAGTTCGAACACCTCACGTAAGAGATTGACCGCACAAAGATGGGAAACACCGCCCACAGCATAGGTCGCCGCAGCAATGTTCGCGTCCGTTGTTACCTGTGTGCCTGGAGTTGTTTCTCGTACCTCAGCAGCAGCAGGAAGCGTCTGTGAGATCTCAATGAATGCTGACATCAGTATTGGGAGCCTCTGGGGACAACACGATGCATGGTACCGCTATCGGGACCAGCAAAGTATCGACGTCCTTTGGCGCAGCTGATGGATATGTTAGACAAGCGTCCAACACGCATTCTTCACCGCATAGCAGGCAGCGTAGAACAGGTAAGATGCAATCATGCCAGATTGGTCGGAATGACAGGAACCATGTGGTATTAAGGTCCCGTAGACGAGTCATGCCCAATAGCTGTACTATTCACTCACGGCACTTTCTTTCAAGGAGAGCTTTCTCCATTTCGCTCGGAGTTATTTCTGCGAAGTGGCTGGCCATAGCGCAATAGCAGACAGATGAATAGAATTCCCGCAACAAGTGCTAGAATCAATGGTATGCCACCAAACACCGAATGTGCAAAGTTCAGAATGATTCCAAGTATTGCCTGGAACGGTGCTAAGAGACCGGTGCAAATGCTCTTAAATACATGTACAATTCCCGTTGTATCTGACATGTTGAAGATACGTGATAACATTTCTACGAAATGTATAGGGCAGGTTGTACGTATTAAATTCTGTATCTCAGCCGAAGTCCTTGCAATTTGTAGATCATAGGTTTCTTTGGCCGAGGTCAAAGGCACTGTTTGCTGTAAAAGCATGGCTTTCATTCTGCTTAAAGTATCAAATCTTATAAAAGAGACATTCAGTGAAGGCCATAAAGCCGACTCCCTGACTGTGTCTATCGGGGGAAACAATACTTGCATACAGCAAGTGACCCTGGAGTTGACCGTTACTAGATATGGGATGCCGGGCAACATTCCACAGCAGCTCTGATCATTCAACATGAGGTAACTCCCATTAGAAAGTTGTCCAAACGTTGGTTTAATCACAGCAGCTGGTGAACCGTGCTGATGGCAAGACGAGTTTGCCGCAGAACAATTACAAGCACCGTGCAAAATAATGTCCTGACATATGAGTGAACCGGTCAGTGCAGGTTTACAGTTAATACCGCTAAGAAACACTTCACGATCCCTACTCCAACATTTATGTGTATACGGTAAATTCCAAGATGTCTTAATGTATTCCCTACCCAACCTTTCATATTTGCCTGCTTGCATCTGTCTGAGGCAATAATGGAACTGAAAAGTTGTCACAGGTAATGTTATTTTTCCATGAATAAGTCATTCTGTAGCTGGTTTTTCTGCCACTGTGAATGGTAATTTGTCAATTTTTTCAATGCTCAGCACTCGCTCCTCTTTGTGCCAATTCGATCTGTTTATCAGTCAGATTGTATTCTGCAAACATGGACGACGTGTTGATGAAACGCCAAGGCACATAGCCCGCTCGCAAAGATTGCAGCGTCCATGTCAATAACACAATAGAACGTAATTGAGACTGACCTTGTTGTAACATAGCCAAGTCTTGTTCTAGAATGTCGATAGCAGAGGATACAATGCCATCCAATGAATAAATTCTGGAGGACAAAGTTGTTAACCCATTGTCGACTACAGAGAGTGTTTTCTCTAAATTGATACGATCAAGTTCACGTATTCGTTCTGCAGCCTCTATCTGTGACACTCTCCATGCTTCGTTATAAACAGCGTAGATGCCGGCATATATGAAACGTTTTTGACGCGGTTTTCTTGGTCCAAGCAAGAATTCCCTAAGATCTGCGTCATGTGCAAGTAAGGTTAAGTGTTGCTTCACATCCTTTAGTGTAGATTTATGCAGCCAATCGAGGCATAATTTTCCTACACTATATGTTGTTACTACCCCCGGATGTTGTCTTTGGACATATCTTGGGTCTGGCCTATGAAGAGCAAAGCCCTGAGTTTTGTTCAAGAACCTTTCCTGACAGTTGTTTGTGTCTGTGGGCCAGATCAACCATTTTTTCCAATTTGAATTGGTTCTGTTGAGTTGTAGTATATTGTCAACTGTCACCACTGCCTTTGTTTTATTATCACTGGCAGGTGTTGGCACAGAAGGTGTTTTCATCTCTTTGATCTTGGCTAATCCAAGACAAGATGTCTGTTGGACGGTGTCATTCAAAAACAGTATTTGTTCAGGGATTATACAGGCTCTAAATAAAGCTTCCATACCCTGTACTTGCCAATCTTTACTACCCCAGACAGTTTTTGTCTCAATTGTGTCTTTCCATAAGTCGAAACCCTGTGTAGACAGTTGGGCAATAAATGCTTCAGAGTAAATCTGTTTTGTATTTGTTAACATAATTTTCAGTCCTGTCTTGTTTACATTTTTATAGTAAAACGTTTCTGGATCAGATGTATTATAACCTGAAAAATATGGAAATTTACTAGCAAAAGTTTTCGAACTACCTTGTGTTGGTGTAGGACAATGTTCCCATTGATTATACATAAATATATTTCTTGGATATGCAGTTTTGTGCAAATAATGATGACCATAGTGGTTATAACAATACATTTCTTCGTAATCAGTTGTACCCTCTAAATATTCATTATTAGAAAATGCAGCAGATTTTTCTAGATCAAACATTATATCATGAACAGTCTCTAAGTCCCAATCATCTGAATAGGTACTGGACGTTATCAAATTGCTTAGTGAAAATTTAAACAAATGTGGAATGTTCAATTGTTCACTTGGGCCGAATATTTCATAATCTGTTTTGTCCCACACCATACCATCCTGTATAGGAACAGCTGTGATGTTCACTGATGACAAGTCTCTTGCTTCACGATGGGAAGATTTATGTGGTTTCAAAAGCACGTTTATGTCCTTTCCTTCAATGTTCACATGGATGTATCTGCCACCTATAAGCATGCTTACTGTTGTTACCAAAGCTAGCCAGAGCAGGAAAACAAAAAGTCCAGATGTAATCCAGAGTTCAATCCATGGAGAAAACAGATAAGTCTTTTTCAGAAAGTGAACAAAGTCTTGTACTTGCTGCTTGAATTTTGATGATGCTGGCGTCGTTTCAGGTTCGCTTGGATCCTCTGAGAACGTATCAAAGTCAATGAAATAGCCAGAAGCAGTTCTGTCAATTGTTGGAATTGCAGCAGGATTCGTTGAAATCACAGGAACCAGTTCTTCACGAGTCACGTTGGTGTAGACAGGTGTATTTGGACGAACTGTTATTTGGTTTTCAAGAGGGATGAGTTCCATAGCTTGGTTGCATAGTCCTTCATTTGTTACAGCTGAATTCTCGATCGTGATCAGTCTTTCAGTCTGAACCTCTTGAATAGTAGCGAGAGGAGTGCGTCTGCTACTAGGTCGGAGTCCACGAGGCCTACTGCTTAGTATTGGCCACATACTGTGGTTTGATCAGGTCGATTGACACAAATCTTTTCTCCTTTCTTCCAGCAAGGGGCGGCAGAAGTACTGTCCTTGTTCCTTGAACAGCTAGAACAGGTACCGGTTGTCTGTAAGAAGGTCCAAATTCCTTCTTGTCCGCGATTGTTTCTCTGACCAGATCCCCAACTTTTGGAATCCAGACAGGCCTTGCTGGGACCGTCGATTTTTCCCCAGTGGTGGTTGGCTGTAAGGATACGTTGCTTTGTTTCGTTCTTAACTTGTTAAGTTCCTGTAAAACAGCCAAACGATCTTTGATATCAAATTCTTTTTTGTCCACCACTGTGCCTACGTGTTCTAAGTCTGGAACCCACATTCTTGTCCCAAATAGGACCTCATATGGAGTGACTCCCCTAGAGAACTTCTTGGCAGATTGTTAAGAGCGCGCTGAACGCTAATGAGGTGTTTGACCCACCCATCACCCGAGCCTAATACCCTAGCTGTTATAGACTGCTTTATGTCTCGGTTTTTCCTTTCCACAACACAATTTCCCTCAGGATGGAATGGAGAGGAGTACCGCAATGCAACGCCCAGACTGGCCATGGCCTCCTTGTAAGCCCTAGAGCTAAACGCAGGACCCTGGTCAGAATGAAACGTGCCTATTGCGTATGTGCCGATAAAGACTCGCAAATCTTTTATAACAGTTCGAGCGTCAGCTGAGCGCTGAGGCCATAACCATAGGAACCTAGAGCATGAATCCACTGCAACCATGATGTACTTATAATTACCGTCCCTTTGCAAGGGACCACAGTGGTCCAGATAAACACAAGCTAATGGTTTGTCTGAAATTAACAAGGGTGTCTGCGCAGGACGTTTCACTGTTGAGACTTTCATCTGTTGGCAAATATCACATTCTAAAACATAGTTCTTAGTTTCTTTCCGAATGCAAGGCCACCAATATCTTTGCTTGAGTAAAGATACTGTCGCAGAAACACCTGCATGGGCAGAAGCCATACCTTCGTGTGCTGCTAGGATAAGTCCTAATCTGCGTTCCTTGTTTGGAATTACCCTATCCCCCACTCCAGGGATTCGAGCAAAAGGAACGTTATTCGCATCAATTACATAAGAGTACTTGAGTGGAAACTTTTTTGGTAATGCTGCACTGCTGCCTTTGCTTGAAGCATTGACAGCTAACATTATCTCACCGTCTATTTTTGTTTTTGAACGAGTGATCGCAGCTACGGAAGCCGTCTGAACAGCCCCCTTCGCGGCTTCGTCAGCCAATGAATTCCTGCAACGTGAACGCCATCACGCTGATGACTCAGTGTGTGAATCACGTGAGCCTTTGGTAGTTCGTTTTTCAACAGAACTACTTGTTCCCAAAGCAGTTTGTGCTTAATTGTGCCACCTTTTGCATCCTTAAAACCATTTTCAAGCCAGGTTCGTATATAGTCATTATACGACTGAACACAGTAAAAAGAATCGCACACTATCAGTGTGAGGAATTCTCGATCCGTACTTTCAAGTGCCAGTTTGAATGCCTGTACTTCAGCTCGCTGAGCTGTACAATCACCTAGTGACTGAGTTTTTGTGACCATAGCTCTGAAGATGCCATTTCGTATGCGACCTTTAACGATAGCACACGCTGCACTGTAAGCTTGCTTACTCCCTGTTGCGGGCTGTGCGGATCCGTCAGTGTAAATTATGAATTCATACTGATCGAGGGGCAGAATCTCAGTGGGCAGAGGACATTCTTGTTCATATTGGAGAAATGCCTGTGTTTTTAAATCTGGATCAAATACATATTCAACATCAGTTGCAGCAAGAGAATTAACCCATTGTATCCATCTCGGATGTAAAGCTTTAGCATTGGGAATGCTCGCCTTTGTGACTGCTTCTAAAGCTGGTACTGGGGTAACGACAATTATGCGTTTCCCTTGGGCTAAGGCTCTTTCTTTTGCTACAGCTGTTTGAACTGCTGTCAGAATTTTTTCAGTTGAACTGAAGCGCATTTCTGCTTGTGTGTACAAATGTGATTTGTACGCGATTGGTACTTTCTCACCCTCATTAAAGGTTAAGTAAGTGAATCCACATTGACCCGAAATTATTCGAATCACCAAATGTCTTTGACTTACGCGTGTTTGTAAGTGATTTGTTGCTAACATGTTAGCCTGGAGTGAACGCAAAATTTCTGTGTGTCCTTGTGTCCAGTTTTTTATTGAAAAATCAGGTTTGATTAGTGCGTAGAGAGGTTTAACCCTTTCTGCGTAGTTTAGAATGTATGTTCTACCAAAATTGAGGAAACCCAGGATTGATTGTAAGTTTTTTAGCGTCTTAGGAGGTTGGATCAGTGCACACTTCTCTAGAAAGTTAGCTGCCAAGCTCTTGCCTTCACTTGAAAGCTCATATCCCAAAAATAGGACATTGAGATGGGCAATTCGGGACTTTTAAAGTTGAACTTATAGCCCTCAGAGGCGAATCCCAATATAATGGTGCTCACCCTGTTCAAGTGTTTTTCTAAGTCATCGTCTGTCAGATAAATATCATCGACATAGGACAATGCCTCGTTGTCATAAATTTGTAGCAACTCCGTTACTCTCGCTGAGAATAAACCTGGGCTGTTCTTGAACCCTTGTGGGAGTCGACAAAAGTGACGCTGGGTCCCCATTATGGAGAATGCCGTTAAGTACCTACTTTCAGGTGCTATATTTTGACAAAAGAATCCATTTGAGATGTCTAATGTGGTTTTGTATTTTTGTGCACAATGTTATTCATTAATGCTGTGCTATGTGCATTTTGCACTGCAAAAGTTTTAGAACAAGTGTTTAAATGTCTGTAGTCCAAAACTAGACGATATGTATTGTCTGGTTTGGAGACAGGAAACAAAGGATTGTTCATAGATGAGGTGCTAGTTTCAATCACCCCTTGGTATTCAAGTTGATTTAAAATCTCCCTGACCTGTTTTTTAGCTTCTTGCTTAATTGGATACTGCCTCTGTGCAGTAGGTTCATGTTTCAGATGTATTTTATGGTGAGGGGAGTCCTCATCCCATCCTACATGATTTTTATATAATGCTGGTGCCTGGGCTACTGCCCATTTTCTGTCATATGTATATTTTAAGTGAATTGGAATGTGATTGGAGAAGGCAGGCATAATCATGTCCTCGCCGTGTGGGCACTCCCTGACAAATTGTGGTGGCCAGTCTTTTTCTGCTAGAAGTATGTCATAACCCTTTGATAGTTTTTCCCCAAAAAGTGCTTTAACCTGTCTAGGTTTGTCTCCCTCCATCCGGAGTGTTATTTCATATAACCTTTGTGGAGTACTAACCCTGGTGTCTACAGTTTCTACCGTAACGTACTCATTCAAGTCCACTATCTCCAGAAGTTCCATCAGGTTCTGGCGAGCTATTGTGACTTCTGCTGCACTGTCCAGCATTGTCTGAGCCCATTCCCCGTTTTTGAGTTGTGATCTCATTATTCTCGGCATGTCTTATCTTCAGACCTGCTACTTTCTTTTTGGAGAATTGAGGTTTAGCTTTAATTTTTGTTGCGTGCTTGTCGTCTTTCGATTTCACGCGTTCTTCTCTATGTTCTGTACGTCCTCTTCTTTCCGAAGTCTGTGATGAGACCTGAAAGGGACGAGAGGAACGTGTATCATTATCTTGATACCTATCAGGTTTTCTCAAATTATCCCTATTCCTGAGGTTATACCTCCTTTCAGAGGGCTCCTTTTGAGGAGACCTACCTCGAGATTGAGATCTTTTCTCATTTGAATTTTGTTTAGTAGATTCCCACTTCTTTTTAGAAGATGTAGGAGTTTGTTTAATTGAGTCCTTCTCAGAACTTTCAGATAGTTTTGGTTTAACTGGTCTCCCACCCAAACTATCTCTGCCTAATTCTGCATATGACTGCTCTATAATTCTGGGTAGCTCTGTTTGATGTTCTGTAACATCGAATTCCCTTAGTTTTTGTCGGATCGCCACTGCTGCTGCCTCCCCTTTAATATTAGATAATATTATTGTTGAGACCTGTTCAAAATTTTTCAGTAATTTCATACCTAAATTTAAAGCAGGCTCTGCTCCATATTCGTTTTGAATCTGTTTTAGGACATCTGGTATTACCGCAATTGACGGAATGCCGTGTGTTTTAGTGTAGATGGCAGCAAAGACTGAGCCCCAAGTGGTACAGTCTTCCAGTTGTGGTGTGATCCCCATTGGTAAACTGATGGTTAGAATTCTGTGTTTCTCATATGGGCTAGTATTTGGAAATACTGCTTCGATTTGAGTAATTTTTTGAGCTATCCAAAACGGAATTTGCTCCCGCTTAGTGGGCATTTTACCCATGACTGCGTATAGAGTCTGTGGTGTAATTTTTAGTGTACTCCCTGTGGAGGAGCTTGATTTGGAAGTGTTAATGGTTGTTGGACTGTGAAAGTCCTCATGACATATTGAACCAATTGTCTGTAGATTTTTATTAACTCTGTGAGTTGATTAAGTAGTTCCTCGTCTGACATTATTTCGATGTCTGGATGAGGTGTGTAGCCGGCTAGAATCGGCCATGTTGCTCCTGGTCTGCCTAGCGGACCGAGCCTGGTTATATTTCTGTGATGTTTTAGGGCGCCTTTAAACCAGAGCTGGTGCTCCTGGTATGTTAATGGAATTTCAATATCCTCGAAAGGAATGTATTCCTCCGGTTGTTCATCTTCTTTGTAGAAGTTAAACAAGTGAGTTACTGGATTAGATTCAGGAAATATTACCCATGAATAGAATACCTCTGTCTGAAAGGATTCGTGTGCCTCTATCACGAAAACTGCTCTACCTCCTCTTGGAGATAGGCCATGTTTTATAAGTTTTAGAGTAATGGCTCTTCTTAAGTTAGGAGGAATGTCCTTGACACCCTCTTCGGCTTCATTTAAACCTGTGTTGTTAAATAACGCTGCTTGGGCTGGTTCAGCTGCAGCTACACCGCTTTCGGCGTCTACATTCATTTTGTAGAACTAGTTTCAAGGAAACAAAGATAAGATGCACAATATTGTGGAACAGTCTATCCTTCAACGTTGAGCAAACCAAACAGCTAATATATAGGGGCTTTCCCTATGTAGCCGTGGCGGATATTAACCCTGCCCACTCCAGACGTCTTTTGGAGTATATGGGGTAGGGGTCTCTGAGAGAAAAATAAAAGTGCACAGCTGAGTTACTCAGTATCTAACGTTGAATTACTGCCTTACCAAACGTTGGGCGCCATGTAGTGTAGCTCCTATTTCCCTTATAGGCTCTGCGCATTGGAATAATATATCCTATAGGTTTGACATAGGACTAAGGTCGGTATGTCCCTATCGAGTATATTAAACTTAATTACTTGTGCCAGCTAGCTCAGAGGCCACTAGAAACTTCTTGACGACAAGAAGGGATTAGTTTCTGGCTGCCGCAAAACATGACCACTGTGTTTCCCTTACAGAATCAGGATGTGTCCCAGAGTCGTAGAAACAATAGATAACCATTTCACTCAGCTCAGTCGTGCATGTTTCAGTTATTCTCAGAGTTACACAGAAATAACAGACGGGCGTTTCAATAAAGGATTTATTGAACAGTCTTGTTTCTGTTGTAAGTTATATGTGCTATTATGATCACAAGACAGTATGCGAGATAAATAATGTACAAGGTGAGCAGTAAAAATAAATAATACTGCGTCAGCATTATCTTTTTAGTATGTATGCATTTACATAAAATGACACAACCTAAAAATGCGAGTACTCATACGATGCGTTTCTACCCTAGTTCTATCCCAGTGTACCTAACCTATCCTAGGTATAGGGAGAAGTAGAAGTAGGTGCTGTATTCCTGACTAGAGTATACCAAGAGTAAGTTACGCCTAGTATGCCAAGAGTCTAGTATGCCAAGAGTCCCTCTAGGTTCTAGTCTGCTCCATACCTGAAGAATGAGAGAGGTAGGAATCTCTATCCGGACTCGAATTCCAACACCCCGCAAGGGAAGTTAGATCACTGGAAGCTGGACTCTCTGCGTGCAGGAATGACAGTGTCTTCTCAGTGCGTCTGGCCGGGAATCGGGCTCCTCTGAAGTCGAGGTCTCCTCTGATTTACAGGGGTTTGGGAAGGTATATTTATACCTGAAAATGGTAGCATTGACGTGAGTTGGGCAGCGAAAGACGTCATGAATGAATCCCTTAGGGAATAAGAGGTTCATGCATAATGTATGAGACCTTGAAGAAATCAATAGTCCTGGGCTAGGGAAACTCCCTCAGCCTGAGGGTCTGTTTTTTCATGGACTCGTTGAGACGTTAGGGTGGACGGATGTCGGAAGCCATGCCTGTATTTGGTGTGCATGGTTTATGCCTAAATAAGGCCTGGGATTCTACGCCTATATAAGGGCAGGTTGGGTTATGCCTATATAAGGACATGAGTCTAGAAAGCCCGTTTATGGACACCCTATGAAGTATACAACAGTTCCACAGAGTTGGGAAAAATAATCAGATTTTCTCTACATATTGAATATGTAATTTCTGGCCACTGCTTCAGTCCTGTGGTCCTCAGGGCAGGCTTCTAGGCACTAGGATTATCTTAAGCAAGGGCTTCTGCTGGGCTTAGTCCATATTAGCCGGCTGAATTTTCTTGAAATCAGGATTCCTTACACTTTTTGTGTGACTTTCCTTTATAAATGAGGGCAACATTCCGTGCAGGTACCAGACAAGGGTCAACTGTTGCAGACTGTAATATCTAATACATGGCAGCATGGTTTACTGTGTAGGGTGTCATACTTTTTATCAAATCTGACCTTTACAATCAGTTATGTGTTCTTTGTTATATTCTGATACATCATAATAACAAGCAAATATGTCAAGCTGCAGCATTCATTTGCGTGCCCATAAGACAGTAACAAGTTGACTCTCTCATAGGTGATTTCTTACTGACACATAACTGTATATTAGTGTGGTCCAGAAACCTGTAGAACTATACTAGGAATGCTGTTCAATAGCCAAATCTGCCCACCAGCAGCCTGTGTGTGTTGACATTCTATGTGAACCTTCATGCTTAGACGTCTAGGCTTCCTGTGATCCATGTGTGTCCTGCAAGGAACCCCAGTAAACTTGAACAGTGAGCTCCATCAACACATGCTCATTGTGTGGATGCAATGAAGTTGAATTATCAAGTGTATACCTGCAGTTTTTAGGAACCCACATTACAAGTCTGCCAAGCTGTATATTTGCAGTCTTCTGCCTTTGGAATACATGTGTCCTCTTACGTTCAGCAGCATGTTGTGATTCACTTCCAGGCACTCCATTTGTTTTTTATAGATGGCTTAGGCTAATTCCAAACTAGATGGCTGGACTACTCATACACCAGTGTTACTCACTACAGATAACACACATAAAAAACAATCAGTAGCTCTCACATGTCCAAAGTCTTCCTGTGTGCACTGTAACACATTTATTTATCCAGGCCACGTACATGGATTGCTCTTTAGGATATAAGATGGTCATATGGTCTGGGGCACAATATATCATGAAAGAGGTGCATTATTATGTAGTGTGAATGAGTGCTGTATATGCATATTTGCTGGATGTAGATGCACCAATGACACCTCTCACCAGTTCCCCTGTTAAGTATAGGAGAGTCTGATGAAATTGCTAAGATAGGGGTTATACTTGGACTCTGGACAGGCAGAGACATCTGATGAAAGAAATGAGGATGAACATCCTGTGCCATTTATGAAGAATCAACCTTCAACCCCGAAGAAAAACTGGAGGAATGGCAAAGAGGGAAGGGTGTTCAAGGTAGAGGTCAGCACGGGTCTGTATCGCTCAGCAGAGAAATAACACCCAAACCCCTGAGGACGTCTGCCCTTGGGAGGGGAGGTCATGACATTGACTCCCTCACCATTCACCTTGCCAACACTTTCCTCACCCTTCCTCTTCTGCCTGCATCTGCGTCCTTTGCCTCTAGCACCTCCTCACCTTCTACCACCATTGCTGTATTCCAGAAAATAATTTGAAGCTGCTTTCCTGGAACAGCAATCATATTTACTGTCACAGGTGATTGTGGTAAATTAAACAAGGGATTATTTTATTGGCCAGAAGAGCAGTTGTCTGCCTACCACGGGACGTGGTCATCTATTGCTTGTCATTCCATTCCACATGTAGTTCTTCATCCTCCCACTTGTGAATGATGACTTGAAGCTCAGCAGACAAGCACACTCTAACAATCACCCCATGCTCCTGAACGGCGCAAAATGTATTGAATTTGCAACACCCTCTACAATTTCCCACACACATACACTGCACAAGAGATATTATCGTTCTCTTTTCAAGGTGAACTTGAGATCCAGAGGGAAGGAATATCAGCTTTTTGTTGGGGTGTTTAGATTTTGAAGCTCAGAAAACTGAATACTACCTCCCCTGTCAAGCAGGAGATAAAAACTGAGATAAATCAAGCACATCTATATAGTTGTCTACATATTAGTCATGAATAACCAAGACTTGTCCAGGAGAATAAAAACTATTTTTGTGGTTATAAGTGATTTATTTTAAGTATCTACAGTAGTAATCACAGTCCTGATTCGGACAGAAGTTACTATAACTTTGAATTGCCATTACAAAAGTATGAAACGATTTATAGATTCAAATTCTTTCTTTATAACGTTGCTGCTAATGCATTGTTCTGAAGTCAAATGTTTTTGTACCTCTGAACAACATTACTGTGCTAGCACCTGAAAATGGAACATAAACTCATAAAACTGTGTTAAAATATTTACTTCTATTCAGCAACAGGATTAATTGTATTACTCTAGATTTATGACCCTGGCATTTTTTTGCCAGGTATTTAATATATCAAAGTAGCGAAAGAAAGGACCTCTGTTAGACATGAATTGTGAATGCTGTGATTTACTAGAGAAAGCTGGTTTAGTTTTCCTGGGCCTTCATAAAACAGTCTAAAAATTGAATTAGTCTGGCATGAAGTTAAATTGTCCCACAAAAAAAAATGATACAGCTATTCTCTTACTCCATAGGTACAACATCTATCACATCGGTGTCTTCTTTCCATCAATTCTTTGTATTAGGCGATCTTTCACTCCCGCAGAGCAATTTATGCTAGCATCCTTTAAAAATGAATGTGCAGCCTTTGTCCGGGTGGCTTTAATTTAATTATTAAAATGATATACCAATTATTTAGACTGAGGTATCCAAAGAGCCAAAAATACCTAAGTGTTGTGGCTTAGTTTACATACATCTCACACCTCTTCAGAATTCTTCTCTACCTAAGATGCAGCTGCTTGTATGGTTGGGTTACAGACAGGGTAGTCCGTGGTGCCAGATGCTCACTCTTGCTTGCCCTTTTGTGTTCCTGGCACTGTCTTTGCTGGAACGGGCTTCATGTAAAGACACAGCAGCAAGTACAGTACAAAAACATTGCTATGTCTCTTTTTTTAGTTCTCATTCTTTGCCTAACCTGTAGCCCTTCAGAAGAAAATATGAGGTTTTTGGGGGCCCAAGGGTGGAACAAGGGGTCAAGCTTGTGTTGTCATTTGCGGTCGAATTATGTGATGAACGTAATACCAAAACGACAAGGAACAAGCAAATTACCATTTCAATATTCTATTTTCTCAATTCTGCCGTATTAAATTGCATACTTTTCACTACTTGCCCTCGGCAATCTTTCTGCTTGATATATTGGCTCTACAATTTCCAATTTTAAAAGCTGACATGGTGCAGTCCACGTGGGATTCAGGTTGGAGCACTGCTAGTTTATAGTCTTTTTGTCAAGAAGTGGATTCACTCACTAGCTTAGTCAGGAGGTTCTCACCTCCTAACATGCAATTGGTGTGTATTCACATTTGTTCATGAACATACAAAATTCTGCCTTACTAAAATTGTGCAGTTATTTAATCTTCACCAATGTAAGTGACAGTTTACCTGGGCTTTATTAAACATTTATATTACAGAAGGGGCCCTAGACACTTGTGCTGCCCCTTCTGTAATGCCAATAAGCACAGTCGGTGCAGTGCAGCATTGTGATTGGTCTGAGCACAGCCAGGGGCTGGAGGGGTGGGCATGTTCTACGCACAGGCTGTAATGCAGTCTGCATAGAGAACAGGGAAGGAGCAAGATGGTGTTGGTGTGATTTCTCACGTCGCTCAGCCGCGCACGTAGCTTTCGGTAATCGGCTGTATGGACTGCAGCAAAATGTCGAGGGGGAAAGGCAGTCAGATGCGAACGCTTTACCTTTCAACTCAGAGAGGCTTGGAAACGCTCTTCATCGGCAGGATAAACGCAGGATCTGGAGGCAAACATCACTTTTGTATTTGCTGCTCGATTCCGTGCTACATTGTTTCCGTGACACTCGCGCTTGTTCTGGGATCCTTGTTACCAATCAACAAAAGGATCAGAGCGCGAGGGAAGCGGCCGTGGTTTCAAGCGTGGAGACACATAAAAAAATACATCGGAATTGGAATCTACAATCAATACTTGGAACATGTCATTCCAGTAAGAACACATTATTTTTTTATCCACGTTTTGTATTTGTGCTACTTTGCGCTTTTTTGTGTGTCTTTTATTATAATAAGCACACAAGAACAGAGGCTGCAGATGTCTTCCAGGGGCTCTAGAACCGGGAAAAACATCAAATTAAAGGCTCCCCAACCCACGCCATGCAATACGGCCCCAGGTGAGCCCGCAATACCGGATAGTTCATTAAAAAGTAAAAGGGAGACTATTTGCCCAAAACGCGGCACTGGGAGGATCGGGGGCACTGGGGGCGCTGGGGGAGCTAAGGAAGGTTTTCAACCGACAATAGTGGAAATGCTTACTGGATCTAAGACTTTACCTGTGGCTCCGGATACAATCCCGAGCGGCGCCCATCCCCTATACCTTCTGCAACGTCTAAATCAGACTGCCAGCTTGTAAATGTGCAGGACTGTCTGAATCCTGAACTCAACTCGACAGGATCTCAAGAAAATATTATGCTCGTATCAAAAGAAAAATCTCTGGATGTACAACCTATAGCTCAAAGTAGCACAACAGGACTTGTGGTTTTGGCAGATTTACCCATTGATCCTTTCTTTACTGCACAACCTGCCGCAGACGCGGCCAGCCCCCAACATTTAGAACCTACTAAAATGATGGATGAAAGCGAAACTGGGCTAAATCACCTTGCAAAGGGTATCACGGACTACATTCTCAAAACAGAATCTAATCCTGGCCTCAGAGCCCCTTGGACTCCAGAGGTTAGCGGAGAACATTTCTACTCTGTGTCAGACGGCTCTCTTTCCACCTCCGATGAAGATCAAATTAGTTCCAGCTCTAGTGAAGATATTCATGCTGATCCTTCTAAAAACACAGGGACAGTACAACGTCAGACGAAAAACAGAAATCCCCAGAAAAGACGTAGCCAACTTAAATGGGATTATTCGGATTCGCAAATGTCTTTCCCCCTATGCGAAGAAACTGAACAACTGCCTATCTGGGAAAATGCTAAATCTACAACTGTGACTGAACCTATGGCAGAACCCTCCTTGTCTTCAATTTTGACCTCCATCAAAGATTTCCAAGCAGAAGTTCGCTCCGACAATCGAGCTGCTAAGGGGGCAGCCAAAAAGGTTCAGGGGAGTCTGCGGAAATTAAACAAATTATGTACTGATATAAGTGATCGGGTCAGCATGGTCGAAGGTCGTACAGAGAACCTAGAAACGGAGATAACCACACTGAAAAATCAGGGGTCTGCTCATGAGGCATGCCTGGGAGATGTCAGGATGAAGATGGAGGAGCAAGAAAATCACCAACGCAGGAACAACCTCCGCCTGCTAGGTATTCCGGAAGGAGTAGAGGGAGATGATTCAAGACGCTATATTGTAAAACTGCTACGAGAAACCTTTCCGACACAATCAGACTGGAATTGGGACCATGAAGTCCAGCGTGCGCATCGTTTCCCTTTCCATCTTAAGATGAACCGTAATGTCAGTACTCCATCTGAGGGAAAACCAAGAGCTTTTTAGTTTTCTTTGGGAACTTTCTCCTTAGGCAATTTGTCTACGACCAAGCTCGTCCAAATTCCCCAAAGGGGGTTAATGGTGTGATGTTTTTCGCCAAACCTGATTTTTGCCACACAACTGTAGAACGCAGATGGCATCTGCGCCAGATGATTACTCCATTTCAACAGATTGGCGCCCAGGTGTTTTTAATGAATCCTTCTCGACTAAAAGTTATTTTGAATGGGTCCACCCGGATTTTTATATCCGAGGTCAAGGCAGGGGAGTATCTGGAGGAAGTTAAGAAAAAACCAAAGGGAGGTAAATAAAGGCTTATTAGAAGACTAGTAATATAATTGCTGTTTATTATACTGGAGAAGTTCTCTGGTCTTTGGTATGGCCCCTCTACACAGGGTCCATTTTATATTATATAAAGAATCCTTAGCCGATAATTCTATCTAAGGCGCAGGCTTCGCGGCTGTGAAACCTAACTGACAACCATCATTCAGGCTGTTCCTGATTGCTCTATGTATGGGGGGTGGGAGGGGTGGGAAGGGAGGGGTCACGTTTTGGTGGTGGGTAGGGGTACGTTATTGGAAAATGTCATAATTAACGAAGTCAAAATATTGAAAAAGAAGGGGAAAAAAGACAAAATAGAGTCAATGAAAATGGGAAAGGGAGAACATTTATAGAGGGTAAGGGGAAAAAGAAGAGAACAAATATAATAATTTTTTGGGATATTGAGGGTTGTATAAATTGTAGTTTAATTAAGACGTGTCTTCAGGATAAGAATCAATATGCTAAACAATATGAATGATCAAAGTCTTCTAAAAATAGTGTCCGTCAATGTTTGTGGGTTAAATGATGCCCTGAAAAGACAAAAGGTGGCTCTGGGTTTACGTTCCTTGGGTGCGGATATTATCACTCTCCAGGAAACACATATAGAGGGATCCCAGAAGCACTTATTGAACTCTTTGGGTTATAGGGTCATTGGTGGTACTTTGCAGGGTGCAAAGACACGAGGGGTTGGAATCTTGGCTCAAAATAGGTATTCTTTGACCTCTAATAGGGTGAAAACTGACTCTCTGGGCAGGTGGGTTATTGCAGAATGTCATCTTCCCCCGAACACCAGTTTTACACTATGTTCAATATATGGGAGTAATGTTGACGACCCCGGGGTCATTAACTGGATCTCGGGCGAACTTGCCCATTGGCCACGACCATTGGTAGTATCTGGAGACTTAAATATAAATCTACCTAGTAACTGGAGAATAACTGACCAATGGTCCTATAGAGGTAGAAAGCCTAAAGTCTATTGGGCCCTGTCTAATCTAATGCAAATTCATGGGCTTAACGATGTTTGGGCCACTCTTAAACCAACTTATCCGGGTTACACTTATTTTTCAGCTCCACACCTTTCCTTCGCCAGATTAGATTATTTTTTGGTTTCCTCATCACTACTTCAAAACTGCTCTATAGAAATTGCTCCACGTTTTATGTCGGATCACAATCCCCTTGTGCTTAAAATTAGGGGTTGGGGCCTAGGGAAGAAATCTCGAGCTGGAGTTTCGAAAGAGCATTATTATATGATGAAGATTATCGACTTCATATGCAAGGGTGGATCAAAGAATTTCTAGAAATCAATATAGGATCCGCAGAAGTTAGAATGGTATGGGATGCCATGAAGGCGGGCATTCGGGGAGACCCTGCGGTATTCTATAAGAAAGAATAAAAAAATTAAAGAACAACTAACGAGGGCACAAGATAGGATGAAAAGGGCAGAGGGAAAATTAATCCTAGCAGTTCAATCAGGGGGTGAAATTGAGAGTGCCCAATTAGAAGTAGTAACTAGCAAAGCAGAAATAGGCTCCATCTTTGCAGAAAAAATCGCTATGAAATGGGCATCTGCTAGAGAAAAAATATACGAATGTGGTGATAATATTGGTCACCAACTTGCCCTTAGAATTAGACAACAGGTGTCTGCTTATGAAATTTCATCAATTAAACTTAGTTCTGGTGAAATTACAAATGATACCAATAAGATTCGTAAGGCATTTTGTGAATTCTACCAAAAGCTTTATTACGAAGATAAGTTGGGACCTTCAGGAATAAGAGAGGATGAAAGCCTGGAATATCTGGGTGAACTCACATTAGCGGAGCTTAGCCCAGCAGACCATGACCAGCTCGAGGAAACTCCAGAATGGGATGAGATTTCTAAAGCCCTGGCTAACCTTCCCGACGGGAAAGCGGCAGGACCCGACCATATACCGGTCGAATTTTACAAAATATTTACTCTCCAGATAAATACTCTCTTTACTCAATTGGTTATTTCTATCTTTAATGGCGCTCCTCCACCAGACTCTTGGTCTAATGCCAAGATAGTCGTATTTCCAAAAAGGGTAAATCCCCTCTTGAAATGGGATCGTACCGGCCAATAACTTTGATCAATTGTGACTCCAAGATATACGCTAAAATATTTGCTTCTAGACTATCTCTAAGAATAGACTCCCTGGTCTCACAATGGCAACATGGGTTTGTTCCCAAAAAAGCACGGCGGAACATATTCGAAGGGCCATTACCCTTCTGGATGCTGCACAGGTAGCCGGTGACCCGATTTCGCTTATCTTACTTGACGCTGAGAAAGCGTTTGATCGGGTCTCCTGGACATTTCTCTGGGCCGTCATGAGGAAAATGTGCTTTGGCCCTAAGGCCATACAAGCTATACAAGCGCTATACAGCCACCCCAAGGCTAACGTAACAATTAATGGGGTTCCGACGGAACAGATAAAAATTTCTCGGGGGACCCGCCAAGGGTGTCCATGCTCACCTCTGCTCTTTGCTCTCTATATTGATCCTTTTATTAAAGCAATCGAGAGAAATCAATCTATTAGAGCAACGAGCAGATTTGGGCTGGATACTAAAATTATGGCTTATGCCGATGACTTGGCGATCGTGACTCCCGACCCTCGGAGCGCTATTATTGCCTTAGAACAAGAGGCTGAAAGGTTTGGGAAGATCTCAGGATATGCCCTTAATCAAGGGAAAACCCAGATCATTATTAACAATCAAATTGACTGGTCAGACTGTAGGGTGGTCCAATCCGCGAAATATCTTGGGGTCACCTTAACTGCTAATGTTGATCAGATAGTGGAGGAAAATCTGATCCCATTGGCCACCGAGACTAAACGAGCGCTTAAGCGCATTAATAACCTGCATCTTACTATGGTCGGGAGATGTAATGTTATAAAGATGTCCTATTTTCCCAAACTCTTATATTTTTCAGGGCTATTCCTTTAGAAATAAGCAAAATAATGTTATGGAAATTTAATCAAATCTTCTCCGAATTCATTTGGGCATACTCCAGACCAAGACGCGCCTTCAAATTACTTTCTCTCCCTCGTGAAAGGGGTGGTTGGGCATTACCAAATTTAAGATTTTACTATTGGGCTTCTGTTATGCAATATAGCGTGGTGTTGCTTCAAGATGATATATCTACTTCTATGGAAGGCCTACCATCGCCTTTTCAATTACTTTTAGGAGCAGAGACTCCCGGATGTCTCTGGCGGCAGCTCTCCTTTGGGTATTTTAAGAGGGTAAGATTCAAGACTCTAATGAGCGTCTATAAGGTTTTTGTCAATATTCGTAAAACTTTTGGATTGGGCAATTTGAATTATTACTCCCCTTTCAATAATAATCCTAACTTACCAGCAATCTTCGGTGCTTCTTACCTACGTGAATGGCATCTAGCTGGAATATTGAAAATGGGGGATCTAATAACTTCTGATGGTATAAAAACATATGGTACACTTAAAACCGAATTCCATTTGGGAGATCAGGAATCCTTTAAATACATGGCAATAAGAGACTTCCTGACTCGTAAGACTGGGGGAATTGCCGGGTTTTCCAAGGTGGACCTTATTGATAAATTAAGAAGTTCCACCTTACCAAGGATAGGTTACCTATACAAAATATTAGTCAGCTTGATGTCTGATGACATGCTTATTATTGCCAATAAATGGCAACAGAAACTGAATATACCTCATAATATCTTTAATAAGGCTGTGCAATCTGCCAAGAGCGATCTACTTTCTGCTAAGTTACAGGCACAATTTTATAAAACTGCTTTTTTTATATATTACACCTAGTAGAGTCGCTAAATGGGGAACAGGAGCTGGAACGTTATGTCCGAGGTGCTCAGAATTTGGGGCAGATTCAACACATATGTTTGCCACGTGTCCCCAACTTACGCCATTACTGGATCAGATACAAGACTTTTTTAATAAAGTTCTCTATCAGGAAATTCAGTTAACTCCTATGATTATTTTGTTAGGTATCCAAGAAAAGATTAGCAGAAATAATGGAGGAGCTTTTATTTATGTTGCTATGACGATTTTACGTTTATGTATAGCTTCATCTTGGAAGGACCCTAATCCTCCATTATTTTCTCATTGGCTTGCTCGACTGATTTCTATATATCATTTGGAAAAGGCCATTTTTTCTAAAAAGGAAATCGAGGAAAAAAAGGGGTCTCGCTATCTGGCAACCTATATCTGTTTGGCTTAGATAAATAGCCATAATGGGGTTACACGAAACAAGAGCAATATGTTTTGTGTTTGTTTTTTTTTGTTTTTTTTCCTCTCTTTCTTCTCCTTTTTTTTTTTTTTTCTCTTTTTCTTTCTCTCTGGGAAAATCTACGTTGATGGAATTTTAGGAGATTTATTGCTTGAATATAATTCTATGTTTATTCTTTTCGATGGGCAGGACTAAGACGATCATATCAAATATATTATAATGTTAACAAATCTAAAGTTGATATAATGTGATTGTGTATATATGTATATATCTTTTTCTCTTCCCTTTAATCACTGTTTCATTAATTTTTTGAAAATCCTGAATATTGTAATGATGTATCAGTTCACTCACCACTATATCTCTACCCTGTTGTTCTTTTAGACATGGGGGGGCTGTGGGTGGGAAGGGGGGGCAGGACAAGCTTGAAATGGTTCTTTTATTTTTTGTATAATGACTTTTGTTAATAAAAAAAAAAAAAAAAGAGAACAGGGAAAGTGAGCATGACTGTTTTGGGTGGCCTGAGAGGGCAGGCCAAACAGTCAATGCGCACTTGGGAGGGTTCTACCACTCTTCCCCTACTCTGCAGCCCCGCCCGCAACCTAAAGCAAAGCTGCCACAGCAGGAGGACAAAATAAAATGATAATAAAATTACATTATTATCATTTTATTATTTCCTTTCTTTTACTGCTGCAGAGTAGTGGGGTGACGCTCCTCCGTCATAGCGGAGGAGCCTATACTGGATAAGACCTACATAAAAGGGTGTTCTTTCATTGCATGGGGGCATTGGCCCATGCAAATGAGGAAATCTCTCTGCCTCGTCGCTTGCACCATATTATAGATGCAGGTGCAGACACAAACAGACCATTAGGCGTACTCACAATGTGCCACACAAAGCTGGCGCGCTTTCAGTACACCCCCTGAGGTCAAAGGGGGTCCCATGGACTCCCCTGACAACCCCCTGCAGGTAGGTGCTGTCACTCACTGCACCCGCCTATATGGAGATCTCTTGACTCTTTTTGAAGTGCAGGCAGGTTGCGCTTGCATAGAGAAACATGGAGTGGCTTTGAAGAAGCTGCTCCATATGTCACTGAATATGCTGCCACTAGGGCAGCGTCAGTTCGCAGCAGCCCTGAGGGCAGCACATTCATTGTAATAGGGCGCAATTTCCCTGTTTGTGCCCGGCGCACCTGTTTATAGGTGCACAGTGGCACAAACATGAAAAGTACTCACCATTTGTAATACAGTCCCATGTACTGCATTAGTCTGAGGGCCGCTAGTTGGCACAGCATGTTTGTGAATTTCCAAATAATGCTCATTGCTCAATCATGGATCTTAAAAGAAATCTAAGTTTATGATTAAAGTGAGAATGGATCTTAAAGCCCACAACTTGCCTTACGGCCGTGTGTGCTTTTTTTTTTAACTTTAGAAGATTTAGGCTCTGATTACGAGTGGGCCATGTAAGCGAGAGGTATTTACTGCACTCAATACATACCCATAACGTGATGCGAGGTGTTTAGCGTGTGCAGTTAATTCCTTATATTCCACTTTAGTATCTAGAAAATAAGGAATTATACATGGAATTGGTGTTCCAACGTCACATTCTGTGTGTATCTGAATTACTGCATGGTTTTTTCCTCGCAGGTTCAACCGGTCGAAATTTATCAGGGCATTTAGAGAATAATGGAGGTGTGGAGTTTACTGTACATCTCAGAGTTTAGGCCTCCGTTCAAACATTTATGCATGGATTGGAAATTACCTCTACACTCATAAATAACTCCGAAATCTAAACTTGATTTTTCTATGTCATTGACGCATAACACACAAGCATTCTAGCAACAGAACCTGCACTGTTAAGGCAAAGAAGGCAGAGGCGAATGTAGTGGCCAGGAAAAGTGTTTAGGCTTTTTATAAGCTAGCTTATGCAGCTTCCCAATACATAATACTAAAAATGCATAGATATTTCTGAGTATCAGTTGCATTTCACGTGAATAGGTTAATTCTCATCGTCATAACACAACTGCCAAGTTTTCTTAACTGTGTAGCATTTTAAAATATTTAGCATCCTCCCTCTGTGTTTTCCCATGCTTATTATAATGCCTTTATTCAATAACAAATGTGCGCAACAAGTAGTATTTTATTATCTAGACTAAAATCGAAATCCTGCATGAGGTACTTGCCACGCTGTATTTCTTTACATTACATTCTAATGGCCTGATTTAACTTCTGAATGTACCTGGAAACTCAAATAGGTCCACTCATTCATGCCACTATCAATAGATCTTGTATGCAGACTAATGCCATTTACTTGTGATATCCCATATCTTCTCTTTGACTCTGCCCCCACCTGGAAGCTGCCTCTTGAGCCATCTATTCAGATCAGTCTCAGCGTCACCTAATTTAATGGCCTCTCTCTCCAGCTATTCCTTCTCCTCCCACACATCATTATATTTACCCTCTTGCAACATGTGTCTGTCAATTTTTCAGGGTGAATCTAACCCAGATACCCACCTACCAAGAACCAACCTCAAACTTTGCACAACAGTTTTAAAGATCATTAACCTGAAAATGTCATCACTATTATGACTTCCCTTCATCTTTACTTTTATGTGAACTGCACTCTGCACTTTGCCGAACTCCTTTTCGGGGAGTTCGGGTGTTCCTTTAAGAGTGGCCATCTTTTTTGGTTTCGGCACTCTAGAGGTTAGCGGGCACCAGTACTTAATGTGCCTTCCACCGCGGACGCACAAGGGGGGCATGCTGAAGGCACGCCAAAGGCAAGCCCGTCTGCGCCCGTCCGCATCAGGAGCATGGCCAGCTCCAGCCATGCTCCTGACCTCAGCCAGGTATTACAATGACATCTGCATTTTTAAAAGCATTGAACACTACTTTTAAGCACTGTGACATTAGTCTCTCACCAAATAAAATGAAAGCCCAATTGGCATGCCTTAACTGCAGAACTGTGCTTGGTTCCTTCGCTGAACTGCCTATCACCCCTATTGACAGGTCATTGGTAAACCCATTATGTGGTGGCCGTATTAACACCCGTTCCATGTGCAAACATGCCCAAGAAATCCATGACTTGCTTCTTGATTTTCGGCTGGATTTTCTTTTTATCATTGAATCGTGGCTTAAGGAATGGTGCATTCCTTATGTTGTCCAGGCCTTGCCTCCAGGCTATACTATTCTTATGAGAATGAAGACCCTTGGAGGCGGGTTGGCAATTATCTTTCGAGATTCCTATCAATGTCTAACCTTCGATGTAGACCCTTTGAAAGGGGCCTAAAGCCTCGGATTCTCTTTAAGCGCAGCTCTTCCCTGTCTATTGCCGGGGAGCTTATTTACCAACCTCCAGGCCACAGTTCCTGTTTTCTAGCATCCTTAGGAGATGCTTTAGCCCTACAGGTTTTTCGGTACTCAAATTTTACCATCTTGGGAGACTTTAATCTCCATCTTGAATGTAGTAATGAGCCAGAAGTAGTACATTGTTCAGACACACTAAATACTTTTGGGCTCCATCAATTGGTGGTACTCACCACACATTTTGCAGGACACACTCTAGATGGTATTTGTTCCAATTTTTCAATACTTACAGTTGAACCCCCTATCCGGCAGGCATGGTTGGATCATATGTTGATCCCGTTCAGTATCAATCCTCAGACAACCAGTTTGCCTTTTGTCCCCTCAGCGTCAATCCTGCAAATGACACGTAAATGGGCCAAGCTGATGGATGATCCCGAGTTGACCAGATGTGCATCTGCCTCCACTCCCACTTTATCAGGATACACTATGGAGGACGTTTTGGTTTTCAAGACCTGGATCACTCAGGTCACCGATAAACTAGCACCAGTAATTCAAATAGTGAGGAAACAGAACTCTCAGCCTTCAGCCTCCTGGTATACTCAGGCTTTAGCAGATCACCATCTATGCTGCAAGCAGCTTGAGCGGAGGTGGAGAAGACCCTGTAAGGCAGAAGTTTGGTGCAGTTTAGATCGTCCCTAAAAACCTACCATGCTCAGCTCAAGATAGCCAAAAAAAGTCTACTTTTCTAAGCAGATAATAGAAGCCCACCACGATCAAAAATCTATCTTTACAATTGTTAAATCAGTCTTACAACCAAAAGTTTTAGATAAAGATAACCCCCTCTCACAGACCCTATGTAATCACATTTCCTCCTTTTTTGAAGAACAAATTCAGGACAAGACAGAGATTATGCTCTTAGGGAAGACCAAACCCTTCAGTCAAGTATTATGGAGGCCAGACTCTGCATACCCCGCCCAACACAGTTGAGGTAGTAAAAACCCTGGTGTGAAATTTGACACCTCTATTTCCTTTAGTCCACAAGCAGGAATATGTTTCAATTTAATAAAATCATTCACTTTTTGTTTTTTGCTATCTTCCCTTTGCAGCAAGAAAGACAGTGGCCTTTGCATTAATCACGTCAAGACTGGACTATTATAACAGTCTATATGCAAGCGCTACCAAACAAGTATTACAGAAGTTGCAGATGGTGCAACATGCAGCAGCTAGGCTTGTATTGAAATTGCCACACAGTTCCTCAGCGGCTCTTAAAGCCCTTCATTGGTTGCCAATATATAAAAGGGTCTTGTTTAAAATCCTGTTGCTCACTTTTAGAGCCTAGAGAGCGTCAGGACCAAAATATCTAGTCTCCAGATTTACTCATTACATCACGGCTCGGACTCTGAGATCCTCATCTGCTAATCTTCTCAAACCCCCAACCTTTAGGTGTAAGACCAAAGGTGGCAAATCTCTCACTGTCCTGGGGACCAGGGACTGGAATCAACTCCCCAGACATATGAGATTTATTGACTCAGAACTACTTTTTAAGAAACATATGAAAACTTGGATCGTCACAGCCTCGGATTCATTGTGCCACTCTCTTATGTAGGGATCCTTTCTCATGGTCAATCTTTCTGCTATGAACTCTGTGCTTCTCCACTCAGTGCCAGGATGCTCCATCTGGAGTGACAGTTGTGCTTTACAAATGCAATATTCATTCATTCATCATGCTCTCTTCCAACTGACTAGTGTCAATACTCTAAAAGACAAGAACTGCCTCATCTGGGTGCATCAACGCTGCTGGGCAAATTATATCTCATAAACTTCATACCATATTGCTATCCCAAATCCAGGCCTTCAACTCTTCTATTACTATTGTGATTGTTCTGCTACAATCTTTGGATTGCATTCAAGAAATCTATGTTCTGCCTCAATTAGATGTAACTTCTTTCTCTATTTGTAGTTAAATTTGCCTCTGTCTGTGCTTCTGCTCCAAAATCACTGGTCTTTCCCTCATTTAATAGCCTTGAGGCATAAATGACCACACATGTGGAGAAATCTGTTTATTTGTTTGCTCTAACCTCTTACCACCTTGAATGTCTCTACCTTGGAGGTTTTAATATAGCCTCAGAGCCTGCCGTAACGGAGCTCTACCAGCCATTAAATGCCAGCTCCAGTGTTAAAGGAGAGGGCCTTTAACAAGGGAGCAGGCCTTTAATGGCTGATAGAGCCCGGTACTGAGGGCTTTAAGGCTATTAGAACATTCTGCTCCTAGAGGGCAGAATATTCTACTTTGTAAAACAAAGGCCTCACAGAGCCAGAGGGAGTTGAAATCCCCTGAGGCATTTGTTAAACATTGGAATGTTGATTCTCCTGGCTTCTACCGGCCATTAGAAGCCCGGAGCACTTCATTGTTTTTAATGGAGTGCACAACATTTCAAGGTTCTAATGTTCCATAGGACAAACTATATAACTGGATCACTAATATGTAGAGCAGCTACTGATTAACTGTGCTTCATCCCTAAATCTTTCTAGTGCAATACCCTCACAGTTATCATTATCACTTTGACCTCCGATCTAATAATCCTTGTAGCTTCTTTGATTTGTGCAGACTACCTAGCTTATGATATCACCTTTAGTCACTCAGACAGATATTCGGCTAAACTCTCCAGGGTCAGTGTTCTGATATCCACCCCAAGTTTTTCAGTGAATCCCACTTTTACCTAATGCCCCAATTATTTGTATTAAACAGGTGATCTGATGAGGCTACTTAATTTATTTTAATTTTAACATAGCAAAGATCATGACTAATTGCTGAATGTAATGCTGTACAAAGCAGTACAAAGACAATAACAGGTGTCATGTTGGAGTGAAACTGTCTGAATTTTCTTGGCTATATTGGAAAGCTCTCTGTGCTTACAATTGACACAACGGAGTAGGCAGATTTACTACGACTAAAATGGTGCTAATAGTTGTAAAGATGGATTTCCAATAGTGAATGGTTGGTCTGGAGTAATCTGAAGGGAAAGCCAAAGCTTCATTTTTGAATGGTTAAACTTCAGATTTGCCAAAACTACCCAGCATCAATCACTGAAAGACATCTCTGCATGCTGTGGGGCTCAGTTAACAATAGATGATTCTTATATTGATATTGATAATTTGTAAATCACTCGATTGCTTGAGGGTGTCTTGGCACTAGAGTCCGAAATGATGATGGTAATAACAGAACAGTGTAAATTAGAAAGAGGTGATACTAAAGGGACAAGACAGACCTGTGAAAAAAACAGGTTTTAAGTTGTTTCCTGAACTGCAGGAGTGTGGGTTGGGCTTTGAGGTGCAAAGGCAACATATTCCACAATTTAATGGTAGCATCTAGAGACTTCTTCCTCCCCAGGATTCTTCCCTAATTTTGAACCTAGCCATTAATGTAGTGGAGCCAGAATGGAGGGGTCTTTTGGGGATATACCAGCAAAATACCTACCTCAGATAGATTGTACCAGTATCGTGAAGGGCATTGTGTGCCAAGCAAGGTGCTTTAAATGCTACTCTTTTCCTGACTGGGAGCCAATGAAGCATCTCAATGGCTTGGGAGACTGATGAGTATTTTGGGATTTTCACGAGAAGATGAGCTGCCTCATTTTGAAGTGTTTGCAGTTTATTCATCTGTCTTTTTTGTATGCCCATATAAAGGTTGTAACAGTAATCAATCTTAGATAGGACTAATGTTGTGTTTTTTGTTTTCTGTAAATCAAAAGGGATGAATGGGAGAATCTTGTGCAGTGTTCTTAAAAGGTAAAAACAGGATGATGCAGTTTGATTAATCTGGTCTGAAAAAGTGACCTTGTTATTGAAAGTAACTCCCAGATTTCTAACCTTAGTGACTGGTGGGGGAAGAGGGCTCAACTCATGAGGCCACCATATAGGATTCCAAAAGGTTGTTTATCTTCAAAAAAGTATGACCTTTGTCTTCTCAGCATTTAACTTAAGACAGTTGTCTCCCATCCAGCCTACAACATCACGCATACAGTTACTGAAGCGTTTAGCCACTTCTGTGGGATCCCCTGAGATCGAAGCTACAATTTGCGTCTCATCTACCTAGGAGACAGTGGAAAAGGGAAAGGATGTGTGATATCAATACACTGATGAAGAGAAACACATTAAAAGGTCTCCAAGGATGCATGTACAAATTTAATATAGATGTGAACAGGGTTAATCCCATAGAAATCCTGCATTGTACCAGCAAGAGAAAGTATGTAGAGGAAACCATCTGAATGCACTGAAATAGATTGGAAAGAAATAATGAAAAAAACTTCAGGTGCTTAACTCCTATTCACCTACAAGCTGAAAAAACAAAAAGGAGTGCGCCACAGTCAACCATTATGAAAGCACCACTAAGAGTTCTGGGTCCCATGTTACAGATAGGGTGTTCCGCCCTGGTATATGCAATGGCTTATCATTAACTGGGTGCCCTGATGGCCTACTGAGTCAGTGTGCCATGTCACAATGTATGTGCTCTCCCCGTGCAGCTACAAACTCATGCCTATCCTAGTGGCAGCACTTTAGTGAAAGGAGGAACAGCTGTCTGGAGCTACGGGCCACCTTTCACTGTGCAGGTGGCAACCCAGCCTACATTTGAAAGGGGCATAGATATCCCTCTGCTTGAGGATGAAGTAAATGACTGCAAACACCTGCAAGAGGATGTGTGGGGTTCCCTCGGTCCTCCATTCTCCCTTTGCTCAGTACGCCTCCTGAAGGCCTCTTTACTTTTGTACCTTTGTCTATACCATAGACAAAGTGTTTCCTCATGTGCATAGGGTCACACCTGTAGGAGAGTAGGATCTGCTTCTTATAGTTACCCCCACTTTTTGCTGATGTTTCACTGTTTTTCGACTTAGTCAGACTGAGGCCCTGCTAATCAGGACCCCAGTCTAACTGCTTTCTACTCTAAATTGACTGTATGTACTTTAGGTACACTCCAGATTGGATTCTGGGGTACCCTTGTGAGTCCCTGGTATATGGTATCCTATATACCCAGGGCATAGGTGCCCCAGAGGCCTACCAGGGGCTGCAGCATATATTATGCCACCCCTGGGAAGCCTTTTAAAATGACACAACAGGTCTGATACAGCAGCCTGTGTAAGGTGGTATATGCGCCCCTTACTGAGATATAGGTTCCCTATATCTCTCCATATCACTGCACCTGTAAACCTATCAGTCACCCCTATGGCAGGCCTTAACAATCCTGAAGGCAGGGTGCTGGGTTTCATGTGAGAGGGTGCCCATGCATGAGCAGAGCCCCTCTGCAGCTTTCGGAATCTTTATTCCTTGGAATCATACCTCCACCCCAGTACTGGGGTGGGAGGTATGATTCCTCCCTTCTAGAGGGAGCCACATGGCATCACTGGTACACCCGGTACCAGCTTAACAGAACCCTGGCATCACAAAATGGATGCTGCAGCCACAGACACGAGTCTGCCCTCCTGCTGCTGGACGAAACTCCGGCAGGGGAGGCCTGGACAATAGGTTTCCTGTCACAGGGAGGTGTGACCACCTCCCAGATAGGCTTTAGTGTATTGGGGCTGGGTGGGTGCACTCCAAGAGTGCTTTGAAGTCTGCACTGGGGGCACATTTGGTATCCCTGTGCATATTCCAGCTCAAACCGGTTGCAGGGGCTGCCAGCCCCTGCTCTGGTGCGAAACTGGACAAAGGAAATGAGTGTAGCCACCCCTCTTTCCTGACCCTCCCATAGGTGGGTCCCCAGAGTTTGTCCCACCCCTTCCTTGGGCATAAAATAGGAATCCCTGACTACAGGACTTTAGATTACACCTGGACTAAACTCTGATACCAGAAACCAAGTACTTTGATGATCTGCACGATGCTGGATGACTGAAGAATCTCCCTTGGAGTAAAGGAGTTACTCCCCTGCAAGGCAGGCACCTTTAACGCAACTGACCGGTTGGCATCTCCAAGCTCTGACAGACTCCGAAGAATATTGCCACACAGGAGGTGGGTTTTCCCAGGTCTCTGAGGTCGATCTGTGCGCACAGCAAGTCTGAGGCCCGTATCCCTCGTGGAAGACCGTGCAACCCGAACCCCTGGACACCGTGACCATTTGCAGAAGCATCAGCTTTCCGGCAACCTCTGAAGCTGAGCTTTGGGTTACTTGTATCCCTGACCCCGAGCAGTAATTGCACCGAAGATTGCAGGCCTACACTCAACGAGTGTTCCGTGGGCCACCATTTTGTGATTCCTCTTGAGGTCCCTTTGCGATCCATGGTCCGTTGACCTGTGGGTCCCCAAGAAGGCAACTCTAACTTTTACTGGGCTTCCTTGGTTGCTCCAGAAGTGCCCTGACTCTCCATTGCTTGGGGCGTCCCCAGGACCTTACTGGTTTGCACAGAAGCATCTTTTCTCTTCCTGCATGGGTTGCTGTTGCCAAGGCTTGTTGTGGTCAATCAGATCACCGACACCCCAGCACTCGACATCCTTTGTGGGACAACTTGAATCCGGCTCCTGTTTGTCGTCGACATCTCCAGGACCCCGTGGCTGCAGAGTCAAGCTTCACCTCTTCGCACCTGAAGCACCCGACATCGGTGGGCATTCGATTGCTCCGCTCCTGGTCACTGGCTAGTGACCCAGACTCTGTCCCCTCTGCTTTCAGGTTCTTCACATCTTCGATCCAGGCTTGGATCCACCCGGACACTTTTCTTCTTCACGGCAGCAGCACTTTGCAGCAGATCGCCATTGAAAACGACGGCGATTCCTGACACCCTTTGACACCTATGCACCCGGCTTCCCTGGGTGAGGTAACTCGAGTACTCCGGTGCTCCCGTGGGTATTGGCCCTAGAACCCCTTAAGTCTAAAGGGGTTTGCTGAAAGTCCTCTCCTAAGTGTCCTTTATCTTTAAAATTCCAACCCCGACATTCCGCATTGAATCCTACGGTGCCCGCGGCTGTGTTCTCACACTGCACACGTCCCCCGTGGGTCCCCTGTGTCACTACCTTGGGTGGTTCCTTGGGGTCCCAGCGATTCTACGTGCTCTAGGCACTGTGTCTAGTCAAGTCATGGTCCTTATACCACTTTCTTAGCATATGGTTTGGTCTCCCCCTGGAGCCCACTGTGTATTGTGCTATTTACTGTCGTTTTAATACTGTGATATTGTGTATCTTGAACTCTAATCTCATAAAGGGATTAGTAGTTAGTGTTTAGAAATAAATACATATATTTTATATATATCTTGTGTGGTTCTCCTTTCATTTAGTCATTCAAGAGGTTATAATCTGGTAAACCAAGCTGCTTTACACTCCTTCAGGACTTAGCCTGAAGGCTGCTCTCCACAGCTACCACTAGGATAGCTTTCTATAAGGTTGTCTTTAAACCTACCATCAATAAAGGTCGTTTGGACTGGTGCAAGGTACCCACTATAACTAGGGGACAGCGTATGCCAGGCCAACTTCTCACATTGGTGTGCAGCGGTTGGATTCAAGCTTGCTATTGCTTTACCAGATAATCTCTTTGTAGTGACTAACTGAAAACCACTATAGGTACATATAAATCAAGTTTAGAATAGAATTAAGTTCTACTGAACTTAGAGTTGTGTGTCAAGGGCTTAGCACACCCTTTCTACAACTCAAGAGAGTTTCAGTTCCCACTAGAGTAGACAGGTGCTTACACCACACCACACTAGAATGTCATCATCATAAAACTTTATTCGGTCGTTAAGACCATCAAAGTGCATAGGCGTACAGAAGTATAGTAGTTAGAACAAGATTTTCATACTGAAAATTGTAAGCCAAAATAGATGACATTATTTATACAGTGACAAAATGTATTAAAACCCGAGCCATTAAAATTTAAAAAACAAATTAAAAGGAACTAGCTTCCAAGATGATAAAACCAAACAAGCTAAAAACACATAGAAAGTACATAAAGTGCTAGTGCATAATTAGTAGAAATACAATATTGCACAGTCTTCTGTAATTTAAACTTGAGGCATATAGTAACATGATCATAAAACATCAAGTGTAGATTGGATACTTTGTGAGGAATGATACTTAATCTAATGGTATACTCAGTTCATTTTAGCATCTTCCTCCTAATGAACCAAAACCTCCCCAGGAATTTGGCCATTGCACATACTATTTGTGGCCTTGTATCTGTCCTGAGGATACGTAGGGCCTCTAAATGACTACGGGTTCCTAGTTGTCTACAAGCAGGGGCTAACCATTTAGATCTTGGATTTTTATACAGAGGGCATATAAAGAGAATGTGCTTAGTCGTCTCCTCTATCTCGGGGCAACATGGACAGTTGGATGATTTAACTTGGGAGCCCCTATTCCACGACACAGTAAAGGAGTTTAAGGAAGACATCCAAATCTAAATTGGATAAATAACTTCCTCTCTTGCGGGACAGTGATGAAGTCCATATAGGGCTCGTACACACCAACCATCTTAAACTCCATAAATTCTGTCGTGAGTCGACCTCCTTTCACTTGTGTGACTGTTCTCTCTGCCACCCATTTCCAATAGTAGGACTTGACCCACTCTCTACTAGGCAGTAAGCTAGAGTCCTTTTCTTCCCAAAGGTTTCCCAGGCCTATTTCCAAAAGCAATTTTTTGATGTTACAGAACCAACCAATTTTTTTAAAACGATCCAACTTAAGAACCACCTCAGTAGCAATCGCATAATGAACAAGCTCAGGTGTTTTTTTAATGCGGAGCCAAAAGAGAAGAGGTCGAAGTCTCGCTTTATCCATTATTGTAGTTCTGCCCAAATCTAGTCGCAAGGGAGTGAGCGGGGTACTCTGGGGATTGAGCAAAGTGATCTTAGGAATTTGTTCTCTGTAAGAAGCAAGCCCTCCAAATTATCAAATCCCCAGATTTCGGCCCCATAGAGAGCCGAGCCAACCACCTTCTGGTCATAGATCTGTAGCGGTGCTGCAATCGGTCTAGTTTGTGATGACCTATGTTCTAAGATTATAGCCCCTGATGTCTTCCTCTGCTGTAGAATTTGCTTCGAAATATGTTGTTTCCAATCAATTTTTTCTGTGAGGGTTATACCAAGATATACAATGGAATCGACCCTTTCCAGCGGAATGCCCCCAATAATAGTTTCCCTTTAAACGATTTATGGGGGTTCATTAACAAAAGTTTAGTCTTTGAGGTATTTACTTCTAATCCTCTCATCTCACAGAAAGACATGAAGCGATCTAATAGCAGTTGAAGGCCACTTGGGGTTTTAGAAACTAAAAGCGTGTCGTCCGCAAATAGCAATGTGCTTATTTTATCGCTCCCCAATGAAGGGGCATCCGCATGGGCTTCCGCTAAATAATTCACCACCCCATTTACAAAAAGTGAAAATAAGGTGGGGGCTAGAACGCAGCCCTGCCTCACCCCTCTTACAACCTTTATTGGGTCTGTCAATTGCATTTGGTCTCCCCAACGTACTTTAGCATAATTTCCCTCATGAAGGCGTATAAGAAGTGCCAAAATATTGTGAGGGAGCCCCTGATCATGTAAAACTTGCCAAAGTGTAGCCCTTGGAATCAGATCAAAGGCTGACCTCAGATCAATAAAAGCAGTATAAAGACTACCCTGTTCCAAAATCACAGACTTCCAGGCCAAAAGGGTAAAACGAAAAACCTGATCGATAGTGCTAACTTTTTTCCTGAACCCTGCTTGGAAGGGGGATAATATACCATTCCCTTCCATCCAATCAGTAATTTTAATAAGCAGGGCACGAGAAAAACTTTCTGTACCCCATCTATCAAACTTATCGGTCTATAGTTTGAGGGCAGCGATCGATCCCCCTTCTTGTAAACCGGGATGACCTCCGCTCCTTGCCAAGAAGGGGGTATAGGAGCCCCAGCAGCTATGCCATTGGCTAATAACCACATATAATTAGACCATTTAGGAATATCAGCCAGAAAAACATCACCAGGTATTCCATCTGGGCCTGATGCTTTGTTTTTGAGTATAGAGCTTATACTTTCAGTAATATCTGCTTCGGAGAAAAAATTACCGTTAGACTGTAAGTTGGTTAAGTCTAGAAGTACCTCCAGGAGTGGATACTCCAGTTCCAGAATAAATTCCGGAAAAGTGGTCAAACCAGGCTGCCGCTGTGATATTATTAGAGGGAGAACTCGGTCTCTCAGTGTCACCCCTTGTTACAAGAAGCCAAAATTGCTTTTGATCTTTCAGTTTACAAGCGGCATTAATCTGTTGCCAGCGATCCTCCACATGGTCCCTTTTGGCTTCCCTCTGAACTTTCTTATACGCTCTTCTAGCTGAACTTATATTAGTATAGTTTTTGGCTCTAATCTCAGCTGCCAGAAGTGACCGTGCCTCCTTACATTTTTTGTTAAACCAGGAATAATGCGAGTTAGCAGACGTCTTCCTACGATGAGATCTCGTACAAATAAAATGGGAAGCTAACTGTGAAAAAAAGACGAGTGTATATCTGTGACCACTTTAAGCTCGTCCTGCTGATGGGCTCTATTATAAAGCCTATCAATATTTTCTTGTAAAGTTAAATTTATAGCTTCAATCTTGTCAGTATCCAATGCCACCCGTGCCCATTTTAATCGTCTATTGTCATTTGTGGGGTATAAATCCTTAGACGAGAGCTTTATCTCTGAAATAACACTAGTTTTACTCCAGAAGGAGGTCATGGAAAGCTCAAGTGGATTATGGTCACTGTCAATTGATTCTCCAACCACCATATCCAGTACTTCTGGCCATAGCCTGATATCTATCAAAACATAGTCAATACGACTCATGTTAGATGTTCTATTGAAGGTATTGGCTCCCATCTTGTCGGAGTTTGTACGGCCATTTGCTGCCCTAAGTCCATAACCAAGGGATATGGCCTGAAGCTGCAGGGCAGTTTGTGTCCATTTTCTTATTGGGGGTAAATCAAGGGGGAACATGCCAATATGCCTCTACCTGGTCACTATTAGATACATCTATTATGCATAATGGTTCGTACGTACAATTGAAATCTCCTGCAACTATCAGGGGTGTTGATATCTCCCTCTCTTCAAGGGTGTTTTCTAATACATGAAGAGTTGGTGAGCATGTGCCTGCCTTGGTCCCGCGGGCATAAACATTAAAGATGTCCACCATCCTACCATTTCTACCCCTAAGGCTAGTTGCGAGTATATTGGGATCATTAATTTTAATCTCTCTTATTGAACATAACAAATCAATCCTAATCCAGATCAATAACCCTCCCGCTGGTCTTCCTGGTCTATCTGTAACAGCCGATCGATGTAAAGTAACATACCCAGGGATGTAAGTCGGAGTAGTGGCCCAAGTTTCTTGTAAAATACATACATCAAATTGGGTAATATATTCAATCCAGTGGGGGAGTTGCATCTTAGATTTTATTCCAGCCACATTCCACGTCAATATACGGAGTGTTGAATTTGTATCATCTAATTCTCGGGGAATGATATGATGGCACCTCTCTAATGGTCTACTCATCTGTGAGACTCGGGAGATGACACTAGAATGTCTTCAAGGCCTGAAGTCAGTGACTCCTTGCCTACTAGGTATGACCATCTCACATTCCAGGAATTGAGAAATATGTGTACCTCTACGAGACTGAAAACAGGGAGACATGCATGCACTCAACGCCTCATAGAGGCTTTGCTGTTAGATGACCTCAGAAAGACACCAGGGTCTGATGAGGCAGGCAGGTTGGGTGGGGTAGTAGAAGAGGAAAGGCCAGGTAGTGAAAACTACTATGACCCAGACTCTGATGCTGGCCAGGGGGATCAACATGATTCCTACCTGGAAAATCCAATTCTTCCTGAAGGAGAGGAACGCCTCAGTGGCCCCCTCTTCACTCCCCCAGGAAGGGTTAATAGTCTACCAAGAAGATCAAGATCTCCTTCTCAGGAATCTAATCATTCTGGTACTTCTATAGGGTCCTCTACTTCTCATAAAAGGGCTTCCTCTTATAAGAAGAAATGCCAACTGCTTGATTTTGAGAAAGCTAAGCTGAGAATCAAGAGAGAGCAATTGGCCTTAGACAGGGAATCCCTGGAGCTTCAGAAAGCTTCACAGAAATTGGGACTAGGGTCCCGTGGTGGTAGCAGCAGTGTCCCTAGAGGTAGAGATCATCCTCATGACCATAGGAACCTGAACAAGATTGTCCCTCCCTACCAGAGTGGGGATGACATCCACAAATGGATAACTGCACTGGAGAGGGCCTGTAAAGTACAGAGGGTCCCTCAGGAGCAGTGGGCAGCAATCTTGTGGCTCTCCTTTGCAGACAAAGGTAGAGACAAGCTCCTCACTGTAAGAGAAGAGGATGCTGACAATTACAAAGTCCTGAAGAGTGCTATAATTGAAGGGTTTGGCCTAACCACTGAACAATACAGGTTAAAGTTCAGAGATACCCAAAAGGCACAGACTCAGGACTGGGTTGACTTTGTTGATTGTGCTACTAAGGCTCTGGAAGGCTGGTTACTTGGCAGTAAGGTGTGTGATTTCAAAGGATTATATAATTTGATCATGAGAGAGCAGATCCTTAACAACTGTCAAAATCAACTGTTGCATCAGTACCTGGTGGACTCTGATCTGACCTCTCCCCAAGAATTAGGTCAGAAGGCAGACAAATGGGTCAGAACCAGGGTGAGGCAGAAGGTTCAGAACCAAGGTGGTGACTCAAAGAAGCAAGATTCTAAGAACTCTGATAAGGGTGGGGAGAAGGGTAAAGACCAGAAGTCTTCACAAGGGCCCCAAAAATCTGCATCTGGTGGGGAGTCCCAATCAAACAAAGGAAAAGGCCAAAAGAAACCATGGTGTAAAGTCTGTAAGCAGAAAACCCATTGGACTAGTGATTGTACCACGACCAAAGACTCCACTCCAGCCACCACTGCCCCTAAGGCAACTGTTCCCCCTAGTTCAGCTCCAAGTGGTGGTGTTCCTAATAAGGGTGTAGTAGGGTTAAACCTGGGACCTGAGATGAACTCTGGCCTAGTCAGAGTTCCAACTCAGGCTGTACTGATCTGTGATGGAGGCATGGACATGTCCTCCTATGTGAGTCCCAGTAATCTGGGCAAATACAGACAGCAGCCATTAATTAATGGAAGAGAGGCTTTGGCATTCAGGGACACAGGAGCAAGTGTCACCATGGTGACACAAGATCTTGTAGCCCCTGAACAGATCATACTTGGTGAAATGTACCAAGTGACCAATGCTAGCAATGTCAGGACAGACCATTCCCTGGCAGTTGTTAATTTCTCCTGGGGAGGGGTAACTGGCCCTAAGAAGGTTGTGGTAAGTGCAGACCTCCCTGTTGAATGCTTGCTTGGAAATGATTTGGAAAGTTCAGCTTGGGCTGAAGTTGAACTCAGGACCCATGCAGAAATGTTGGGCATCCCTGCAGATGTGTTTGCTGTGACCAGGTCACAGGCCAAAATGTCTAAAACTGAACAGGCCCTAGATTCTGGAATAATGGACCAGGTGCCTCCCAAGAGGAGGAGCAGTAGGGTTAAGGAAGTGCCTTCCCCCTGCCTCAGAATGCAGATCAGTCTCTTGAGGGAGATGATCTCAGTCCTGAAGAAGGAACTGTCCCAGAGGAGCTTGAGCCTGATCAGGTTGAGTTCTTGGGGACAGGGGGCCCTTCCAGGGCAGATCTGAGCCAGGAGCAACTGAGCTGCCCCTCTCTTGAACCCCTCATACAGCAAGCTGCTGCTGAGGCTGCTGGGAGTGCTAGTGGTACCCATAGGATCTATTGGGATGATGGACTCCTTTACTCAGAGTGTAGAGACCCCAAGCCTGGAGCCACCAGGTGGTTGGTTATATCTCTGAAGTTTAGGAGCTTTCTATTGACCCTAGCACATGATATCCCATTGGCAGGACACCTAGGCCAAAACAAGACTTGGGACAGGATTGTCCCTCACTTTCATTGGCCTCATATGTCTGAAGACACCAAGGAGTTTTGTCGCTCCTGTGTTACCTGTCAGGCCAGTGGTAAGGCAGGTAGCACTAAAAAGGCCCTCCTGATACCACTACCTCTGGTGGGGGTTCCCTTTGAAAGGGTAGGGATTGACATTGTTGGTACCCTAGACCCTCAAACTGCATCTGGGCACAGATTTATCCTGGTGATGGTGGACCATGCCACTAGGTACCCAGAAGCAATTCCCCTCAGGACCACCACAGCTCCTGTGGTGGCAAGGGCCCTCCTGGGAATCTTTTCCAGGGTGGGTTTTCCTAAGGAGGTAGTATCAGACAGGGATTCAAACTTCATGTCTAGTTACTTGACTGCTATGTGGAAGGAGTGTGGAGTAAATTATAAATTTAACACCCCTTATCACCCACAATGCAATGGTTTAGTTGAGAGGTTCAACAAAACCTTGAAGGGCATGATTAAAGGTCTCCCAGAAAGATTAGGCGCAGATGGGACATACTTTTGCCCTGGCTTCTCTTTGCCTACAGAGAGGTTCCACAGAAGGGGGTTGGTTACAGCCCATTTGAGCTTCTGTTTGGACATCCAGTTAGGGGTCCATTGTGTCTAGTTAAGGAGGGATGGGAGTTACCTCTCAAACCCCCTAAACAGGATATTGTGGACTATGCACTTGGTCTCCGCTCCAGGATGGCTGAATACATGAAGAAGGCAACTAAAAACCTTGAGGCTAGCCAGGAATTACAGAAGGCCTGGCATGACCAAAAGGCTGTGTTGACTGTTTATCAGCCAGGACAGAAAGTATGGGTGTTGGAACCTGTGGCCCCAGCAGCCCTCCAAGACAAGTGGAGTGGCCCCCATACCATTGTTGAACAGAAGGGAGAGGTTACCTACCTGGTGGACCTTGGAACTCCCAGGAGCCCCCACAGGGTGCTCCATGTCAACAGACTGAAACCATATGTTGACAGGGCAGACATGGGCTTGCTCATGGCTACTGATGAGGGACAGGAGGAAGAGAGTGATCCACTCCCTGACCTGCTCTCTCAAAACCCTGATGATGGATCAGTAGATGGTGTAGCCTTGGCAGGCAGCCTCACTGACCAGCAGCAAACTGATTGTAGAAGAGTTCTCAATCAGTTCAGACATATGTTCTCTCTGACTCCAAGTCAGACTACCAGGTGCACTCATGAAGTGGACACTGGGGACAGTCTGCCTGTTAAAAATAAGATTTACAGGCAACCTGACCATGTCAGGGACTGCATCAGGACAGAAGTCCAGAAGATGTTGGATGTGGGTGTGATTGAACCCTCAGATAGCCCTTGGGCTAGTCCAGTAGTCTTAGTGCCTAAACCTCACACCCAGGGTGGTAAGAGAGAGATGAGGTTTTGTGTAGACTACAGAGGTCTCAATGCAGTCACTAGGACTGATGCCCATCCCATACCAAGGGCAGATGAGCTCATAGACACTTTGGCCTCAGCCAAGTTTCTCAGCACATTTGATCTAACAGCTGGCTACTGGCAAATCAGACTAGCTGAGGATGCAAAAGCCAAGACAGCATTTTCTACCCCTAGTGGGCACTACCAATTTGTGGTGATGCCCTTTGGTTTCAAAAATGCAACTGCCACTTTTCAAAGGTTGGGGAACAAAGTCCTTACAGGCCTGGAAGCCTATAGTGCAGCATATCTAGATGATATTGCTGTCTTTAGCTCCACCTGGGAGGATCACCTGGTCCACCTGAGAAATGTTTTAGAGGCCCTGCAAAAGGCAGGCCTCACTATCAAGGCCATCAAGTGCCAGATAGGGCAGAGCCAAGTTGTATACCTGGGCCACCTTGTGGGTGGAGGCCAGGTTCAACCATTGCAGAGCAAAATCCAGACCATAATGGACTGGGTTGCTCCAATTACCCAGACTCAGGTCAGAGCTTTCTTGGGCCTGACTGGGTACTATAGAAGATTTGTCAAAGGATATGGATCCATAGTGACACCTTTGAATGACTTGACTTCTAAAAGAATGCCCAAGAAAGTTCAGTGGACAGTGAGCTGTCAAAAGGCATTTGATGACCTGAAGCAGGCCATGTGCACTTGTCCCATTCTGCAAAGTCCTGATTACTCCAAGCAATTTATTGTCCAAACAGATGCATCTGAGTTGGGGGTAGGGGCAGTGTTATCACAATTGAATGATGAAGGTCAGGATCAGCCAGTAGCTTTTATTAGCAGAAGGTTGACCCCCAGAGAGAAACGTTGGTCAGCCATTGAGAGGGAGGCCTTTGCTGTGGTTTGGGCCTTGAAGAAGCTGAGGCCATACTTGTTTGGCACTCACTTAATTGTTCAGACAGACCACAAGCCCCTCTTATGGCTAAAACAGATGAAGGGTGAAAACCCCAAACTTTTGAGGTGGTCCATTTCCCTACAGGGGATGGACTATACAGTGGAACATAGACCTGGGAGTAACCATGCCAATGCAGATGGACTCTCCAGATATTTCCACTTAGAACATGAAGACTCAACTGGTCAAGGTTAGTTTAATGTCCTGACGTTTGGGGGGTTGTGTAGGAGAGTAGGATCTGCTTCTTATAGTTACCCCCACTTTTTGCTGATGTTTCACTGTTTTTCGACTTAGCCAGACTGAGGCCTTGCTAATCAGGACCCCAGTCTAACTGCTTTCTACTCTAAATTGACTGTATGTACTTTAGGTACACTCCAGATTGGATTCTGGGGTACCCTTGTGAGTCCCTAGTATATGGTATCCTATATACCCAGGGCATAGGTACCCCAGAGGCCTACCAGGGGCTGCAGCATATATTATGCCACCCCTGGGAAGCCTTTTAAAATGACACAACTGGTCTGCTACAGCAGCCTGTGTAAGGTGGCATATGCACCCCTTACTGAGATATAGGTTCCCTATATCTCTCCATATCACTGCACCTGTAAACCTATCAGTCACCCCTATGGCAGGCCTTAACAATCCTGAAGGCAGGGTGCTGGGTTTCATGTGAGAGGGTGCCCATGCATGAGCAGAGCCCCTCTGCAGCTTTCGGAATCTTTATGCCGGGGTTGTTTGTGATGCAGCCAGACCATATACTCTTAAGTGCATTATAACCTCGCGGTAAATGCTAACTTGAGAATGGCTGCATGGAAACATGTTGTGTTTGGTGTCAAACACCTTGGAATCATACCTCCACCCCAGTACTGGGGTTGGAGGTATGATTCCTCCCTTCTAGAGGGAGCCACATGGCATCACTGGTACACCCGGTAACAGCTTAACAGAACCCTGGCATCACAAAATGGATGCTGCAGCCACAGACACGAGTCTGCCCTCCTGCTGCTGGACGAAACTCCGGCAGGGGAGGCCTGGACAATAGGTTTCCTGTCACAGGGAGGTGTGACCACCTCCCAGACAGGCTTTAGTGTATTGGGGTTGGGTGGGTGCACTCCAAGAGTGCTTTGAAGTCTGCACTGGGGGCACATTTGGTATCCCTGTGCATAGTCCAGCTCAAACTGGTTGCAGGGGCTGCCAGCCCCTGCTCTGGTGCGAAACTGGACAAAGGAAATGGGTGTAGTCACCCCTCTTTCCTGACCCTCCCATAGGTGGGTCCCCAGAGTTTGTCCCACCCCTTCCTTGGGCATAAAATTGGAATCCCTGACTACAGGACTTTAGATTACACCTGGACTAAACTCTGATACCAGAAACCAAGTACTTTGATGATCTGCACGACGCTGGACGACTGAAGAATCTCCCTTGGAGTAAAGGAGTTACTCCCCTGCAAGGCAGGCACCTTTAACGCAACTGACCAGTTGGCATCTCCGAGCTCTGATGGACTCCGAAGAATATTGCCACACAGGAGGTGGGTTTTCCCAGGTCCCTGAGGTTGATCAGTGCCCACAGCAAGTCTGAGGCCACTATCCCTTGTGGAAGACTGTGCAACCTGAACCCCTGGAGACCGCAACCATTTGCAGAAGCATCAGCTTTCTGGCAACCCCTGAGGCTGAGCTTTGGGTCACTTGTAGCCCTGACCCCAAGCAGTAATTGCACCGAAGATTGCAGGCCTACACTTAACGAGTGTTCCGTGGGCCGCCATTTTGTGATTCCACTTGAGGTCCCTTTGCAATCCCTGGTCCATTGACCTGTGGGTCCCCAAGAAGGCAACTCTAACTTTTACTGGGCTTCCCTGGTTGCTCCAGACGTGCCCTGACTTTCCATTGCTTGGGGAGTCCCCACGACCTTGCTGGTCTGCACAGAAGCATCTTTTCTCTTCCTGCGTGGGTTGCTGTTGCCAAGGCTTGTTGTGGACACCCCAGCACTCGACATCCTTTGTGGGACAACTCGAATCTGGCTCCTGGTTGTCGTCGATGTCTCCAGGACCCGTGGCTGCAGAGTCAAGCTTCACCTCTTCGCACCTGAAGCACCCGACATCGGTGGGCATTCGATTGCTCCGCTCCTGGTCACTGGCTAGTGACCCAGACTCTGTCCCCTCTGCTTTCAGGTTCTTCACATCTTCGATCCAGGCTTGGATCCACCCGGACACTTTTCTTCTTCACGGCAGCAGCACTTTGCAGCAGATCGCCATTGAAAATGACGGCGATTCCCAACACCCTTTGACACCTATGCACCCGGCTTCCCTGGGTGAGGTAACTCGAGTACTCCGGTGCTCCCATGGGTATTGGCCCTAGAACCCCTTAAGTCTAAAGGGGTTTGCTGAAAGTCCTCTCCTAAGTGTCCTTTAACTTTAAAATTCCAACTGCGACTTTCCGCATTGAATCCTACGGCGCCCGCGGCTGTGTTCTCACACTGCACACGTCCCCCGTGGGTCCCATGTGTCACTACCTTGGGTGGTTCCTTGGGGTCCCAGCGATTCTACGTGCTCTAGGCACTGTGTCTAGTCAAGTCGTGGTCCTTATACCACTTTCTTAGTATATGGTTTGGTCTCTCCTGGAGCCCACTGTGTATTGTGCTATTTACTGTCGTTTTAATACTGTGATATTGTGTATCTTGAACTCTAATCTCATAAAGGGATTAGTAGTTAGTGTTTAGAAATAAATACATTTATTTTATATATATCTTGTGTGGTTCTCCTTTCATTTAGTCATTCAAGAGGTTATAATCTGGTAAACCAAGCTGCTTTACACTCCTTCAAGACTTAGCCTGAAGGCTGCTCTCAACAGCTACCACTAGGATAGCTTTCTATAAGGTTGCCTTTAAACCTACCATCAATAAAGGACGTTTGGACTGGTGCAAGGTGCCCACTATAACTAGTGGACAGCATATGCCAGGCCAACTTCTCACAACACCCTCATTGCAAATCAAGGAACACTCCCATGGAATCATGCCTGTGCTATGTGTGTTTCAGTGCGATCATTTTTACAGAAGGAACTGTGTAAGCATTTTAGGTCCTTCTGTAATGCCAAAGCGGTTTGATAATATAGCCCATTTAAGTGCAAGTAAGCAAATACTCTCAGCATCAGTAGACTAGAAAATGTTGTTCACCATGCACAGAGAAGACGTATTTGTGCTTTATTTAGGGTGAAAGCTGGAGAGGGAAGACATTAATAGGTCGTGGTCATCAAAGCAAAATTGCCTTTGATATTCTACTGTTAATTAAATCACTTGATCCAAGAAATGTAAGACATTCAATTGAAAGGAAATAATTTAATAAAGAACTGGCATGTGACTGTTTCATTAGCCAAGGTTTCATTAGCCAAGGTCAGATGACACCTTTTGATTTGGAGTGGTGGACAACATGATACAAAGGACAAATTGACAGTGGATGACAGTGGATGCAAGGGGATGATTGCTTACTCAGAAAGATGCTTCAGGAAATTGACTGAAATCACAAAATTCAGCTATAAATTAGATTTTAATGCTTTAGTTGTCAGGAAAAGATCAGACGGTGCGGTTTAAAAAAATTGAATAACATTTGGGATACCAAGGTAGCAGAAAGAGGAAGTAACAAGGCGGCTATGTGTATTTCTTATGGAATAGACACAATGTTGCCTCCAAAATCTTCATTAATGTTGGTGCAAAATTTAGGAGAATGAGGGAATGTAAGGTGCGGTCAAACTTTAACATATTGGCTAACATGATAAACAGAACCCTTTGAACGATTCTGGCCAGGAAAATTAGATTGTAACATTGCTAGTTTAACTTCCTTAGTTAATTGTCACATAGAGGTTGTTGCCATTTTAAAAATGTTAACAGTAGGATGCTCACTCATTTTTCAAAATTACAAGTTTTACACTTGCTACTATTCAGCATTTGTGATAAAAATTCTTGAGACAGAGACATTGCATGTGAATATATGCTGCCTTATCATAATAATAGATATCAGATTTAGGATGACTAGAATACATATAGAAGGGTTTATCAGGGGAAGAAAAACAAAACCAACACAAAAGAAACTGCAAAGGCAAATGGGGTAAACAAATTGTGAACATCTGTATAAATATGTTGACACCCAAGTAGTCTAAAATTTCTATTATGGTGTCCAGTACTGTTTCCCGGTAACTGAAAAATCTGTTCATAATTGGAGCCCAATTTTATTTTATCCATTTTTTTCTGGGTTGCTCATGTTAATAGCTAGTTAAAAGTCCACCTATTTCGAAAATCCAGTTACACCAGCTACGTCCTAAATGGGGATCAGGATTCATCCAACACTGAGCTATACGTAATCTAACTGAGACTGTCCTAAAAAAGACAATGCCTGCCTATATTGATGGAATATGCCTTGAGGTATCCAAACTTATTAATTCTGGTGTCATGTCCTTTAGGCTAGTCCTGTCATGTATACAACTTTTTACATGTATTATCCTATCCACACGACAATAACGATTCCAAACAGGTGACGTTTTACCTAGTAGCTTGCTCCTGTCTCTTCGACACCAGGCTCGTAGCATTCTATCATAATCCCTGTACCTGACGTACATAAACATGTCCCCACGCACAGCAGAATTATTCTGTATAAGGGTCACCACCTTTTTTTTCATCCTTGGCCAACAGCCAGCTGTGCATGATTGCATTTGTTTAGAAAAGCATTGGTGATTGTTTTCTAAACATTTATGATTGTTTTAAAAACATATAGGGGCATATTAGCAATGCCTGGCGATAATTATCGCAAAGCGCAATTAGCCCTTGGATAATTATCGCCAGGCATCGCCAGTTTCTATCGCGGAGTTAGCGTGCAATCAGCAATGCTAATCTCCAAAGCGATAGAAACCTTGAGAACAGTGTGAATATCGCCTGAAAACAGGCGATATTCACACTGTTCCCAGTTCTGCTTGCTGATAGTGCGAGGGGACTTAGCCATGTAATCCACCTCTCATTGGATTACATGGCTAAGTCAGGGTGGGACCAGGTGTTAGCAAACCAGCGCTAAACGTGTTTAGCGCTGGTTCGCTAATCACCGCCCCTGCCTCGCTGATAGGCGTTAGCGACCTCAGCGACTGTTTCCAGTCGCTGTTAGGTGGGGAACGCCTACTTTGCATGCCATTAGCGATAAATATCGCTGGCATGCAAAGCGGCACCCAACCCGGTCACTATCGCCTACAAGCTGTCGCTAACAGCAGTTAGCAACAGCTTGTTGATAAGGTGATAATATTATCGCCGCTTTAGCGGGAAAAAGTCCCGCTAAAGTGGCGATAATCGCCTTGCTAATATGCCCCATAGTTTCTAGAAAAAACCCTGGAGTGACCACTTTAGTATAAACGCCCCTCACTCCCCCTGACAAATTAGAGGAGAATTCCTTCCAAGCTGAGATGGGGGTCCTGCATGCTGAAGTTTCGACACGCAGCGGTCTGACATCTCTTGCGGGTTGTCATCCTCGAGACAGAGACGGGGTCCTTCGATCTCAACCATCAGGTGAAGGGGCTGGTTCATCCCTGAGGATTTCTTGGCTGCAGATACCTATACATATGCACACACATGCTACACGCACAAGTCTAGGATAGGTACATTTAGGCAAATTATTTTAGGTCGCACATTTTAGGAATATGCAAGTGCTACTGTTTTTATCCGAACTGCTTATGTTCATTTTATTAGAACTATGGTAGGAATGTATCTACTATTTACTATATGGATACTTGCCATATCATTCATATGCTTCTGTCTCCTGTTTGTCGCAGCAGATATGTTTTATAAAAGACTGATGTTTGAGCAATACATACTTATTGAAAACGTCCTAATCGCCATCTTGTGTATTTTCTGAGAGTAAGAGAGCACGAGTGACTGAGCGAAAAGTACTGTACTGTTTTCCATGATCCATGAGGGATCAGGGTTGTCATGTTCAGTGGTTGCCAGAAACTACCTACACCACTGTAGGATACAGGGGAGTGGTAGTGGCACTGTAGAACTAGCTGGCCTAACGGCTGACATATCCAGTGGGGGTGTCCAGAGTCGGTTTGGACTCCAAGCCCTCAGTTTAGGTCATCCAGAACATGCAGGTCCTGGGGGATTCCTATTAACTACACGACATGGTGCCCAACGTTGGTTTGGTTCTTATATTAACAGTGAAGATCTGAGTAGTTCAGTCGTGCTTTCTCAGAAAGCCCTACTCACACGTTTCAGAGATGTCTGAAGTGGGAAGGGATATCCGCCTCAGCTGAGCAGATATACTATGTGTATTGGCTGAAGGTTTAGCAGGCTTGTAAGGATAAACGGTTCCCCACATTGTGCAAAACCCCTAATTTCTAAATTATTAATTCTCTTTGACTTTAAAAATGACTCACCCTGCAACTAGCAGTGGAGGTTCAGAGGAAGAAGAATTTGCTAACACTCTTAACCTCACAGAGAACTGCAGACATGCAGTAACTATTAAATTAGTAGAACACGGCGTGCCCGCAACTGGTGGCTGTTTTACCTTCGTGATTGAGGCACACGAGGTGTTCGGATCAGAGGTATTTTATTGTTGGGTACAGTTCCCACCAGCAGATCTGGTGAATAAATTATTCCACACATACATTGTAGTTGAACCACCGGAAGAATACATTCCATACGAAGACATTGAAGTCCCGTTAACGTACCAGCAACATAAAAACTGGTTTAATGGTGCCCTCCCACACACAACATCTGTCGTGAGACTCGGTCCACTCAGCATGCAAGGAGCGACCTGACCGGTCTAAGCAACATATACTCCACATCCAGAGATAGATACACTACCAGTGGATGAAGTCCGTACAATATACAAAAACATAGTCAGGCTAAACAGACACATTGTTCAGTTCATCATGCGAACATTAACAGTCCAACCTGCGAGACATGCTCCAGCCAGTCCACATCAGGCAATTCCTACAATTAACCCACAGACACTAAAATCAGTGATAGGGACAATACCTTCCAAACTGGAGCAAATTCCGTTCTGGATAGCATAAAAAATTACCCAGCTGGTAGCAGTTTTTCCCCATACGGGTCCGCAGGAAAAACACAGAATGCTGACCATTTGCTTGCCAATGGGGATGGTTCCCTCAATTGAAGATTGTACCACTTGGGAAACAATCATTGCTGCCGTATAAGTCAGAGTACACCATACCCCTTTGAAGGAAGTGACCCATATAGGGTCACTCGGATCACTACACCACCTCTCGGCCTTACCTATATCAATGAAGAGTCGGTCAGCCAGTAGAGAATACAAACAAGCAGTTTATTATCTATACTCTGCAGAGGAGTCCAAATACAACAAGCACCATGCAATACTTGCCAATGGACTGACTCAATAATCATGTGCAGCATAGTATGATACATCAAACACGTCATAAACATCTAGAGCACGCCTACAAGGGAAAGTTACAGGTTTAGGGATGCGTACTTTAGGGAGGCAGAGGGGCGTACATCACCAGCCCGAGGCAGGCACACAGTATCTCTTAGCCAAGGTCAGCCAGCTGCATCCCTGGTCCTCCCAACGTAGGAGGGGTGTTGCAAATAGAATATTACTTACGCACACAGAAAGGCCTATTCATAAGCGAGGCAGCGCCCTGAGTTGAATAAAGAAACGAAACTGGGCATATACTTATCAGATGAAGAACAAGTGTCATGCCGCAGCTGTCTGGGCCTACCTCGTTCGCAGTTTAGAGCTCACCGCGTGCTTAAACATAGCCATAATGTAAGATGGCGGCCAGTATACAAAATGGCTGCCACCTGTCCAAGACTAACCTATTTTGTAAAACATCATCTTTCTTAATATTGCTCAGTGGGATGTCAATATAGATGTCTACCACTGCTATATTTGGCTATATAAGGCTAATCTAATAGCGTAACATAAGGGGCATATGATTATTTTGAAACCTACAGACCCTCCTTTTAGCGTTATAAGCTAAATATAGAAGTACAGAGGCCATCAGGCAGGGTCTTTATCAGTCATCAGTATGAGGAAACCGGGGGGGGGTATGCAACTGTGCAAAACTAAGGCGAGATTCTGTTGAATTCGAATCTTTAGTCCTCAAAAATGCCTTTGTCGATATCCATCAGTTCTTGAAGTTCTTGCAGCATCATATTCGCATCCCTGGCTTTAGACTCACTTATTGGAACAGAGGGGGTGAGTTTAGCCATGCAATAAGTGCAACAGGGTGGAAGACAATTCACACAAAGGCAACAAGTGAAGATGATCCCTGCAACTACTACTAAACCCATGAGAATCTTCCATCCCCATGCGGACATTAGGCCCCAGAACCACTGTGTCAGAGACCCTGTACCGTTAACTTCATGTATTTCAGAGGCTAACCTATGGTGTTTCTGAATAGCTGAATAAACGGTAGGGGCGTGGGCTGGTATATAAACGCAGCAGCTGCTACCAATCACACGACAGGCTCCACCCCTGTCTGCAAGAATGACGTCAAGGACAATCCGATTTTGAAGCGCAACGAGCCTGGTCGCCTGAAGCTCAGCTGTAATATTCGTGAGTATACCAGCAGTAGTGTTAATGACCGCTTCCACTACTCTAGTAAGATGTCGAATTCGCCTACTATTATACATAGGTCCCCATAGAGGCAACAATCCCTCCATAGCATCAGCAAATTGCTGCATTGTGGTATCTGTCTGATCAACATCTTCAGTGTTGATACATCCTCTTTACTCGTGACAATGAGGTCCCCCTTTGCTGCAACTTATAATCCTTATGATAATTGGATGGGGCTACGTAAACTGGGGGTAGAAGGAAAGAAACATAACAGCGTCCTGCCCACCCCCTAGGGAGCCATACATAAGCATGTGTCCCACAGATGAAATATACATTTGGGGGTGTAAGCAAGGGTGGACTACTTGTCGTGGTCAATGTAAACGTAAAATTACAATGACTCTGCCCCACAGGAACACTCCCAAACCCTTCTACACAAAATGGGGCTGGCGTATCAATTATTGGAATGGGTAGGACCTCACTATCTGGGACATTTCTCTCATGAAAGGATCTAAAATACTCTGTTATATTAAACCCTTGAAACTCCATCATCTCATCTTTTACCCAAGAAATGTTTGCACTTTGCTCATAAACATTCATACAAGCATCTGGATGCAAAGTACCTGCCTTCCCTCCTTTTCCCGGAGTGTATCCCTGGTGCATCACTATGTATTCCAACACTGCTTCATAATCTTCTTTAGTCAGTTGGGCAGTATCTGCATGTGAGTGGGTATACACTACAGTAAGGAGCTGGAACCATGCTTCACAACTCCCTAGATGTGACAGAGGCAAGGATATAAGAAGATTATTCTTATGAGTCATAGAAGGAAGTAAACACTTCCTTCTATGATCCAACACTTTGTCGCATTAGTCGTTTGGTTTACTTCATGGAGAATCTGAAGAAAAGCATTTCCAACATACGTCTGCCTATGTCTTTCTTTATGTGGAGCTAGGGAACAAACGAATGCTCAGGCGGATCAGGAGTAGTCCCTATCAGAACATGCATTGGATGCTTATTTTCTAAATAACATATCACACCAAACAATATAATCATAACAACAAAAATGCAAAATAAAACCACAACTTTGGTTTTAGTGGTCCAACTAGGCCATCCAGGATTATTTTGACCTAAGGGCGGGGCCGCCAGAGGCTGCTCCTCTTGTGTGACAACTCGCCCACACGGGAACATATCTAACACCTACTTTCTTCAATAATGATAGAGTCACTTGCGACCTTCTTCAATCAATGATCAACTACGCCAAAGTCCGTTCTAAGCCTCTTTGGTAGGCTTCTATTGTCCATCATACTGTAACAGGTGACTTCCTCCGCGTGGGGCCTCACAGTCTAGGCCTACTCAGTAATCCAATCCTTCTTTGTGTCGGTTGGGGTGCTTTCTTGGCAACACCCACAGCTCACTCGAAAGTCTAAATGTTTCAAAGGAGTGCACCAGTTTCTCTCTTTGTGGCAGGCACTACAGCTATTGTGCTCTTACCATAAACTCAAATCCATAACTCTCTATTTCCCTCTGGTGCTCTTCCTTTGTCGTGGGCGTAGATCATATCTTGCAGACCCAGGCACTGTTTGATCAGGAAAAAGCAACAAAGGCTCAGGCTCAACAAAGCTCCCAGACTCCAACACTCGTTGTTCAGTGTCAGAGGACTCTCGTGCTGCCCTTACTTCAGGAGGGACAGCTTCCAATAACACATCTTCGTTCTCTTTTTCTGTCTCCGTTCAAGTTAGCCGAGCATCCGAAAACGGGATAAACCTTGGTACGTGCTCACATTCATGATCTCCTATTCCTTCTTGGACCCATCGGTCATAAGGGAGTGGCAGCGGTATTCTTTTGGTATGGTGGGCATGTATCCAATTTTTTCTCCCATCCACTTTCACTGCAGTCCTAGTTGCAAGGAGGACTTGCTTCGGTTCATGCCAACGGGGCTCCAGAGCCTTTGTCCTCGCAAAGTTTCGGATCAGAACCCAGTCACCAGGCTGCAACGTATGTCCGTGACTCTCTGGAAGTGGTCGCAGTGACTCTCCGATTTGCTGATGAATAGAACGAAGATTTTTAGTTAACTCATACAGGTAATCTATCATCATCGGATACTCGATCTCACAAAATCGTTTTGGCCTAGTGACACCCCATATATTGGCAGGGCGCCCGAAAACTACCTCATAGGGAGATAGACCAGTCCTCATGTGTGCGGTCATTCTTGTGGACAAAAGGGCTAATGGTAACGCATCCGGCCACTTCAGGCCTGTGCTCTCTTGGATCTTAGCTAGCTTCAACTTGAGCATTAAAATTATATTTCTCCACAAGACCTGCAGATTGGGGGTGATTTGCTGCATGAAACTTCTGATTTATATGCAACCCTTCACACAATAACAGCGTGACTCGGGCCTTAAAATGGCTGCCGTTGTCACTCCAGATCACCCGAGGCAAACCGAAACGAGGGAAGTACTCTTTTATGAGTGCTTTCACCGTTTCGTTAGCAGTATTTTCCTTCACAGGGTACGCCTCCACCCACTTACTGAAACCACACACGACCACTAGGACGTACTTCAAATTATTCACTCGTTCTAGCTCAATAAAGTCCATTTGGAGAACCTCAAAGGGAAATGAGGGTGGTGCAAAATACCCAGAAGGCACAGGAGTACCTTTCCCAGGATTATGCTTTAAGCAAATCATACAATGTTTCACTAAATGGGCAGCTACCTTGGGAATGAGATCATTTCGCCACACTGGGTCTAACAATTTACAAATCCCTTTTGCGCTAATATGAGCGGGACCATGAGCCATAGTGACAACTGGGAAAACATATGCATTGGGCAACAGCCATCTCCGGCTGTCAGACAAATCAGTCCAGCACCCATCCTCATCTAGAGTACTTGTCCTTTCCTGCCATACAGCCACTTCATCTGTTGTGGCCTCATTCTGTATGTCTTTAACACTACTTACAGTGTTCTCATACATCGCATTATCAGGTACCCACCTAGCAGGTCCTGCCACAAACATCTTACTCATTTTCGATCTAGCAGTTTCTCCAGCTGTTTGATCCGCAAATGCATTTCCCCTACCCACGTCATCTGTAACTACCTTGTGGGCACTGCATTTTATTATTGCCAGCTTGTTTGGTAACATCAAAGCTGACAGCAATCTATGGATCAACGGACCATGCTGTATCTTCAACCCATGGGATGTCAAGAACCCCCTTTCCGCCCAGAGCCTCCCAAAATTATGAGCGACTCCAAACGCGTACTGGCTGTCGGTGTAAATATTAACAGCCATCTTCTCACTTAACTCACAAGCTCTCAACAGGGCTACTAACTCAGCAGCCTGGGCAGATTGATATGGGACGCGGGTAGTCTCTACGACTGTGCGCAATGTGGTAATCGCATATGCGGCAGAAGTAGTGCCATCTGGTAGCTTAAGGCAGGAGCCATCGACATATAGTTCCCCTTGGGGGTCAGATAAGGGAACTTCAGTCAGGTCTACACGTCCCTTTGTTTCTTCCTCTGTTCTGTACATACAGTCATGCGCATCTGCATAATGACTCGTCGAAGGGAGGGGTAGTAATGTGGCTGGATTCAGAGTGACACATCGTTTAATGGTGACATGTGGAGCGAACAAGATTAGCTCATATCCAGTCAGACGCGCACTAGTAAGGTGCTGCGTCTGCGTTCTATTCAAAAGAGTATCTACAGAATGGGGTACCATGACCGCAAGGTCAGTGTCAAGAACGAGCCCTGCCGATTGTCTGATTGCAATTGCCACCGCAGCAGCGGCTCTCAGACAGCTCGGGAGCGCTCTAGCCACATTGTCGAGGACTGCAGAAAAATAAGCACAGGGCCGATACTTACCACCGAAAGCCTGTGTGAAGTCACTCAACGCACAACCATCCACTTCATGTACATACAATACAAAGGGCTTCCTATACTCAGGAGTACCAAGGACAGGAGCAGAACAAAGCGCATGCTTCAATTGCTCGAAGGCATGCTGACACTCAAGCGTCCACGGCAAGGGTTCACACACATCTTTCGTAGTTAAATAAAGGAGGGGTTTCACAATCAGAGAATAGTTGGGGATCCAATGTCGACAGTATGAGGTAATTCCAATGAAACCTCGCACTTCTCTCTGTGTCTTCGGCACACCCATTTTGTTAATTACAGAAATACGTTCTGGTGTCAATCTTCTACCCTCCTTCAATAGGAGGTGACCTAAATAGGTAACCTCCTGTCGACAATACTGAAACTTAGGAAGGGACGCTTTATGCCCATTTTGTGCTAGATGCATTAACAATTTGACCGTGGCTTCCTTACATCCTTCTTCAGTATCAGAAGCCACGAGGAGATCGTCAACATATTGCAACAATACATTACCAACCGGAAGCACTAGCGAGTCCAATTGCGCTTTCAAGGCTTGACTATATATACTAGGACTTTCAGTATACCCTTGAGGAGAGCGACAGAACACAAAGCTTCTGCCAGATAAATTGAACCCGAAAAGATACCTGGAATCTGGATGAATCGGAATACTAAAGAACGCATTCTTCAAATCAATCACAGAGAAATACTGAGCTGTAGGAGGGATCATAGTCAAAATCAAAGTGATATCAGGAACAACAGGAAATTGTGGTACCACTATTTTATTAACTTCCCTAAGATCAATAATAAATCGGTACAAATCAGAATGGGCATCCGGTGAATCTGTCTGGGCTTTTTAAGAATCGGAAGAATAGGACTGTTGCACACATTAGAAACTGTTTCCTCAACCACAACAGACGCACTTAAATCATTTATGATTTTCAACAAAGCAGTCTCTCCTGTCTGCGATATTTTATACTGTGGAATACGAGGCAGAGAAACATTGTCCTTAACCTGAATAGACACTGGCGGTACCTGCAACAGTCCTACGTCCGTGTCACCTGTAGCCCACAGCATACTAGGCGCGTCCTTGAACTCATCGGGGAGAGGGGTGTCTTTGGCAAAGTGTTGCTTCGACCGTACCACATCAGGTCCAATCATCATGTAAACACCGTCTGGGGAACAGAAAATGGTTGCATGCAGCCGTTTCAACAGGTCAAGCCACATTAAATTTTGCCCACAATTTGAAGTCAAAAGGAACGAGGATTTCACTGAAAACGGACCAATTGTCAAAGCAAGGGGCTTAGAGATGGGACTAACAACCGGCGTACCTGAAAATCCCACCGAAACATTATTCTTGCCAGACAGAGCTGCCCCAGGGACCAGCGAACGGGAAACGGAGCTGTTCATAGCACCCGTGTCAATTAAAAACTTTTGAAAGGTACCAAGCAAACCCGCAGCAACATAGGGTCCGCGTTGATCTACATTCACCGAAACTGGTCCCCCACCCTGTCCGTCGCTGTCCTAGCTGTGGATGGACATCCCTGTTACTTCATCTACGTCATAATCCTCGCGACAATACTGTCGTCCTCTAGGATCATCAAAGTAATTCTGATCGTTTTCAACATTCTCAGTTCGTTCTGGTCTTCTCTCACCCTGACTTCCTGTTCCTCTACCACGTCCCCAAAAACCTCCTCTTCTAGGGATCCCACCAGCCTGTAGAATTTCAGGGCACTCATTTCGCCAATGCCCCTCCTTCCGACAATATGCGCATTGATTAGGTCCCACAGGTACATATGGAGCACTCGTTCCACCACCTTGCGGTACGGACCATCGCTGCTGCACTTGCGGCTGACCCCTTCCTCTTCCACTACTTCCCTGCACCTGCTGCAACAACACCTTTGTCTTCAATTCCTTCCCTTTCTTCTCTACAACCTGCCTCTGTTCGTTCTCTCGATGTTCATAATATTGTGCCATTCCCAATATTCCCGAGGGAGTGGACGTGGAACAGGTACTTTCCGCTGCCTTCATCCGGGCTGCAATCTCAGGAAGCAAATTATTAACAAACCTGTCAACGAACAGCCGGACTCCACCATCTACTGACAAATCCTGGCCACTGAAATCCAAAAAAAAACCCTTGTACCTAGTAAAGCAATCTGACACACTCTCCTCTTTCTTTTGACAACATGCTGTAAGTTTATCCCAATCCACTTTCTTGGGAGCAATAAACGAATGCATGTACGTAATAATTCGGCCAGGTAAAGCTAACACTTCCGCTCTTGGCTTCTCACCTGGCTTACGTTCTTGATCCCACAGCTTTATCTGATCCCATGTTGCTCCTAACTCTACCACATGATCCACCAAGTACACCTGCTTCCATATATCAATCGGCACCAGGAACCCAAAAAACAACATGTCAGCTAACGTCATAATTGTCGAATCGGCCGCTTCTGTCAATTCTTTATAATAAGCAGTCGGATTCTTTCTTGGATCTGGCAACTGATTTTTAAGAGAAAGTACTTCGCTTCTCTTCCAGGGGGTATAAACCCATTGTTCTTGAAACCGTGCCCCCTCCCGGGGCCAAACAACGTCACCCACTGTATTTATTTCTGCGGGTGTCTCGGGATGATATATGGGGTGAACTTCTCTCATAGGGAACTGCATTAATGCTGTGGAACGCTCTTTAGGCATCCTTCCTCGATATTTTAACAAAGTAGTAACTTTATTCAACACAGCAGCAGGATCCATGCCGGAACCATACTCTTCATCTCGTATCTCAGAAACCTCCCTTGGGACCTCAGCATTAAAGCGCTGCTCCCACAAACTCATCAGCGTTGTACACATATGCTTAAGCGCAAGTTGCTGCATAAGCGGTTCATACTGTCTCATCACACTCCATACATCCTCAATCATATAGATCGGATTTCGAATCCACTGCACAGCCTGATTCGCCACCATCTCCTTTTCTTGATCACTTACTGCAGAACGCACCAACACCCTACTCACGCGTTCTTGCACTTTCGCTCGACTTCCCGGGGACATTCCACTCACAGGTGTTCTGTCAAATTGCATCATGGGAAGTGAAACATCCGCCGGTGAAAGAGTGGATGAAGAGACAGGTATCATCAATGAACGATCTTGACTAGAGGGAGTAAAGAAAGTCAAACCAGAAAATGCAGAAACAGGTGCCACAGACGGAGAGCTATTACCCTCCAACTCGGACATCGATAAAGCAGTATAATACCCAGAAGGCGTCAAATGTAGACCCGGAATGTTAGGAGGAGGAGGAGGACTGGTGGGGCCAAGAACCGGAGCCAGATCCCTTGAAGCCGGGGCCTGGGAAGCTGGAACAGCAGGATATATCCGTAGAGGAGCATAAGGTGGTGGGGGTTGGGTGTCTAACAAATCTTCAATAAAAGCATCACCTTCATTTTGAACGACATAACTCTTCTCAACTGGCAGCCGAAACGCCCTACCTGCGCACTCAACACCTTTGTTTACTGTCACTTTATCATAAGCCATGGCTTTCTGCGCGATCGTCATTGCCTGTCTTTTCCTCGTATTTTTTCCTCTCTAATTCGCCGCTGCTTTGCTTCCTTCTGCCAAACCCTCAACATATCAAACATTGACTGCCTACTCTTCTTAGCAAACAGCTTTCCTTCTAGAAAATTTAACTTTTGTTCATCGAACGAGCCAACAAGTGGCCACTGCAAATCAGCATTGTCCCTCGTATATTTATGCCATAAGGTGCTAAACATAATAAGGCCAATACCGTGCTTTATGTACATATCAAAATTCGGGGTACCCTCTGGAGGAGCAGGTTGTCTTTCCTCCAGTCAATCACTTGAACAACAACATCGACATACGAAACATCCAAGTTTACTAAAACACGGCATCTTAATATAAAATACTTACACAATTCCCACTGCGCAAAGCAAATCCACTTCTCTGTCCGAAAATCGTACACAAAATACACAAAAAAATCAGCACGAACAGACCTCTTAAGGTATGCGATACAACACGGCCCAAACAGCCTTTCACTAAGCACCACCTAAGAATCTCTGTTACGTGTATGGATAGCCCAGCTCGACCCTGTTATGATTAGACACAATCTAAAGCCTATCCCGCATCTTGTAGCTTTTAGAGCCGTTAACGACTCTCAAACCACCACGAGATTCAGCCTCAGCACTCGTTCACACAATACAGTTCAAACTCGCTATTAAAGCACAGCCCAAGTAGCTTGTCCACAATACTTAAGCGTACAACTCAAGGTTCTGCCTTGTCAAACGCAGTCTGGCACTGCCCGTGAGGTTCGCCACTAAGGCTCATCTCATCTGTGGCTCAAGACCACTGAGATACAGCTTGATGGGTGACCTCACCCTCACAGTCCGGTACCACTTATAGAGCACAGACCGATCGGTTCTGTCTCCCTCAAGTCGGTAGTGTAGCTCCGTCCACGAAACAAGCCCCGAAGGCCCTGCCCCTCCCGGTGCTACCCGAGAACCACTATGAGACGGGTCTCAAAAGCCCGAATCACCCAGAGCAGTTCAAGTTCACACCGAAAGGCGGTCAACGGTCTGCCTCGCACGGTGCAGTCCAACACCACCTCAGGACTGGCGCCAGTACATTTTCAAGTACTAAAACGTACACAAAGTCACTCACCTGTCAAACACAGGTTTCACATGTGATTCTGTACCGCCGACTCTCCAGACCAATCTGGTCAGCTCCAAGGTCTCGCCGTCTCTGGACCCCGGCGTATCACCACTAGGCAGGGCACCCTCGATCAGACGGGCGGGGCAAGCCACAGAAATAGAGCTCTATCTTGTGGGGGCCCCCGATCCGCCCGCTAGACCAGCCTGCACCCCGACCTCACGACCCGTTTACGGGTGTGATGGGTGTGATGGGTGTGATGGGTGATTAATCGCGGGGTCCCTGTTCGGGCGCCAACTGAAGGAAGTGACCCATATAGGGTCACTCGGGTCACTACACCACCTCTCGGCCTTACCTATATCAATGGAGAGTCGGTCCGCCAGTAGAGAATACAAACAAGCAGTTTATTATCTATACTCTGCAGAGGAGTCCAAATACAACAAGCACCATGCAATACTTGCCAATGGACTGACTTAATAATCATGCGCAGCATAGTATGATACATCAAACACGTCATCAACATCTAGAGCACGCCTACAAGGGAAAGTTACAGGTTTAGGGATGCGTACTTTAGGGAGGCAGAGGGGCGTACATCACCAGCCCGAGGCAGGCACACAGTATCTCTTAGCCAAGGTCAGCCAGCTGCATCCCTTGTCCTCCCAACGTAGGAGGGGTGCTGCAAATAGAATATTACTTACGCACACAGAAAGGCCTATTCATAAGCGAGGCAGCGCCCTGAGTTGAATAAAGAAACGAAACTGGGCGTATACTTATCAGATGACCAACAAGTGTCATGGCACAGCTTAGAGCTCACCGCGTGCTTAAACATAGCCATAATGTAAGATGGCGGCCAGTATACAAAATGGCTGCCACCTGTCCAAGACTAACCTATTCTGTAAAACATCATCTTTCTTAATATTGCTCAGTGGGTTGTCAATATAGATGACTACCACTGCTATATTTGGCTATATAAGGCTAATCTAATAGCGTAACATAAGGGGCATAGCCCTATGATAATTTTGAAACCTACACCTTCCTTAGCAGTTGTTCCTTATGTATTGAAACAGATACAGAACGAGTATGGGGGAGGACCTGCCCTAGACTTGTGGATGAAACTGATGGGTAATTTTGCCCACGTCTCCGCAATCATGCTGAGCAGCATGAAGGGGGAGGCAGCAGCAGGGATCATACACAGCCGCCTAAGGTAAACAGCTCCTATCAATGGGGAGCAAGAATTACCAAAAATTATCGAAGAAACCTATGCTGCTTTAGGTAGAGATAATTTGGGAACCGAAGCCGGGAAGCCACAAATGGTGGGTAGTCCCGACAAGGACAACTCGAAGCAAGCACCCTCTTATTCTAAAAAGTAGTGGGATAACAAAAAATCCAAAAATAACAATTCAGAAAAGAATTCACGATCAAGGGGTGGTCTCCCCAATGGGAGTCCTCTGAAAAGAGGTACAACCTTATGAATCGTGATAACATTAGGAAACCTGATAGTTATCAGGATACTGATGCACGTTCCTTTCGTTCCTTCCAGGGTTCATGAAAAAAATCAGAGAGGGACGGGCGATCAGAACAAAATACTAAAGATCGACCAAAGACAAAAAGGGAAACACATTGTACTTCAGATTATATTATCAAACAGGAAGAGCAACCTAAAGCAAAACCTTAATTCAAAAAGAAGAAAGTAGCTGGATTAAAGATTATACATGCCCAGGTTACTGAGGACTCAGCTTCTGAACGGGGAATGGGCTCTAACCATGCTAGGCAGCGCAGCAGAAGTAACAATAGCTCATCAGAACCTGAAGGATTTTCTGGTGACAGTTAAATTGAATGAACATATCACGATGGAAACACCTGATACCAGAGTGAGTGTCCCGCATAGACTATACGAAATTACACTACAAACAGAGGGGGACATCTCAAGAAAAATTAAGTGTCTCTTTTGGGAGAATTTGACATTTGGATATGACATATGGTCTGGTACTGCCTAAAACCCCCTCCCCTTAATAAACCAAAGACCCTTGGGATGGGGACCCTCCCAGTTCCCGTGGAGGCTCGCCGCCTCCCTTTCCCCCAAGGCAAACAATGCAAACACCACAACTGTTTGGATTAGGGGTCGTAGCAACCCCGGCCGTATTTTATTACATAAAATAATCAAAACATTGAAATTCTTATTATTTACATTATGTACAATATGCAGAAAGTCCAATACATTGATAGGTACAAGATGTCAATTGGCTAACTTTAACATGCTTCTAGTACATAGCCATTCCTATTGTAATCTAAGCGATGAAGATATTCTCTTTCTGCGTATCCCTGTTAGAGCCTACGGCAAGGTCAATGACTGGCGTCAAAAAGACAAAAGAAAAATAGTTCCAGCCAAATCACACCCATAACCTGCGTCTCCCAGCCTTTTCTCCTGTTATGTTTGAACACGTGCTACATAATCCGAGATCATAATCGGTCCTATCTGGTATTGTAGAAAATGAATACTAACCAAGTTGGTCATCTGATCTACATATTATATTGATTCAGACGAGGTATAGTTAATGATTCCCATCAATCTTACAGCACCTGATCTCATTGTAATATCATTAGCCAGGCCACGAAAAATCTCAGTTAAACATGGTTTACACATTTTTCTATGTGCCCCAAATTGCCGTCATATATTACTTACAGCCGCATATTCGCGGCGCGCCTTTTCATCGGAGGGCAAAACCACCCTCAAGTGAACTTGGCAGTACAGTAAGTTAACGGTACTAAGCTCAAAATCCATTATCCCCGTATAACAGTCGCACCCGAGTTACTGCGGCGCATCATAACGTTAGAACGATAAAAAAGTTGTAAGAAACACGTTTCTTACCTGCTGTCCCGCGTCCCGACAGCTTGTCCCCGTATTCGCCTTGTGCTCGCGTCTTCCTGGCGCGCCATTTTATTTAAAGTCCCACTCGATGAAGATTAGTAATCAAAATAGGACTAGTGATTGCGGCGTCCTTTCTAATGCACACATGTGGTGGCCATATTGAAAGTCGAACAATACATAGGTTACAATGCCACAATTTAAAATACACATAGTAAATCATCTACATTAGCACTTCTCTCACCCCAACAGTTAAATCCCATATGGGACTGACAACAGCATCTCCAACGCAGTGACATGTTGCCGAGAATGTCAATTGTCCCGGATGAGTAAATGAAGCAGGACTCGTGTCAGAATAGTCCCAACCTGTGCGCAGACGTGGCACCCATATTAGAATTATAGAAAGGACATTAATATGCCAAATTCTCCAACAAAAACAGTCATACACCTAAATCCACTTATTGTCATGACATCAATTCAATGGATGTCTATCAGGGCGGCTGTTATGTGGGGCAAGAAGTTATTGTTGAAAAGTATTCCTTTTTCCTTCCACTTTTTAATGTAGGATATGGTGTCCCGAACAAATATAGATAGACAAAGTGTATAAGAACAGAGACCGCAAATCACGGGGTGATTAAAGATGGATCCAGATCTGCCCATTAAAAGCATTGCATTTTCCAGTCATATGTTGAAATGTATATATATCTAATGCAGTGGATATGTTAGAAAGAATTATGAAACTACTGTTTTTAATAATCCAAATTGAAACAGAATAACACTATCTGGTGTTACCAACTCTATAAGGCAAATTGTTTCACATATAAAGTACCAATTTTGAAATATATATATGTGGCAGCCGCCATATATTTCACCCCGTCAATCTCAGCTAAGTTGAATCCCAGGTATAAGATTATTGATGTGCAACGCAGGTCAGAATACAAGTAATAGAAGTCACAAGCTGCTCCCCATCGATCTCAGTTAGGTTAGAAATCCAGAGTACAAGGATGTTAGTGTACAACAGCACGTCAGATTACATCCCATCACCACACATTATAGAAAGGAAAGACAATCACCAACAGTGGATGGATTACATTATAGAAATTCAAACATTTCTTTATCAATGTTTATTCCTTGTTCCACCACCCTCAGGGTGATGATCCATTTGCTTTCCATCTGACGTAATTTGGTAGTTCTATTGCCCCCTCTCATGCTTGGGCAGACTACATCTATTCCATGGAAGCCTAAATTCACCATTTCTGTCATCTTATGCAGAGTATTGAAGTGAAACGCCAAGGGATACTGGGCATTGTTGTTACGTATCGCCCTTATATGTTCCTGTATCCTTTCCTTTAGCGGTCTTATGGTGCTTCCTATGTATATTTTCCCACAGATACATTTTATGCAGTAGATCACAAATTTGGTGTTACAGTTAATAAACTGGTTCACTGTGTAAGTTCTTTCCGTATTGTATTTAAAAGCCCTGGTTCTGTTCATTGCAAAACAGCAAACACTACAAGTACCACATTTAAAAAAAAACATGGGTTTAGCAGGTAACCACGTACTATTTGTAGCAGCTGGGATAAAGCTAGGGCATAAAGATTGTCTCAAAGTTCTGCCCCTTTCATATGTAATGGTAGGTTTGGGTCCCACTACTCCCTATATACTTATGTCATCCGTTAGCAACTGCCAATGTTTGTTTAATATTTTAAACAACTCTGAACTCACAGAGGAGTATGGTGTAATGAACCTAATTCTCCTGTTTGTACGTGTCTTGTTTTTCTTGCTGGTACGTCCTGCCAATAGATGTGCTCTATCTATTTTATTGATCTTATAACGTGCTCTCCTGATGTCTGCTCGGTTATAACCCCTAGCACCAAATCTTTTCTCCACTGCATTCAATTCTTCATTTAATCTGTTGACATCACTACAATTTCTTTTTGTTCTTATCATCTCCCCATATGGAATGGATCTTATTTGTGAGGGAGGATGAGCACTGTTAGCGTGTAGTGTTGCGTTACATGCCGTAGCTTTTCTATATGGCACTGACTGTAGTTTATCCTTGTCTACCACAATAGTGATATCTAGGAAATTGATCTGAGTGGTACTCTGTTCTTTGGTGAAAGTTAGATTAAACGGATTGTCATTGATGTATAGGAAAAATTCCTCCAATGCATCATTTGTCCCAGTCCAGAACATTAGGATGTCATCTATATAGCGTCCTAGATATAGGACATTCTCCATAAGGGCACTAGGACCTTTTCTCCAGAGATGAATCAATTCAAAATGGCCCATATAGAGGTTGGCAAATGAAGGCGAAAATTTCGCCGCCATTGCCACTCCTCTGATTTGGTGATACCAGTTCCCGTTATGTACAAAGATGTTGTTGTTTAGGACCTAATCAATAAGTTCCAACAACATCATAGTGTGTTCGTATAAATGTACTGGTCTGGTGTCTAGAAAATGTTGTATCACACTGAGTCCAAGATTTCCTGGTATGCTCGTATATAAGGAACACACATCTAGGGTCACCAGATAATGACCCTCCACCCACTCTACATCTGCAATTTTATTCAGCACATCCGATGTATCCTTGATAAATGACGGTAGATTAACCACCAGGGGCTGTAAAAAAGTATCAATGTATTCTGAGACCTTCTCCGTGGGAGACCCAATACCGGAGATAATGGGTCTCCCCGGGGGAAAGTCTTGCCCCTTATGTATTTTTGGTAAGCAATAAATACAGGGCATAGTTGGAGTGTCATTGTACAAATATTTGAATTCAGCGTCTGAGATGAGACATCTGTCCTTCCAATGCATCAACTTATTGTATATTGTTTCCATTGTTGTGCGTAATGGATTGTTGTCTAAATGAATGTATGTTGTTGTGTCTGCCAATTGTCTATCTATCTCAGCCATGTAGTCTGATTTATTCATTAGCACCACATTTCCTCCCTTGTCAGCCTCTCGGATGACAAGGGAGTCGTCATTTCTGAGATTTACCAGTGCCTTTCTTTCTTCTGCAGTGATGTTCTGTTCCAGATGGAAATTTCTAGCGTACACTTTGTCCTCTAATTTGTATAAGTCACAGAAGACATTCTGTTGGAACTTATCAATCAGACTATGTCCTAGTAACTGGGGAGTGAGCCTCGACTTCTGCCTCAAGCCACTGTCAATACTAGAAAATGTATCTAAATTAAGATCAGCTGCCACAGTTTGCAGTGTGGGATGTCCCCCTGATCATCTATTGACAGTAATAGGTGCACATCTTTGATATCCTTAATTGATGGAATGGATTCAGTACTAACACCAATAGGGACAGAATTGTTTACCTTATGTCTATCCTAGAAAAATTTGAAAAGCTTCACTTTTCTTACAAATTTAAAACAACTTATGTGTAATGATGTAAAATTTGGCATAGCACTAGGACAGAAACCCAGTCCCTTGCTTAACACATTTATTTCTGGATCATTGGGAACATGACTGGACAGATTCACAATATTTATACCATCAGAATGTACAATATCATTTACACAATTTGGCAATACGGCAATTTGGCAATTTGGGATACATGGAAAAATGTGTAAACCATGTTTAACTGAGATATTTCGTGGCCTGGCTAATGTTATTACAATGAGATCAGGTGCTGTAAGATTGATGGGAATCATTAACTATACCTCGTCTGAATCAATATAATATGTAGATCAGATGACCAACTTGGTTAGTATTCATTTTCTACAATACCAGATAGGACCGATTATGATCTCGGATTATGTAGCAAATGTTCAAACATAACAGGAGAAAAGGCTGGGAGACGCAGGATATGGGTGTGATTTGGCTGGAACTATTTTCCTTTTGTCTTTTTGGAAACAAAAAAGAAAATGGGATTTGGAATAGGCCCCTGTGGGGGGATGGGATAGGTTAATGGCACTGGTCTACTCGTACGTAGATGGACTTATTTGATACAAGGCTGGGACACCAAAATGGACAAGTGCATTATGTTTTCTTCTTTTGACAGTAAGGACTTAACATGGTCCTAGGAGCTATGACCCTTTTACTTCAGAATTGATCGGAACGTACAAGTTAGGATTGATGGTGATTGGATCTGTCACCACGCTTATCATATTATATATTTGGTAAGGTTGAGTATTTATATACTATGTGCTTTGTGTGGCTTTCGTTTTTCTAGACTTGCGGTATTTCTTCTTTTTTTTTTTTTTTTTTGCGAACTTTTTATAAATCTTGAATGTTTTTCTATATGTGGATTCCCTTGCAGAATCCTAAAGAAATGATCTTAACAAAGACAGATGTTCTACAAAAGATCGACTGATTATATTAAAGAAATAATTATTCATTCTAAAAGGTGAGAATTGATTGTCTCATTCTTTGAACAAACACAGGAGTTGTACTCAATCTAGTCACCACACTTGTTTCGTGGTGGGGATCAACTAACTCGTGTTGGTTCTAGCAGGCACATTTAATATTCAAATATCCTCACCCCACATATTGGGATGAATAGGCATATACTAACATGATCTTTGGTGGTTGTGATACTAGTTTTCTTCACTTTTTCGGTGTATTTGGGACAAAACCTTTATGGGTGGACCCAAAATGAATTTATCTGGCTAGTATTGTCATCTTTGGTGATGGTTCTTTGCACTGAAGCTTTTAGAGTCCTTTGAGATGTGAATATTTTAATGTTACATAGGTGATTTTATATAGATGTGATTAAAATGGTTAGGTATAATATGATGTTTTTTATATGTAATTTTTGCAGCCTTGAGGAAGCCCTGCCGGGCGAATCGCGCGTCGGCTGCTGTGTGCATTTGGAATAAAGATTGATTACTGAAATCTCGACGTGGATTTGGATCACTTTGTGGAGTTTTCTGTGTCATATAGTACACATTTTGAATGGACAGAACAACTGTGAATATTTTGCATTGATAACGATAGAACTGTTCCATCAGAGATTACTTGGAGGCAAGATGGCGTCGGAGTAAGAAGCCTGTGAAACCGCTCTCTTACCTGGGCTTCACATATACTCCCGAAATCAACCCACGACAGGCGCGGCATGCGAGGAACCGTATGTGGTGGCAGGACTCACGATGCCCTGGGGTGTGTAGAGGCGGCGGCGATCTGTGGCGGACGTGGCTCGTGTAGCGGGAACGCCTGGCGGGAGCTCCGGAGCTGGGAGCGTCTGGCGCGGCTGTTACTGACGGCGGTCGCTGGAGGCGGGCGCGCATACGCTGCAACGTGGTCTCCGTGGAAACCCAGCGCGTCTCCGGAAGAGTTGCCAGTGTCAATGGCAACGCGAGTCAGAGGAAAGCGAGGAACGGTGGCTGCCACGGAGCGATCAAATGGGTTGGAGGTAAAAATGGATACACAGAGAGGTGATCGCCTTTCTCGAATGGATAAACAAAACAAGGTAATGCCTGTATCTGGAGAAAAAGAAATATGACTTTACAGTCAAGGCATCAGGTCGGAAAAATAAACCCCCGGCGAAATAGCGAAAACTCAACCGGCTATTACCAGCTTATTTTTACCCAAGAGTGACTTGAAAGATGTAGGTCACAGGGGGGAAAAAATACCCATTGGGAGCCCAGGTTTGGGAAATGAGCAAACTGAGGAGTCTGAGCAAATACCAAATGCCATTGAACAACCTGGGTTGAATCTGTCATTGGTGGGAAAGATACGGTTGACAGAGGGATTACAAGCGGAGGAAGGGGCTAATTATCAAGATGAGATAACGAAGCACTTATCAATTGAGCAAGAGCCAACTCAACTTAGTAATCTTGTCGATAAAGACACACTCCCAGATGTTTCAGACCCTCATGGTAATTTATTACCTCCCAGCCGGTAGTAGTGCGAGGGCTTATTGAACAATGCGCACTAACATTAGATGTAACTGGGGAAAAGTTTTTCTCCCTTACTGATGAGTCCGAGCAATCAGACATTAGTACTGTTGATAGTGGGGAAGATGGTGATTTCTCGCATTCAGAAAATAGTAGCTCAGTAGAAAAACCAACAACTGCTAAAAAGAGACTCAAGAGAGTCTCGAGGATGCGTCGGAATACCTCTAAAGATCAGGAGAGAAGTGACGAGTTGAGATGGGATTACTCAGCCTCATCAATGATGTCTCAGGAGACTCTAGAGGTAGATAAAGAACCCTTAGGAGCTATAGGAGGCGAGCCAGAGCAAAACAAGAAGGATACTTCCCTTGACCCGTCACTTGCTCTTATTTTACAATCCCTGAGATCTTTTCAAGACGAGGTTAAGGCAGATAACCGACAAGCAAGACAGGCCACAAAAAAATTGCAAGGGTCTGTACGAAAAGTCGGGAAAATCTGCTCGGACATTGCAGAACGAATGAGTACGGTGGAGTCGCGGACGGAAGTATTGGAGAAGTCAGTCGAAAACCTCCAGGTACAGGCTACCTCTCAGGACAAAACCATAAAAGACGTGATGTGGAAGCTGGAGGATTACGAAAATCGGCAACGCCGGAATAACCTGCGGCTGCTTGGAGTCCCGGAGAATCTCGAAGGAAATGATACGAGGAAATTTGTGGTGAAGATGCTCAAAGAATCACTGCCTGAATTATCATCTTGGGACTGGGACAAAGAAGTGCAGAGGGCTCACCGATTCCCATTCTCTCAAGCTAAACATGCCACCGAATCAAAGTCATTACCTCGAGCTATTCTGGTTTTCTTCGGTAATTTCATACTAAGACAGGCGGTGTACGATTTAGCTCGACCCAACGCCAGGAAGCAGTGCGAGGGGTTTGCTTACTTTGCAAAACCAGATTTTGCTCATGCAACAGTGGAGCGTAGATGGCGACTTAGACAATTAATGACACCATTTCAAAAAGCGGGTGCACTAGTATTTCTGCAAAATCCGGCTAGACTCAAAGTGGTTTATAAGGGGCAAAATTTTAATTTCACTTCAGAAATTCAAGCCCAAAAAATGTTGGATGATATTGTGTTGGAATCTGGTGGATCTAAAAATGAAAAGTTGGTTTTCATCCTCTAGGGAAAGGGGGAAAAAAAAAGGGGGAAAAAAATAAATATAATATATGTGACATAGGTATGATGTACTGTAAGGGTAACTGTATGAGAGCGGTTAGAAAGGTGGATAACTTCTGATGTCCTCACACAGGCTCATGCCTGAGCCTGGCTGCCTAATAATTGGTGGAGGGTGGAGGGTGGGGGGAAGGGGGATTCTCAGATCAGGGATGAGTAGAAATGATGTAAATAGGAACCGATCTAAAAGAGATATAGATAGTGATATGAGAAATAAGAATACAAATTGTATAATTAAAGAAAAAACAGAAAGGTTTATATTGTGTGTTAGGATGGATAAGAAACAATATGGTTAGGTTAAAAATTCTTACCGTCAATATTTGTGGCCTTAATGACATTAAAAAAAGACAGAGAGTAGCTATCGGATTGCAATCAATAGGAGCAAATATTATTTGTATACAGGAGACACACATTGAGGGATCACAAAGGCATTTGCTTAATACATTAGGGTACAGAATGATTACGGCCTCAACACAAGGAGTAAGGATGAGGGGGTGGCAATACTTGCGAAAGGGGAGAGACGCAATTTACCCGATCAGCATCTGATAAATATGGACGTTGGTCAATTACAGAATGTCGACATAGTGATGGCAGACAAATGACCCTATGTACAATATATGGCAATATTTGTGATGACCCGGAAGTGTTGGAATATATTTCTAATGAGCTCGCTCACTGGCCTCTCCCAGTAATAATTTGTGGCGATTTTAACCTAAACCTCCCACGCGACTGGTCAGTGGATCCAGGGTTTCAATACCGGGGCAGGAAGCCAAGAGTGTTTCAAGCTTTTAAAAATCTATGTGAGAGACATGGCTTGATTGATTGCTGGCAAATAGAACATACAGGTGATCCTGGGTTTACCTATTATTCCCATCCACATGCTAGACATGCTAGATTGGATTATGTTTTGGTTTCTAACACGTTAATCTCTAATTGCACAATAGAGAAATTACCAAGAGTTTTATCTGATCACAACCCTCTTGTTGTAAATATAGAACATGGAGAAATAAATCCCAATGTGAAAACTTGGACATTTCAAAGGGATCTATTGGTAAATGAGGAATATTGTAGACACATGACGACTTGGATACCGGGGTTTCTGGAAGATAATGTAAATAGTGCATCAATAGACATAGTGTGGGATACCCTAAAGGCTGGGATCAGAGGGGAGACGTTGCGATTTTCACTAAATGCCAATAAAAAGCCAAACAAAAAATGACTGTTCTACAAGAAAAATTAAAGATTGCCGAGGAAGTATTGATAATGGCTGCACGAGAGGGACGGGAAGTTGAGAATGAATTGAGGGGTATTGCGATAGCTAAAAATGACATTATTAATATCCTAACGGAAAAAGCAATAGCTAAAGCAACAATGCACAAGGAAAATTTTTATGAACTTAGTGAACAGGTAGGACATCAGTTAGCAGTGCGTGCCAGAGAACAAAACACAGCCAATTTAATAAGGGCAATTAGAGATCCAGTATATGGGCTAAAGACCGACCTTAATGAAATAAGAACTGCGTTTCAACAATTTTATCAAAAACTATATGGGGAATCAAGTACACAACAAGGTGTAATTGAAGAATATATGGATCAGAATCCACCCCTAAGACTGGAGGTAGAGGATCAGGAAATATTGAATGATATACCACAGTGGGGGAAATTCTTCTTTCTATAAATAGTTTAGCTACAGGCAAAGCGGCGGGTATGGATGGGATTCCCTCAGAGTTTTATGTTAAATTTTCTACACAGTTAAAAACAATATTGTGTGATCTATTCACACATATTTTTCAGGGGGACGACCGCCAGGATCATGGTCATTAGCTAAGATCGTAGTATTTTTAAAAAACACAAAGATCCTACAGAACTTGGGTCATATCGTCCTATCACCTTGATAAATGGAGATTCAAAAATCTACTCTAAATTATTAGCGACCCGTATGGCACCAATTATACATAAAATCGTATCGGTACGTCAGCATGGATTCATACCAGGGAGATCTACAACCGATCATGTTCAAAGGGTAATCTCTTTGTTTGACTGGACAGATGTTACAGGGGACCCTATGGCACTCATATTATTAGATGCCGAGAAGGCCTTCGATAGGGTCTCCTGGAAATATCTCTGGACGATAATGTCTAGAAGTGGTCTGGGGGAACCATTTATCAAAGCAGTACAAATGTTGTATGTTGATCCAGCAGCTGTTATAATGGTTAATGGAGTAGTGTCCGATAAGGTAGTTATCAGTAGAGGGACAAGGCAGGGGTGCCCGTGCTCTCCCCTCTTATTTGCGATGTATATAGACCCTTTTATTTGTAAACTCGAAAACAGTATATTAATATCGCCAATATGGGTACGAGATCAGCCTACTAAAACACTGGCATATGCGGATGACATCGCTCTCGTTACTAGTGACCCTATCAATGCAATTAGAGTCATAGAAGAGGAGGCCGAAGCGTTTGGAAGAGCATCCGGGTACAAACTGAATCAAGACAAAACACAGATTATACTCAATAGTAAACTTACGATGAGCGATGATCGGGTAATGGAGAAAGCTATCTATTTGGGGGTTAGTATAACGGCAAATCTACAGAGCTTAGTCAATAACAACCTCGAACCCTTAATACTTCGTACAAAAAGACATGATCAGGTTAAACAATCTACATTTGTCTATCGGGGGAGATGCAACCTGATTAAAATGCTTTTTTGCCTAGATTTTTATATTTTTCAGATCTATTTGTTTGGAATTTCCACCACAATTGTTTAAATCTATAGATAACATATTCTCCAGGTTTTTATGGGGATACAAGAGATCACGTCGGGCTATGAGATTTATCACCCTACCCAAGGATAGAGGGGGATTGGCGCGACCTAATTTTAAATTGTACTATTGGGCTACTACACTGAAATTTTGTGACAAATTACTATCAAGTAGGATCGATAATAGAATAAATAGTAGTATCCCAACACCACAAGAACTTTTACTGGGTGAAGAAACCAAAGGATACTTATGGCGTCACCTAAACGATAGCTACTTTAAAAAGTTAAGTTCAAGACCATTTTTGGTATTCATAAGGTCTGGAATAATATACGTAAACTAATGAGTATTGGTCGGTTATCTCATTACACCCCAATTCATAAAAATAATAATCTTCCAGAGATATTCAGGGATGCCTGTATGGATAGATGGATACAGGGAGGGATTACACAATTAGGATGCTTTTATACCACCGTGGGGCTGAAGTCTTTTAGGGAATTACAGATGGACTATAAATTAGGCCATAGGGATTTCTTTACATTTTTACAGGTTAGGGATTTTTATGTAAAAAGGGGGAGGTGGGATAAAATTTCAAGTAATTCCAACTATGGAGAATATGGCCAAAAAAACAACAATAAGGATAGGGGCTATATATGAACAGATGAATACACATTATCCAGATGATATGGACAAATGTATGGCTAAATGGCAGACTAAATTAGGTGTACCTACTGATATACTTCTCCATTCTTATGAACTATTTCAGTCCCATATAATGTCTACAAAATTACAAGCTCAGTACTATAAAACCTTCTTTTCATTGTACTATACCCCAAATAAAATAGCTAAATGGGGGACGGGAAAAGGAACGTCATGTCCTAGGTGTAATCTATTTGAAGCTGATAGTGTACACATTTTTGCTACATGTGAAGTTTTAATGAAGTTGATTGATGATATATCGTGTTTTTTGTCAGAGATTTTCAAAGTTAGAGTCACAATTACAGTAGATGAAATAATTCTCGGTGTAGGCTGTATAAAACGTCCAAAATATATGCAAGGGCTGATTTTTGTATCAATGGCGGTCCTAAGGATGTGTGTCGCTTCAGCTTGGCTAGACCCAAATCCACCGGTATTTCATCAATGGAGATCGAGACTGCTGGCGACATGCAGTCTAGAGGTAGCCATATATAAAAGGAAGGGAAGGAATAAACGTAAACGAGGGTTAGCTATATGGAATTTGCTTATTCAATGGATGCAAAGACAGGCTGTGAGTGGATAAGCTGAATATAGATACTATGCGGTCAGGAGGATAGAGGCGTAAGGATTAGTAACAGATTGTGGGAATTAATTGTTATGAATTATTTAGTAATAAAAGAATTGAGATTTGTTTCATGATAATAATGAAATGTGCAACAAATAGAAAGTTCCTATAGGATTTTTAATTCTTTGTATGTATCTGAGAAAGGGAGGGGGAGGGAGATGAAGCGGGAGGTATGTATTTGTCTTAAGAAAAACAATAAAGATTATTAAAAAAAAAAAAAGATAACGATAGAACTGTTCAAGTAACGTCTACAGTGACTTTGCTCTGGTGTGCCTCAGTGCTTATGAGGTGGATCTGGGCATACCCTGTCAACTTAGGGTGAACAAAGCAAACACAAGAAGATGATGGACGGAGCACTGAAACTTTTCAGACACTCACCCCCAGTCACAGATCTGGGTTGAATCCATCATCATTCTTTAGCTCACTTTGCCACCTCAGTTCAGACTTAGCTTTATGCAAATCAGTCTTGACCCTGTGCCTCATGTGAACAGTCCAGCCCGAACTGCCAAGCCAGGTCTTCCCTGAACCGGAAACAAGCATCCTGGGACCGGTTTCTGGGTAACACCCTTCATCAGCCAGGCTAGCTTGAATCCAGTGGCAAAGTGAGCAAGGGACCCACGTCTGGGCATACCCTGCCAACTTAGGGCGAACAAAGCAAACACAAGGAGATGATGGACGGAGCGCTGAAACTTTTCAGACACTCACCCCCAGTCACAGTTCTGGGTTGAATACATCATCCTGGCTGATGAGGGGTGAAACCCCGAAACCGGTCCTAGGATGCTTGTTTCCAGTCCAGGGAGGACCTGGCCTGGCAGTTCCGGCTGGACTGTTCCCATTGGGCACAGGGTCAAGACTGATTTGCATATGGCTGGGTTCAAACTGGAATGGCATGTGAGCAAACAAATGATGGATTTAGGCCAAGATCTCTGTACTGGGGTGAATGTAAGACATTGTTCTGCATTCTGTCCATCAATTGTTGTTTTTGCATTTGTCACCCCGAGTGGGACGGGTATTGCCAGACGTAGCTCCCGTGCTCTCCATGCCACTGGAGTCAAGCTAGCCTGGCTGATGAGAGGTGAAACCCCGAAACTGGTCCTAGGATGCCTGTTTCCAGTCCAGGGAGGACCTGGCCTGGCAGTTCAGGCTGGACTGCTCCCATTGGGCACAGGGTCAAGACTGATTTGCATATGGCAGGGTTCAAACTGGAATGACATGGTGAGCAAAAAAACGATGGATTTAGGCCCAGATCTCTGTACTGGGGTGAATGTATGACATTGTTCTGCATTCTGTCCATCAATTGTTGTTTTTCCATTTGTCACCCCGAGTGGGACGGGTATGCCCAGACGTGGGTCCCGTGCTCTCTATGCCACTGGAGTCATGCTATCCTGGCTGATGAGGGGTGAAACACTGAAACCGGTCCTAGGATGCTTGTTTCCGGTACAGGGAGGACCTGGCCTGGCAGTTCGGGCTGGACTGTTCCCATTGGGCACAGGGTCAAGAATGATTTGCAAATGGCTGGGTTCAAACTGGAATGGCATGGTGAACAAAAAAACAATGGATTTAGGCCCAGATCTCTGTACTGGGGTGAATGTATGACATTGTTCTGCATTCTGTCCATCAATTGTTGTTTTTGCACTACAGCAGTAGAGGGCACCTCCGTTAACACTGCAAAGGCTTAATTCATAGGATGGAAAGCTGGTCAACAGTGCCTTGGCAGCACATTGATAAATATGATATAGTCTCTTTTCAAGGAAAAGATATCAGGGGTATATGATGCATAAAAAAGACTACACAAGAAGAACAAAGACATAATAAAAAAAGTATTCAATACATTTTAGGCAATAGCCTGGTATCCAGTATAATAGATGAAAACAATACTATACCATGACTGACAATTCTAGAGTTGTGGAAGATTTCGGATGATGAAAAAAACAGTTTGAAAAAAAACCCTGAATTCTAACAGATTCATTATAAACTGTTGCATCGCCTTCTACTGGTCTACTCGATACATATGGCACAAAAGATTACCATCCCGAAGGAGTTTATGAATGCAAACAAGAAGCAACCATTTTTTTAAGTTAGTATATCCACATTGTGTTATTATATTTATCAATAGTATCTCTTTTTATGAGCATAGCGGCAACTGACAAATGCACTTGAAAAAGATGAAGGATTTAACAAGATTGATTTCTGTTTGAACCATGATTTCTAAAAGCATAGGATGTTGTTGCTATTGGTGAAAGGTTAGAGCTACCTTGATATACTAATTTATTTTGTATTTGTCTGTATGGGTCAAGCTGTGGTTGCATGACCAGGACGTGAATTCACATAAACTCCCTAAGCAATATGTGAATCATTTCAGCAGGGTGTTTTCTACATGAAGTTTAAATAGCTTGTGGTTTGGTTTGAATTCACAGCAAAGTGTGGAATATACAACTAAAATGCATTTTCATGAAACCCAAAACCCAAATCAATTTTCTTGAATCAAAACAAGGGCTGTTGCTTGGGAATCCCAAGCCTTCAAAATAGGCAAGAAAGGAGAATGCCAGATCAAACATTTATGTTGACATTTTCATCTCCATTTGTTTTTTAATGCTAAAAATTATGAAATATCCACAAAGTCCCCATTGTTCTAAACACTTTCAGAAGAATTGCATAATTGTTTACGAATACTATCCAGCAAACAATAAACACCACCAGAACTCTCAATCTCATAGGCCACTCACACACTCAACTGAAATTTCAAATAACATTACCTACTATTTAGCTGAGCAAATCATAAATATTTATGCCTGCATGCTTTTCATCCTTGCTTGTACCCATGTCCTCTTTCCCACCATTTCCATTCCAGCTTGAAGTCATTTCCGAGAGCTTAACTCCAAGTCTGGTGATTGCGTTCCTTCTCCTGAAACAATTAACCTATTTATATAACCTTCCTCCCACCAAACATTTGAAAGATTGTCCGTTACTTTTAGGTAACACCACTTTGCATCGTGCATTTGTCCCTGAAAATCTTCAATCCTGCATTAACTACTGGCCAGCTGCTTTGATGTATATACATAACTGAAAATCTCCAGAGAAGTGCCCACTCAGTGTTATAGAAGGCCTGTTCAAACATTGGAGAAAATATTTGGCACTGGATTTCACAGACACTGGCACTCAAGGGGTTAAGGAAACCACAGCTTGACCCACACAGGCTAATCTAAAATAAACGAGTATATCAAGGTAGCTCTAATCTTTCACCAATATTAGAACATTGGAATGTGGAGCACTCCATTGAAGACAATGGAGTGCTCCGTGCTTCTACAGGCCGGTAAAGGCCCGCAAAGCAACATTCCAATGTTGTTTGAACAAAGGCCTCTCGGAGCCCTAGGGGATTTAAACCCCCTCGAACTCCGAGAGGCCTTTGTTTTATTTGTTAGAACATTCTGCCCTCTAGTGGCAGAATGTTCTAATAGCCTTATAGCCCTTCATAGATGGGCTATACCGGCTATTAAAGTCCTGCTCCCTTGTTAAAGTCCCTCGCCTTCGGCATGGGCCTTTAACGCTGGAGCGGGCCTTTAATAACCGGTATAGCCCGCTACGGCGGGCTATAAGGCTATATTAGAACATTGGAATGTGGAGCACTCCATTGAATACAATGGAGTGCTCCGAGCTTCTACGGGCCGGTAAAGGCCCGCAGAGCAACATTCCAATGTTGTTTGAACAAAGGCCTCTCGGAGCCCTAGGGGATTTCAATCCCTTCGGGCTCCGAGAGGCCTTTGTTTTATTTTTAGAACATTCTGCCCTCTAGTGGCAGAATGTGTTAATAGCCTTATAGCCCTTCGTAGCTGGGCTATACCGGCTATTAAAGTCCTGCTCCCTTGTTAAAGTCCCTCGCCTCCGGCTCGGGCCTTTAACGCTGGAGCGGGCCTTTATTAGCCGGTATAGCCCGCTACGGTGGGCTATAAGGCTATAGCAATAACACCCTATGCTTTTAGGAATCACGGTTCTAACAAAAATATGCCTATATACATTTAATGGACAACGGTGAAAGCTGCCTCTTTTAACTACTAGTTCTCTCAGTACGCTTCATAGTAGACCGTGGAACACTATTTTCTACATGGTCCTAGATTAAATCTCCACGTTATTAGTAGGAAGAACCCAGTTGATCAGCATGGAAAACAACCTGTTCGCTCTCTTGGTTTTTTTCTGTGATGCTTCTCAAGTCTCACTCTCTCGCCCATGCTCTTGAACCTCTCCCTGGAACTGGTAAGGATTCTTTAGGCATGGCAAAACGACACTGCCCGCAACAGGCAAATGATACCCAGCCCTACTTTAGAGTCTTCTCCAGTCATGATCCCTTATGGTAATCTGTCTGCCCCTCTTCCAGCAGTTTAGGCTTACTTATTTATTCAAACTCACCCATTTAAGACCAAGGTCCTACTCTTGTTCCACAATGAAAGATTTATCAGTATTCAACAAAGGCTGTTTGCTAATCCGACTCACCTTTCAACACATCCACTATAAACTGCTAAACAGCTAACTTGCTAAGCTTGATGATGAATAAAAACATGACCCTTCAAAAACATGTGGCTAAACTGACAAAAGCCTACTGCTATTTATTTCAATTTGTTTTCTACAATTAGACATTTTCCCCATCCTCTGAAGGCTTTAGAATAGACATTTTCCAAATTAACCATAGTGGTGGATTTTGGAGCATGGTAGATTGGGTAATTTCCAGTTCCTGTTCACTGGTCGTAATGGGAGTGACTGTCCCAGTGAGGCAGCGGATTGACCTGGGTTAAGTAGGGATAGAGACTGGATACAGGCTAATTTTGCAGGCCATGTATAATTTCACATTCAGGGTGGGGAAACTAGTGGTCTCTGGTTTTCACAACTGAGAAGCGTGCAGTGTCAGTCATTCTACCACGGTTGCATGGACACCCTATAGACCCCGAGCACACCTTAGTATTCTCTTATGTCAGTATTTAATTGTTAACTGATAAAATGTCACTTAAAAAGCATCATTTCTGGCAAAATTTCCTAACGAAAGCACTGGGGGATGCCACCATGCCCCTTTATTAAGTACTCTTTAGTTTACATCAATTCGTTTTTTAAACTAGGTACTGATCTGATGTGCTTCAAAAAGTTTATTGTGGCACTAAACGTTCCCAGAATTTCTTGAGAAGATTCACTAATCTTCAAAGCCTAACACATTTTGCAGATTCCTTGCTGGCAATATATGCGGTAAAATTAACAAATTAAAATTACTTTTCAAACACCTCCTTGATAATAACCTTTATCCCCTTAGAGATTGATTTTTAAGTCTAATTTCTATCAGTATTACTGGTATGTACTGTATTTACAAAGCATTTTGTCATTATGGTTCTGAAATAAATATTTTTCAATAGCTATATAGAAAATAGAGTATAGAATAGTACATATAGTAGGCATATATAGTATGTTCCTTTCAGTTTTAATTCTTCTTCTTCATTCTACCAGCACGTGTGCCAATAAGTTTTGTTGGAATGTCAGTTGATTCCATGCATGACTTTACATCGTGGTACTTTAACCCACAAACTTTACCATGCATAAGTTTACCATTAGCAATAATTAAATTCTATGCATTTTACCTTTACCATGCATGTTTTTAGAACATGTTTTTCCTTTACCGTTTTATATAAATATTCAAGTATTAAATACTTAAAAAGAATGCCCTAAAAACGTGATTATTAAAATTAAACAATCAACACAATGTTTTTATGTTTTGACAGAGCAACATAAACAACTAATTTAATATACATGTGCTCTATCTACACAAACTAAAGAACCTGATGAAAAGAACCATTAGAAAATTAAATCTCATTAAAAACTGAGTAATAGAAGATCGGTAAGAAACAAAAAAACACAGTATATCAGTTGGCACCCCAGGTCAAGCAATGAAATGAAACAGTAATAAAGTTATTTGTACATTTTTATACAGGTAAATATGGATAACATGGCAAAAGCAAACTACGTTTTATATAAAAAGGGAAAATAATTATTCAAACATGATGAATACATTTACGTGCTTACGCAAACCAGATGTAAAACACCAAGCGGAAATACATTTTTTCTTAGGGCTTGCAGCAGAGTTTATGCTTAAAATTATTTAGCTTCCTCCCTTATTTATTTCTGTAACTCTAGCATATGTATAAGACTTAGCAAAAATGTGTAAATTACGCATTGGAAAAGTGCATTTCCCGGTCCCCGAGTGAATCAGCCCAGTCCCAGTTCTTAAGCTATTAGTGCGCATTAACACTAAAATTGAAACCATGTATTATTGTCGGAGTTTTCTTTCATATCTTAAGTGAATAGTTTGAGATGCACCCATTCTTAGGTCTGGCATAAGAGCCCAGTTGTCTTGCAAGGCTTCTGTTACTGCTCTTCTAAAATTATACAATGAGTGGACTTTGGAGGCGTAAACTAACTCACCACATGCATTTGGCAATTTGATCTTTCATTCCACCACTTGGGAAGTCATTAATAGCACTGCTTGAGGTTCATAGTTTTTGGCATCTGGTAGAAAAACTGTGAATACTTAATTAAATAAGATCTAAAAATAATTATAGCATATGTAATGGTTTATTTTAAAGGAACATCGGGCATATTAACAAAGGGCATTATCTCCGCTTTTTTGGCTTTAAAAGCCAAAAAAGCGGAGATAATCTTTTCGCCCTATTAACAAGTGGGTGCTAACATGCATTAGCGCATGTTAGCGCCCTTTTACCCGACGCCTCCCTTTGCATCTCTGGGCGTCACTGGGCAGTACAACCTTGCAAATATCGCTGATGTGCACATCGCGATATTTACAAGGCTGCCCCAGATTTAAGCAGACGTTAGTTTTGGAGAAACCGCTGTTTTCGCCAAAACTAACGTCTGCTAAAATGCAGACTTACCTATCCCTAACATTGGGGGTGGATTATGCTGATACGACCACAGAGTCGTATCAGCAAGGTTATTGCCGTTTTGCAGGGAACATCGCTGGAAAACCAGCGATGTGCCCTGCAAAACGGCGACTTCCCCGCTATCGCTGGAATTTTTGTCGCCCTGGAGAAACGCGTTGTTGATAACGCGCTACCAGGGCGATAAATTCCAGAGATAGACGGCGATAAATAAAGAAGCTCTAAGCGCGCTTTGCGTTATTTATCGCCGTCCCTTGTTAATATGCCCCATCATTTGTGGTGTGGGGTAAAACTCTATATAAAAATGACTTTCTTTAGAAACAAAGCCTGACAAATTATTACTAAGCATTTTCATTATTTTCTAGAAGTCGGATTGGCTGCTTGTTCAAGGTCTGTGTATTTATAGGCTTTGATAACCTGTTGGCGGGAAAAGAGATATGTAAGGGAAAAGAAAGACAATTAGACCAAATGATAAATCACTAATTAAACAATCACCATCAAAAACTGGATGGAGCAACGCAAAAAGACAACATATATATTAATATATGAAATGAAAGGATGCACACATTTTAACCAAAAATAAAAAGGACTTGTATTCTAAAGACAACGATTGTTTATGTAGGTGTTAAATTCACAAGGTGCAGGAATTGTGGCAATCCTAACAGGGCAAATTTGTTTTTAGAGTAGGGAAAGGTAATCCGCTTCTAAGACAGTATTGACAAAGGCAATCAACATCAGCATAACACACTCAAGGCTTCACTGGGCAAAGAGTAGAAACAATTGCAGGTATGAGAAATAGATCAAGGTTGTACAATTGAAGAAAATTGTGAACCGTAAAATAGACATAACCAAGGAAACTTGTTTTTAGTCATTGTGTCATTTTCTCATCAGGTGAGTTTGAGGGCCTTGGATGAGCACCCCCTGAAAAAGACAAATGTCTTTGTTTTTTAGCAGGGCTTATCATATCAGGAAGACACACGTGGTGAAACAGAAACCTTTGCATTCTCATGGCCTCATTTATGAAAAGTGACGCATCGCTGCGTAAAAACAGCGATGCGTCACTTTTCATTGCGTCCTCCTTGCGACATGCTCGATGTGTCATATTTACAGTATGACGCATCATGTCGCAAGGAGTTCCAGATACGTCAAAAGTGACGCAACTCCAGCAATGGGTCATTTCACATGGGCAAGTCCCATTTCAAATGTGTCAGTCTTACGCCTGCTGTGAGGCAGGCGTAAGATTTTGACGCATTTGCATCCTAGAAGTGGCGCAGTGAAATCTCATAGATTTCACTGCGTCACTTCTACGAGGCTTACTTGCGTCAGAATGCCCACCCTGCATACATTATACCTGGCGCAGGTATAATGTGGCGCAGGGGTTTACAAAGTGACGCATCTACTTAGATGCGTCACTTTGTAAATATGACGCAACATGGCGCATTTTTTAGGCTCCTGGTGCGCCACAAAAAGTGGCGCACCGGCGGCACAAAAGGGACGCAAGGGCTCATAAATAAGCCCCTCAGTATTTCTCTTTCTCGTCCCAGCCCCCTACCACTGTTTGGTAACATCAGCTTCCAGGTAGAATTTCTGGGGGAATTTCTTGTTCGGTAGAGGTTTGTTGGGATTCCTTGTCGCTCCTGCCATCATCAAGAATAACAGGTTAGTGTACTATGTTTTGACACTTTTTCAATTGCTAGACATCTAGTGACAGACTATGGTACTGCAGGGCTTTGCTGCTCTTGCTTGGGGAACTAAATAGCATCCTGTAGTACTGCTTGCTTGGGTTGCTCACACTTGGTACACATAGTAACAATCTGTGGCACTACAGGTAGTGCAGGCTGTGCGTCTTGTGCTTGGGAAACCTGTAGGCTTGTGCAGTTCGCTCTAGGAAAACATAGTACCAGCCTGTGGTACTGCTGTCTTGTGCTTCTCTCCATCGAGAGACCTAGCGTTGGCTTTCATGTGCTAGTCGTTGCAAATACTGTTTGTGCTTGCTTGTGTTTGCTGCATCTGCACATGAAAGTCAATCCTATTGGCTTTGCCAGTGTTTGCTCTTACTGCAGGCAATGCAGTTGTCCAATGAAATACTGTAAGAAATGATGGCTACTCTTTTATACTGAACATTGCAATGTTTATTTGCAGTACTATTGAGAGTTTTCATATTACCTCCTCTTTCATCTTCACACCGTTCAGTGTTTGTGCAACAATTCTAAGAGCGCACCAGAATTAATGTGAGTTTGTATTGCCTTTTGGTTATGCCAAGTTTTGTTGTCTTTTTGTAAAACGTGTGTGTTTCACAGTGGACAGTTGTATTAGAACACCTAACAAGTATGCCTCTATATTGATGTGAAATACTTTGACAAAGAGATGCACAGCAGTTGCATAGTCTGCACTCTTATTTTCAAGACTTGCCTAGGTTTTCTTCTCACATTAGTTTATTTTTCCTACAATAAAATAAGCACATGTACTTCGCACACAAACGCTCTTTGTTGCTCTGTTTCTCTCTCCCTCTGAATTTCTCTCTCGCCCCCCTCTTTTGCTTTACCCAATCTCTTTCTTACCTGCTCTATCTCCCCTTGATCTTTCTCTGTCGCTCCCTCTTTGTCATTCTTTCGCTCATCTACATCACTCTACCTATCTTTATACCCCTCCCTCTCTAGCTTATTCGCTCTCTCTTTTGCTCTTTCTATCCCTTCCCTCTCCAACCGTCTTTCGCCCTCTCTTACAGTGGCATAGTGTGGGGGTCATGAGCTGTCGTGCAAGCAATGAAACTAGACCTCGCACCCTGTATTAAAATACTGCCATAAATGAGGTGCAGCGTCCCAATCACACTCCTGGACGCCGGTGTCACTGCATCTGCTGCACTAAAATAATGTGCGGGTCTTACAAGTTCCTCATTGTACTCTACTTTGCTTATTGCCTCCCTATCTCCACCCTGTTCTCCCCACATCTTCTTCATCCATGTAATGCTCTCCTCTCTATCTCCTCCATCAGTCTCTCTCTTACCCCTCCTCTGCCTCTCACTCTTCCTGATCTCCTTCCTCCCTTCTCTCCTTATTTTCGGTTCCTTTCCTTTGCCCACTTTGCTCATCCATATCTCTTTTCTCTTTCTTTCTCAACCTTATTTCCCTATCACATTCTGTCACATTTCCTGCCCTCCTCACCTTTCTCCCTCTCCTTTTCTTTCATCCCTTTTCTCTCTCTTCTTTATTGTTCCCTTACCCTCTACACCCTCTGTACTCCTCTCCCTAAAAAGTAAACACAGCCAAGCCCCTGGCGTGCACCCTGTCAATAAAAACATCAGTACAGGCAGTCTCTGAAATAACATTAGATGGCACAGGGCAGACTGGGCCCACTCCCACCTCTGGGCCCCAGGGCATCGCACCTTCTCAATCCAAATAACTGACTAACATATCCACCACTCAAGTTACTTTCATATTTCACTATACTAATTCACCACTAATCCTTTATGGGTTCCGTAGTAGCGTGCTACTCGCCAAAAAAGCACTTCAACACTCCATCAGGGGTAACAAGTGCTATATAAATGCAAACCTTTTTCCCTCTTCTATCCCTCCACTATCCTTCTCAGTCCAAATAACTAGCATATCCACCACTCAAATTACTTTCATATTTTCACTATACTAATTCACCACTAATACTTTATGGGTTCCGTAGTAGCGTGCTACTCGCCAAAAAAGCGCTTGTCAGGGGTAGTAAGCGCCATATCAATGCAATTACATACAATACAATACCTACTGCACCAATCGTAGCTACGCCCCTGCTCACAAACCCTCACTGTTGTTGTCTCCCCCCTCCCTTCCTCTCTCTCTTCCCCCTTCCCATTGTATCTCTATAACCCTGCCTCCCAGCGTCTCTCCCTTTCCCGTTCTCTCCCTCTTTCACTCTGTCTCACTCCTTCTTCCCCTCACTAATGCAGCAATGCATGGTCACATAGGCACACTCCAGCACGGCTGATTTTTCATTACTGAATATCTGATACTCCTCTAAATTATTAAAACTCGGCCTGTTATATTTATTACAGAGGTAGCCGATCTCTCTGCCAGTTGTCGAATTTCAGCTTCCTGTTGTTGATCTTCATGGGGGAGAAGCATGCAGCCACCGTACTAGCGCCACGACGGCCTCCATCCCCCCCAGGCCGCCGCAACCTAAGGATACAGGAGAGGAGAGGAGCAATTGGAAGATCAATGCCTTGTCCCCCCACTGCGCAGATTCTACTGAGAAATTAATATGAGGATCCCTATAAATAAAAGATAAAAGATGATACGGCGCGCGCTGTAAAATATTAAGTTTGAACACAATGCACCACAGAAAAAAGAAAGGACTGGATTAACCCTATCCAAGCAAACGGCGCACGTGCTTCCTCAGTCTAACAAGCAAAAGTAATTATGTGATATTGTCATGATACATTTTTGGTTGAATTTACAATATACAAGTAGGAAAATTTGCAGAGGACGTTTTGATGAAAGAAAACGTTATTGTTTACTATAGTGCTGATACTTTCGAGAAGTGCACATATAGAAATAGCTTGGAAAAGTAAAACTCAACAAGGTCTGATAAATCCAACAGGTCTTGATTTGTCGGTGGTTACATGCTCATGGTATTGTCCTAGCCAACGCTTGTACATTTGCTTCACAAAAATTAGGAAAGCCAATATCGGCGTCCGACCATCTTGGAATGTCATTCTCTATACTTCCAAGATGGCCGTCACATCTTTGTGCCTAGATTCAAAGTGAGGACCATATTGGAAACATGGAAAATAAAATCCAAAGTTGCCCGCCACATTGCATCTGTATGTAGCATAATGGCTATCTTAGAAGACTTAGCCAATGGTTGCAATAGCAATTCAACAAGCATTGGCAAGGCCAATACAGCAAGAAGCAACATTGGGCAGAGCCTGCATGGAGAGAAGCGTGCAGCAGGACCAGAAGAGACACAGTAAAGGGGGTGACGGATGCCATGTAGAAGCCATTCCAAGGGACAGCAAAGTCACTGGAAAGGAAAGAAGAGCAGGACTAATTTTACCATGTAACTTTCAACAACTTTCCATTGGGTGAACTCTCTTGAAAGAATACAATCACTCAATCAGGGGCTTATAAAGCGTTGCTACTCACCCGTGAGGGTCTCAAGGCACTGGGGGCTGCTGTTCCCTCTGTGGGTAGGATCCTTTGAAAAGCCAGGTCTTGAGGTCCTTTTTTAATTGGGTCAGCGACGCAGATTGCCTGAGGTGGAGGGGCAGGAAATTCCAGGTCTTTGGGGCGAAGTAGGAGAAGGATCTTCCTCCGGTTCTGGTCTTGTGGATCCTGGGGACGGAGGCAAGGGCGAGCTGGTTGGAATGGAGTTGTCTGGAGGGCATGTGGAATGTTAGGTGGTGGTTCAGATATGCTGGTCCTTCATCGTGGGGAGCTTTGTAAACATGTGTGAGGAGCTTTTAGGTGATTCTCTTGTTGACTGGGAGCCAGTGGAGTTGGCGGAGAGGTTTCATGATGTGGCTGGGACGGGGTATGTCAAGGACCAGTCTGGCTGCGGCGTTTTGGACGTTCTGTAGTTTCTTGAGCTGTTTCTGGGTTACACCGGCATAGAGTGTGTTGTCGTAGTTGAGTCTGCTGGTGATGAGTGCGTGGGTGACCATCTTTCTGGTTTCTGTGGGGATCCATCTGAATGTCTTTTGAAGCAGGCGGAGCGTGTGGAAGCAGGCTGAGGAGACTGTATTGATTTGGCAGTTCGTTGTGAGCGATGAGTCCAGTATGATGCAGAGGTTGCGTGCCTTGTCTGTCGGGTGGGAGGTGATACCAGGGTGGCTGACCAACAAGAGTCATCACAGGCTGAAGGCGTGTGTCCCAGGATGAGAACTTCGATCTTGTACAAGTTGAGCTTGAGGCAACTGTCATTCATCCAGGTAACAATGGCCTTCATTCCGCCGTGGAAGATGGTTCTGGCAGTTGCGGGTTCATTGGTGAGGGAGAGGATCAGCTGGGTGTCATTGGCGTAGGAGATGATGTTGAGCCCATGGCTTCTGACGATTGCTGCGAGGTAGACGCTGAAGAGGGTGGAGCTCAGGGAGGAGACCTGCGGCACTCTGCAGCTGATCTCTGTGGGTTCTGAGAGTAATGGGGGTAGTCTGACTAGCTGGATTCGGCCAGTGAGGACGGAGTGGAACCAGTCCAGTGCCTTGTCATGGATGCTGGCGTCATGGAGTCTCGTGATTAGGGTGCAGTGGAAGATGGTGTTGAAGGCGGCTGAGAGGTCCAGCAGGATGAGGGCTGCAGTCTCGTCCCGGTCCAGAAGGGAGCAGATATCATCATTGGCGGCGAGGATTGCGGTCTCCGTGTTGTGGTTGCTTCGGAAGAGAGATTGGGAGGTGACAAGGGCATAATTTACTTCTAAGAGCACGGAGAGTTAGGGATTGCTGGCCTTCTCAATGACCTTGGCTGGAAAGGGGAGGAGGGAGTTGGGTCTGAAGTTCTTGAGGTCAGTCGGGTCTGTGGACGGCTTCTTAAGCAGGGGGTTGATCTCAGCATGTTTCCAGTCATCGGGGAAGGTGGCAGTTTTGATGGAGCAGTTGATGGTGCGGCGGAGCTGGGGGGGCGAACGGCGGCGGCTGCTCTGTGGAAGATGTGGTACGGGCAGGTATCAGTCGGGGCTCCTGAGTGGATGCTCTTCATGGTCTTGAGTGAGTCCTCTGTTGTGAGCGGGGTCCAGCAGAGCACAGTTTGTTGGGGTGTGGCGTGTTTGCATGCAGTGGTGGCGGGCCAAGTGGCAGGGTCTAGGATGTCGAAGCTGTCATAGATCTGCCTGATCTTGTGGTGGAAGAAGGTGCCGAATTTGTTGCAGAGGTCTTGGATGGGAGGACGTCTGTGGTCTCTCTGTTGGGCCTGGCAAACTCCTTGATGATGGTGAAGAGTTCTTTATTGTTGAGTGCATTGGTGTTGATTTTGTCTTGGAGGGCTATTTTCTTTGTTGTTTTGAGTAGGAGGTGGTGAGCGTTGATAGCAGATTTTAATGTAGCGTGGGTCTCCAGGGTTTTGTTATTTCTCCATCTCTTCTCGAGTCGTCTGCAAGTGCGTCTGGATTTGTGGAGGGCAGAGGTGAACAAGTTGGCTTTCTTGGCGTGTTGCTTGCCAGGATATTTATTGAGGGGTGCCAGAGTTTTGGCGCAGCTGGAGATCCATTGGTGGAGGTTGCGTGCTGTGGTGTTGGCATCCGTTGGTGTTGGCGGAGTGGTTGTGCTGACGGAGTCGACGAGAAGTTCTTCGGTGACCTTGATCCAGCTGCGATGGGCGGAGCAGTGAGGACGGTGGTGTACGGTGGGTGTGGCAAAGGCGAGATGTACGCAGTAGTGGTTGGTCCAGGAGAGTTCGGTGGTGTGGCCGTAGCTGATGTTCCTGCTTGCGGAGAAGATGGGGTCGAGCGTGTGTCCGGCTGTGTGGGTCATTGCAGTGACTAGCTGTTTGAGTCTGATGTTGGTGAGGTTCTCCAGTAGGGAGGCAGTGTTCTGGTCGCTAGGGTTGTCCATGTGGAAGTTGAGGTCTGCGAGTAGGATGTGGTCGGTGGATGCGAAAGCCTGGGGTGTGATGAGGTCTACGATGGCGTTGGTGAAAGGCAGTCGGGGGACGGAGGGCCTGTAGATGAGGGTGCCGCAGAGGGTGGTGTTGGGGTTGGTCTGGAACTGGAACTGGAACTGGAGGTTTTCCATGGTCGTCATTGGATCGTCAGCGTGTGTGGTTTGTCGGAGGGTGTTCTTGTTGACGATGGTGATGCCTCCTCCTGGGCGATCAGGGCGGTCCTTGTAGGTGATTTTGTAGCCATCGGGGATGGCGATGTCCAGTCCGGAGCAGGGGTTAGTCCATGGTTCCGTGAGGAACGCAATGTCAGGGGAGGTGGCATTAAGGAGGCCCCAGATTTCTGTGGCCTGTTTGTGGAGGGATCGCACATTGAGGAGGATGCAGATGAGCTGGTCGGTGCGTTGTTGGTCGGCTGGGTGGAGTGAGGAGCTGGTGTGTTGACATGGGTAAAGGTGCGGTTGCAGTTCCGCCAGGCGAAGGGTACCTGGGTCTTCTTTGGTGACGCTAGATGGCAGGCTGCGAGGCATTCTGGGTTGAGGACGAGGAGGGTGCTTGCGTCATAGCGGTGGAAAGTAAGAGAACCAGTGTCCCTGGCACTGGGCGTGGTCCAGGCGTGGACAGGCGCAGAAGGGCTTTCCTTTGGCACACCAGCAGTGTGCCTCCTGCGCAGCCCCTGCATTAAATAGTGCTACAAGGGGGCTGGACAGCTGGGAGGCAGGAAAACGTGGGAGCGGGAAGGGACACAGGAGGGGGCAGGTCCATGGGGGATTGAGGCAGGCAGCGACAAGGGAGAAAACAGGAGGAAAAGGAAAAACGAAAAAGGAAAAGAGCAAAACTGAGGCAGATAAAAAGAAAAAAGCTGAAGAGAGACAGAGAGAGCAGAGAGAGAGAAGGACACAGGAGGGGGTGGGGCAACAGGGGATCGCAGCAGCAGGGGCTGCAAGGTAGAAAACCAGAGGAAAAAGGAAAAACACAAGCCAAAGGGCAGAATAAAAGAGAACGCGAAAAATAGCCAGAGAGACAGAAAAAGCAGAAAGGCAGACAGAAGGGCAGTCAAGCAGTCAAGCAGCAGAGCGTTGACGCTCTACCACTGGACCACCAGGGATGAGGCACAGGCAGGAACCTGCGGGTGGAGGAGGGCCTCAAACTCCTAACCTCCGGGTGGGCAGCAGTACACTGGAACAAAGTATATTCTTTAAAGTATTGGTAATATGAGGACGGCGTCAGACAGAAAAGCTGAAAAAATGCGATTTCGAAATATTGCTACCTAAAGCACCAAACTTGAATAAGAGCCACATTATGTTTTAATTGATTGTATGAACCTGTTTTTCATTTGTTGTATAATGGATTGTTCACTATGTCATTGAAGTGTTCTGGGTGGAATGTTCTGGGTGGTGGGTGCCAGTTGGAGGATACTGAGGAGAGTGAAGACCTGTTTGGTGTTGCTCTTTTGCTGTAACTAATTAAACCATCATTTCACTTCCACACATTTGGAATCTCATTGTTCTCTTAAGAAGGACGCATCATAAGACAAGTGGTGGCGAAGAGACCTGTGCAGGGGGCAGGATTTATTGGCAAAACCAACCCCTGTTCTGTGAAGGATCGACACTTGGACTCAGTTGGCTGTAAGTGCACTTACTGACTCTTCGACAGGCGCAACCGGCACCGGTAAGAGCGGTAGGGCAGGGCGGGGTAGTGCGGGGCAGGAGGGGAGTCCACAGATGATGGGAAAGGTAAAATTAAATAAAGAAATAAATAAAACCATTTATCTTGCCCTCGCCTCATCACCGAGTCGCTGATGCCGCAAGCACAAGGTAAGTGGTTTTATTAATATTTTTTATTTAATTTGACCTATCCTGTCATCTGTTGACTTCACCCCACCACCCCACTGCTCTTAACTGTGCCGGCCGCGCATGCTCTTGAACACTGCAATGTGATGGCCCAGGAGCGAGGTATCCTGTAACTTAATGTGATGAATTTAAATTTACCTGCGTTTGCTACTGAGTGTGTCACCGAGTGCATGATCAACTTCACGAGCCAGTGTTTTTGAAATTGTCAACTGCGGTAGTGGGGCTTATCTGCTGTCCAAGCTACGGGTTGGACAGCATCTGCATCTGATCTAGAGAGCAATCATGTTGAATTGGGCAGCGGCGTGTTGTTACGTTACAACGTTATTGCATCATGTGACGTACCTTGCAGCCATTTTGGATTGGGCATTGATCATTGAGAGGACGCAACGAGCATTGCATGTGTGTTGCTTTATTGTCACAGGATTACATGAAAGAGAGAGCAGCTTTTTTTGGTGAAGTGCGTGAGATCCAGGATTACAGAATTGTAAAAGAGAAGTACAGAGACTAGTTGACATTTACACAATGTTTGCTTGCAATGGATATTAAGTGCAGACAACTAGCTGACCTTTACTTCAGGATGCACAAGTTTTTGTTTCAATTTATTGTGTTAGCCGGTTCTGTTCATTTATTGTTTTGTTTACTATTTTAGTTTATTCTGTATGGAAATGGCAGCAACTGGAATGACACAACTTCCACCGTTTTTGTCAGATGCGGGTGAATCTACGTTACCATGGGCAAGATGGGAAAAACTGTTTGATTCATATTTGGTGGCAATTGGAGAGAAAATTGTTCAGCATCTAGGAAGTAGGGTGTTTTACTACACAATAGCGGGGTGTAAGGCAGCACTATTTATGAACGTTTGGAGGAAATGTCCATGGAAAATGCTGGGGGGGAACCGAGGCATGTGTATGATATAAAAAAGGAGAACAATATGTCAGGGAAGATGTTGGAACTACATTTTGGGACTCAGATAAACATAGTTCTTGATAGCCATAAGTTCTTTACTAGTCAACTGGGCAGGATGGAATTAATAGGCAACTATGTAGCATGTTTAAGAACTTGGCTAGAACATGTGAGTTCAGAGACTTGACTGTTTCCTTAATCAGGGAACAGTTAAATTGTTGTACAAACAGTATTAATGTGCCAAAGAAACTTTTAGTGATGAATTCAAATCTCATGGAGGACATTGCCACAATAGAAGGCATTGAGCACACCACTTGTTGGGTTAAAGAGATGAGGAAAGATTATCATAATGATGTGAGAATTGCCAAAGCCACTGCTATGAAAAAAGATCACAAGCAGTGTAAGAAATTGGGTTACTGGTTGACTGAGGTGTGAGCCCTAGTCAAGCAGCAACCCTGAGCCCTTGTCAGAGTAAGGCACAAGCAAACCCCAAATTAACCTGTGCTCACCACCCTGATAGCTTGCCACAGTGCAGTCAGACTTAACTTAGAGGCAATGTGTAAAGTATTTGTGCAACACTTTAAACAGTAAAACAGTGAAAACACCCCACAAAAAAATCCCACACCAGGTTAGACAAATACAGCATAATTTAATAATAAAACAAGATCAAAACAACAAAACTACAATAAATAGAACAGGAGATATGAATTTTTAAAGAATAAAGTGTAAAATTACACCTAAAAGCACAAAGAGCCAACCACGGCTATCTGGTTGCACTGGAACGGGTCAAAGTCAAAAGTTCAGGCATACCGCAACGGAGTGCATGTTGGATCCAGTCCCAGGTTAGTCCCATTGAAATTTTACACTCTTAAGTTTTGTGCCAAGAGTCCCGTTCACGGTGGAGAGGGCTGTGAGGAGCAAGAAGAGAATCGCCAGAGGCTGTTGGTGTGGCATGAAGAGCAGGCTGGGTGTCGCGGATGGGAGGACTGGAGCTTCGCATTGGCAGTCCCCCACAAGCAGTTGATGCTGCAGTGTGAAGAGATGGGCTGGTGTCGCTCTGTGCTGACATTCAGTGGGGGTGATGTGGTCTCTGTGCGAATGGGCTCCTTCCGGGTCAAGAAGAGCCAAAAAGCTTGACTTAAGATTGCTGAGCCCACACCAATGGTCCAGGAGCTGGTTGGGGAGCCTTTTAAGTCCCTGAGGCTCAAATCAAGAGGCCAGCAGACTAGCCCTTGGGGTCACTCTGGGGTCCTGGGTTCAAGATGATGTTGCAGATCCACTTCTTCTTCCCCAGGCAAGAGGGTAGCAGGCCAGCACACCAGGACAGGGGTTCATTTAGAGCATCAGTCCAGCAGAGTGGAAGTTCTTGTAACAGCGCAGCAGTCCTTCTTCCTGACAGAGTATCCACAGGTTCAGAAGTGTGCTGAAGAGTTGGTGTCTGAGGTCCAGTATTTATACCCAGTTGCACTTTTTAAGAGGGGGAGGAGTTTCTAGAGGCTTCCCTTCGAAGTCTCCAATCATCCTGTCTTCCCTGCCCTGGCTCCAGAGTAACTACAGGGGGTATGTAGCCCTTTGTGTGAAGGCAGGACACTGCCTATTCAGGTGTAAGTGGAGCTGTGCCCAACTCCTCCCTCCCATCCTGCCAGTGATGGCCCATCCAGGCACACCTAAGCTCCCTATTGTGTGCCTGTCTAGGAGGAATAAGCAAAGCTCAACTGTCAGCTACACCCAGTCATGTGATTAGAGGCAGACTGCAGGCACTAAATGGCTAAGGCAGGAAAAAGTACTCTTTCTAAAAGTGGCATTTTTAGAATTGCAATTTAAAATCTGACACCAAATATGGACTGGTTACCTATTCCCATTTGGAAATTGCACTTATAGAATGTAATAAGTTAACTTCAATGTAATCCTATGGGAGAGGTAGGCCTTGCAGTAGTGAAAAACTAACTTAGGAGTTTTTTTCCTACCAGAAAATATACAACTTTAAAGAGCATGTCCAACTTTTTAAATACATTGCACCCTGCCCTCTGGGCTGCCCAGGGCTTACCCTAGGAGTGACTTATATGTATTAAAAAGGAAGGTTTGGGCCGGCAAAGATTTATTTTTCCAGGTCGAAATGACAGTTTAAAACTGCATACACACAGGCTGCAATCACAGGCCTGAGACGTGTTTAAAGGGCAACTTAGGTGGGTGGCACAATCAGTGCTGCAGACCCACTAGTAAAATTTAAGTTTAAGGCCCTGAGCACATGTGGTGCCACTTTACTATGGATTTATAAGTACATTAAATATGACAATTGGGTATCAGCCAATGTGACCATGTTTGGAGGAGAGAACCCAAGCACTTCAACACTGGTTAGCAGTAGTAAAGTGCCCAGAGTCCTATGAACAGCAAAAACAAGGTCAGTGAAACTAGAGGAGAAAGGCAAAATGTTTGGGTGAAGACCACCCTAAGTCTGGCATGTCTAACATGTGCCTCCCCAGCTGAAAGTGGGGAGAACTACCCATCCTGTTGAAAGCTCTCATCACTAAGGCAGTAGAACCTGGACAGACCATCAGCATTGGCTTGGTGTGACCCAGGATAGTGTTCCACTCTAAAGTTCATTCCCTGAAAGGATATAGACCACCTCAACAATTTGGCATTTTCCCCCCTCATTTGCTTTGAACCACATGAGAGGCCTATCATCTGTCTGAACGCGGAAGTGATTCCCAAACAGGTACTGATCTCAGCTTCTGCAGTGACCAGACCACTACAAAGGGCTTCCTTTCAATCGCACTCCACCTCTGCTCCTGTGTAAGTAACCGCCTCCTAATGAAGGCTATGGGCTGGTCAAGTCCCTCCGCATTTAACTGTCTAAGCCCCTATGCCATGCTCTGAAGTGTCTGTATGCAATATGAACTCCTTAGTCACTTCAGGAGCCGTGAGAACGGGTGCTGTACACATGGCCTCCTTGAGTGTATTAAAGGCTTTCTGGCAGGCCTCTGTCCAATTACCTGTCTGGGCTGCTTCTTTGAAGTCATCATCTGTGTTAAGGGGATAGCAATGGTGCCATATCCCTTAACAAACCTCCTATAGTATACCGTGAGACCCAGGAAGCCCTCACCTCAGTCTGTGCTTAAGGGGGGTTGCCAGGATAGTTTTAATATTGGCCTAGAGGCCAATCTTGCCCCCGGCCCACCATGTAGCCCAGATATACCACAGTACTCTGCCCTAACTGGCACTGACTGGCCTTAATAGTCAGGCACGCCTGCTGCAGGGCCTGAAGCACTTCCTGGAAGTGGTACAGGTGTTCCTCCAAGCTGGAGCTGTAGACAGTTATGTCATCTAGATAGGTGACACAGAATGCCTCCTTCCCAGCCAGGACCGTCGACCAACCTCTTAAAGGTGGCAGGGGCATTCTTTAAGCCAAACGGCATCACCCTAAACTGAAAGTGGCCCTTTGGAGTCGTGACTGTAGACCTCTCTTTTGCCCCCTCAGTCAGAGCAATCTGCCAGTACCCTAATGTGAGGTCAAAGGTACTCAGGAACTTGGCAGCATACATCCAGTCAATGAGATCATAAGCTCGGGCGATGGGGTGTACATCAGTATTTGTGATGGAATTGAGACCCCTGTAGTCCACACAGAACCTAATTTCTGGAGTGGCAACCTGTGGGCAGCCTTGGGTATCAGTACCACAGGGCTGGGCCAGGTGCTATTGGAGGGCTCAATTACCACTAACGCCAGCATCTTGGAAACATCCTTCTTGAATCACCTTGTCTGACAACCTGTAAATCTTACTTTATTTAGGTGGACTGTCTCCAGTCTCAATGTCATGTATGCACAGGTATGTGAGTCCAGGGGGGTGGGAGAACAATGAGGCAAACTGCCCCAGTAACTGGCGACAGTCACTCTGCTGATCTGGGGTCAGGGTTTGGGAGAGGTTGACACCCACCACTGACCAATCATGCTCCTGTGCAGACAGGAGGTCAGGGAGAGGCTCGCTCTTCTCTTCCACTCCTTCATCTGTCACAAAGAGCATGCTCGCTTCAAACCCCTCGAAGTGCGGTGTTAGAGGAAGGCAAATGGTTTGGGGGAAGACCACCAAAGGCTGACAGGTCTAACAAGCAGGAAAAGGTTACAAAAGAACAAATGAGAAAAGGAAATAATAGTAAAATCAAGTGTCATTGCTGTGGCAGTGGGCAGCACACAGCAAAGAAATGCAATATCTAGGAAATGTGGAAAGGCAGGGAATTTTGACAGACTGTGCAAAGGTCTTCTTGATGTGAATGGTGAAAACAAGGTTGTACATCAAGTGAATGAAGCAAGAGATGGAGTGATAAATATAGTGTTGGCAGTTACAGAAGAGGTGGTTTTAAAAAAATGGAATGTGATAAAGATAGGTTGAGTATGCCAGAATGTAATGTTTTGATTGGTGGTAAAGAACTGACTGTATTAGCGGATTCTGGATCAACATACACTGTAGTTGGTGATCGCATTTGGGAAGAAGTGTATGGCAAGGAATGAATGTAACTCATGTAGTCTGGTATCAAACCTTTTTTCTATGGGGGTGCATCTATTGATGTTCTTGGAAATGTTCCACTGTTGATTCATTTCAAAGAAAGGAAGACACGGGGGAAAAGTTATTTAGCAAAAAGGGGGGATTGTTTGCTGGTTTGGAGACACCAGAGAGATTTGTGTTTCAACCTTAACCCCAATGCATGTGAGCAAGTCATGCTAGTGAATGAGGTCTATGAAAAGTATGATATTATGAAGAAATTCCCAGAAGTCTTTGAGCAGAAGTTAGGATGCTTGAAGAGGTTTGAGCATTGCATTGTACTTAAAGATGGTGCAAAGCCGGTTGTGCACAGGTTGAGGAAAGTACTGCATTCGATGTTAGACCCTTTGAAGAAAGACCTTGGTAGATTGTTGGACCTAGATGTAATAGAGGAGTCTGAATCTTCAGAGTGGTTAGCTCCAGTTGTGTTGGCACCAGTGGATAATGGCAAAATGTTGAAGATGTGCGTAGATATGAGGGATCTGAATAAGAACATTTAGGTTGACAGACAGCCTCTGCAAAACATTGGGCAGGAATTGTTTCCGTTGAAGGATGCACATTTGTTTAGTGTGATGGACCTCCAAGCTCCTTATCACCAAGTGCTGTTGAATGAAGAGTCCAAACATTTGACTTAATTCGATTTGCCATTAAATGCTTTCCATTTTCTTCATATGCCTTTTGAACTTTCAGCGGCATGTTTCCAAAGATTGATGATGAAAGTGCTGAGGGAGTCAGTCAAATTAAGGTCTTTCAGTTTGACATTTTCATGTATGGTAAGGATGTGGAAGACCATGATAGTAAATTATATGAAGTCCTTGAGAGGTTTCGTGAGTATGGCCTGATGGTAAAGGAGGAAAATTGCAGATTCAGGGTGACAACAGTATAAAATCTGAGGAGCACTATTTCAAGTGATGGGATTAGTCCTAAGCCTGATTTGGCTAAGTCTATAATTGATACCCCAGAAACGTCTAGTAAGGATGTAGTTCTTTCCTTTATGGGCTTAGCAGAATATTACTAGGGGTGGGCAGAACTCACGGAGTTTGCCTCCATGGAATTCCGCACAGATACATAAAAACTCAGCGAGATTCCTTAGAGTTCTACCCACCGCTAATAATGAATGACATTATCATGCTTACTTTGGAAGTCCTTGAGTGCAGGCAGTTGGCATAGCAATGCACAAGGAAGGCAATTTTGTGGCTATTGAACATGCAGCCTCCCTTCCCACATAGTAAAAGAAAATATAAAGAGGAGCTCGCTTTAGGAGGTGACCGGTATTGCTGCTTCCTCTGCAGGCTGCAGTGGCTGGTCGGGGAGCCAGATGTAGCCCGGACAGATGCTCATCAGTACCTCCTTCTCCCACTCTTCCCTCCTGATACCAAAAAGTATTCAGCCCACTGAGCAAGCTCCACAAGGCTTGCCCTTCATGCATTTAACTCTTTCACTCTTTAAGGTAGAAGCGAACAATTAAGCTACAGCTGCGCCTTGCCTGTGCCATGGATAAATGCACTGTATGCCATCTCTAGGTATTTGCGGGTTACTGGGCTACCAGGGAGACAGAATCCATACAGTACTGGCTCCATGAAAGGCGGCTGGAGAAACAGGTTGGTGACAACGACATGTGGAGGACCACAGCTGCTGCAATCGTTCAGTGAGGTGATGCTGAGCAGAGGTTGGCGAACCCCTCCTCTAGTACTTCAGAAGCAGGAGTTGCTGCAAATATCTCCATCAAGTCTGCATAGACATCCTTTGTGGGGGGCACTGCTTTCCCAACCCATGTCAATTATACTCATTGGAAAATGCCCGAGTTCGAAAGTCCTAGGTTACCGTGGTCGTCATCACACATCAATCTAATGCTGCCACACGAGCATCAAAAAAATTACATGACACAATCACATGTAATACACCACCAGACTGAACTGCTTCAGTCGCATGCACCCTTCACATGCACATCTGCATACCCACAAGCTGCAGATCACAGCCTTGTAGTGTAAAGTACTTACTGCGAGCAAATGGCAGCTGTGTGCCATATCACTCTGCCATCAGCACCACCTAAGTAGACTGCTTAGGGGTGTCAGTGTGAGCAGTATATAGGCATGTACTGCTGATGTCCACACACAGTAGATCTTCGACAACAGTAACTAAAGACATACAAAGTTGTCTTGATGTGTTTGAAATTCACAGACAAGGACAATACTTCTTAAACACGCAAAGTGCTGTGCCGTATCGATCGGGACATATTTTGGCACGTACTCTCATGTCTTCTCTTCTACTCTTCGGGCTTAAGTTTGCAGGGCCCTTTAATTGGGCATGTTTGCCGCCAATAATGTGTAAATTAACAATTAACTTAGTTATAATGTGCGAGTATCACATGTAACAAGCTCAGACATTTAAATTTATGACACATTACTCCATATATTTTAGATGTACGTACGCATATATGCTTCACTGGCATAGTTGAACATACATCAAATTACCACAGTTCAAATATTGTCATCCTAAATGCAACGAGTAGTCAATTATTGATAAAATGACATTTCTAAAATATTGTGACTACGGCTACATGTGAAAGTGTAAAATACTGCTGCAGAAGGTCAGACTCATTCTCTGCACTCACTCGGTGAGTGCACTCGCTGGTCTGGGCACCTGTGCATAGCTGCTTGTAACTGCCTGTGACTGCTGACCACACTCACTGACTGCCCTGTGTCACTGACTGCAGCCGCCCCAGCCCCACGTACTGACAGCTCCGTACACCCCTTGCCCTCCACTAGAAAAACTGTAGGTGATCACCTCAGCCCTTTCTGTGTGCACACAGTTAGGGGGGGAGTGGGGCACTTACTGGAGCATGTGTCCTGCCTCTTCTTTACACAGTAGGAAAGATGCTGCTTCCTTCAAGTGCTCTGCAAGTTCTCTCAACAGGCGCTGGGCAGCTCCCAGGAGTTGTCTCTGATCCACATTCTGCTGCCATTAAGAAGACGTCTTTAACTTTTGCTAAGGAAGTCGGATGGTCTTAGATGTGTAATCCGACCGACTCGCGTGCATGCGCACCACTATCCGATGCAACCCTGAGCAAAGGCTGGAATGCTCTCTGCCCTTCAAGCCTCACTTTTGGTCCATGCGCATAAACGCTACATCAGGACAGCAATGGCACTCACGCCTTGCTGTCTAAATCAAGGGTGCGTGCCGGTAAATCTCGCCACGTGGTGGTTAGCGGAGTTTTTGCTGAACTCTGCACTCCGAGCAGAGTGGCAAAACTCACTGAACTCTGCCAGCGGAGCTAAGTTTACTGACCACCTCTAATAACAACAACTTTATCCAGAATTTTGAGAGTGTGGTGCAGCCGATAAGATTGTTACTAAAAAAAGAGGAGAAATTTGTATGGTCGGACGGATATAAAAGTGCTTTCAAATTATCAAACAGAGTATCAGCAGATTACTTACTCTTGGGCATTTTGATGTCTTTAAGAAATCAATTTCGACCACTGATGCTTGTTTGAAGGGTATGGGAGCTGTGTTCTCTTAAATGGTGGTTGGAGAGGAGAGAGTTGTTGCTTTTGCTTCCAGGGCTCTGAAGGGTGTGGGAGAGAATTATTTAGTCATTTTGAAGGAGGCTGTAGTGTGCAGATAGTGCATTTTAAATGTTATTTATACTATCGACCTTCTGTACTGAGGTCAGACCATTGACCATTGGCAATGTTGCTCACTTGTAAAGGTAGTGAGAGAGCCACGCCTAGCATAAGTAGATGGATGGAAGGTGTGAGACCATAATTTCCAGGTGAAGTATTTGAAGGGGTCTCGCAATACGATGGCAGATTGCCTACCCAGCTACCAGTGGAGGGTAAAAAACATGAGGGTGAGGAGTCTAGTGTAGTGTGTGTACAGTAAAAAGCATTAACCAGGGCTGAGTGGAGAAAAGCAGCAGGAGGTGATGACAATCTGACCCTGGTAAGGTAGTATGTGGTTAAGGGGTGGCCTGAGAGGAGATGCTTCATTGCTTGTGTGGAATGATATAGGACAGTGTGTAATGAATTATCGATTATTGGTGATTTTCTGTGTAGGGGAGAGATGTTGGTGCCGCCAGAAGGATTGCGGTACATTGTTGTAAATTTGGCTCATGAGTGTGATCTTGGAAGGAATAGGAACAAGGCCAGGGTGACAGAGTGTCTTGGTGGCCTCAGATGGATCGCATGGTTGAGACAGTGGTGAAGGATTGTGTACAGTGTGCAAGTTGTGACAAGAGTAAAGTGACAAGGACAGCTCCTTAATTGCCCTTGGAGGTGCCTGAGAAAACCTGGTACAAACTGGTTGTGGACATTGTTGGACCTTTCAATTTGTAGCCCCAGGCTAAAAGATTTCTCATAATACCAGTGGACAACACTTCCGAGTGGGTCTCAGCAGAGTGAGTTAGGGAGGAGCGGTGAAATTTTGTTTGAGAAGTAGTTTGCTAGGAAAGGAGTACCTGAGTGTTTAGTTACTGATAACGGAGTGCAGTTCGCTTCTTCTCAGATGGTGTAGTTTTTGAGGGACATGGGTGTCAAATACTGTAGGACAGCACATTATTCTCCACAAGCTAATGGACTGGTGGAGAGTATGAATAGGTCTGTTAAAGTGTGTAGTCAGCAGGCAGTGAGTTATGGTGGTTCCTTGAGGAACCTACTTAGGGAAAAACTGTGGGCACACAGAACCACACCCAATGCAGTCACAGGCTTTACTCCTTTTAGTGTATTAAGAGGAAGAATGTCTGCCACCAAGATTAATCCCTGGTGATTGAAGGGTGGAATTGAGGGGAGCAAGGTAAGGAAAGAGGATGTGAAGGTGATAATTTCTAAGCATCAGGTGAAGTACAAGGATAGGTTTTACAACATAAATAGTGTGAAAAGAAGTGTGGGGAGAGGATGTGGTCTAATGGCTAGGGCAGTCGTCCTCAAATCTGGGGAACCGGGTTCGAGTCTTGGCAATGACGCTCCACATCCTATGATTCTGGGCAAATCACTTAATCTCCGTGTGCCTAACAAAAATGAATGTGTCTTTGTGTAATGCAACTGGTGCTCATGTAAAGCGCTCTGATACCCGATACCTTTGAGTCAAGTTCGCTCTATATAAAAAAAAAACTCTGGTCTGTGGGCGACAAGGTGTGGAGCAAAAAACACGTTTCCATGCCAAAAGTAAAAGAGGGCTCCTGGAACCTTTTTGGATCACGGATGTGAAGTTTAATATAGTACAAGTACACACTGGTGAGTGGTGGAGTATGTCCAGACTGGTTAGTTGGGGCAAAAGAGATGAGGAGAATAATGATGATGGTGTTATTTGCCACCACTGGTCTGTTCATTCCCAAAGATCTATCTGTTCTCTGTTGTGGGTGAAGGATTACTATAGTAAATTATTTCTCATGTAATAACTGGGGTTGTTGTTGTTTCACTAAAACTTGGGTCTCCTGTAAACTTTATTTCTTTTAAATTCTCTTACTATCTGGAACTATTGTTTTTGCTATATATACTATGGGGTTCTTGCTGGATGCGTGTGGGATGGTTGCTTTTGCTTCTGTCCCATAGCTCCTTTTTTATCTTTGTAGGTGGGGGATTTGTTATGTTTTAATCGATTATATTAACCTGTTTTCCTTCTGTTCTGTAATGGATTGTTCACTATGTCATTGAAGAGTTCTGGGTGGAATGTTCTGGTTGGTGCATGGTAGTTGGAGGTGTATGAGGAAAGTGAAGACCTGCTTTTATGTTGCTCTTTTACAGTAACTAATTAAAGCATAATTTCACTTCAACATGTTTGGAATCTCATCATTCCCTTGAGAAGGATGCAGCAAACTGCTTGTCTACCTTGCTGTCTAAAGTACACTGGGTACCGGTAAGGAAAAGTGTGTACTTTAAAGATGTGGTCTTAGTCTATAACGTCTATTATGGCACTGCACCTTGTTTTCTTACCTCCAAATTTCACATTTGCATTCATTTTCCCCTTAACCCAGAGCGCGAGGTTGGTGACGATGAATACCAGAGCTTTCTTTCTGGCAGCTGTTAAGTGTGTGGTACTCTCTGCCATTACCTTCAAGTCTTCTACACATTTAAAATAAACATGGCTTTTTAATCTGTAAATGTTGGCTGTTGAGTCCTGTATTGCTCTGTATGCATGCTTAGAGCCAAGAAACCTCAGCATATGTGCATTTGAGGGATAAAATTGAACACAACATAAATAAAGACTATTCCTTTCATAGGTTTTAAAGTTTTGAACTGGTTGCCTTTTGCACTGAGTTAAATACTAGGTAATAAAGCAAAGGTGTCAGAATGCACAGATAACATGAAGCATATTTAGGCAGTAGTAACAGAAAAGGTAAGGCATGAACACATTCCGCTTTGTCATGTTTATCACTGTTCAATTTGGAAGTGCAACAGAGTGGTAAGTCTCCGGTGTTTTAACAGTAAGTGGGGTGCTTTAAACAGGGAGGCAGAAGAGCTACAGATCGGGCGTTAGGAGACAGTGATGGGTAGCCATGACTGGTGTGGGCAACTTGCAAAGGGGAATCCATAACACACCTCCACTAGTTCTGTAATCCACAGTCTGATTCTAAAATTACCAGAAGCTAACAAGCAGTGGCAAGAATGAAACTGTGGTTAAAGATTGTTTTAACTCCGGTTGCAGCAAAGCAGGGCAACTTGACAAATACTATGGGCCTGATTATGATGTCGGGCGGACTTACGTCCACCTGACACCGACACGGAAGTAGGACTGCCCGACTAGGAGTCGGAGGTCCTGCTGGCCGCATTACGATGCGACCACCTTCACGGCGGTTGCAATGTGTATATTTTGTATTGCAGCGTGTGCTGCGGGCTGCAGCACACGCTGCAATACAAAAAAACACATTTAAAACATCCCTGCACTATGTGACAGGCACCATGCGGGGTCTGCTACATGGTGCAAGGATGTTTAGGGGGGCACCATAGGTGCCCCTAGGGCCCATAGCAGAGGGCCAGGGGGAAAGGGGGGCCCGCTAGGGGCCCCCAAAGTCACTTTCCGCCTGTCTTTTCATTGCAGGCTAACTGCCATGAAACGGCTGGCGGAAAGAGACATTGTTATCCCTACGGAGGTGCCTGAGCAGGCACCGCCCCTATTGTAGGGATTACAGTCCCTCCGAAGGTCCGACGTGCTCCTTGAGCCCATCAGATGCGTGGCGTATGGTTTGTCTGCCAGCCCACCATCCGCCCGTCATAGTAATACAGCAGGCAGACCTGCAGGGGCAGATGGCGGTGGGACCGCCACCAATGGCCTGACAGTGGCAGTCCCTCCGCCATCGTAATCAGGCCCAATGTTAGGATGTGGGGAGTGCAAACGAGTGGAGAACAATCATTGGCAAAGATAGTAGGTCTGCCGCTGGCCACCAGCCTTTTGGCTTTGGCAATGCTTGTTTTGTTCTTTCATGTTTTATGCAAAACCTTATTGTTGGGGACAGAGGGGGGCAGCTTGGACAAATTAAACATAAAAAAAACATTGGCTAAAGTGAAAAATATTTTTTGGTTTAAAAAAAGGACACATTACCACAGTAGTACCGGGTGCTGAAGGAGACTACTTTGTGTTATGTTATGTTATGTTATGTTATGGTATGTTATATTATGTTATGTTATGTTAAAAGAATTTCTAAAGCACTTAGCTGCCCCAGGAGAGGGACTGGATGTGCTCCTTGTGAAAGTGCAGCATGGTTTAACTCAAAGTGAAATCAGCCAGTGGCTGAAGTGTGCTAAACCACTGCCCCATGATCCATGATCAGTGAATGACACAACAACAGACTACTAGATGAAGCCTGGCTGAAAACCTCTATAAGTAACTATATTATACACATAATTGCAGTAAAAGCAAAAGGTCTTGGCTAACACCAGACCTAAAAAGGCCAATCGGTCAGGCGTTGGCTGCCAGTCTCTTGCCTTTGGTAATGCTTTTTGTAATATTTTTGTAAAACTTTCTTACAAATAGAGAGGCTTGCATAGGTAGATATATAGAGAGACTTGCGAAGGCAAATAGAGAGGTTTGTATAGCTAGATAGTGCTGCAAAGATAGAAACGGTTGGACAAATAGATAGATAGATAGATAGATAGATAGATAGATAGATAGATAGATAGATAGATAGCTTTTGCACTGAGTTAAATACTAGGTAATAAAGCAAAGGTGTCAGAATGCACAGATAACAGTTAAAGATAGATAGACAGGAAATTGGAAATTGGAAAAAACAGCAGAGCTAAAATTAATAATGCTAAAATTAGAAATATAATAGTTAGATGTCCATATAAGTAATACATACAAGAACACTAAAAGCACACTAGAAAGCCCAACAAGTAGAACATACAGACTAAATTGGATTACAAATATAACTATAGCCCTCAATTAAAATACATGCAAGCATGATATACAGGAGTGCAGTTAAAAATGTACTTCATTGCTTGCATACTAGAACAAATGACAACTTCATGAAGAACAGTTTCAAATGGACACAATTTGATATGCTGTGAAAAGCAGCAGCCAGATAAACAGGACACTCCAAAAGGAATGTACAACACCATTAGCAGGAGAAAAGATCTGACCCAGCTGGAATGTGCCCTGTGCTCAACATGGAAGAGCTGTGAGAAAATGTCCTGCTATCACATCAGACTCTAAACATAAGGCAACACCAACGCAATAAAGTTAAAACAAAAACACTGTCACTGAAAAGAACTAAATTGTGTGTGGATGTGCTCCTTGTGAAAGAGCAAAATGCAATCACTCAAAGTGAAGTTATTTAGCGGCTGAACTGGACTGACTCCCTGCCCCATGCTGTAGTGGGAAAAAGCAAAATGTGAATGACACACTAACCAATGGATGCAGACAGCTGGCAGAAAACCCCTTTTAATAAGTATATTATACATAGATTTTTCTTTTAATGTAAAGGTCTTGGCTAGCGCCAGACCTCAAACTGAGGCAGTCAATGGGAGCATATGCATATGATTGCAGGGCTTGGAATCTTTTTGGGATTTCACAACACCACTAGGGACACTACATAGGAAAATGTATTGATGTATTCTCGGTAGTCCTATCACTGCCTGCAGATTGTTGGCAACTTGGTTAATCTACTCGCATAGTGCACCGGCTAGGATGTTGGTGCACTCTACCAATTGAGTCTAATCAAAATCAAAGTCTTATTCTATAAATGTCCAAGTGTTGTCTGGTGCTCTGAAGAGGGAAGAGCCATCCAATCCTCCTCGACTGGAAAGGTCCAGAATTCAGTAAATACGATTCTTCAGGCACACAGAAATAAGGTTGAGGTCGTGGTTTCAAAAGTTCCTTTATTTCTTTTGTAGCGCCCTGTGCCAACACGTGTTTCGCCTCAGGCTGATTAAGTTTCAGCAGACTTCATCAGGGCTTAGCATCTACAACAAAGTCAAAATCTGTTTTAGGAGGAGTTGTTGAGATTATTAAGATTTAGTAAGTGGCCCAGAAACTGGGATGGAAGGCCCCAGACATGCCGTGTGCATTTAGGAAATATATAGCATGATTACACCGATCAGTGCGTGAGGAGGTGTGTAGGTTGTATCACCGCAGTGCACTGAAAATTATATAATGTGTGTGATATCGTGACAAATCTTTTGGTGATAATTATCAGTGTCTTTATGTTTAAAGGTGAGAATGTGAAACTGACTAAGAAAGCGTTACTCACTTGGTATCCTAAGAAAATGACTCCATGGACTGTGTTGGAGATAATGGCGAGTAACAATAGAAAATCTGGAAGGACAGACAAACATCAGTACCTTTGTGGTCAAAGTTCTTTAGAATACCAGTATGTCTGGTCAACGAGTACGAAGTCTCTTACCTTGTGTCGTCCCAATTCCTTATACGGGGATCGGTAATTGACACAGTGAGTGACGTATCTACAAATAATAATCAATATTGGCAATATAAGTAAGGTCCTAAACCGACATTGGTACCTCCTGAGAGAAGATAATCACATTGCAAAACACATTAACAAAGATGTGGGCATAACATTTTGGAGAAGTAAAACGTTGAAAAGACTAATCCAATCAGTCCAAGCTACCCAGTAACCAAGACTGGCTCCAAATGGTTGAGACACCTCAGTGTAGGTTTTCATAAATGTGGACACTGCACAATGTGTAGATTAACTAAAGAACTTAGTAACAACAGCCAGACATACCACATCACCCATAACATCACTTGCACTACACGGTTTGTTGTTTATATATTGATATGTAAAAGTGAGAAAATCTATGTAGGCAGTACGATTAGGATGGTCAAAGAAAGAGTGATGGAACATTTCAGGGCGGTGAAACAAGGAGATTCAAAATACCCCTTTGCACTACACACTCTAACTTTAGTGAAACAGGGCCATCACAGATCATTCAAATTTCATGGCATAGAGGTGGTTCAACAAAATGAGAGAGGTGGAAACCGTGAACTACATTTGAGACGGCAAGAAGCGATTTGGATAATGCGTCTCAAAGCAGTTGAAATGGGTCTGAACATTGACCGTGAATTACATTATTTCCTTGGTGACTAGAGAGTATTGAAACTTTCTGACTGCGTAACAAGGAGTGTATGACTCTCAGCAGTATGCATATTGATGTGACTAACAATCATGAAATAAGAAGATTTTGAATGACATATGTTGATCTGATAGTAGACTTGCCTAAAACATACAGATTGCCAAATATGCATGACCAGAATAATTTGTGACTATGTCTAAAACCGTATTGACTGAAATGAAAAGTATATATATATATGTATAGGTGACCAAATTTGCTTTGTGACCATGTCGAGAAATCTCTTGACTGGGATTGAAATATATGAATGATATATGAAATGTTACTAATTATGGGACCTCACAAAATATATTCACGGGCGATGTTTCACCCAACCACCCTAACACTATGGTTTGCATCACCACTTTAACTTACCCTTTTAGGTCTCCCTTACAGGGGATACCTCCAACTGTACACAGTCATTTGCGTACACAACGTGATTGTAATGGGGATTACTAAATAATATTTTACCAAACAACGAGGCCATTACATGACGTCATAATTTAATCTTGGTAACATTGCATGATTAATGCCAGCACACGGCACACTGGGACCACTTGACCGTCACAAGATGGCCACCACCATCATTACTTGACTGAGCATGAACTTGAACTATGAGGCCACCTTGCCTTCACTCTAACCCTGTCTGAACTACATATTTCGAATGGCTGTGCCCAGCTCCTCCCTTCCATCCTGCCAGTGATGGCCCACCCAGGCACACCTGAGCTCCTTGTTGTGTGGCTGTGTAGGAGGAATAAACAAAGCTCAACTGTCAGCTGCACTCAATCATGTGACTAGAGGCCGGCTGCAGGCACTAAATGTCTAAGACAAGAAAATGCCAACTTTCTAAAAGTGCATTTTCAGACTTGCAATTTAAAATATGACTTCACCATAAGGATTAATGGTAGTGATTTCTTCAGTGTTACCAGTGCCTCCTTTGTCTGGCCAGTGTGTGTATGTGTGTTTCCCATAGGCCACCAATTGTCTTTGTTCTCCATGCCATGGGGCCAGGGGCCGTTATGTGTAGTAAGTGTCCATAGGCCTGCATGTGTTCTTTGTTTTCCATTGCTCCTTGCTTGTTGTTGTTTGATCAAGTGGCCGACGACCATTTTGTATAACCAGCCAGTGTGCTTTTGCCATAGGCCTACATGTGCTCTTTGTTGTGGCCATGCCTCCTTCCTTGCTGCTTGACATGTGGTCTGTGGCCATTTTGCGTAGCCAGCAAGTGTGCTTTTGCCATAGGCCTGCATGTGTTCATTGATGTGGCCATGCCTCCTTGCTTGCTGCTTGACCATGTGCTCTGCGGCCGTTTTGCGTAGCCAGCCAGTGTGCTTTTGCCATAGGCCTGCACATGTTCTTTGTTGTGGCCATACCTACTTGCTTGCTTGACCATTGGGTCGATGGCTATTTTGTGTAGCCAGCCAGTGTGCTTTTGTCATAGGGCTGCATGTGTTCTTTGTTGTGGCCATGCCCCCTAGCTTCCTGCTTGGCCCTGTAGTCGGTGGACATTTTTTGTAGCCAGCCAGTGTGCTTTTGCCATAGGCCTGCATGTGTTCTTTGTTGTGGCCATGCCTCCTTGCTTGCTGTTTTCTGTGATATCAGTTTAATATTATGCTTGAGGATCATTGTAGTAGTTGTATATTAACAGTTTTATATTATATGCTGTTTGCATTTTTCACCTGCACCCCCCTGACTCCCAATGGATTTCTCATAGGCCCCTAGTATCCCTTAGTACACCAGCAATTCGTTTTTGTTGTTATTTTTATTTTCTCTTTATTTTTTTATTTTTATATTATTTTTTAACCCTTTCAGTTCTCATGACGGAATGGTTCCGTCATGAGCACAAGTTCCACTGTGCTCATGACGGAACCATTCCGTCATGAGCACATGCTCAGAAAATCCCTCTGCTGCAGACAGCAGAGGGATTTCCCATTAATTTTTTTTTTGCCTGGGGAGGTGGGGAAGAGCTTCCCCAACCTCCCCAGGCCTCTTTTTGAATTTTGTTGCAATGACGATCGCGCGCATGGCGCGCAATCGTCATTGCAATGAAAACAAAACTGAAACTTAGTTTCAGTTTCAGTGTTTCAGTGCTCGTGGGGCTATCTCAGCCCCCAGAGCACCGAAAAAGATGGGAGAGGTATCGTTGGAAAGGGGAGAATCTCCCCTTTCCAATGGTACCCTTCCCTAGTGGATCCCTGCTTGGGGATCACCCCAGGGGGCGATCTCCAAGCAGGGATCCACCCACTAGACACCAGGGAGGGGAGAGCGGCCCCTTGGGCAAGGGCCTTTGCTCCCCCCATATTTGTTTGGGCACCACAGTCTTTATGTCCCCCTGGGGGGAAGATGGGGGCAGTAGCCCCCAATCTGCCACGCCGGGGGGGCGGAAAGCCCACTAGAAGCCAGGGATTCTTTTTTTTTATTGACGTTGGGGTGGGGGCTGCCCAAAAAGGGCATGGCAATGCCCCCACCCCCCCAGAGAAATGTGAGTCTATCTCCCCCCCTGGGGGGCAGATGGGGGCAGTAGCCCCCAATATGCTCCCCCAGAGGGGCGGAAAGCCCACTAGAAGCCAGGGATTATTTTTTTTTATTGACGTTGGGGTGGAGGCTGCCCAAAAAGGGCATGGCACTGCCCCTACCCTTCCCCCCAGAGAAATGTCAGTCTTTCTGCCCCCCCAGGGGGAAGACGGGGGCAGTAACCCCTGATCTGCCCCCCGGGGAGGCAGAAAGCGCACTAGAAACCAGGGATTTTTTTTTATTGATGTTGGGGTGGGGGCTGCCCAAAAAGGGCATGGCAATGCCCCCACTCCCCCAGAGAAATGTAAGTCTTTCTGCCCCCCCGGGGGGCAGAAAGCCCATTAGAAACCAGGGATCTTTTTTTTTATTGATGTTGGGGTGGGGGCTGCCCAAAAAGGGCATGGCAATGCCCCCACCCCCCTGGGAAATGTCAGTTTTCTGCCCCCCAGGGGCAGACGGGGCAACATCCCTGATCTGCCCCCGGGGGGCAGGAAGCCCACTAGGCACGAGGGATTTTTTTTTTATAATGTAGGGGGGGGCTGCCCAGAATGGGCATGATAATGCCCCGCCCCAAATACAATTACCACAGTCTTTCTGCCCCTCCCCAGAGGCATATTGGGACAATAGCCCCATATCTGCCCCCCAGGGGGGGGCAGAAAGCCCACTAGGCCTCAGGATTTTTTAAAATTTTTATTCAGGGTTGAGGTCAACCCAGAATGGGCATGCCAATGCCCACACCTCCCCAAAAAAGTGCCACAGTCTTTCTGCCCCCCGAGGGGCGGATGGGGCAGTGGCCCTTGATCTGCCCCCTGGGGGGCAGAAAGCCCACTAGGTGCCAGCGATTACGCTGGCTTTTTATGCGTGGGGGTGGGGCTGCCCAGAATGGGCATACCAATGCCCCACCCCCAAAATCATAGCCAGTCTTTATGCCCCCTTGGGGGCATATCGAGGTAACCCCCCGATTCCCCCTCAGGGCGGCAGAAAGCCCACTAGGCACAGACTTGTTTTTAGCAATGTGCCTACCTGTGGATTTTGGGCCCTAGCGCAGCCGGCACATAGGGAAACCTAGCAAACCTATACATTTTTGAAAACTAAACACCCAGGGGAATCCAGGATGGGGTGACTTGACTGGCTCTCACCAGGTTCTGTTACCCAGAATCCCTTGCAAACCTCAAAATTTGTTTAAAAAAACACATTTTCCTCACATTTCTGTGGTGGAAGTTCTGGAATCTGTGTGGATCCACAAAATTCCACCCACCCCGCATTCCCCAAAGTCTTCTGAGAAAAATGGTACCTCACTTGTGTGGGCGGGTCAAGTACCCGAGACAGGCAAGGGCCCAAAACCTATTGCCGCGACATCAAAATCACCTATCACAAAACAACCTGGTTTTGCAAGGCGGTCCCATGAGTTTTTGGCCCCGGGCTCAGCGACCATCTAGGGAAACCTACCAAACCCACACATTTCTGAAAACTAGACACCCGGGGGAGTCCAGCAAGGTATGGCTTGCGTGGGTCCCCCAACATTTCCCTACCCAGAATCCCCTGCAAACCTCAAATTTTGTTGAAAAAAATAAATTTTTTCTCACATTTCTGTGTGGGAAAGTTGTGAAATCACCGGGCTGACACAAAATGCCTACCACCCAGCGTTCCCCCAGGTCTCCCGATAAAAATGGTGCCTCACTTGTGTGGGAGGCCCAAGTACCTGCAGCAGGCAAGGGCCCAAAACGTATTGAGGAGACATCAAAATTGCCTACCACAAAACGACCTGGTTTTGCTACGGGGGTCACCTGTGTTTTTGGACTCGTGCTCGGCGGCCAGCTAGGGAAACCTACCAAACCCACACATTTCTGAAAACTAGACACCCGGGGGGTTCCAGGGAGGTATGGCTTGCGTGGATCCCCCAACGTTTTCTTACCCAGAATCCCCTGAAAACCTCAATTTTAGCTGAAAAAATTACCTTTTCCTCACATTTTTGTGTGGGAAAGTAGTGGCATCACCGGGCTGACACAAATTTCCTACCACCCAGCGTTCCCCCAGGTCTCCCGATAAAAATGGTGCCTCACTCGTGTGGGAGGCCCAAGTACCCGTGACAGGCAAGGGCCTAAAACGTTTTGATGCGACATCAAAATTGCCTATCACAAAACGACCTGGTTTTGCAAGGGGGTCACCTGGGTTTTTGCCCCGAGCTCGGCAGCCAGCAAGGGAAACCTACCAAACCTATACATTTCTGAAAACTAGACACCCCGGGGGTTCCAGGGAGGTATGGCTTGCGTGGATCCCTCAAGGTTTTCTTACACTCAATCCCCTGCAAACCTCAATTTTAACTGAAAAAATCACTTTTTCCACATATTTTTGTGTGGGAAAGTTGTGGCATCACCGGGCTGACACAAATTTCCTAACACCCAGTGTTTCCCCAGGTCTCCCGATAAAAATGGTGCCTCACTCGTATGGGAGGCCCAAGTACCCGTGACAGGCAAGGGCCCAAAACGTATTGAGGCGACATCAGAATTGCCTATCACAAAACGACCTGGTTTTGCATGTGGGGTCACCTGTGTTTTTGGCCCCGAGCTCAGCGGACAGCTAGGGAAACCTAACAAACCCACCATTTCTGAAAACTAGAAGACTTTGGGGAACAGGGGGTGGGAGGAATTTTGTGGATCCACGCAGATTCAAGAACTTTCCACCACAGAAAGTTGAGGAAAATGTGTTTTTTTGGACAATTTTGTAGGTTTGCAAGGGATTCTGGGAAACAGAACCTGGATAGAGCCAGTTAAGTCACCCCATCCTGGATTCCCCTGGGTGTCTAGTTTTCAAAAATGTATAATTTTTCTAGGTTTCCCTAGGTGCCGGCAGAGCTAGGGTTCAAAAACTACAGCTAGGCACTTTGTTAAAAAAGGGTCATTTTTCACTGTGAAAATGTGGTGCGTCCACCTTGCATTTTGGGCCGTTTCCTGTCGCTGGCACTATGCCTACCCACACAAGTGAGGTACCATTTTCTCGGAAGACTTTGGGGAACGCAGGGTGGGTGGAATTTTATGGATCCACGCAGATTCCAGAACATTCCGCCACAGAAATGTGAGGAAAATGTGTTTTTATGGACAATTTTTTAGGTTTGCAAGTGATTCTGGGTAACAGAACCTGGTGAGAGCCAGTCAAGTCACCCCATCCTGGATTCCCCTGGGTGTCTAGTTTTCAAAAATGTATAGTTTGCTAGGTTTCCCTAGGTGCCGGCAGAGCTAGGGTTCAAAAACTACAGTTAGGCGCTTTGCAAAAAAAGAGTCATTTTTCACTGTGAAAATGTGGTGTGTCCACCTTGCGTTTTGGGCCGTTTTCTGTCACGGGCACTAGGCCTACCCACACAAGTGAGGTACCATTTTTCTCGGAAGACTTTGGGGAACGCGGGGTGTGTAGAATTTTATGGATCCACGCAGATTCCAGAACTTTCCACCAGAGAAATGTGAGGAAAATGTGTTTTTTTTTACAATTGTTTAGGTTTGCAAGGGATTCTGGGTAACAGAACCTGGTGAGAGCCAGTCAAGTCACCCCATCCTTGATTTCCCTGGGTGTCTAGTTTTCAAAAATGTATAAGTTTGCTAGGTTTCCCTAGGTGCCGGCAGAGCTAGGGTTCAAAAACTACAGCAAGGCACTTTGCAAAAAAAGGGTCATTTTTCATTGTGAAAATGTGGTGTGTCCACGTGGCGTTTTGAGCCGTTTCCTGTCATGGGAACAAGGCCTACCCACACAAGTGAGGTGCCATTTTTATCGGGAGACTTAGGTTAACACAGAATTGTAGAGCAACTGTTATTACCTATTGACTTTCAATGCATTTCTGCCTTCCAAATGAAAGACAATGTGTAAAAAAGAAGTCATTTTGAAAAATGACCTATAATTCTCATGCTAGTATGGGTACTCCCAATTTCGGAAATGTGCAAATATCTACTGTTTCTAAACTCTATATTTTGTTCCCATTTCAGAAATACATAGGTGTCTTTCATATCGATTTTTCCATGTATACATTTTCCCAAATTAATTGCTATATACCCGGTACATAATAAAAAACCATTGCAAGACGCTGCTCAGTTATTGGCTCTGGGTTCGTCGGGTTCTTGGTGAACCTACAAGTCCTATATATCCTCACAACCAGAAATGTCTAGCGGATGTAATGGTATATGGCTTTCAAACAACTGTCATAATTAGAAGAAGTTACAGGTGAAAACGTTGACACAAATGGCTGTTTTTTACAACTAATTTTCAATTTTCCCTATATTTAACTGTTAGTTTCTATGAAGAAACCTTGAAGGATCTACACAAATGACCCCTTGCTGAATTTAGAATTTTGTCTACTTTTCTAACATGTATAGCTTTCCAGGATCCATTATTGCTTTCATTCCCATTTTCACCATTAACTGGAAAGAGGTTGAAAGCACAAAAAATAGCAAAAATAGGGTATGTCCCAGAAAAATGCCAAAACTGGTAGAAAATGTTGGTTTTCTGACAAAAGTCTGCTTGTCCCTGAAAGCTGGGAAGATGGTGATTTCAGCACCACAACCCCTTTTTTGATACCATTTGCAGGGAAAAAACCAGACGCTTTCATCTATAGCCCTTTTTCCCATTTTTCCCCAAAAAACCAAATGTTGCTGTATTTTGGCAAATTTCTGGGTCCCCTCCAGGGAAATCCACAAACCCTGGGTACCTTTAGAATCCCCATGATGTTGGAAAAAAAGGAAGCAAATTTGGTGTGGATACCTTATGTGGTCAAAAAGTTACAGGGGCCTAAGCGCGAACTACCCCAAATAGCCAAAAAAAGGCTTAGCACAGGGGGGGAAAAGGCCTAGCAGCGAAGGGGTTAATTAAAATGTTTTCTCTTTTTAATTTTAACTTTATTTTCTTTTGGTTTATTTATTCATTTGTTTTTAAATTTTCCCACCACCTGCCTGACATAGGCGCTTAGCTGCACAACAGCATTCATTTTTTAAGTATTATTATTCCATTTTCCCGTGGACCCCCTGCCTGCCATAGGTGCACAGCACACACCAGCATTCATTTTTTAACAATTATTCCTTTTCCTCCTGGACCCCCTGCCTGCCATAGGTACACAACACACACCAGTATTAATGTTTTAAGGATTATTCCATTTCCCCCTTGAACCTTTTGTCTGCCATAGACTCATACAAGCATTAATTTTTTCAAGCATTATACATTTTTCCCTTGCACCCCTCAGACTGCTACACATGTCTCCCTTATATGCACACAAAGCAAACAGTTACATCTGTATGTTGATATCCTGATTGGAAATTAAATATTATATTCTGGTGGTGTGGTTTGACTTTGAAATTCACTGTTGTTCTTCATTATTTAGGATAATAATGATAACTTAAGTAACCACACTAAATTATATTGTCTGTACTAATGCAAACTGCAACAATGCCATGTTTCACTAAATGTTTTTCTTGCTTGTTTGCTTTTAATTGCACAAGAGACATCACCCACAATACTGCCAGACAGTCACGTGACTCCTCCAATCTCTTCCGCTTGTGCAGCTAAGTGCCACTGCCAACTGACAGCTTCAAGATGGTCCCAAAAAAGGTGTTTCCAAGAAACTGGCCAGTGGGGAGGAGAAGAGGAAGCAGATTTCCACCACTGGTCTGCTGTCCAGAACCATTTTGAAGAAACATATATTCTTGCCACAATGGCCTCCGGGGATCAAGCTGGGAATAGCAGCACTCCTGCATCAATGGCACTACCTCAACCGAAGCCCAAGGCCATGTCTCTCAGCGAGGCAGCCACTGCAATCATGTCTACGGCAACGAGCAGGGTCATTGAATTGGATTTGTCTCTTTTGCAAAGTAGTACCCAACATTGCTGGAAAGTGGACAACAGCCGCCGCCAGTAATGGATCTTACTGAAGTAGGAGCAGAATAGGAGGTTGATCTTCCTGCTGAGCAAGAATCTCCTCTTTTAGAAACATTGGCCATCAGATCTCCAGCAAGAAAAAGGAAGGGTACTCCACCATCTTCTCCAAGTCCCCCTTCTGATGATCAGGACATGGATTGTCCCCCAACTGAGCCCAAGACACACCAGGAGAGGCTCAGGAAAAGGAAAGTTCCTAAATGCCTTACAATTATGGGAGAGGATGAGGATGACGAGCCAGTCATTGTGGAAGCTGTCCCAGAGGAAGCTGACATTACCCCACCTACTATTCAACCTAATCCGAGGGATGTGGAACCATCACAACCACCAGCTTCCATATTTGTTATCTCGAAGAGACCTGCATCCACCACTAGCTCAGTAGGAGTATGCATTGTAGAGAGCCAATCGTCGACACACCCTCCTACCTTGAGTTCTTCAGGCATTGGCAGTGGCACCAGTGGCCCACTGAAAAGGTACTTCTCCCCAGGTGTGACATCTTTACAGTAAGCAAGCAGGACAATAATGCAATATGCACCATTTGCAACTCTAGTTTTCTTTGTGATAATCTTGGTGCACACTATGGTACTGGAGGCCAAGCAACACATTTGAAAAAACAGCACACACTCCGTTGTGAGGCAGACCTTAATCAACTTTCTGTACGTGGTGGTGGTAAAGGTGATGTGAGAGGGGAACCGACTCCGGAGCCTCCAATCAGAGTGGGAGGTGTAGGTGATGAGGAAGAACAGGATGAAATTTTTATGCAAAACAGCCCTGTCCACACCACTGTGCCAGTATCACCCGCCTCAGCAACCTGGCAATGGCACCAGAGTCAAATGGAGATACCATAGCAACAGCATACAGCGATTGTCCCAAGACGCACATTCAGTCTACCACCTCCTGGTCCTCTCTGGAAGTCTGTGGCACCACAAAAAAAAAAAATCCAGGCTATTATTATGACAATGTTTAGGTAGGAGGGGCCCTATGAACGCAATCACCCAACGGCACGTTTGTACAATGGGAAGCTGGCTAAAATGTTTGCGCTGGACCTCCTCCTTTTTTCTTTGTGGAAGGAGTGGGGTATTTAGAGTTTGTGCTGGCCATCTTCCCGAAATGGAAGGTACCCAGCAGAATCTACTTTGCCAGATTAGCTGTTCCAGTGCTCCATCACGTTGTTCTGGAATTGGTTGGAAAAGCTTTACAGCAGAGTGCTGTTCAGAATATCCACCTGATGACAGACATGTGGACCAGTTGTCAAGCCACTGATTACATGTGCACGGGATCTCTTTTGTGGGGGTTAACCAACAGACTTCTGGTCTCAGCACTGACGATACTTTTAAGAGCATTCGGCAGTATGCAACAGTAGTCATGTTCGCCATGGAGAAATCCCATCCAGCTGCAAACATTGTGGAAGACTTTAACAACAAGGTATTTGAATGGCTGCAAGCCAGAGGTCACAGAAATGGGTTTGCTGCCATGGACAATGGCAGTAATATAGTTAAGGTCATGGCAGATTGTGGCTATTTCAGGGTCCTGTGTTTGGCGCATTGCATCAACATTGTTCTGCAGGACTTTCTAAAAAAAGGCCTAGTCAGCAACTTACCGACCATCTGCAGAATAATCTGCACTCATTTCAGCCATCCTTTTAAAGCCCTGAAGCAGTTGAGGATCATTCAGCGTGCTAATAGAATACCAGTTAAAGGCCTCTTAAAGGAGGTTGCAACACATTGGAACTCAACCTATTACATGTTGCAACATCTGTTTGAGAGAAGTACAAACTGATCAATGAGTATGTCATGCAAAGAGGAGGGGATGTATCTAAAATCATGACCGTTGGGATTGACAAAAGAAAAGTAGTCAAATTCCTGACAGAGTTGCTACTTCCTATTGAGGTTTTCACACAGGAAGTCAGCAAAGATGACAGTATGATGGGGCAAGCTATCCCACTGTTGCATCTGCTAAATGACCAGTTAAAAAGCTTGTGTGACAGGTTCAGAGCTGTGGGCGATGAAAACGAAGATGCGTATACCTTGGTTCAGAGTTTAATCCTTTGCTTGGCTGAGAAGACAAGACTGCAAAGAGACATCGTGTCATCCAAAGAGTACATCTGTGAAGCAATACTGGATACACGTTGCAAAAAAATACTGGCCACTTTCATTCATTTTGCAGAAGGGGTTGTTTCAGAAAAAAACACTTGTGGACATGTTTGTAATGTTCCTTCAATTGTTAATAAAGAAATGTAAAAAAAAAAAAAAGACATGCATTGCTGAGCAAGCCAGAGTCCTGGAAGAAGAACTGCTGGAACATAGAGTCCCTCTCATGGGAAGAAGTACTGGGGTGCTGTCTTCAACTTCCACAGTGGGCAGTTCTGTTGTCTCACAGCAGCCAACACCAGCAACAAGAACACCAGTGTCAACAACAACAATAACACAAGAATCATCCACAACCTCTGCATTGACTTGGTACCAATGGGCAAGGCTTAAGTCCAGTGCAGAGGTGAAGGCAAAAGAGGTTGAGCAAGTGGCAGCACCAATGACCACTGAGAGGATGTTTCATGAGTATCTGGATGACCCAAGAGAAGTCTATGTGGATCAAAACCCATTGGTGTAATGGTATACGAAGATGCACCAATGGCCACAGCTCAGCGAGCTGGCAATAAAGTATCTGGCCTGTCCAGCGGGCAGGACGTCTGCTGAGTGTGTGTTCAGTGCAGCTGGCACATTTGTCACAGTGAGAAGGACCAGTCTCTCGCCTCCAAGTGTGGAGAGATTGACCATGATCAAAATGAACCAACACTTTATATCACTGAATTACACCATTCCAGAATCCCACAAGAGGAGGATGAGGTTGGTTAGTCAGACTCAGATCAGAGAGTGTTAGCTGACCAACTTCTGGGTGAACCACCTGAGTTTGAGGATGAACTCTTCTTCCCTGACTGAGTAGGCCACCATAGAACTTTTTATTGCCAAACTGGCTAAAATGGATATAGCTAGGGGAAAATCATATATTTTGTTTGTATCTGTCCAACTGACTTATGCAGCCCCACCGTTTTTGGCACATGTATGGCTGGATTGGAGTTGGACCCGTGTGTAGTGAAGAAGCCTCCCCATTCTCTTCAAGGGCATTGGAGAGACAGAGCCTGTCTCTGTCATGTGCCTATCCTTTTTTTCATCCCATAGCAGGACTGTGACTGAACATTTGATTAACAAGACTGCTCAATGTGTGTTGCGTGCATCAAAGAGTATCGACAATTGTGCACCACCATGCTTGGATTGGAAGTGGTAAATAACATATATTGCACCAATGATTGATATATTATTGAGTGATTGTGAGTGATGATTCATATGGCTGTAGACAGTGAGGGAGGCTGTTCAACTATAATTTGTAAGCTTGATTGTGATGATTTGCAATGTTTGTGGCCTGATGTGTGATCATAGAAGGTGATTGGCCCTTCCCCTTTGACACTTAGCAATATTTGCTTGCTGGGTCCACTCCAGACCAGACCAATCCATTTAGTTAACAAACACAAATATCCACAAAAAAAGTACTCAATGTTTTTCTTCTTGTTCATCATCAACAGCAGTACACTACAGGTCAATCTCTCTTGCTTGGGTCTGGAGTCAGGACGGAGCTGGACAGATTCATTATTTGAAGTCTTGAGGATGATGGAAGGACTCAGGGTGGGACTACCTCAACAACAGCCAGAAGAAGGAAGTTATCAACTTCAGGGAAACCAACATAATGATGACTCTAAGAGGCCTTCTCAGCTCTGGGGACTGGTGTTATGTGGTTTGGGAAATGCAATGCTGCTTAGTGTGCATGCTGGCTCAAATTTGAATCTCCTCTGTGATGTGGTTGTGTGGTTAGGTGGGGGTCCTGTTGCTGTAAATAACTGGAGACAGACATGTGATGTCACATCATCACATTATGCATGCGCTTGGCTAAATGTTGTGATGACAGTTGTGGGATTGATCAGCCCATTAGTACATGCAGCTAGTTGTCTGTGATTGGTTGTAATTTGCTCTCACTTCTCAGTTAATCAATCCCACTTAAGTCATAAAATGAATGATTGCAGCAGACTATGCTCTTGCTCTGCTACTGAGTCTTCTTGGTACACTCCTAATGAAGCTTACCTTCTGTCCTTCTCCTTGACTCTACAATATAATTTCTGTTTTACAATCCACAGGCCTTCTCTTCTCCTGCACAAAAGGTGAAAGCTCCCAAGCACTCCAGCTTACCTTACCGGACCACTTCAGCCAGGCACACAAGATTGACAGACAATCCGAGAAGAATGCAGATGGTCCACCCAGTTTGGCAATACAGTATCATTTTTCTTTCAAGAATCATTTTATTTGAACCACTGGGTTCACTTCACTTCTCCATAATTTATATTTTTTAAACCTACAAGACAGAACATTTATATATATATAATAATAACTTGGGTCTCTGGAGCTGAAGGAATGTTTGTAGTGCATTTAACTGAACTCTGTCATATTTATTCCTTCATTTCCTTCCACAACTGATTGATGATGATGTGCTGCTCATTGCCCAGATGAATATATTGTCATTGTGCAGTGTTTGTCCTTGTCACACCTTTCCCCAAAACCCCTTTCCCATCTATTCATCAAACCCTTAACCCTCTTCCCCCAGGCTGTGTGATTTATTGAGGTGTGGCTTAATTATTTACACCATAAATGGATCACACATTTGTTGGGGCGGATGTGGTGAAAGCTATACCAACTCACTGCGGGATATTCTATTAGCTGAACAATAGCCCACACTGGCCCCATTTATCCACCCGTGCATAAAAGTGATCCACATTTTAGATATAAATGAACATCATTTGTCAACATCGTCATTGAGGCCTTGTGTTGTGTTGCGTAAATGCTGAACCTTGTCCACTCCTGACTCTGCCTTCACTTTTAATTAAATACTAGCTCCACATTGCTCAGAAGAAGTTACTATTGCTAGTTTCTGTTATCAAATCAGGTCTTCTTTGTTGTGTCATGGTGGTAGTCTAGCCTAATGATTTATTTCCCTTAATTTATTTTGAACAATAAAACCCACCCCTTTGACCCACAACAGGCCCATTCATCTCCTCAAACAAATCACCCCATCCCCAACCAATGTCCAAAGAAACATTACATGTACAAACCCTGGTCCCAACTCCGGTTCCCACACTCTCCAGCCACAACAAAAGTCCATCCCACCAAAACAAAAAAATAAAAAATGGGCTCAGAAGAGAGCTTCCTCTACACGGGCCTGAGGTGATCAAGATTCTGCTCCATCCGGGCCATCCTCTGTTCTAATTGCTGCATACGCTGCAGGAGGCGGTGCAGCAGTTGGCGGTCTGAGCAGGAGCGGGGCAGCACTGAAGGTTAGGGCCCAGGACAGCAGGCGGTGATGTTTCTGGGAGGCTGGACACTGTGGCTGGCTGGAGGAACTGGGGCCCGGGGCAATGGCAGATCCTTCTCCTCCTCCAGAGCCCCCAGACGGCAATATTCTTACAGGATCATCTCCAGCCTCTACCACTGCAGCCAGGCCACTATTTCCTGCCATGTCAGTGGTGGTGGTGGACCGGCAGGAGTAGCTATATCAAGAAAAAAATAAAAAGACAAATTGTAAACAATGCTCTGTGCAAACACTTGTATAAAATTAAATAGTTGCACAGTAGCAGTACATTTGCTGGTCCCCTATGGCCACTGGAATTTGATGTGATTAGGAGAGTCATAGGGCCATTTTTGTATCCACACATGCCTCACATAACAATCAATGACTGACTAAAAAGAATGAAAGCTGAATAACACCAGAATAAAAAAACAGAGTGATTTTCTTTTTTTCTTTTAAAGTCTTTCCTAGTAAAAAACTAAACAGACACTGTGTGGAAAAATACAAATAAATTACCTTTCATTAATGAGTAAGGCATTATGTAGTATGGAGTATAAGTTGTAGTGCTAAATTAATGGAGGCATCTTAGCCAGCATGTTGGGTACTTTGGTAGTCTCTGCAGTCTGCAGCTGGGGTAGCTGTAATGGAGAATTATCTTACTTTAATTCCAATGGCCCTGCTCTTCTCCAAATGTCTTTCAAATTCTACCCAGACTTCAAAGAGGCAGATGAATAAGATACTATGTCACACACGTCATGTACAAAATGCGGATATCCCTTCTGCCGTAAGTTGATGGTGGGAAAAACGATGCATTACACTTCAGGGTAAGGAACGGGATATATAGATTGTATTTGCCACGCTCATCACAGAGTATCCCACCTGCCAAACTTGAAATCAGGCACTTAGTTCCACTTCACTCCCTGGCCTTGCCTTCCACCACAAATTATTTCCAACAAATTAATTCGCTTGGCAGTAGGGAAAGGAAACATAACTTACTCTACTGCTGGGTAAATTAGAGGGATTAGGCCGGGTAGGTAGATCTTTGCTATAGAATACTGAGGTGTCACTGATCATCATCATGTGCCTAGGCTTTGGCTTATTGTAGTTGACGAAAGTCGAAAGGGAAAAATTTGAACAGGCGTAAATCTGTTATGGAAACCATAAAATATAGTATGAATCATTTCGCATGGGCAAAAAATGTGGCACATGCCAAGAATGGATTTTTTTATGGTTTGGTAGGCTGGGACAGAACTTAGGAAAGCATAAATGAGTGAAGTACTAAGAGGTGACTGAGTGGGAGAAGGGAAACACACCTTGTGTTCGGTTTGTATTGCATTGAAAACTTTATAAATGCTGCATTAACTGAAACAGATGCACATTGCACAGCCAACACTGCAGTCACAAATAGAACCATGCTGTACTTGAGTCATGGGTGGCAAAATGCCAGGGGCAGGGAGGGAGGTGATGAATCATGATGGGTGGGATAAATATCTGCCTCGCTTAACAAATACAGTGAGTCAAGGAAGTAGACCAAAAAGTTTAATTCCCCCCACTTTGAACCATAGTTTTGATAAAACCAAACAAGCGAAGTAGCTGAGCATGCCCCTCTCCAGAAGAGCTCCCTTGTTTCTTCATCCAAGCAATTATTCATTTATCTTTTCATTGTTCTATTCACCCATTGACAGCCACCATTTAAGATTTACTTTCTCTCATTCAGTCTTTCACCAAAATTTTCAATCCATATATCCATCCATTCAGTACCCACCTTTTCAACCATCCTTTTACCCATCCTTTCTCTCATATACCATTTCACCCATCCTTTGTTTTAATCTTCCGTTCTTACCCGTTTCCATCAACCCATCATTTTTAACATTCATTATGTGAGCTTTTGTCTGCTAAGTTGCAGATAGAAGAGGCCAAACTCAACCACCCCTGTAACTGCTAAAATGGGGGGTTCACAAGTTATGAGTTTTACAAAGCCCTTGTAGTGAGTATAATAGTAATTGTCAATAAGCAAGCAATGTGACTTACCACCGCCCTTCCCTGCTGCCGCTGTCTCCCCCTCCAACCGCCTCTGCATCTGGAGGAGAACTGGCCCTGGCAGTGGACGTCTGTGCAGCTACAAAAAACATTACACATTTTTTAGATGCCAGTTATGCCTTATTTTTTTGATATCAAAGAAATGCAACCGTAATACATCACTACAGTTTGGTTTGATGTATCTTCTATGAAAAATAACACTTTGGGCATTTTGTTGGTTGACAATGCTAGAAAAGCCAGGTAGTCAAACCAACCAAAAATAATGATGGAGCAGAGCTATAGCCTATGATGATGATTCTGAGTCATTGAAGCGCAATGAATGGGTGTAATCATGGTCAATGAAGGACATATAGTGTTGGTTGGAAAATGCAATGGAACCTTATGGAACCTGCTGGTAGATTGTAAACATTCATAAAGGGATTTGAAAAAAATAGGAGACAGCATAAAATATATAAACAAGGCAAAACTAAAATGAGTCTAATAGTAGGTAGAGGTAAGAGTTAGAGGAATATTAATAATAATAATAGGACTTACTGGGATGAGCATAACCTTTGGCAGAGGCAACGGTGGTGGCCTCCTCGCTGGCTTCTGGACCGGCCTCTGACCTATCCCTCTTCTTGCCCTTGGGTGTTGATGTAAGAAGTAAAGATAAAAACAAAATAGATACAATTAATCTTCCCAAAATTATTTTAACAGGTAAACACAGTAACATTGTACTTTTCTAAATCAGACCACTTATTGACTATCGAGTTGGCCATACTAGTCCAAATGCCTATTTCAAATTTCCTAAACTACATTTGGAACTAATGCATTGCAACAAATGATCTTTGATTCTCTTCTCATTCTCAACCCCCTCGATGGGCCAACTCAGTCTCCTATTTTTTCAATGCATAGATGCATACTACACATCACTGTGAGATTGCTTGGGACTGTACGAGCTACATAAGGAAAGTCACAGAGAATGCTAACACATTGATATCACTATCCTGGTGGCAGGAGGACAGAGGAGTCTGCAATGGTTTCTTAAATAATCAGACAAAGCAAGCACCGATGAGTATGATTAGGTAGGGCTGAGCAACTGGCTAGCTCAAACTGGATTGCAAAATATTCTTAATGTAATGTTATCTTAACTTACCGCTGAGTGTGAGCAGCATGCTATTCTGATTTTTTTTTAGCATCATAGAACACAAACACAACAAATAATTTCTCAACGAGCCCCGGAATCTCCATGCATGGCAGATCTTGCTCGCAGTCGATGACATCGGCCCAGTGGTGCATCAGCTGCTGTTGGGTGCGCTGGACGTGGGTGGTGTGGCGCACACACCGGCATACCTGTTCCCAATGCAGCCACCGCTCCCGCAGGGGGTAACCACTGACAGGCCTGCTGCCAGCATGGCGGGGAGGTGGTGTGGCACATAAAAAACAAGTGCTGCCACCTCTGCCTCACAAAAAACTGCGTGGACTGCACCCCTTAGTGGTGCCTCCAACCGCAAGGTGTGCGACTTGTTTTGGACATGGAAACGGTAGACAACATTCTCAGAAGGAAGTCCCTTTGTGTCAATCCCATTGCTTTCACAGCATCGATTACTCTTGTGGAGAGCAACTCTTGTTCCAGAAATCAGGCAGAGCAGCTGCCAAAGTCTCCTTTACAGGAAAATACTCTGGGTCAATAGACAATGTTGAAATGAGGAGCATAGCAGTTCGAGCCTACTGCAATAGAGGTTTTCAACCCTACAGTCACTGACGTAGTGAGCACCTGGGTGAGATCTTACACCGTGGGAGCAACGATGCATGGTCATCGCCTTAGCTGATCTCTGTTCCTTGCTAAAGGGGGGCACCCTGAAATTTTGGTGATTCATGAGTTTCTATCTATATCAATGTGTCAGTCTACATGATTAATTTCTGAAAACATTTTTGATGTTATTTTATGAATACTTCAGATCGACCATGCTTCAACTTTTTAAGGGCCTTATTATGACTTTGGAGGACGACCGCCAAGGCTGTGGCTAGACCGCTCGCCGGATTACGACTTTAATCCAGGGCAGGCGGGCGGTGCTGCAGCAGTCTCACGGCATTGGTATGTTAGGTTACTAGGAGCCTAACAAGCATACCGCCACCATGAGAGAGCCTACAGCACATTCCTGCACAGAGTGGCATGCACCATGTCATGCATTCTACACCGTGCAGGAATGAAGGACCTATTCCAGGAGGGCACAACATGTGATCCTCAGGCCCAGATTCGGTCAGGGGCCCTGTTAAAAGGGCGGTGGATATGCAGGTTGGAATATGATCGCTGGTGCCGGCATCAGCACCACCAGCAAATGCATGCCTTTGTCAGACCACTGCCGCAGCGGGATCCTTGATCCCGGCAGAGGCGGCGATCTTGTGGCAGTCCCACCACCACACTCATACTTGGGCGAATGGGTGGTGGTGGTTGGACTGCCACCACGAGTACGGCAGTCCCAGGATCGTCGTACACATAATAAGGCCCTAAGTGTGCATCAATACGGGGGCTTTTTTATTTTTGCTTTGGGCTGCATCATTTAAAAAAGCTTGCATTACAGTCATTCTAATAGGAATTATTCCACTTCAATTACAGACACTTATGTAGGGTGTTGAAGAATGGAGGTAAATGTGAAGCAGGTTTTAAACCAATTTTTAGACTTTTTATATAGAGCCCTCTCAAAACAGTTAGTGTACAGATATATCATTGCATAATCCTGTTTACTGAGGAAAGCACTCAAAATGAAAGCACATTAATACGGCATAATTATCATCTCAACACACCATAAGCAGATTTAGAATTGTAAATATCAAACATTACTTTCTTCATTGGACATGTGACTTACCAATCACACCAATAACCTAAGGTCTGTGACTATTGCGTTTTGTGACCCCTGAAAGAAAGATTTCACAGCTCCTTGGTTTTGTCACCATGTACCCATGATGGCAGACAATGGCCCTAGGTGTATAATAAAATAAACTCTAGCTGGCAGGCCCTATCTTAAGAGCCTATATTTTAATTTTTTTTATGCAAAGGAAGAATGTGTGCAACAATTGCTGTGCTGAAAAACATAAGTAATTATTCACTGCCAGATTTACTAAGGGTTTCACATCAACCATGTTGTATGTGTAGAAAAAAGCCCGTTTTGTCTGATGATCAATATTGTGCTATGGTGCAAAGATGAGCCAGTGACATTTGTACTTGAGGTACACCTTCCAGCACTAATTCTGTCTTTCAAGCTCCTGCATAAGGGTACACCATATAAAATATGTGATTTTACATAAATCAAGAGTTTCATGAATGTATATCACACAATATTCAATTGCCCCCTGCACTGTACCTGGTGTGAATTTACTTTAGCTGATCTGCCTTTGTGTCAAATCCAATGAGTGCTTGGGTGGGTCCACCTCAGACATGCCCACTTCGCACAAATTAACAGCAGGTAGTCACTTCACAGAGCAAACCAATTTTGACACACTGAAAACTTTAGTGCAGAAAAATTGTCTGATGCTGCCATTTGCATTCCACGAGCATCTGTACAAAGCTGGAGTAAATCTGGGGAAAACGTGTGTGGCTGTATAATTGCTGCTATGTCTCTCATCCCCATGTGGGCCATGCATGTCATAGTAATGTCCTCTTTCATTACAAAACAGGGATCCGAACAAATGAAAATCCTTTTGAGTGCTGAGTGAAGACAGTATGGCCCATTTAGTTCCATGGCCACACAAACATTTTAAATTTATGATCAGAGTTTTGCAGGGGCAGTCCGTTCCCCCCTCTCTTGTAAAACAATTATGACCAAACCATGCGATGGGTCCACCCATACAAGTGGGGTACCATTTTTATCTGAAGAAATTATAGGAGCTTTGTGGCACCCCCTGGATTTCTGAACTTTCCCTCGCAGAAATGTGAGGAGAATGCATGCTTTTAGCCAAAGTTTGAGGCTTGCAGGGTATTCTGAGTAAGAAATTATAGTTGGATCTATACAAGTCACACCACCCTGGACTCCCATGGATGTCTAGTTTTCAGAAATGTCTGGTTTTGGCAGATTTCCCTAAGTAGCGGCCGAGCCCAGGCTCCAATTCGGCTGCCACCCACATCAGTTGTTGGCTCAGAAGGGTCTGACCAACATAATGGCGTACTATTTTTGTAAATTGCCCATCAGAATAAAAAATTACAGAAATTTTGTCACCAATTGCTATTATTTCCTACTGATTTTTAAAAAATTTGAATTATTAGTTTCTTTGGGAAAACCATGAGTGATTTACATAAGTGGCCTACTTTTCAGATATGAATAGCTTTCTGCATTCATCCTTGAGTTACACTCCTGTTTTTACCACAAACTTTAAGTTGGTAGAAACCACAAAAATAGGAAAAATGGACTACCATTTAGAAAACTGCAGACACCATAGTAAAGATTTTTACTGCTCTGCTTGTTCCTGAAAGCTGGTACAATGGATACCTTAGCATAGCAAACCTTTTGTTGTTGACATTTTTTTTTTTTTTTTAAACACACTTTCTTACACAGCACGTTTTCCCATTAACAAAAAGATTGTTTTTTTCCCAATTTGACTGGTTCTCTCCAGGGGCACAAACCAGAGGTACCTTAAGAATTGCCAGCATGTTGGAAAATAGAAAGCAAATTTGGCCTGGATATCTTTTGTGGGGAAAGAGTTATGAAGGCTTACAAGCAAAGTGCCCCAAGTCAGTGTTGCTGCTGTGCAGTAAGGCTGAAAGTAAAAAAAACAAAAAACAAAAAGCTTATAATGCAGTCAACACTGGCCGCTTTATAGCACTTTTTTTTATTATGGTGGCTTGGAGCTAGCAACATGAGGGACAGCGGGAGAGGGTTAGGAAAATGTCAGGCAGCAGGATGGGGTATCTAGATGGTGGACAGCGGGAGGTGGGCAGGTGCAAGGAAAATGCAGGGGGCGGGAGTGGGACAGAGACAGCTTGCAAACATATGTACTCTTGTGGAGCGCTGCCTCTAAAAGAAAAAAAATCTCTGAAAGCGGAACACTGAAAGGACACTGGAAAAGAAAGAGGTACATGGGCCATACTTCAGGGGATGGACAAACACACGAAGAAGAAGTGAAGCCAGCATGCCCTGACCAAAGCGAAGAAGGAAAATGAGAGTGACAATGAAGCCAACCAAAGGCAAACAATGGGTGGGCTCTAAACCCACAGTAACTAAACATAATGTCTTGCAAGCGACAACGCATGTGCTGTCTCAGGCAAGACCTAAAAAGAGCTCAGCCCCTTGACGGGAAAAGCCTAAGCAGCTAAGTGTTTAAAGCAAAATGGCACTGGCCACTGCAAAATCAAGTGGAGCAAGGAGGTACACTGCTTACAAATTATAAGGGAGTGGTGTCTACTGGATATCTAAATTCATTGTGTCAGTATACTTGCAAACTAAAGTAAGGCAAAGGCAGGACTAAAAGGGCATGTGTTTGTTGTATCAAACAATAAGGTCTTACAATGCGCTTTTGTCTTTTGGTTTACTTTCCTTATTTTAGAGATTCCTGAATATCCTGACCAATTTGCTTCAAAAATGCATTGTAGCCTTCCCACAGCACTCACACCTCTCCGTGCACTTATTGTGAATGCATGTACATGATTTTTCTATAGTGCAAACCTAGCCAAAAAGCAGCGGAGCGCTGTACATGGTCAGGACAAGCATAAAGTTAGTGATTGATATGAGAGGTAGCTGGGTTGTGGACAGCTAATGCGCTGTGATGTTGTGCTCTTTAAAGAGGTGAGTCTACAACTCCTTCCTTATTCTCCCAAGCAGGAGCTCTGAGTCTCAGACACCTTTTCATCTCCTTCTAACTCTGAACTCAGGCTCAGTACAGGTCTTCTGTCCTGCATCTCCTGTGCCTTTGGGTCAGAATGCACAGTGAGCTTTGAAAACAAGAGGCACAAATGAAAGATCAATGGCCCTGTCCCCGCCGTGCTGCTGCCTCAGCTGAGAAATGAAAATGAGGAGCACCATAAATAAAAGATAAAAGATGATATGTCTTTGGGAGTAAAATATTAACACTGGACACAATGTGATGCATCAAAGTCTCGGCAAATTAACCCCCTGGGGTAAGCAGGGGCTTGCTTTTGTTGCAGCTGAAAAATATGCTGGTGTAAAAAAAAATTAGATTTTATACAGAGAGAAGTAGGCAGCTCAGCACGGCATCTTCTGCATTCCCAAGTGATGCCCAAGAGTTGACACCTGCAGGAAATGCTCAGTGTGTTTCCCCCCCGAAGTCTTCATATGCTATGAGACCCCTCACCATTCAACTGTACACCTGAGTACATATAGGGACATTCCTTTTTTCACTAAACTTTAAAGTTATGCTTTCCAATTAGATGTGCAGAGAACTTCCTAGAGAAATGTATCCTGCATTAAGATTAATCGTGACAAAACGGTGTGCTCATGGAAAAAAACGATGTATAAAACATGAGCTTCACTTTTTTGAGTGCACTATACATTTTGCAACCTGCTCTGCAGCACAGGATTACATGAAGAATAATTGAACTACTACATCAAGGGTTTGTTTGGAATTAAGTTCTTCATGATGAGTAGATGAACATCATATATCAAAGTAGAATATTAAAAATTTTGAGGATTTTGTGCCTTGCAATGTTCTATGATAACGAATCATGTTAAGCTATAATATTCCAAATTATGGGTGGTTTGACCTCAAATCAGTGTGTTTAACACAAAAAGAGCAGCTCCAAGTATGGTGACCTAAGTGCTACAATGTTATTTAGTGAGTGCAGGCATCTCACAAAAAGTAAAAGACTGGTCTCACACACCACCTGGTGTCATGCTTCATCATTGATCAGTCCTCGCCCTCTAAAAATTTGGTTTGATAGAGGGCGGGCATACACCTGAAGACAGGGATGCACTTCTAAAACTAAGTGGGGGCCCTTACAAAAAAGTGAAGTTTAAAAAGCCATTACAGATGTCAAACCCTTTTTAATGTAACTGGCATCTGTATGGTGGTTAAAATAACTGATCAGTGTGTTAGGGATTCTATTGTCCCCCCACCGTGATGTGAGTGGTCAACATGTTTCTGCCTACTGGCCCAGAAGGGTCCGTGGCATTCATCAGGACCTATATTACACAATCGGGCTCCACCCTTACCGTGCTATGATGGCAGGGTTCCACTGAGTGGGGTGATCAATATCACACTCCACCGTTGTGCGGCTAAATAATTCAAGCCTGTATGGAAAGAAATCAAACGAAGTGAAATGAAATAAAATCCAACAAGTAGCAACATGTTCACAGGTATTGTGAAGGTCATCCAGTCAGCCACATACACATGCAAAACATAGTGAGTGGCTACAAGTGCAACGGACTGTTTCATTCATCTGTGCACTTAATACTTAGTGGGGAATGAAATCCTCAATGCTTACCCTATCAAATGGGACTTACTAGCCCCATAGGAGGGTGAGGAAGAAAGACCCCTTTGGTCAAGCGCTGTTTTGGAGGAGAAAAAGGAAAAAATCCAGGAAAATCAAGAGATGTCATAAAGTATTCTAGGTAAAGCTGTGAGCCTTAAAAAGGTTGCGTATAACATGGAATGTTCCATGAATACACGACCATACACACTCATCCACTGCACATCACTCATACTCTTACTGTTTGAGGGAAAGCTCCCGCCTCTACACCTACGTCCGTGTTCCTCGCCGGTAAAGGAGGAGAGTAAGTATGTGCTATTTATAGTGTTCGCGCCCTATTGCTGGTGCAAATTAGCAAGTTAATTAAAGCTGATTAGCGCTGATCCAGTGTCGCGACCAAGCGCTGTTAAAAGATTGCCTGTCCTGCCTGATTGCAGTTGGAAAGCGAGTCCAGGCCTTATAAGGAGTTTTCCGACGTTGCGCTAGATGCCTGCCTGACATCCGCTTGCAGTGCGGAAAGCGGCGGCCGCCGTTGATGCCCCAGGCGGTAGAGCCCATCGCGAGTTGATAAAGCGCATGCGCAAAGCGCGTGAGGTGTTTGTGGGGTAAAGTTCATTTGTGAGGCAACCGCTTCACTACAATTGTATAGTACAGACATGTGTCGCATCGAGCATGCATTGGCCATAGCGGCCCAGGCCACTCTGGTGACACTGTGGTAATATTTATATGTGTTAAAAAAACGGTTTGTTGGCGCTGTGGTGTACTAATGCTGCGCCTCATATGTAGTGCAATCGGCCATGCAATGGCCATACCGGCATAGGCCACTCTGGCTATATTAGAAATTTTTCTAATACTGCACATTGTATGCAATGTAATGGACTGTCTATTCACGGTGTCGTAAGCTGAAAAATCACTGCGCTTAATCTCATAAGCGCTGCCAAAAAACCACGCACGAGCACTCATGCTGTAGTAGAGGTGTGCCCTAGGTTATGTAATTTATATCTGGGGCTATGTGTGAGTTCTGTTCTTATAGACGACGGAACCTTCGCCTTAGAGGCTGAAATCTTTAAGAAAGGGGGAACAGTCCCGTAATTATATACAAGGCAGGACGGTATGTGTAGGGCACACTAGTAACCTTATCAAGAAAGGGTTTTACTGTGTATGAACAAGTTTGGAAAAATCTATGTTTCTGTAAAAATAGAAGCCAGTCAGAGATAAATGGTCTGTTCCCAATGATATCAGGGTGGGGTCTCATGGATTACTGTGCCAATTGTAGCCAAGGGATTTCATCATTGAGTCCGTTTTCCCATGTACAGAGCTGATACACCCACCTCTGTTCTCTGATATGGAGTGGTCTGGTGAGGTCCGTCTTGTGTTTTTTCATAACTTCCAATATTACCCATCTCAGGTCACTGTCCTTGTGATTGAGTTCCAAGAAGTGCCTTGTAAGTTTGGTGTTTGTCTTTTTACATCGTATAGTGCTACGATGCTCATTGATGCAGACTTTAATTTTTCTGGTGGTCATGCCCACATACATGAGATTGCAGGGGCACGTAATCAGATAGACCACATTTTCAGTGTTACAATTACTAAAATTGTTAAGTTTCCAAGGGGTCCCGGTGCCTATGTCCACTTCTTTTGTGGTTATGGTGAGCGGGCATGCAACGCAGCCTCCACAAGCAAAGTGTCCGGTGGGTCTCTGTGTATTTCATAAAGTGACCTGGTTTTCTTTCAGTGTTGGAGGGTCTTTGCCATGCACTAGTTGATCCCGGATGTTCTTACTCCTTTTGAACACGAACAAAGGGGGCTCCCAGTGTTGATCAGCTCCATCAAGAATATGCCAATTCTTCTTTATAATCTTCTGTACAGTGTTTGAAACAGGTGTGTATGTGGTTACACATACAATACGTTCTGGTTTCTCTCTATTGGTGTCCTCTAGGAGTGCCTCGCGGTTATTATTTCTGGCTCTTTTCTTGGCTTTCTTTATCATTTTTTTAGGATAGTGTCTATCCAGTAGTTTCCTTTCAAGTTCTTCCCCCTGTATTGTAAAATTCTCTGTTTCTGAGCAATTCCTGCGTACACGTAAGAACTGACCAACTGGCAGGTTGTCACGCAGTGCTTTTGGATGGTAATTCTCGTATAACAAGAGACTATTCCTGTCTGTAGGTTTATTATGTACTTTCGTACTGATTCCATCTTCTGTCATGCTGATATCTAGATCCAAAAAGACGGCGTGATTTTCGCTGATGGAGTGGGTGAACCTAAGGTGATGGTCTTTTGTATTCACCCAGTCTACAAAGGTTTTTGCTGTGTTTTCATCTCCTCGCCATACAATGAACACGTCGTCCATATAGCGTTTCCAGGTCTTCATTTGTTCAGTGAAAGGGTTGTTTTCATTGAACATGTAGTCCTCCTCGAATTGGTGAACATATAGGCATGCCATGATCTGGTGGTAAATCACGTCTTCAAATTCGAAAAAATTCTCGGTGAGGGCGATCTCTGCACATTCCATAATGAAATGTCGGGGAGTGAGGAAATCCCATTCCAAGTTCAGCAAAATCTCTTCTACAACTGCCAGTGTTTGTCTTTGTGGGATACTAGTGTACAATGCTTCTATGTCCATGGTAATGAAGATATCCTCTGTGGTGTTGATTTGTAGGTCTCGTAGGAGGCACAATACATCTTTTGTGTCTCTTAAGTAGGATTGAGATTTCTGTACAATAGGTTTTAAAAACCAATCGCAAAACTGCGACAGGGGCTCCAGGATAGATTCAATGCCGGAGACTATTGGCCTGCCCGGAGGTGGCATTCTCCCTTTGTGAATTTGTGGGAGGGTATAGAACCTCGGTGTTCTTGGGTTCTCACTGATGAGGAAGTCAGCTTTATGCTTTGTGATCCAGTTATGGCAAAGTGCTTCGTCCACTATGCTTTTGATTTTCCTGATAAGCCGAGGTGTTGGGTCCTCTGTATGTATTTCGTAGCTGGTGCCATCGGAAAGTAACAGATTGCACTCGTCCCTGTACATAGTTTTATTCAATAGGACTATCGCGTCGCCCTTATCAGCTGGTTTAATTGTTAGGCCTGATTTGTTCTTCAGGTCTTCAAGTGCTTTCCGTTCTGGTTTCGTGAGATTTTGGAAGCCTTTCTCTTTTCCGAAGTTGATCTTCTGAACTTCCTTGAGAACTTTTTGTTCAAAGGCTAATATGTGGCAGGGAATGGTCTGGGTTGGGGGTACAAATGTGGATTTTTTCTTCAGGCCTGTGCTGATCCACTCAGTCCGCTCGTCTCTTCTGTCCCCAAAGTGGTTACGAAGTTTGATCTTTCTGAAGAACTGTGCCAGTTCAGTATTGAGTGTAAAAGGATCGTTCAGTGGTGTGGGAACGAAACCTAAGCCTTTGGAGAGAACTGTTTCTTTGTCTTTAGAAAGTGTGTGGTCACTAAGGTTGACGATATTCTTTACTCTAGGCTCGTCGACGGGCCGTTCCCTCTCCCTCTGCTCCTCGTTCCCATTGCGACCGACGATTGGTCTTCCCATTGTACTCTTGTGTTCTGTTTTTTTCTTCCTTTTCCCCTGTTACGGCCTCTGAATAAAAAAGGCTGTGGGCCCTGTGGAAAGCCAAAGCCCGGAGGGTAATAAGGTTGTTGCCAAAACCCAAACTGTGGCATGGGTGGCTGCATCATTGGGTTATGGTAGTTCTGTTGTCGTCTTCCTTGGTGGCCATCGGTACTCTCATCACTACTGCTTCCGCTTGTACTTCTCTCGTCTCCTGAGCTGAAAGTCCAGTTCTGTGGAGTTGGCCTAAAGCGTTGTTGTTTCCTGTATGGTTGTTGTGGAGCTCTCTCATAATATTCATCCGTAGTGTAAGGATATATGGTCTCACGGCTGAACTTTTGGACGTCTTTCTTGAGTTTCGTCAGTTTTGACTGGGTGAGATATTCTTTGTAGTCAGTGTGGTCTTTATTTATCTCATCCAGTTTTTTCTTAAATACGGTTATATGCACCATAGTTTTTAGTCTACTTTCACTTTGTTGGATTTCTACCAGGAGGGCGTCCGCCAGTTCCCTGGCAGTGTTGATGATAAGGACTAGCCAATCCTTTTTTTTTTAATTGATTTTCATAAGGTGGCATACAATTCACAGATAGGACAATGCGAAATATTGACATTGTAAGAGAGCAGAAAACAAACAACATTCCCCAACAACTCGTGGCTATAAGGTATATACTTAGAAGGGTAGATTCTAGCTTTGCTAATACAGCTACAGGTGTCATACATTTCAAACAGCAACAGCAAACAGCGATTACACAATTTCGGCATCAGGGGCATCTGACGAAGCAAGTGAGCGTAAATAACTCAGCAATGGTTCCCATATATCATTCGGCCGGGAGGTCGCCGGCAACTCCTCTGCATATAACACTAAATTCTCCCTGCAATAGATCAGGTCGTTAAGCCACAGTGCAATTGTAGGACTCCGCTTACGATCCCACACCATCGCCACTGCGTCGCTTAGCAATAAGCAGTGCCACTCTAGCCAGTTTACCTGCAACGCCTTTCAACTGAGGGAGGAAGCTCAGTAAACACATCTGGGGGGAGCAGGACAGTTCAACCCCAATAATTTTAGACAGTCTGTCACCACCCCAGACCAATAGGTGCTCACCGGGCCACAGTACCAGGCCAGGTGCATAAAATCCGCACCCGAAGCGCGACATCGGGTACAGGCGTCTGATTCCCTAAGACCATATTTAAAAAGCCTGTAAGGCGTGTGGTAAACCTGATGGAGGTACTTGAAGTGTATGATACGCAGGTTTCCATTTGATGTGAGGGCGCCCGTCAGAGTACAGCAGTGTTCCCATTCTTCCCGAGTGAGCTGTGGGTCTAGGCACTCATTCCACTTAATCAGGCTTTTATCAGCAGGAAGGGCCCTGTCAGCCCTAGCAGCACGGTATAGTTTAGTGACAAGCCTGTGTCGGGTGGGGCTGGTAAGTAAGGTGTGTAAGGCGAGGGGCGTCGGGGGTTCTGTCGGGAAGTGGGCCTGGGAGGCTTTTCGCAGTCTGTGAAGTGAGAATGTGAACAATAGGGTTTTTTGCTGAATGTAGTCCACATCTGCAGATGTCAGAAACGTACCATGTGGAAATAGATCCTGCATTTTGTCAATGCCCGCCTGAGCTAGGATGCGCATGATTCCCTCCACTTGAGTCACTGAGATGCCAGCGTGGTAAGCAATAGGGAGTAACGGGGAATATAACGG